>HG992029.1:7357466-8583711 GCA_905220475.3 Ennomos fuscantarius
GAAATCCCTATTGATGACAACGTACAACCAGTATCACAACCGTACCGGAGAATATCACTGCCTATTGAAAAAGAAGTTGAAAATAAGATTCAAGACCTACTAAACCGAGATATAATTGAAGAAGTTCATGGACCTTCAAGGTGGGTTTCCCCAATGGTACCAATTATGAAAGAAAATGGGGACCTGCGATTGTGTGTGGATATGCGACGCGCTAATGCTGCTATTTTGCGTGAAAATCATCCTTTGCCATGTATGGATAAACTCTTGCCGGAAGTCGGAAAAGCTAAATATTTTAGCAAATTAGACATCAAAGATGCTTTTCATCAGCTCGAATTGCACCCAGATTGCAGACATATAACGACCTTCATAACGTCTAAAGGACTATACCGGTACAAAAGGCTTATGTTCGGTATCAGTTGTGCTCCAGAGATCTTTCAAAAGGTACTGGAAAGATTGTTGATAAAATGCGATGGCGTAATTAACTTTATTGACGACATTTTAATATTTGGAGATAGCGAAAAACAACACGACTCACGACTTGAAAAGGTGATGCAAGTACTCAAAGAAAATAATGTACAGCTCAACAAACAGAAGTGCATATTTAAAGTAGAGAAGGTGAACTTTTTGGGACACGAACTGTCATCAAGTGGAGTAAAGCCATTGCCAAAGTATATGGAGAGCATCGCCAACTTTAGAGTCCTGGCAACTATAGAAGAACTACAGAGCTTTCTAGGACTGGTGAACTACGTTAATAAGTGGTTACCAAATTTGGCTACAAAAACTGAACCTCTGAAGGAATTACTAAGAAAGAAATTGGGAAAGAAGACTCTTATTAAACCATTTTGGACAAGCGAGCAAGACAAGGCGTTCACAGAGCTGAAGGAAGCTCTGACTCAAATACAGTCTCTGGGATACTACGACGTCAAAGACAAAACACAAGTTATCGCAGACGCTAGTCCTGTAGGCCTCGGAGCTATATTGGTACAAACTGACTCAAAAGGACCACGAATAATTGCATACGGGAATAGAACACTAACGGATTGCGAAAGGAAATACAGTCAAACGGAAAAAGAGGCTTTAGCGCTTGTCTGGTCCGTAGAACATTTCAACATTTTCCTTTTTGGAAAGGAGTTTGATTTGATTACTGATCACAAACCACTTGAAATATTGTTCGCACTTAAATCTAAGCCTTGTGCACGCATAGAACGATGGGTGCTCAGGCTACAATCATATAAAATCAATGTGATCTACAAGCCAGGAAAGGTTAACATCGCTGATCCGTTGTCCCGTTTATGTGAACATTTGAAATCACCACCTAAGGGAGGAGACGAACACGTACATCAAATCGTGGAACAAGCGAGGCCATGTGCAATTTCAATGAATGCTATTATTGAAGCTTCAGGTAGTGACAAGGAAATAAATGAAGTAAAGAAAGGAGTCTATGAAAATGAGTGGCATGAATCTGTCAAAGGCTATAAGATATTCGAAAATGAATTATGTTTCTACGGAAACATATTACTCCGAGGAAACCGAATTGTGATACCACAGATGTTACGGAAAAACGTACTAGATGCTGCACACGAAGGCCACCCCGGAATTGTCGCGATGAAAGCAAGGTTAAGATCAAAAGTGTGGTGGCCAAGAATTGACAAAGATGCAGAAAATCTTGTCAAATCCTGCAAGAGCTGCACTCTAGTGGGATTGCCAAATCCCCCAACGCCTATGAAAAGACGTGAACTTCCTGTAGCTCCTTGGATTGATGTTGCGATGGATCTGCTGGGTCCACTACCTAACAACGACTACCTTTTTGTGATGATTGATTATTATAGTCGTTATAAAGAAGTCAAGATCACGAAATCAGTGACTAGCACTCAGATTATAAGATTGCTCAAGGAAATTTTCAGCAGACTAGGTTACCCGGTCTCAATTACTGCCGACAACGGGAGACAATTTGTCAGCGATGAATTTCGTGCATTTTGTAAGGAATGCAACATCATCCTTTACAATACAGTGCCGTATTGGCCACAACAGAACGGAGAGGTCGAAAGACAAAACCGTGACATCATAAAGCGCCTCAAGATTAGTCATTTAGAGAAAAAAGACTTAAAAGAGAGCTTGATGGAATACCTATTGATGTATAACAGCACGCCTCATTCAATCACAGGAAGGTCACCATCAGAACTATTCTTTAAACGGCAGAACAGAGACAAAATCCCGTCAATCGATAGATTGGAAAGTACAGAAGTTGATCTTGAAGTGCGAGATCGCGATAAAATTCAGAAAGAGAAGGGAAAAGAGTATGGAGATAGAAGGAGAGGAGCGACTGAATCGACATTGACTGAAGGAGATAAAGTGTATGTGAAAAATATGGATAAAGTTAATAAACTTAGCTCAAATTATAACCCAACACCCCACACGGTACAGAATACGAATGGAGGAGATATCACAGTCAGAAACGACCAAACAGGACAAGTACTGAGAAGAAATGTTGTCCACCTAAAAAGAGTTGAAGGGCAGTGGAAAGCAATTCAGGAAAAGGATCAAGAACAAGCAGCTGAAGAGGAAGACAAGGATACTGAAAATAAATAAAACTACGATTCAACAAATCAATCAATCTGATTACGTAATGCTAATAACGTGTTACAAATGTGATTTTTGATATGTATAAGTACCAACTAGATTAGCAAATATTCGATGTCTTGTTTGTGCATAGAATTTGCCAAGAGTTGAAAATTGATCTTAAGTAATAATAATGATTCCCCTTGATAGATCTCTTGTTTGTTATTTTCGAATTTATCCTCAAGGGAGGGATGTAGTGTATGCGCTATAGCATACATACGCTGTCTCGTGTGTCCTTGTATTGGTTAGCAACTGTCACTGTCACGAGAGCCACGGGCGCGAGTGGACGGGAGAGTGTGCGAGATAATATACGTGGGCATTGTCGAGCCAGTGGTGTAATATAGTTAACAACAACCCCTACAACATCATTAGTGTATAATTATCTATTACTAGCTACGCCCCGCGGTTTCACCCGCGGATAAAAAGTAGCCTGTGTTAATCCACTATATAAGCTATCTATATTCCAAAGATTACCATTTTGGTATGGAACGCTAAACAATTCTAAAAATGAATTTTAATTTACGTAATTAATTTAGATGTTAATATAAACTATCTGTATTTCAAATTTCTTCCAAATTTGTTCAGTAGTTTTTAGCGTCCCATGGAAACATACTATCGGGATAAAAAGTATCCTATGTTTTAAATCCGGTTATAAACTATTTGTTTTCATAAAATTCTTATCAAAATGCGCTCAGTAGTTTATGCGTAAATAGGCCGCGGTGTCGCCCTCGTCATGTTCGATAATTTTCCCACAGGAACATACCGTCGGGATAAAAAGTATCTTATGTGTTAATCCAGGTCATAAACTACATGAGTTCCAAATTTCATCAAAATCCGTTCAGTGGTTTTCGCGTGAAAGAGTAACAAACATTCATCCATACTCACAAACTTTCGCATTTATAATATTAGTAGAATTAATAGAGGCGTAAAATTATATAGGATGGTTAACTTGGGTAGATTTATAATTTTACGACCGGTATAATAGTAGGTTTTCACCAAAAGCGCAACCATCTATTTTAAAGGCTAGAGTGTTTCTTTGAATCCTAAGCGCAGCGAGAGATTCAATTTACATCATCCGAGCTTAAAATAGTGTTGCTTCCGAGCTTAGATACCCTACTTTTTATCACCCCCTATGAGTAAATAAGTAAGTGCAATGTATTTGTAACCCCATTTCAGCACATTTTTGTTTTTATTGAGTTAATATAATATTTTCATTGTCAGTCTATGCAGTGTGGCGGTTGAGCAGGTTGACTCATAGCTGGACGCGGTGGGTTCGATTCCCGTGACAGGACAAGTATTTGTGCGCAAAAAACAGCACAAATACTTATTCTGTGACCGAGTGTTATGGGACCATGGTCGTAGGTTCTGGGTCCCTCAATACAAGGAATCTTAGTTAGGATGGATCTATGTTTGGGATCATTGGGGGTTATTATTTAATTTTTTCATTAACTTCTCTTATTTGTTTCGCACGCGGTTTATTAGTATTATATTATACAATTTATATACACTGTTACTTGTTCATACAATGTTCGTGATTCATATCTTTGGTGATTGGAACTTTTATTAACAACTAGTTGCGCCCCGCGGTTTACCCGCGGATAGAAAGTATTTTAGTTAGTCAATAATATACGCGTATAATTGGTAGTTCAACTAAATCTCTTTATTCATTAATCAATATTTAATGCAGCTAATGGATCACTCCCGGATGTTAATGACTACTAACGATCGGAATATAGTCTCAATGTGAATTAGTTTGTGTTAGAAATTCTATTTAGTCTATAATTTCAAATCTAATCGGTGTAGTACATATAGCTTTGTACGTACAACTAATAATATAATTATTATGTAATAGATAAATAAAACGGAAAACAATAAAAAGAAAACTTAATCTAACAAACCAATACCAGTAGGCAACGTGCCCATTATGCTGGTAGCATTGCCACTTTGAATAGCAATGGTCAATGTTTGAAATGTAGGCCAGCATTACTAATGATATTGATTTTGAAGGGGAAAATAAAATGATTATACGCCTGGCTTTTGCTAAAAATTAAACAACATTTATATAAATATCATTTTATACATGTACAGAAATGCTTCGCAAAGGTTTTTTCAGCTTTGGAAAGAACTAATTCATTAAAGTTTTAGCTCAAACGAAAAGCTGCCGTTATATTGGCTCAGTCTCAGCTAACATTACTCTCTTTAGCCGAATCAGGAACGGCAAGCCGCTGCCACTGCTCTCTGAATGATTAATAGGTAATATCCGTTAACTTCATTTCTAAAATCAAATAAAACGTCCCCTGAATTCCAATCCGCCCGATTACTAGCTGTGATTCTGAACTCTGACAAAATGTTCAGTTGAGAATTCAAGCCGGTACAGAGCTCCTGAGCTGTAAAATAGCTCTGTCTAACTATTTTTGGATCGACGTCAATGTTTGGTAAGCTAACATTCTTTGTTTATCAATAAACGTCACAATGCTGTACATTCATGTCATATAACTGTCGAAATCAGTAAATAAAAATACCCAATGCCAATGAATGTTTCTATAATAGAATAGTCAAAATGTTCGATAATTAATAGTATCGGTATTTTAAATATTGGATCATTCGATCCACCAGTAGGGGATCATTCAAAAATAAGTATTCCTCAGTTATTATATGTACACTAAAATTCTGCTTATTATTTTCCGGCACATGGATAATTTTTCTAAGCACAAATTTCGAAATAAAAGAACCCGTACGGGCTTCTTATATATGAAAATGAAATGATGTTACGCGAGCCAGCCGTCACTGTCACTTGGAACTCTAAAATATAAAGTTTCGCGTGACACTGCACTGCGCACGTCATCCTGAGACATCAGCACAGTTTAGTAATAAGATTACTAGACTCTAAAATATAAAGTTTCACGTGACACTGCACTGCGCACGTCATCCTGAGACATCAGCACAGTTTAGTAATAAGATTACTAGACTGTGAAATCAGATCATAAAGTCTCATTTGCCCAGTAATTTCACTAGCTACAGTGCCCTTCAAACCGGAACACAGTAGTGCTAGCACTACTGCTTGGCGGCAGAATAACTCACAAAGCGGTGGTACCTAGAAAAACGTTGCAGAAATGTCCTACCACCTATACCGAACCTTTCTTATCGATTCTAATACAACGTACATTTTAAAGAGCTTTCTAATAATATGTAAATCCATGATTCTACATAATACCTAGTCATTTCATTTTCATGAATTTATAATGGAATACACACGTGCTCTCGTTTCTCCTGCATTAATTTATACAGTTTGGTAGTCGTATGAATTTTGTAATATGATGTGATGTGATATATCTAATAAGGACATGGAATTCGCTGTCATCTAAATATATATAACGCAAAGGTGAGACTGACTGATTGACTGACTGACATAGTGATCTATCAACGCACAGTTCAAACCACTGGACGGATCGGGCTGAAATTTTGCATGCAGGTAGATGTTATTACGTAGGCATCCGCTAAGAAAGGACTTAAGAAATTCCACCCTGAAGAGGGCGAAATGGGTGGTTGAATTATTTTCCCATAGGCCATGCCGCGGGCGAAGCTGCGGGCAGAAGCTCGTTATTATATAAATAAATACACATTACTTGTTCTACGTGCACTAAGCGTTTCACCGATAATTTTATAGTGCGAACAGCTAACGAATGGAACAACTTGCTGACAACCTTGTTTTAAGTTAACCTGGGAGTTTTCATTTTAAGAGTGAATCGCAAGGCGATCACGTAACTTGATTGCAACAGGTAGAAATACAAAATAGTATTAATTTGACGCAGTTTATGTGCATAGTTAGTATGGAATTTTTTCTTGTTGCATTGCAATCAAAGTTCCATGATCACCCCACAGGTATCATCCTAGACTACGTCATTGCTTAACATTAGGTGAGACAGTAGTCAAATTATGATAATAATAATATTTGTGGACATTTCACACAGCGCCATCTAGCCCCAAACTAAGCAAAGCTTGTGCTATGGGAACCAGATAACTGATACAATACTTAGATACTTTTTGTTTGTAAATACATACATAGAATACAATATGACACCCAGACACATTTGCCTAAAACCAATTTTAAAAAATATTGCAGCGTGTTTCTTTCAGTATTGCGCGTTTCTTGTAAGAAGCGCCGCAGAGTTGCTTACAGTCTAGGTCAATACGTTATTTATACTTCATTGGATGAAATAGGAATAATCTTACTATTAAACGAAGTTATAAGTACCTGTTGGCACCTTAGTCCATTTAATAGGAAGAAAACTCGCGTTTTAGGTATCTAGGATTGTAGTCGACAGAATCAACAGGCGAAACTGTCTTATAAACCAATCTTTTAGTAAATAGCCCAAATATAGACGAAAATCGTTCAACTTCTGAAAGTAATAATAATAAACCAATTTCATCACCTGAAATTAATCTGGCTCGATTACGACAAGAGTCAACGCTCACAATTCAAGAAATTAGTCACCAACTTAATTTAGAAAATGATAAAAGACTTTCAAGTGAGTGATCGAGATACGTCATACAATATATGACGTCATATGCAAGACAACGCCGCAGGGAGCCCTTTAATATAATCAGACGTAACGACAGAATTTCCATTTCGGCACCAAGTTTACTTTTTGCTTTTAATTTTTGATGAGTTTGCGTCGTAAAGTATGTAATTTGATAATTCGATCTTTCAAGCCGCTAGCTTGTCTCACAAATTACATTTGAGAAGGCATAAAACAAAAAAAAAATACATTTTTTCTGAGGATCTCGTATATTTTAAAAGAACATTTCTTTATACCGTTAAATTATGGAATTACTTTCAAATTGTTCAAAAGGAATTTTCTTTTGTCCTTCTCTATTTCAGAAAATTGTAATAAGCCGTGAAATGTGATGTTAAATGAAAATTATTTTGTTAAGCGTCATTTTACTTGCAAGACGAAATGTAAAAGCTATTTTTATTTCCAGAATAAAAATTTAAAAGCTAGATAGGTAGACTGGTATTCGTTTCTCTTGAGATAAATGTTCCCAGCCTCAGCCTGGTGGTGCAGGTTACACAATGGGCTATTGTTAAGGCATCCGGAAAATAGAAAAGCGCATATCTACTTCTTTATGCTATCCTTGATTATTAATGAAGGAATGTGCCTCAATCCAAATCACTTACAAGTTATATTTTCACTTAATTACGATTAAATGTTCGATTGTGTAATTCAGCTTAGACACTGAAGACCAGGTTTATTTTCTATGTAGATTTTTCTAAATAGGACAACGTTTGACTGCAAGTCATCACTTAGGCGATTATGAAGTCAAAGTCTATTCATTTTAGTCTTAAAGAGACCCAAATTCTATCATTTGTCACGAAACAAATAGGATTTTCAATTCTAAAATACATTTAACATAGAAAAAAAGGAGTGTGCTTTAGTTTAGCTCCATCTGTCGGCTGGTATAACTTTGTTTTCGCCATCTTGACAATTGCAAATTGCCATTTTACCGTATATACCAACATAATAATACAAATTTTTAACTTTGTTATGTTGGCAATGGAGATCTACGTGAATCAACTTCCGTTCGCCTCGCTACGCATTCACCAGCTTACTCCCCAAGTCAAGCGTGCGTAAAGGTTTACTTCAATACAAAAAATAGGTTGAGCTATAATAATAATAACACCCAACGATCACATACATAGATCCTGGACGCTAACTAGGATTCCCTGTGTCTTGGGACCCAGGAACTACGAAGACCATGGTCTCAGAACAAGTAGCTATTTGCGCTTTTTTTTCTATGCATAAATACTTGTCCTGCTGCGGGACTCGAACCCGCCATCTCTGGGTTATGAGTCGACCTGCTCAACCACCACACCACAGGGCTGTCTGTGTATATGAATACAAAAGGTTAAGTGTGGATCCTTCTCACGTCGCAGCAGCTGAACGAATTTTAACGAAATTTGAAACGGAAAGAACTTATAAGTTAATGTAGCACATAGGATACTTTTTATTCGCGGGGAAACTGCAAGGCGCATGTAGTACAAAGAAATCAGTTATTTATGCATATGGTCTGTAAGATGTAATATTCGTAACTGCTAATCCAATTTTGAAAGCTCTGAGGTACATGAGCTATACATATATTTACTATTGTGATACTATACAATTACATCCTCACATTTTTTTAAGTTACTGTATGATGAGACGAGCTAGTCGTTCACCTGATGTTAGGTGCCACGGCCGCCCATAACAGAACAGTGTCACTCGGAACCCGAAAACATAGAGTTTCGAGCGACACTGCACTGCGCACATCATCCTGAGACATCAGCACAGTCTGGTAATAAGATTACTCGATTGTGAGATCAGATCATAAAGTCTCAATTGCCCAGTAATTTCACTAGCTACAGTGCCCTTCAAACCGGAACACAGTAGTGCTTGCACACTACTGCTTGGCGGCACAATAACTGACAAAGCGGTGGTACCTACCTAGACGAACTTTGCAACAAAGTCCTACCACCTAATGAAATTGGCATTCCACAATTATAATTAAAGATAATATTAGCTTAGGTACTATAGTATTATTTTATCTGTGGCGTAGGTGAAGGCTACTGCTAATATGACAATGAATCAATACACACTACGGCTAATATGCTTTGTTTTTTTTACGTGGATTTTGATAAAGGGTATACGAAAGAAACACTACTTATACCCTGAATGTACAAAGCCACGCGTCGAAGCTAGTATACAACTAAAATATTACGCTGTGCATAACTTGCCAATATAGGTTATATTATAACAAATCTTGACGTTTTTTCATCTAAATATAACGTAGTAGAAATATCTTAACCTTGTCAAAGAAGTCTTAATCAAACACAATATGTTGTAAGAGATACACAAAACAATTTTCCACTTAGCTTCAATAATTGTATAATATGGAACACTATCTCTATGTGGGAATAATAGAGCATAACCAGGAATGTAAGTAGCTGTAGTACTTTGTCGCATTTAGGCGACTATTGAGACTTCTTTAAGAATCAGCAAAATATATATTGTGGCATGGTTCATTATCGTTTACCTTTCTACCGTTGTTTATGAGTGTTTTGTGTTGTTGAAATTTCTATTTTGGGTGATATACTATGAGTAGACAAGTAGTTAGATAGACGTAGTAGCAGTACCCCTACCACGTAACCGTTCTGGGAATCGGCTTCGCCTACCATCCTGCACGCGCCAATTAACAAGTCCACGAGTGCGAGCAAGAGAGAACACGATTACGATCTCCACCAGACCTACGCGGTAAGGCCCTAGATAGAAGTAGTTAGATAGACTCTTGCTGAAATAATTAGTTACAAGAGTTGTACTAGTACTTAGGTTTTTTTTTAAGTTATTGAATGATGTGACGAGCTAGTCGTTCACCTGATGTTTAGTGACACAGTCGCCCATAACAGAACAGTGTCACTCGGAACTCCAACATGTAAAGTTTCGCATGACTGCTGCAATGCGCACATAATCCTGAGACATCAACACAGTCTGGTAATAAGATTACACGACTGTGAGATCAGATTATAAATTCTCATTTGCCCAGTAATTTCACTAGCTACATTGACTTTCAAACCGGAACACAGTACTGCTTGCACACTACTGCTGGGCGGCAGAATAACTGGCAAAGCGGTGGTACCGACCTAGACGAACTTTGCAGAAAAGTCCTACCACCTAGTAAAACAGAACAGTTGCAGGTTGGCAACAGAACAAGCATTTGTGCACAATGAAAGCGCGAATTCTTGTTCTGAGTCTGGTGTTGTGAGACCATGGTCCACGTAGTTCTTGGGTCCCTAGATACAGGGAATCCTAGTTAGGGTCCAGGATCTATGTTTGTGATCGTTGGGCGCGATTATTATTATTGATTAAGTATACTATACTTATTTAAATTAAAAAGTAGAATGTGTAGACGGTAGATAGGTACGTATAGAAAGGGATACTTATACCTAATAGCATTTACACATCTGCTTTTTACTGTTTAGTGAGTTGTCCTATAAACTTTATTTATTTTATCTACAACCAACACCGCGTTCAACTTTTCTAATATTGATTTTATAAGCAAACCAAACTTTTGTAATTCAAATGCGAATATGTATTATGGCGTGAAGAAAATTTCGTTCAAAAATGGAGTATCAAATTTTGCTTGTGACTTCTTGCTAATAAGATAGGTAAAATTACACAAAAAAATTATAATAATTATATACCTTAGTCTCGAACCACGGATCGAGGTTTTTGCATAGTTATTAAGGAGAAATAGTTTCATACTACATTTTTTTATTGCAACAGAAAATGATTCAAGTAGGAGAAACTTATACATGATATGAAATGTAGAAAAGTCATATCTACATTGTATAGTGTATTATATATAAGTATAGCAAGCTTTTGAACAATGTTCCGTATTTTACATATAATGATTTTTATTGTGATAGCTTAAAATACTCGTGTGTACCGAAGAGATAGTCACGCGCATATTTGTGGTTTAAAAATATCTTTATCACTTGGCAAATGTCCTGCCGACCGGGACGCCCGCGCACTCCACTATGAAATGTCGCGTGCTCTTGCGCAGATCGTACACTTGGCAGTCTTGGCATAGTACACGCCTAATCAGTAGAACATCTTTATTTTAAGCCTTTATTGTACCTATACGAAATACATAATGTGATATTATGATCCGTTGCTTAACTACTGTTTACTATCCATGTAAAGTTTATGCCAGTGATATTAGTTATAGAGGGGCTGCAGCGGGAGTATTAAAGTGAGACGATAATTATACTAAAGTTATTTATTTAAACTAAGTTCGTCCTTAAAACTAATTATAACTAATATGTACAAGTGACAGGTCTCGGCGATCGAGAACAAGTAACGTAGGAGGGGTCATGACAGAAAGGCTAAGAGGGGAACGCGGGACGCGGGCGATGCGCGGACGGCGGTCGCGATCCCATTCTCACGCAGGCGCTGGTCAGCATTTTCTTTATGTGTTAGTGCCTTGTGGATGTGTGTAAATCCAGCTGACGCGGCGACGACGACGTCTAGACGGTGCGATATGCGGCGCGTCCGGTGCACTTTGCATGCTATGTAACACCTCCCATCGCAGATCAGCAACTATTTCAGTACTTTCAGTCTAAATGTTGCTGAATGATCTGGATTTATGCAGCTGTGTGCTAAATTCTCATCATCGGCTTTTCTTAGTGGTTGAACGTTAGTCGTGGCAGGCGTGTCAGTCGTTAGGCAGCGTTTTTGATCGTTCTTCGATTTTATAAAGATGACCAATACTCCTGTACTGGTGATAAGATGTAAAAGGGCATAGTTGTGTGATAAACTGAGTTTGATTGATTTTCAAGAGTAAGGATAGACTGAGCTGCCATCTTTTCTTGAATTTTGTAGAGTCCGTTGAAATTTATCGAGTTAAGTTTCATAGCAGGATATGTTTCATGTCCAGGTTCTGTATATTCGAGGATAATAATGGTCTTCATTTGGCTGTCCTTTGATTTCATTGTTAATATTCATAACTGTTAGTTCGTCGGTGTGCAGTATACAGTTTTGCGGGATTGTAACAAAGTAGCTTCCGTGAAGGTAGTGATATCTTCTCTTTTGAAATGCATCGTCACTTTGGTGGCTTTTCGGGAATATGATGATGTAGTGCTGAACGACCAATCTTTCCATTATTTCTTTAAAAAAATGTTATAAGTGTTCTTGTGCATGAGCTTCCAATTGTATGTGCTAGTAATAAATCTTGAATGCAGGTTTTGTTCGAATTTGATGTTTGATATTCGCTTCGCATATGAACCGGTATTCTAACTTCGGGCATTCAGCCTCCATGTACACAGAATTTCTCGTTAGTTGCTATGTTACTGATAAGGGGGTAAGATGACCAAGTTATATTCGTTAGGTATAATGGTGAGTCGTTAAAGTTCGTATATACTAGAGGAACAAATAGGAATTTTAAAAACTACAGCTAACTTATTTTCATAGAAATATGATCCAGACCTTATAATACTAAAATATTCTCTAAGTTCTACACCTAAAATTTGATTCTTAAAATTTGATTCTTATCATATAAAATATAAAGTTTTTGAATCATCTTACGCAATATATCTAATCCTAACATAGAATGATGAGTGCGAGAGGCACGTGTGAATACTAGCATATCTTCTAGTCTATGGAATTCATTTGCAATTTGTTCTATATTACCATTTATAATATTTAATAAGTGTGCTATTTTATTCTGATTAACATTGATAGCTGCTATGGCATCGTTCTTTTTAAGAGCATCTGTATAGTCCAGTTAGAATTTTTATGACCAAACCAAGACCATCTATAAGACCTCGTTTCACATGACTTGGCTCTAAACTTTTTTATTTAAATTGAAGCTTTAGACAAAACTTGCTGATCAAATGATCGAATTGCGTTTCGTAGGATGTAAAAACAGATGAATAAAAGTACTATTTATCATATAAGATCTTGCTTTTAAAAGCTGGTTTTTAATTATCTTAATTTTGTCTTTAATATCAGTCAGTTCAATGTCATGGATAAAAGAATGGTAGTGGGATACTTATCATTCATGTTTTTTTTTATTTAATTTACTGAAGTCTACTACAAGGCGCCATTTTTGTCGACCAGAAGCATCAGCCTTCTTTGCTACTTCCCAAATAGGCGAGCTCCATGCAGAATCGTATGGTTTTATAATGCCTTGCTCTAACATATTCCCAAATTGTTCACTCACCTGTTTCTTGTGAACAAAAGGATATCTATAGCTCTTCGTATATACGGGGTTATCATCGGTAGTTCATTAGTACTTTAGTTTATTAGTAAAGGTCAAAGGTTCTGCCATTTACGCTCCGAAACGCAATCACTTCTTTGTCGCAAGTATGCTACATTGATTTCCTCCTGTACATAATCCAAAGCATTATCTGTACTAGCAGGTCTCATCCATCTACTACGAGAACCAAGTGGCTCTTTTACTTACTTGGCATTAATCCAGAAACAAAATCCTGCAAGGTTTTTTTTTTATATTAGTCACGTTTTGCTTCGATTGTCGTATTAATACTTTCATGTAAAGTAACATACGTCATTATAGTAGAGAAAAGGCTCTGGCAGTGATCAAAGAATTTTTGAGGGGTGCTACTTCCCTGTGTGCTCAGGGAGAGGTCATTGTAGAGGGCTGTTTCATCTCGTTGGTCTGTGAAATTATTAATTAACACATTCTTGATGCCAGCGTAGCTCTCATAAAATAAAATTTAATATAAAATACAAGTTGATCACAAATTTTTATAAGCCTGGTTAAAATATTCGGGTGTCCGTCAAATTCAGGAACGAAGCGAAACGCTTTAAATATTGGGTCTGGATCGGATTACGTCATATCAATCGTGCAATATGTCTACGGTGTTTTACGATATTTATTTTAACTTCCGCAATTTTTGAAAATTTTTTTTTTTTGTGTATTAACGAATTTTTTTTTTTACTTATTTTTATTAATATAATTGAATTCGTATTAATCAATTAAATTTTCAATATATTTATTTTTTCAGTTTATTAATGTTACATAAAAATTTTAAATTTATTTAATTATTTATTTTCATAAAATTAAATTTTACCAGCAATTAATTGTATTTCAATTAAAACTTATCAAATTTACTCACTGCATTTATTCTGAAATTAATTAAAAATTCAATTAAATACACAATGAATAAATTTTTCAATACAAGATAATATTTAAATTTATTTTATAAATTTAAATTGTTATGTTTTTTTTCATTTTTATTTATTAAATAAAAACAAATGTATTTATTTCATTTTATTAATTTAATTTAATTTAATTCTATTTCAATTAATTATTTTTTTTTTGTTTACGCTATATTATTTTTTGAATTTAATAATTTTACATAAAAATTTAAAATTTATTTAATTTTTATTTTATTTTTTATTAATTGTATCTTAATTAAAATTTATTTTAATTATTCGCTGCATTTATTCTGAAATCAATTAAGTTTAATTAATTCAATATGCATTTAATTAACTTTCATATATTATAACGTTTTTCAAATTAACTTATTTAATTTTATTTCAAAATGTTAAATTTATAAATTTATTAATTATCTCTTTACCTACACTTAATTTGTCGTAATCATTAAAATTCCATTTTAAATTCATTTAACATGAATTAATTATCATAATTAAATTTACTTGACACCTTACCAGTACGATACTGAAAAAGGAATGGTCAGGTAAAATTAGTTTTTTTTCAAATTAATTCATTAAATTTTTTTCAAAATGTTATATTTATAAATTTATTACTTATCTCTTTACCTAAACTAATTTATCGTAATAATTAAAATTCCTTTTGAAATTAATTTAACATTATAATATTAATGAATTATTAAAATTAAAATTACTTGGTACCTTACCAGTACGATACTGGAAAAGGTATGGTCAGGTAAAATCCTGACGAAATTACAACTAAAAGGGGGAAGCAACACCAGAGAAAATTCTAGCGTACTTACTGTATATTCATCATCTTCGGTTCACTTTAATATCCTTCGATTTCTTGAAAGCTCCAGCCGCAGTCCTTCAGAGATGTCCGAATCCTTGGTCAAGGCTCAATAGCCAGTCACGTACGCGCACAGTTCAAAGTTCACTGAGTTCACAGGGTTCCCAGAGTTCCACTCAGAAGTCCAAATTTCCCGAGGGTCGTACGCGCACTTGACCCAAAGATCATACCGTCTGCGCCAGTTATAGAGGGGCTGCAGCGGGAGTATTAAAGTGAGACGATAATTATACTAAAGTTATTTATTTAAACTAAGTTCGTCCTTAAAACTAATTATAACTAATATGTACAAGTGACAGGTCTCGGCGATCGAGAACAAGTAACGTAGGAGGGGTCATGACAGAAAGGCTAAGAGGGGAACGCGGGACGCGGGCGATGCGCGGACGGCGGTCGCGATCCCATTCTCACGCAGGCGCTGGTCAGCATTTTCTTTATGTGTTAGTGCCTTGTGGATGTGTGTAAATCCAGCTGACGCGGCGACGACGACGTCTAGACGGTGCGATATGCGGCGCGTCCGGTGCACTTTGCATGCTATGTAACATATTAAATAATAATGACAATTATTATGATACAGTAGTTCTTGAAAATGTAATGGTTGTTCATAACCTCAAAATAGCCAAAGGCAGGTTACTTGAGCAATGAGCATTACATAGTTTTTAATGTGAACGCTGATTATGATGTTTTATTGAGCAAACATGTTAGAAAAAGCAACTGACGAAGCAATTTAAAAATCATGTGTATCAAACTGGCTATCAAACCTTTTGGAAGACAAAATGTATTGTGCCCAGTCACAGATTGTTCGTTGAGCACGAGTATTCGCCTCGCCGCCGCCGCGGTCCCGCCTCTATTTATATTTGGATCACACAATCTGACGTATACCAATAAATCGATCACGCGTATTATATCTGCTTACACATGCACTTCGCTACATCAATAAATTAAATGATAATGTTCATTGCGTAGTGGCTGCATCATTGATGACGTACTATTTACTTTTTTGATTTGTAAGGAAGTTGTGTATGTTGTGTTAGGAAGTGTGTATTTTTTTATAGTTTTTTGGTTCGCCAACTGAAGCAACTTGTTAAACCACTTTGGGGCCATCCACAAATTACGTCACATTAATTTCATGATTTTACACGTCCCTTTTTCTTGTCACAGCTAGTCACATTTGTGAAACCCTAGTGTGATGTCACATATTTAGCAATTTATTAATATAGAGAAATTTATGAAATCAAAAAAATTGTATACGGGGCAATGCTGCCAGCATATTGGGTAGGTAGGTAGCGACCTACTGATAGTGGGCTGGAGCATTTGGACTGTCTATGGGTCATCGCGGCCAGCATATAGTCCAATTTTTTTTTGTGGTAGTAGTTTGTGTTTAGTATTAGTTTTTATATCATTGTAGTATTTAGAAGTTAAAGGCAATTTGCCGTGAAAAAAAAATTGTGTTGTAATCACAAAATTTGGGTGCCCCCCCCCCTTGTCACACTTAGTCGACCCCCCCCCTCCCCCTTAACGTCGGACCTAATTTATGAATGGTCCCTTTTGTACTTAAGTACAGTCAATCGATCAGGGAAATGTTACCCAATGATTACGTCAATATCTAGGTAACTACATTTTTATCATATCACATCATACCTTATTAAGAAAGGCATGCATTTTTTTATAGTCCAAAAATAATAAACATGGTTAGCCATTTCAAATAGTATTGGAATATGTTTATTGAAATAATGAATAATATCTTTAACTGTATATAAAACTGTAAATAAGGCAACGAATTTAAATTTTTTGGCAAATATACATTTTATAAGAAAAAGATAAAGAAAAACAGAGGACCAGAAAGTCCAACAAAATCTGACCCTTTATAAATAAACTTGGGTTTCGCGTAATTTAGAGGAAAATGTAAATGTCGTATGTCCTTGCTTTAATAGCTACATGAAATATTTCAGCCTTAGACGAATTACGCTATTGCTGATTTCAGCATAGTATTTCAGCATAATATTAGGTATACCTATGTAACTAATGAATAATGAACAAAGTTTCGTTCAGGACCGTACATAATCTAAGTTTAAAACCGTCCAATCTAAATGCAATTCAAGGAAACTGGACTTACCGAAGGTTTTGTAACAAGTACGGCTTCGTTCGAAACCTTGACCGCTACTTACCTCATTCACAAGTGTTTAATTAGTGCTAGTTATTCTGTGCTTACAGTTAAAGTAAAAAATTCGGTTGTTTTTAACGGTAATTGGCAAACTTGCGACATGTTTTGGCTCATGGTAAATCATGATGCTATTTTTAAAACGCCTATATGATAAAGAGAAGCGTGCTATCGATTGCATTGGATATACTATATCGGTCTACATTGTAGGGCTTGTTTACTTTGTGTATCAGTAATCACCATGTGATCCATGTTTGACATGATGTATGCGGCCACGTGTTCAGCTTCTTTCGTCAACGCAGACAGATTAGCCGATCAAGGTGACAAGTGCGGGTCTTGCAGACGCGCCTCTGGAAGTATTTCTATTTCGGCGCATGTCGCGACTGCGGTTAGCGGGAGACCCGGCGGCTCGGCCAGCGCCCGCGCATACGTTTGTACGAGTTTTAGTACGCGCGCATGGTTCCCGGACATAACACGTCCAACTCCACCAGACGCTATTCTATTGTCATAATGATCATGCCTGATCTGACCCGGTTCTAGTACAGTGACCCACCGCGACGATCGACTAATCCGTGAAGTGTATGATAAAAATGTGCAATAATTACTGTGTTGTGTTTATAGTTTTCTGTACCAAATAACAGATGTTCGGGATGTTTTAGTAAGGGATTTGTAATGTATTGTAAACTTAAACGCCAATAGCTCCAATATAGATCGCATACTACCTAAATACTCAAAACGAATTCCGGTGATTCATTTGATCTAACGTTACACTTATTATAATACAATTTTAGTATAATCGAATTGTCCGCATTGGTATAGTTAGCTGTCCTATTGTTATGTATTTATTATAATACTTTTCCGTGTTAAAATGTGATAATGTCATTATTGGCCGATCGCTCCAAGCTTTGAAGGCCAATGGTGCCGTCACGGCGAGATTGTGACTCATGTTTATACAACTTTTACTGAACTAAACCAAATTAATAAAGACACATTAATCAGCATATATGACTGTGTCTTTGACTCTCACTGTTTTGAATTAAATACAATTTAGCGTCACGATTAATACGGCATTGCTGGCTGGACTGTCGGCAATGAATACAATTATGAGCGACTTAAACCTGTAGATGAGATGATGTAATCGCACAATAGCTTCATTCGCGAGTGATCACCGCTAATGTATGCGCAACAGATATCATTGTTTGTTCACTGATAAAATGGTGCCACAGGAGCTGTGCGCGCGCAGCTCGCTCCACTCCACGCTGTCGTTTGTATGAACCGAATTAGGCGTTTTGACGTGATCACCTAGAATTAACGGTACAAAACAATTTAATCGTGGTGCTGGCGTTACAGCGAGAACATGTAGAACACGCGCTTAAAGTTGCAGTGAAGTTCAAGTGTAGAGCAAAGTGCGTAGTATAGTCGGTGCATCGATATGTTGTTGCATGGCGACGGCGCATTGAGAGGGGTACAACGGAGACGCTACGGTTCCTGCGGAGTTCCATGCTGTCTTGGGGCAGGGGGGGCTCCGCGGGCAGCTCGAAGCCCGCTCCCGCGCGCCCGGCTCGCGCTGGCCTGCCGCCGCCGGCGGCGCCTGCGCCCGGCCTCTCCAGCGAGGAGGCCTCTGACTGCGAGGCTGTTGAAAGCGCGTTGCTCGCGGGCACCACCGCCGTGGCTCGACGACGACACGCCATAAAATTTAAGAGGAAATCAAAAATTGCCTTCAGAGTACACAGGTTTGTTTGCGTGCCTGCTTTTCACACCTTGTTTTAGGACTCCTCCGCGCGTTGCTGAGAGAAACCTTTCAGTAGCTGATATTATATCATTACTATGTAAACTACTTTACTAATCTCATAAATTTCTGTATCTTTAACCTTGCGTGACCAGTTTGAGAATGCGGATTGTTTATTTCGAACCCACAAAACACCTTGTTAGTGAAAAGTTTCAGTCGGATATATATTTTCAGAAAACTTTTGGGCGCTTACACAAACAATCTTTACTTATAGGTACTCGTGGTTATTGATAAGGCTGCTATCTCTAACTACTATAGTAGTTCAGTCCAGTTAGCGACGGTTTCTGAGTCCGTTCAATTCGTATTGTTAGACGATTGAGGTCATCAAATGAATAGGGCACCGAATCCCTTAACATTTCGTTGGCAAGCTATTCAATCCCCACACGGCGTGGACATGAATGGATACGTATCGACTGTTAGATTTACCTACGTACTACCAAATGTTCATTAATAAGTAACGTTGAAACATCAATTTAAAAACCTTATAAAGCAGCACACTTTTGTGTTATGTAGTACAGTATTTTTTAGGAATATGTCACGTTGAATTCAATCCGTCATCTAATGTTTTGTTAAAATTAATACTTTTAATTTCTGAATGGTGTTCCAATGAAAAATTGAAGGCAATCTGCATTTACGTCAAACGGTTTACTGAACTCGTACACTTTTGTGAATTAAGTGCTCAAAGCTCAAAGTGGGGCAAGTTGAGTTCGTTCAAAAAGTTTGCGGTCAAATGGCAATTAAAACGGTTAACGAGGCAAAAGCAACAAATTTTAATTGATAAGAAATTTCTTTAAACGTTTAAGTTTTATATTGTAAGTACCACATGAAATTTTCCGCAAAAAATATCTTTGGTTAATATTTTCCCGGAAAACGGTAAAATATAGTTATGAGCTATAGTTTTAATGTTCACAAATAGATGTTTTTAATTCAGATGTAGGTTTTTGTTTACCGGTTTTGATGATTTTTTCTTTATTCTATAGAGCATAATCTCCGCAGCGGTACCGTTTAAATAGTGTATGAGATGAGATAAAAATGGAAAAGTCCTTAAGTACGTGATTTAGACGAGAACAATGCACTCTGACTTTGTTATTAAGTTACTTGGTATTTCTCTCACATACGTTATTAATTATTAGTAAAGAATAGCTACTTCCAGGACTATATTTGTCAGAAGTCAAAAATGACTTAAGCAAGAACATTGAAGGCACTAAAGGACAATGTCATATTTCGCCCTGTACGATAACAGCATCGGACATTCACGATAATTATTAGTATTTTTTTAAATATAAGTTGCATACATCTGTTTTACACGGACTAGCTGCAAATCGTAATGAAAAAAAAAAGTATTTAATGCGACATTAAACATCCGACACGCCGCCATCTTTGCCAAATGACAATAACCCACAGACCATTTAGGAGAGACTACAATGACCGCAAAGCACCAATATATTAATGACCAAATGTTATGTTAGAGTTTTGGCGGGAAAGCGAAAATGTGAAGTTGTTGATTTTGTATTATTTTCCTAAAACTTGTGTTTCTGCGAGTGTTAATGTGTAATATTGGTGGAATATTAACCATTAGGTGTTCGTTAAGGTGCACAAGTGTAGGCAAATGATACAAACGCAAAAAACGTGCCATTTCTTGTTGTCTACAAAACTCTTTCGGAAGTTTCAGTAAACCTGTAAAGCGTCCACCACTTTACTGAATCGTGACCCTGACTAGACTTTTAACTACCTGACTGATTGGGACTCGATATATTGACTATTTTATTGAAAAACATACACAGCCCTATTAATAAACGGGTATTTGCCTCGGATTAGTTAATTCAGCTTTTGTCCTTTTTTTGCTACTGGAATATTTAGCTGGATCGAAAGAGACAAAAGATGGTGTAACTAGTCTAAAGCTAGTTCGTGTATATTAATAAGGCTGACAATGTTTAATGTTAAATATTATCTGTATACTTCAACATGACACTGACTAAATGAACTAATCGCGCGGAGCCGACAAACTAAGAAAAAAACCTCACGTCACTTCACTCGCGCTCGCTCGTTCTTCGTGATCGTGACGTGTAGTGTGTTTTCAATTTAATGGATCAAAAATAAGGAGACAAACAATTATGCAATATTGCTGTACCTAATTGCATTGTTGGGCGCAGGATATTAATAAAGTGGTTTTGTCTCGTTTCAAAACCAATGTAAGAAAGTAGGTACATATTATACATATACCTACTTTCTTACATAGTTCTTCTTCAGCACCATCCAGCCCCAAACTTAGTAAAGCTTGTACTATGGGAACCAGATAACTGATAGATTACTTAGATATTCTTAGTTCTTTATATATTGATATCTATTGGACTATAACTACTATCTTTATAAGTACCTACTCGGATGTCGGAACTATGAAAAATCATGGCTTGAAAGCCATGATTTTTCATAGCTCGATACGATTATAACCTCAAAATCCGAGGCTTTTTTTTGTAATAGCACAGTTCTCCAGCTAGTCCGCTATAAAATGATGATTGTATACGAAATCAGTAATGTTTTTCAATATAATACATAATTTTTCAAAGCTATTGGTTCAGGGCAAATAATGTATGGACACAGAACAATGTCCTTTACGGAACTTTCTATGACAAACAATTTATTGCACTCGGGGTATATATTCTAAGGGTGTTGCTAAAGATCACATCAGGAAGTAGCTGCCAAAGTACTTGATTATGATAAGACTACATAATATTACGTCTGAGCTTTAAAAATCCCCAACTGATGCGGAACTCCGAATTATGAAATTATGGAGATATAAATCGCTTATTAAAAATAATTCATAAATTAAATTAATGGGATGTTCTTTACTCCGATGATAGTTTAGAAACATTAATGTTCCTTTGGGAATATTTCTTATTCTTACTCAAAAGACAAAGCTGTCAAAATGTCTTGCAAAACTCTTCTGAACTTTGCTAACTTTTAGACTCGTTTAGTAAAGAAATAGTTCAGTAACTCGCAGTAAAGTCGCCATAAGTCGTAAACTTTTAAAGCAGTCCCTCAGGCGAGGTGAACAATGCTGTACGTATACGATGATGGCGCGCGGCGGGGCGCGGGTATCCGGCAGCAGGCGGTTTGCATTCCGGACACGCACGTCTGACGTCGCTCAACAGGTACCGACCTAACTGCCAGACTAGAGGACGCACCAGTGATGAGCGAAAATTATAAAAACGCCTTAATTTTTAAGACATAGTATTTGTTATGAATTCACAATCCTTTTCGGCGGTGAACTCAAAATGAAGAACTAAAGCCATTCAAAAAAATCTCCCAATACCTGTGTAACTGAACTATTACTTATCAACAGATTAAACCTATATTCCTACTCATTTCTTTGAGCTGTCTCCCATAAGTGTTAAGTACCTGAACTTTGCATAAATTACAATAGTTGGCAGTGATCTTGTTAAATTTAGACAACTGACAGAACATTCATTAATCAAACAAATACGAGCAGCCGAAAAAGTCAAAACACAATGATTTTAGAGTTTAGTTTCTTTATCAAATCTTAGTTATCCATTAGAAACCACCATAATTAAATTGCCTAATGCAATAAATATATTCAAAAATGGCCAGCAAATTCCTTTTGAATTGCTCTAACAAATATATCACTTTATTTAATTTAATTTAGTTGAAATCTCACAACAGAAGCCACAGTAAAATATTCAACTTTTTATCACTTTATCACAAGCACACTTAGCCTAAGCATCGTCGGTCACTTCATATAATAGGTCTTTACCTATGAAATTGCCGTATTGCAGTACAGACTTTTTCAAACAAAAAAAAGTTTTGATTGGCTATGAATTCTAAATTCTAATTAATTTTGTTTTAAAAATATGACATTCTATTTACAATGTAAGTCTTTTGTTTATTGATTAGCGTTGTATTTTCATTACATTTCAACATTTTTCCTCATAATGGATACTTCGAAATTTCGTGTAATTATGGAATATGAGTTCCGTCGTGGCACCAACGCGGCACAAACGACACGTAACATCAACGACGTTTACGGAGAGAACTGTACAAACGAACGTACAACCCGTTATTGGTTTGCTCGGTTCCATTCTGGGAATTTTGACTTGAAAAATGAACCTCGTGGTCGTCCGGAAACTTTGGTCAACAATGATGAATTAAAGGCGATTGTGGAAGCTGATGAATCTCAATCTACAGCTGAGCTGGCAGCAGCTTTTGATGTTAGCATCAAAACAATATTGGTCCATTTGCGACAGATTGGCAAGATAAAAAAGCTTGATAGATGGGTGCCCCACGAACTTAACGATCGCCAGCGCAACGTACGCGTCGAGACTTGCCTTGCGCTGCTTAACAGGCACAGAAATGAAGGAATTTTGAACCGAATTGTTACGTGCGACGAAAAATGGATTCTTTTTGACAATCGAAAGCGCTCAGCAAGTTGGTTAGATCCTGGTTCGGTACCAAAGAAATGTGCAAAACGAAAAATGACCCCTAGAAAGGTGATGGTCACAGTTTGGTGGTCTAGTGCTGGTGTGATTCATCATAGCTTTTTACAAAACGGTGAGAGCATTACTGCAGATGTGTACATTGAAGAACTGACCACAATGATGGCGAAACTCGCACGTCTGCAACCAGCTTTGGTCAATCGGTCGTCTCCACTGCTACTTCACGACAACGCGCGACCCCATACTGCACAACAGACCGTCTCTAAGCTGCACGAGTTGGGTTTGGAAGCTCTCCCTCATCCGCCATACTCACCAGATCTTGCGCCTACCGACTATTACTTTTTCCAAAATTTGGACAACTTTTTAGCGGGAAAAAAATTCAATTCCCGAGAGGCAGTACAAAACGCCTTTGAAGAGTTTGTTGTCTCCCGTCCTGCTGATTTTTTCAAGAAGGGCATCCATAAACTGCCACAGCGTTGGCAAAGATGCATTGATTCCATGGGTGATTACTTTGAATAAAAGAAATAAATAAGATCGAAAAAAAAATACTTTAACTTTTTTCAAACAAAACGGCAATTTCATAGGTAAAGACCTAACGATGAGTGGAGCACAGTATGTGAGCTTCGCTCATAGTGACATGCCGCCGCGGCCTTGTGGAATGCCGTTCATCGTGATTGAAAATTAAATTGTAGGTACCTACGTCGAATCAAGAGTGCTCTGCAGTGGAGCTCGGGCTAAACTGTTCGGCCACTCCAATTTCCATGTATTGAGATCGTGTGACTCGGACCTCTCGATTTCACATAGAGCGAATGAAAATGTAAAGAGATCATTAACATGTTTAAGCCGTTAACTACGTATATACTTATGTATTGTTTTTACAAATATTAGTAATTTGCTACTTCCACTCTTTATATGCATTTGTAAGAGAATTTTATAGGTTGTATAAGTAATCTCCGCTTCCACTTGAACGATCTTGGTCGTTTAACCTGATTCGACGGTGTGCGACGTGCGACGGGTTTATGGATCATAACATTTTTATTAAGTTTATAGTGCGATGCGATGAAAGACATAACGTTCAGTGTTTACACATAATGTTTAGTGTTATTCGTGGGGGATACACTAACACTTTTTTGAATTTCTCAACTTATGAGACCTCATATTATGAAGTGAAACGGGCCTATTCGCGCGCAAAAAAATCTCAAAACATAATTTTGACTAACCTTGACGTTTTGACCAAATTACAATGACCTTGGTTACGAGGGGATTTTGGTAATTTCTTATGTGCGAATAATAATAATAATACCCGTTTTAGTTTTATAATATGGGATATACTAAGTTTTATATTGTTTCATTTTAGTTGCGTTCTGTATAAAAAATTAGTGTTATTATTTTGTGGTTGCTAGAACGAGTCATTACAGCAATTAAAATTCATAATAAAATAACGAGCTTTGTCCGCATTTCCCGCAGCTTTCAGCGGGAAATTGCACTATGCGGCTGCGATGGTTCGCGGCGTGGCGGCATCACCGCTGCATTTTTCATTTTATATTTCACACTTTTTCTTGAAGCTTAGCGTAAAATCTTTTGTAATCATTATTGTGCCACTCATTGTGCTTTAAGTGGACTCTGTAAGTAGTTAGGTGTAAACGATGCTACACACAATTTTTTTAAACCTTTTTGGTTGTCTTGCATTTGACCATTGTCTCACCTGCTGGGCGATCACGTAACTCGATTGCAACCAACAAACCCAAATTTTTATGGATTTGACAATTTTAATACGCAGTTTATGTGCATAGTTAGTATGGAAATTTCTCCTGTGGCATTGCAATCAAAGTTTTGTTATCACCGCCCTGATGGTAAATGACGACGCGATTGACAATGGAACATGTTTGCCTAAAATAACAAAGCAAGGCCATATAATCATATCTAGCACATGTTTGTCACGCATCGTATAGTTCTGATTTTACTTTTTATGAATATAACTGGGTGTAGAAATAGACATGAATATACGAGAATACAAATTATATACAAATCCGAAACTATTAAGAATATTATAGCGAAAAGTACTCATGAAAGAAGTGTCGGGCCCGATTTTGATGTAAACGTAAACTCCATCATTACATTTTCAAAAATCAATAATCCTAGCGAAGAAATAACCCGTTGATTTTGAAAAATAACCCACACCTGTTTTATAACACGACTCGATATTGTCGCTTCTAAAGATCGAGCTCTGGAAAGTAATGGAGTACGGCAAACTTAAGAAAAAGAGCGCATTTTTAACAAAATACTATATTTTTTATGTTATCTACTTAAACTGTTTGAAAACATAAAGTTTGTTTAATTGATACAAGTTATGTATGTATAATAAGTTAATATTGTGGTATACCAACCAATTTTAGAAAGAGAATCGCTGTAGTGACAATACTGAGGTAGGTATACACGGTGGAATTTAATTCGTTATTTTCCTTAAATCTATGTACTCAGACCATGCTATAGAATAATCGTATGAGTTTCAATTTTTTTGAATGTCTCTTAAATTAACCTGATAAGAGACGAAATGTCTATTTAACGCTACACGCAACGCGGGCACTGGCTGAGCGCTTTGTAAAGGTAATAAAAGACCTGCTTTATTCAATTTCGCAAGGCTTTTCTTTAGAATTTTAATTTGCCGTAATGTGATAATACCTAGATTTAAGTTTTATTTCATACGTACTTTTGGTATTTAGTTATATAGAGCGTTCTATATCATGGAATAAGTACATACTTAAGGAAACGAACTAATTAAATTCCACCGTGTATACTAAATGCGTATAATTTGCTATCGATTGTCGGCGATGTAGAGTAAATTTACCCGGAAACGGAACAGTTGGTGCCTCTAAAATAGGGCATAAAATGTCCGTGACTGTCATTTGTCCGAACCATTCATTTCGCCGACCACCTGCTGGACCGGGTGTGCAATAAACACCTCCCACCCTCGTAAAGCGTCTCATTAATCCGACCAAATTAATTGCGACAACGATGTCTACTCTTTTAATATTCCCTCGCAAAAGAAATATTTCCTGGGTTACGTTAAGTAAATTAAGCCTTAACCTCGCAAGTTATAGCGCCCAGGAGTTTTTCACTTTTGAAATGTTTCTTCTTATTCCCTTTGAGCCATCATTTCAAATCCAATTACGTTTCAAGCGAGAGGTTTTTAGTTTTAATAAAACCTCTTTCGGCGATTGTCTCGGTCTTAAAATGGAATTAATAAACCTACTGGGATGGGAATACCACACAGAAATCGCTCTCTATCTGGCTGATTTAATTAATTAGATATTTTTAAACAGCGATTAATTTTATTTCATGCCGTGGAAGCATTCAATAATTGTATTAAAATGTCGTTAAATGCAACTTTCTTTAAGTATACTTAAAGACAGGTCCCAACTCGTGAAAGCGTACTTGTATTTTGATGGTTTTTGGTCTTTGCCATAGTAGGCACAATCTAGTAATTATAAGACAATTATATTACCAATAATATGCTGGACAAGCCAAAACTAGATTTTAGATGCATATCGTACCGAATATGCTGTATTAATATGGTGGTTGAAAAAAAAAAAACAGAAACCAAACTAAGTAAGATGCATATATAGGAGTACCTCGTTTCATACTAACTTTACATCAGTAATAAAGTAACTATTTATAACCTGATGTGTTAAAAAAATGTAGTTAATGGCATGGTCATAATTCTGAAACATTAATTATGAATTAAGTTCTGTGGTTTCACTCTCAAAAATCAATTTTTAAGGCGGCGTCCAATCACAATTTTTTTTATGTTGAAAATCGCAGATCCTATTTGATTTCAAACTAGCTCGGTTTTTTGTGGATTTAGTGAAATAGGCATATCAAATAAAATTAAAATAGCGACAATTAAAACATTTACGACAAGTTTAAAACATTTAAAAAATTACTCAATTATTACACATAAAACATTTACGACAAGTTTAAAACATTTAAAAAACTACTCAATTATTACATAATAAACAACTACGCAAACTCTACTACACATGTCAACTGACAAACAAAACAACAACGTAGTTGACATACTTTGCTTAAAAAATATTATAATGCGCAATATCGGTCTATACTGTATTAAATACCGCACAATACACGCGTAGAATATATATCAGGTATTAAATATTCATCATATCCACTGATTTAGCTTAAAATAAACTAGTGCTAATACTATTAAATAACATAAATAACATATGTATATAAATCCTGTATTATACATATTCATTATAGTATTCATTTATATTAACATAACTGACTTAAGCCACTACACTTATTTCCTAAACCGAAAACACAGGTATGCAAATAGTAAAGTGCGCTCGCTTCCAGGTACGTTTGATGTACGTATGCAACTTGCTTATCGCTGTGTGCTGGCTGGTAACCTGTATCGAACAAAATCGTGCGATAAATGACTATTTTCTTTTAACTACTTGGGTACTTACTAAAAAAAAGCTTAATTATTTAAGAATATTTTCTTACATATGCGCGGAAATATTATCATTACTTTTGAATAAAGAACACGCGAAGTATCATATTTACGTAGACTGAAAAACTAAAATTACTTTCCGGGGCGCATACTTTGAATTTGGAACGAAGAGCGCACCGGCAATGTTGTATGAAACGGTGTGCGGATTGATTGCACTCCACCAAATTTAAGATCGGAAGCTAAATTAGCGATGGAAAACTTGCTTCCAGCGAAATCAAAAGAAAATTAAATTCATTATATAAAAGGCCCTTTTTTATTTCCTTGCATTTTTTTAATGAAGAGCACTATATATGCCTCGGCCGAAATGGCAATCGTATCATTGAAGGCCGAGCCGCATTGTTTTGTACGAAAACAATGTTTTGTCGTTTAAAATTTGTAGCCCTACATTGACAATGTATAAGTGTATTTAGACTTCAACAGATGCAAAAAAATTGTGATAAAAACAGATAATTAAACGTAAATTGTTAACTTTAGACCTAGTTAAGACTGGCCCGATAGCTCAGTTAGTAGTAACTCTCCCTTCTGAACTGTGGATTGTGGGTTTGATTCCCACCCAAGACAAACATTTGTTTGATGAACATTGATGTTTGTTCTGTTTCTAGGTGTTATATAGTATTTACAAACAAAAAGTATCTAAGTATTGTATCAGTTATCTGGATCCCATGGTACAAGTTTTGCTTAGTTTGGGACTAGGTGGCGATGTGTGTAATGTCCACAAATATTATTATTATTATTATTAGTTCAGGACTAGCTTTTAAATAATATTTTGTGTGTATCTTGTAAGCCCTGTAGGGCGATATGGTTGCAAAGCGACAAAACCCACCAAAAAAATTTAAAAAACAGGTCATGTTACTATTTTATTTTGGAAAAATCTAACTACTTAGTTATATTGTATTGGAAATCGCTCTTCTTTGTTTATTTTCAATTCCCAATATTTTTACATTTCATTGTTTTGTTACGCCATGACGCACTGGGCTTCAAAAATAGTGCTTTTTGTTGATTTTGTGACTCCGCCTTAACCCCTACACCACGGAACAAACCTACCAAACTTAAGGTACTTTAGGTTACCTTCTTAGTCAAACAAGGTAATAACCAACATAAGGGCCTAACCCGAAAACCTAAAGCTAGGCTCTTATGTTAGTTATTACTTTGTTTGACTAACAAGGTTGTTGGTTATTACAAAAGAGCCTAACCCTAAAACCTAAAGTACCTAAAATTTGGTAGGTTTGTTCCGTGGTGCAGGGGTTAAGGCGGAGTCACAAATCAACAAAAGTTACGTCTTTAGCTATCTTATATTCTTTGATATAAATACGTAGGTATAAGTAGGTTGACGAAGTGGTCCCGTAGAGCCAGCTAATGGAATATCCAGGGGATAGGCAGCAGCATTTTCTTGGTACATTAAAATCTTCTGCGATCACCAAGTCGCTTACCAAGCGTGGTGATATTGTGCGTCCAAGGGCGAGGTTCAGCAGTGGACGTCTTTCGGCTGATGATGATGATGATGATCTAATAGCTAATACCTAATAAACATATAGGTAGTATAATCGCGTGACCTATTTTATATGAGTTATTTTCGAGAATTTTAAGAACTCAGACATTTCGACGTTATCGATTGGATTGATATACCGAATACAAAGTGAAGTCTAAATTAGCTACCAATTGAGGTTAAATAAGGGCAAGTGACGCAGAAAGTGCTTTTATGCTGACGATAACATTTTAGATTCATTGCATGTCTGATGGTGATACGGATAGTTTAATACTTAATTATTATGATCTATTGCATTTTTATTCTAGTCAAGGCCTCGTTCAACAATAACCAAACACGGCAAGTCGCAGTTACAGTAATTGATTTTATTATGTCAATTGTTTCTTTTTTCACGGTCAGCGCAGGAACGTAATAATATAAAATAATAATTTATAGATAATCGACTCGTCCACAATAAACCTAAAAAATAAAATGCCTACATACTAATATGAAAAACATTTCAATCGCGCTAACCGCGCTCATATGGACCTATATCTATAAACAGTCCAAAAATCCAGCCTACTACTATCAGTAGGTAAAGTTTACCCAACACGCTTTTTGGTTATATGAAATCTAATTTATAACCCTATATAAATTAAATCGGAGCTAAATAAATACACATATATAGCCGCGGTAAACAAAGCTGTGTTTAACCACCAAGACATAAATGTGGTTAGTTGGTACTAAAGCGAAGTTAGATACACTTTTGTTGTAATAGAAGGAGGTCCATAGGTTTGCTGAATTAATGATATGCCGATTGACTTTGTATAAGATATATTAATTAAAAAGATATTTACAAAAACCAAAATGCGGAAAATAAAATTTTCTCTCATGTGAAGTCTATATCAACAACATTCGTTGCCCCTAGCAACTAGCTGGAAAAGTTCTCTATTAAACTGGTATGTAAACTTTTTCGTGGGCTAGCACACCACATCACCCCCCTCCAGAGACCGTCCTACGGGCGATAATATTCTGGAAAACGCACTGTTCGTCCTGATCGAGTGGTGGTCACTGGAGCGTCTCGGGTCTCAGGTGCTGCCACGGCGGGAGAATGGTCCAACTCACGAAGTATGTAGGCAGGTTTAATGCGGTCGACTGATACAGTGACTTCTTTGCCTTTTATGCGGAGCTTGAAAACTTTATCCCCTCGTTCTATCACCTCATGCGGGCCTGTATAAGCTGCTTGAAAAGATGGGTGCGAGGTGTCATCTCTTAGAAAGACGTGGGATGCTGTTGCTAAATCTTTGAAAATGAATATGGAGCGGTTATTCCCATGGTGAGAAGTTGGTAATGGCAACAAATTTTTGGCGAATGTGCGCAGTCTTTCAGTGTATACTGTCAAGTCCTCTGTACCATCAGCCGATTGACAAAAAATGTCACCTGGGAGTCGTAGTGTCTCTCCATATACGAGTTCAGCTGGAGTCGCTTGTAAGTCTTCCTTAAATGCCGCCCGGATTCCCAGTAGTACAAGTGGAAGTGTTTCAAGCCAGCTGCTGGTCGCATGACATGTAATGGCGGCTTTAAGCTGTCTGTGGAATCTTTCGACGAGTCCATTGCATGCTGGATGGTAGGCTGTAGTTCGTCTGCGTTGAAATCCGATGATGTGGGACAAATGCTTAAAAAGTTCTGATTCAAACTGTCGACCACGATCAGTGACGATATCTTCAGGGCAGCCGAATCTGGATATCCATCCGTGAACTAAAGCTTTTGCCACTGTTTCAGCTGTTATCTCCTGTAATGGTATAGCTTCGGGCCATCGTGTGAAGCGATCTACACATGTGAGACAGTAACGATACCCTTGTGAAAGAGGTAAAGGTCCGATCAAATCTATGTGGATTTTCATGAATCTGGCTCGAGGTAAGCTGAATGATGCTAATGGAGATGAGACATGACGTGTTATTTTTGATCGTTGGCATGCTAGGCAGGAACGAGTCCACTCTCTACAATCTTTTCGCATACTAGGCCATACATAGCGTTCCGATATCAGTTTCGTCGTCGCATTTGTGCCAGGGTGGCTAAAAGAATGCAAGTTTTTGAATACTTGCCGTCGCATGTCTTTGGTCACATAAGGTCTGGCCACATTGCTGCTCTTGTCACAATAGATTTCTGTGTGAGATCCAGGCAGTTTGATTTTTGTCAAGCGCAGAGAAGTATCGCTATCCAAAAGTTGTTCTAGTTCAGGATCTGTGCTTTGTGCTTGAGCAAGCTTGGATAGATCGATGGGCTGAGTAATATCTTCGATGCGTGATAAACTGTCAGCCACAACGTTATCCTTTCCTGAAATATGCCTGATATCTGTGGAAAACTGTGAAATAAAATCCAGATGTCTGAACTGTCTTGGTGAGCACTTTTCTTTTCGTGAATGAAATGCGAAAGTTATGGGCTTATGGTCAGTGTAAATAATAAAGGCTCTCGCCTCCACCATGTGACGAAAGTATTTTATTGCTTCGTAGATGGCGAGAAGTTCCCTGTCATAAGGCGAGTATTTCTGTTGACATGGCGAAAGTTTTCGAGAGAAAAATGCTAAAGGTTCCCACAGGCCGTCTCTATGCTGTTGTAAAGCTGCGCCCATTGCTGTGTCTGAAGCATCAGTGACTATAGCGAGCTTCGCTTGGCAGTCTGGATGAGCAAGTAGTGCTGCTTGGCAGAGACTTTCCTTGCAGGTGATGAATGCTTTAGTAGCTTCTTCTGATAAATGCACGGGATGTGAACCTTTAACTGATCCTGTGAGCAGTGCATTCAGAGGCGCTTGATGCCGCGCTGCGTCAGGAATAAACCTTCTGTAAAAGTTCACCATTCCTAGGAATCTTCGCAGTTCTCTGACGGTTTTCGGTGGTGGGTAATTCGCAACCGCTTCTACCTTCGATGGTAATGGTTTAGTCCCAGCTGCTGAGATGCTGTGTCCTAAAAACGTTACCTCTGATACACCGAATATGCACTTGTTCGTGTTGATTACCATGCCGTATTCCTTGAGTCTGTTGAAGAGCAGATGAAGGTGCTTCTTGTGTGATTCCTGATCAGGTGAGAAGATCAAAAAATCGTCCAGAAACGGGAAGCAGAACTCCTCAAGGCCCCTAAGCATCTCGTCCACAAATCGTTGAAACGTTTGGCTGGCATTACGTAGTCCGAACGTCATGAACGGAAATTCGTATAAACCAAACGGCGTCGTGATTGCGGTCTTTGGAATATCCTCAGGGCAGACAGGAATTTGATTATAAGCTTTTACGAGATCGATAACCGAGTATACTTGACAGCCGGAGAGACAATGTGCAAAGTCATGTATGTGTCGAATGGGATAGCTGTCTGGTACGGTTCTAGCGTTGAGCATTCTGTAGTCACCGCATGGACGCCAGCCGTTATCTTTTTTAGGCGCAAGATGAAGTGGTGATGACCATGGTGACTTTGAAGGTCTGGCTGTTCCGTTCCTCAACATATCTGCAAACTCGTCTTTTGCAATTTTTAATTTATCCGGTGCTAGTCTTCGTGGTGTGCTGCTTATTGGCGGTCCTGCAGTAGTCTGTATATGATGCATGGTATTATGCTTCGGAACACGGTGGACACCGGAAGGTCGAGTAATCTCAGGGTATTCGCTTAGTATGTTATGATATACGGAATTTCCAGAAATAACTTTTACCGATGAAATGTTCCCAGTTGACTGTGCAGGTGAAGCTGGGGACGTAAGGCTTGTAGTGTTGTCGATTAAACGTTGATTTCGACAATCCACGATGAGGTTGTAAAATGATAAAAAATCCACACCTATTATGGCCTTTGTAACGTCCGCTACAATGAATCGCCAAGTGAAGTCACGGCGCAAGCCTAGGTTCAGCACTAAATGAGCGTAGCCGTAAGTAGAAATGGGTGTACCGTTTGCCGCACACAGCTCATAATTTGTTTTCTCACGACGTTCCTTGAGTGCCGATCGGGGGAAGACACATACGTCACTGCCAGTATCGATGAGAAACTGCATCTTCGTAGCGCCGTCCGTGACAAATAGGCGACCGGAAGTTTGGCAATCGGTCGTCGCCATTACCGACTGCTGTTCGCGTTTCCCGCATGATAATCACATGGTTTTACGCACTTACTTGCTTCATTTCCGAACTTACTATGATACCAGCACACAGGAAATTTTCTATAGTTCGACTGTGATCGTGTGGAGCTAGAAAGACCGCGCGTTTTCTTGTTTGAACGATTCGGTGCACGTGAATGCCGGTTCACCTGCGCAGTTAGAGCTTGCACATGTTTGGTAAGTTCAGCAATCTGTTGGTTCATGGCTTCTAAAGAGCTTCCTGGTATGGCACTTGATGTTGATGCTACGTGCGCTGTAGGCGAAACAACGTCATGGATGCGGTCAGCGAGATCTGCGAGCGCTTCCAGCGAAGACGTCATCTGCGAAGCGATTATCGTTTGCGTGCTACTTGGTAGGCGACTGGTCCAGATAGTACGTAGAAAATCTTCGGGAACTCCAGGTCCAGCCAAATGTTGCAAATGTCTTAGAAACTGAGATGGCTTACGGTCTCCAAGTTCTGCGTGCATAAGTAATTGCTTGACCTTCTTTTCTCGTGACGCGGACAGTCGTTTGATAAGTTCCGACTTCAATTTTTCATACCTGTTGGTGTCGGGCGGGTTGATGATTATATCTTCCACCTCAGAAGCATACTGCGGGTCTAGTTGGCCGATAACGTAGAAAAACTTCGTATTGTCCGTAGTAATGTTCGATATCGCGAATTGGCCCTCGATCTGCGCGAACCAAATGGCCGGCTTTTCAGGCCAAAACGGCGGAATGCGCACGCCCACACGACAAATATCTTCGTTCTTATCGGTTGAGAGCGACATCTTTATGTGAATCAGTATCAGAATTATCGCAATCAGCAACAAAATCAAAATCACACACATTTACTGCAAACGTGGACTTTCGGTTCAAAACAGGTCACCAGTAAAGCGAAGTTAGATACACTTTTGTTGTAATAGAAGGAGGTCCATAGGTTTGCTGAATTAATGATATGCCGATTGACTTTGTATAAGATATATTAATTAAAAAGATATTTACAAAAACCAAAATGCGGAAAATAAAATTTTCTCTCATGTGAAGTCTATATCAACAACATTCGTTGCCCCTAGCAACTAGCTGGAAAAGTTCTCTATTAAACTGGTATGTAAACTTTTTCGTGGGCTAGCACACCACAGTACCTATCCTCGCATTATACGAAATAATTAACATGACGAGTCGCGTTGTTAGTATACTGAACAAATATTAACATATCTACTTACGTATTATTCAAATCGTCATAAGTTGTATGCGACCGACGTGCGACAGTGTGTAGGAGTAGTATGAGCTGCGAGCTCTTACCACTCGAGATCACTGTATATCAGTGGAGTGAGGTATTTCTACTTAACGTATAGATATTCTTACGTGTGGGCTAAGACGCGGAACTGCGAAATGGCGGCTAAAATACCGGTACATTTGTAAGGTGCGTTATGATTGAAGTGTTGAAGCAGTTGACCGCGGCGCGTCTAGTGCTCGGCTCAGTGGAGTGCATCGCGCATTGCACGCGGTGACACGCTCAGCTCGACTAGCCGGAGCAGCCGGCAGACTCCGGTCCACCGTGCCCTGAACGCGCTAACCGCTTAGTCACGGAGCACGTCGCCTCCGCACCGCACACCATCTGTGATAATAATAGCATTTTATGTGATAAATATGTGATAAGTTGATCATGGGCTTCCTAGATGTGTCTTTCTCAGTTTTTAAAAAGTGTCCCATTCTCAAGCTAAAAAGGAAGAGCCGCGTTAGATCCAGGTAAATGAATCTAATATTTCACTAGAATGTGTAACAAAAAAAGACTAAAATATTTATTTACATTCAATTTCTAGGCTGCAGTATAAAACAAAACTTAATATTTATTAAAATATAACCAGTTCCAGCTTGCCAATATTGGTTACATTCAATTATTGTTTACTATGTGCGTAGTAGGTTTTTCGCAGAAAGTTTTACATGAAAAAATGTTTTAATATTCTTCATACCATACGTGACCATAATAGACATTTTAAATACTTTTGCTTTAATATTACGTGAGAATGTAAACATTGATCCATATCTTGTGATTGCAGTGGTTTTTTTATCATTAGTAAGAGTGAAAAGGTGCGAGTTTCCATCTGGTAATATCTTACGAGTAGATGTGATAACAGATTTGAATTGTGACCTAGCTAAGATAAGTCTTGAATTCGAGTGTCAGGCGGGTAAAGTGTTCGTCGTCGATTGGATAGGATAGCGTTCGGATGCCACAAATTTGCATAATTAATAGATAAACAATTAAATGCGCACCACTGTGGAACGAAGAGCAGTCGAACGTTTAGGTACCATATTGTGATGAGACAACCATACTTTCTGATGAATCCTTAGTCTGAGTACTTTAGGGTGTGTTTTTATCCGACTTCAAAAAAGGAGGAGGTTTTCAATTCAACCATTTTTTAAAATGTTCTTTATCTCTTTCTTTCTTTAACTTTCGAATGGGTGAACCTATTTTGATGATTATTTTTTTATTTGAAAGCTGGTGCTTCCCATGTGGTCGAAATTGACAATGGGGTCCATGAGGAAACCATATAAGTCTTAAATTTACATTAAATATGTGCGTGACAAATGGACGTATAACTCAATATCATGCCGATGCATATCGATGATTCTTTTTTACTGGTAAAGATGTTGTGTTGAAGAGTTGGTTTTTTTGTTAAACTTTTATACAGTTTCTAAACTATGGTCAATTATAAATAACATTATCTCTGAAACCTGAGATACAATAAAGTAATAGACATCTCTAAAGATAGTGGTACCTAATCCACTCGAATGCTCACAGCTATTAACATTTCGCTTTAAAATCGATTAAGAACTAGGTAAACCATTTGGTATGCCAACTCAATTATTTGATTTTTAGGCTAATTAACTTTAAATAACAAAAGTATTTATAATATTTTTGTAATTAAATAGGTCATAAATTGATGCTTGCCAACTATGTCATTGGATCATAAGCAAAATACTTATTACACCGTTTCTCACATAGAAGGTAATTTTGTATAAACAAGTTTATATGTTTAAAATTTAAAAATACTTTTACATTTTCTACTTCAACTAGATAATATAATTTAAAAAAAAAAAGGTTAAGCTGATTTCAATCGCCTTCATCATACTAAGAATATATAATAATAGGTCTTTACCTATGAAATTGCCGTATTGCAGTACAGACTTTTTCAAACAAAAAAAAGTTTTGATTTGCTATGAATTCTAAATTCAAATTAATTTTGTTTTAAAAATATGACATTCTATTTACAATATAAGTCTTTTGTTTATTGATTAGCGTTGTATTTTCATTACATTTCAACATTTTTCCTCATAATGGATACTTTGAAATTTCGTGTAATTATGGAATATGAGTTCCGTCGTGGCACCAACGCGGCACAAACGACACGTAACATCAACGACGTTTACGGAGAGAACTGTACAAACGAACGTACAACCCGTTATTGGTTTGCTCGGTTCCGTTCTGAGAATTTTGACTTGAAAAATGAACCTCGTGGTCGTCCGGAAACTTTGGTCAACAATGATGAATTAAAGGCGACTGTGGAAGCTGATGAATCTCAATCTACAGCTGAGCTGGCAGCAGCTTTTGATGTAAGCATCAAAACAATATTGGTCCATTTGCGACAGATTGGCAAGATAAAAAAGCTTGATAGATGGGTGCCCCACGAACTTAACGATCGCCAGCGCAACGTACGCGTCGAGACTTGCCTTGCGCTGCTTAACAGGCACAGAAATGAAGGAATTTTGAACCGAATTGTTACGTGCGACGAAAAATGGATTCTTTTTGACAATCGAAAGCGCTCAGCAAGTTGGTTAGATCCTGGTTCGGTACCAAAGCAATGTGCAAAACGAAAAATGACCCCTAGAAAGGTGATGGTCACAGTTTGGTGGTCTAGTGCTGGTGTGATTCATCATAGCTTTTTACAAAACGGCGAGAGCATTACTGCAGATGTGTACATTGAAGAACTGACCACAATGATGGCGAAACTCGCACGTCTGCAACCAGCTTTGGTCAATCGGTCGTCTCCACTGCTACTTCACGACAACGCGCGACCCCATACTGCACAACAGACCGTCTCTAAGCTGCATGAGTTGGGTTTGGAAGCTCTCCCTCATCCGCCATACTCACCAGATCTTGCGCCTACCGACTACTACTTTTTCCAAAATTTGGACAACTTTTTAGCGGGAAAAAAATTCAATTCCCGAGAGGCAGTACAAAACGCCTTTGAAGAGTTTGTTGTCTCCCGTCCTGCTGATTTTTTCAAGAAGGGCATCCATAAACTGCCACAGCGTTGGCAAAGATGCATTGATTGCAGGGGTGATTACTTTGAATAAAAGAAATAAATAAGTTCGAAAAAAAAATACTTTAACTTTTTTCAAACAAAACGGCAATTTCATAGGTAAAGACCTAATATATACATACTATTTCCAGTTATTTTAATTAAAAATTATTTAAAAAATAACAGATTTAATAGATGCGAATTGAGAACTTCCTCATTGAAGTTCTCAATTTGTATCGTATGTATCGATCAAACAGCTGCACAGATTTACTTGTATCACAGCTAAAACACACCCGATCAACTCACCTTTAAAACAAAAAAGATACATCAAAACCGGTTAATTCGTTTGGGAGCTACGATTAGATGTCACAGTCACACAGAGACACGCATTCAATTTATAATACCTCTTTGTTTGGTCGGTCAAGTTCGTGGGGAATAGGTACACCGTAGCCGTCAGCTGCAAGGTTTCTTTCAGAATATAATGACGCAACATAAGCGCAGAAAATGGTTGCAATCGAGTTTTTAAAACAGCATGAAACAAAGTCGTTAAGTAGCCGCCCGTAAGTAGGTCGGTACCTAACTTATACCTACTTCTTTGATGTTGTGGGTAAATTGAAAACCGAACCTAGTCAAGTAGCAAAACCATTTTGTAACAATATCTCAGCCGAAACTATTTTCCGCCCTATCAAGCGTGTCATCCTTGATCAAAATCACAAAACAACGTTACTATTATTCTTACAAACCAACTAAACTCAGCTTTATGTTTTTATTATCTCCATCTTTACGCTAAATTGTATTCGTGATTTAACATCCAGCAATTAAGTGTCGGGATAATTTATAACAATAACGTCGTATTTTCTTTATTTAATACACAAAAATGAATTATTATTCTTAAATACCAAATAAAACATTCTTAGTATTATGGTCTACAATATTACCAAAGGGAAATAATTGCTACGTAATTTTTGATGGCTTATATTAAGAAGCTGGATCTAGCATCGCGTCATGGTATCTCAACCACAAGCTAAAGTGGCTATTATTGCTGTAAGCAATATTATTGTTGACTTGTCTATAGAGCTATACTAATAACGCCATGACATAGGTACAGTATAAGAGCGTAACAAGCGGTTACTCTGCGGAACTATACGGCAGCGTGCCATGACGCGAAACGGATCGCTGGTTCCACATTGCCAAACAAAATGTCAACTCTACCATATAGCCAATGCATAATATACAAAAATAGCACATGCTTCCTGCTAACATTTACTACGAGAAAACACCTGTTTGACTTGACAGTTTTGTTCACTAACTGAGAATGATTTTGTACGTCACCACTCGTTTTCCTATTTATTACGAAGCATAGTGAGAGCATAATTATAGTGGAGGCGTTGGGTGGTTTTTTTGCCATTTGTCATTGGGAAAATGCTAGCGGTAATGACTGGAAATATCTTGCTGTAGTGGAAATCTTACCCTCTGGGAATACTCCACGTAGACTCATGATTATTTCCAACAATCTATGTTTTTTAGTTGTGGATATTTCACACAGCTGCATCTAATCTAAGCAAATACATACTATGCAAATCAGATATCTGATAGACTACGTAGATACTTTTTATTGTAAATACATATTCATAATACAATATACCACTAAAATAAAAACAAACATCTATGTACATCAAACAAATGTTTATCCTGGGTGGGAATTGAACCCAGAACCTACGATTCAGAAGGCAGTGCATATCGGTCTGTTTGTAGTAGTAACTATAATAATAATAATAATGGTAATAACGCCCAACGATCACATACATAGATCCTGGACCCTAATTAGGGTCCACCTTAATTATTCCCAAGGTAGTTAGTTACAAGGACCATGGTCCCACAACACCCAGACTCAGGACAAGTATTTGCGCTTTTTTCTGTGCACAAATACTTGTCCTTCCGCGGGACTTGAATCCGCCGCCTCCAGTTTATGAGCCGACCTGTTTAACCACCACACCACAGAGGCTGTCAAACTACGTAGAAGATTTCGCTACGTCACATAGAGGCAATCCATCTTAAAATAGTTTAAATTGAATAGATACAATATCAAGCTAAAAAAGGTTTTTAGGTTAATCGATCTCTCGGATTTTACCTTCGGAAAACTCGTTTTAGCACACTTTGAAAGCCTGTCGCCCACAGGTACCCCAGTTGGAATAAAAAAGGCAATTGTTAAATTAGGACAGGTAAGGTGCGTAATAAAAATTCTTCAGTCTATAAGTAAATATTTAATCTAGTAATCAACGTTGTCAATGTTCGACAATCCACAATCAAGGTCTACGGAAAATTGGGAGATCATTTATTCATAGGCTGTGCCACTGTTCAATTTCACAGCACGGTGGTGAATCAATTATTTCTTTACGTTAGGTTTTCTTGTAAAAATCGATCACAACCTTGAATCAATGTATCGAATCAGCTTTAAAGTGCCATACGTGTTGTGGTTACCTATAGGTAGGTACTAAGGTGTATATTAAACTTAAGTAGTATTAGTAATATCGTGCGGATAAAGTTCATGGTCATTAAAATACCACATCGAACAATCTACTTCGCAAAAACCGTTACGGGAAATGTTTTTTGCGTAGCTACCAATGATATCAATAATGATCGTACTCGAGTTACCGGTAGGTAACCATGTTTAAGCTTTACTGTTTAATTTTTTTTACTTATCAAAGGCCTTACACGTTACATAATACCTTCAGTAATAAAATATAGTATTATAACACTCGCAATGCAATGTTATCTATGTTTTATTAGAAGCTAGCTTTTTTTAAAGGGGGAAATGCCCTTGCACTTCCCTGCCACCACGGGGGTGGTGGCAGGGGGTATGTGAACCCACTAAACCCCCCCGTGATCCGACCGCCGCCGGGATGGGGCGAGATGGAGACGCACTGCATTAACCATCTCGCCCCGGCATTAGAAACTAGCTAACTCAACCGACTTCCTGCACATTAAATGTAATCTTACAGAAAAAAAGAAACTGATTTACCAAATTATTTTAGGTAACTCTCCGTCTTAATAAAAGTGACTTAAAAAAATACAAACAAAAAAACTTTTACGTGTAAAACTAGCACGCATCCCTGTTCCTCAGGATTATTCATAACCGCGCTCCGCGATTTCACCAGCCAGCGCGACCATAGTTCCCTGGGATAAAAAAGTACCTAACCTATCTTATATTTTAGTTTTAGTCCAGTGCCACCAAAATGTAATAGGATATAAAGAGTAGGATATAAAAAATACCAGGAGTTTGAATGACACTGTTTTGCATAATATATAAACGATTAAAAGTGCACTACTGTGGTGCGAATAATAATTTCGCATTATAGTAAGATTTATTCACGACACCAGGACAACATTCGAGATTATTAGATTATTTATTAGTTAAGAACTGTATTGTGACGTGATCAGGAGCTAACAGGTATGTTATCTAAAATATTTATAATGCCATTATGAATATCAAACTATCTAAATTAGACATACCAGTTTGGTTAGTTCAGTGTTTGTTTTATTATTTAGATATTAGTCACGTTTGCTGATTTTATTTTAGTGCATTTGATCAAAGAGTATGCAAGGCTACACTTTTGATAGTTTATATTTTTGACTCATACACAACACAAACTGCATAATCATTATTTTCAATGCCATAAGGTTTATAATCAACCACTATTAGACAACAATTAATTTATAATACTATAAATATTGAATTCTACTGTAAAAATGTGATACATAAAATCCTTAACATAACCAATTATAACATAACATAAAATATGAATGCTAAACCATATTTCAATAAATAATTCATAAAAAACAATATAAAACTAACTTTTATCAAAAATATTTTTTTACAAATTGTCATTATAAAATTTATCATTACTAAAAATGAGTTATGTAAAATGAATACATGCAATATTTCATAGAAGAGATGGTATCCCATATCATAACGCACAGACTTTGCATAATGGGCTACTGTTATGGTGCAGGCGAGCCAAATGTATGGCGTCAAGTACTGCTGAAGTACAAAACAAAGGGATTAATATTTAGGGAAATACAATTCGCAATAATTATTATTATAACGCTATTTGTCATCTACCTACATAACTGTCATGTACCTAAGGTTACTACACACTATAGCTTACTACATATTAGTATGTAACTAATTTAGTAATCTGTGGTACAGTATTTTGTCTGCTTTTTTTGTTGTGGCTCCACACTTTTGTGTATTTAGCTAGTGTCAAGTAATTGATAATTCACGCAGTTATGTCTCATCAGTCCAAGTCATCAAGTCATAGTCTAGTCTAAGTCTACTATACTCCTAGTAAAGTGGTTGTAACTTTACTCGAAGCTTCTATGGAGTTTTTTTTTTTTTTTTTTTTTTTTTTACTTCAAACTTGTCTAGCATTTGACCACGCTCTCACCTGATGGGAAGTGACGATGCGATCGAAGGTGTAGCATGCTAGCCAAGTAAATACCTATTCACTCTTCTCTTGAACACGCCCGGGTCATATTTCGCCGGAAACACAGACGCTGGCAGGGCATTCCATTCCTTAGCCGTTCTAATTAAGAACGTTGAGTCAAATCGCTTGGTACGAATGGGTGGTATTTCGACCACAAAAGGATGGCGCTTAGCCGAGCGTCTAGTAGTCCGGTAGTGGAATGGTGATGGGAGAATTAGATCATGCAGTTCTTGAGCGCATTCACCGTGGTGTAATCTGTAAAAAACCGACAGACTTGCCACCTTACGTCGATGTGCAAGGCTCTGGAGCCTTTCACCAACCAAAGTGTCGTCGTCAATGAGCCTTTTGGCACGCCGTTCAATCGAGTCCAGAGCCTCAAGCTGGTACTTGGCAGACCCGTCCCACAGGTGGCAGCAGTACTCCATACACGATCGGACTTGTGCTTGATACAGATTTAGAAGCTGTCCAGGTGTGAAGTACCGCCTTACCTTGGACAATATGCCGAGTTTTTTTGAAGCTACTTTGGCTTTGGACTCGATGTAGGATCCAAAGTTTAGGTTTGACGTAAGATCAACACCCAAAAGCTCAAGATAGTTTCCTAAACTTACAGATACACCACGGAATGAAGGAGCCAGATGGAGTGGGCTCTTTTTAGCAGTGAATAAACACGCCTGTGTTTTTGCAGCATTGAACCTAACCAAGTTAGCATCGCCCCAATCGGACACGGCTTTCAAAGCCAGGTTCATGCGCTCAACCATAGCCTCTCTCTCAATCCGGACGTCGTCACCACTGGCTCGGGCACTGGATGTGTATCTTTCAACAACAGTACTATCATCTGCATACCCAAAGGTACCGGGCTTTAGCAAATCATTGATGTGGAGTAAGAATAGTGTTGCTGAAAGAACTGACCCCTGAGGTACACCAGCATTAATAGCTAATTGATCGGAAGAGCAGCCATCAAGAACTACTCTAAGCGATCGTTCCCTCAAAAAGTCTGATATCCAAGTGCACAAACCAGCAGGTAGTCCGTAAGATGGAAGCTTATTCAGAAGACCGTCGTGCCAGACCCGATCAAATGCCTTAGAGACGTCTAGAGATACAGCAAGTGCCTCTCCATGCATCTCTAAGGCTTCGCTCAATATGTGAGTGGCATACGCGAGAAGATCCCCAGTGGACCGGTTTTTTTATATTTTTTTACAGATTTGAGTGCAGCCCACGAATATTTGTGAGGTGCACTTTAAGAGTAAGGACGTGCATCTGCCGTTTAAACTTGCTCAATTTATTTGACTTTTTCATAGTTGGGTGAGTTAGGTAGACAAGTAGGAAGTGGACGAGATATTGGGATGCTAACCCTCAGTAATAGAGAAGCTCCTACGCCAATGGAGAACTTGCGCGGAGACTGCGGGGACGCCCGAACCCCCCTGAAATTGCCCACAAGTTCCTCACTTCCAGTCGCCAACTGGCCCTGTGGACAACCTCAGGATTTTACACAAGCGGTGGGGCAGCCTTTCGTAGTTGGCTAGACTACTACTTGGGCCCCCTACAACTTGCGGTCGGCCAGCAGAGAGCACCGTGCTTCGGATCCCGCTACCCTCCGAAGCAAGGTCTCCGACGCGAAAGCATCTCCATCACCAATACCGGTCTGCATACCCAACACAACTGTCCACATCTACTCGTCAGAACGGCTTCATTAGACATCACGATGGAACACGACGAGTCGCTTGGCATCGTGGTTTTGTCTAATGGGTGGTAACTAAGCCGGCGGCTAAGGCCTTCCACCAGTTATTTGGTTGCTCTTTTGGCACCACCCAGGGGTCACGTGTAGGGAAACTAGGGTTAAAGCCTACGGACGCGAGCAAACATAAAGTGGAAACAACACGAAAAGAAACGTTTCACCATCATTATACCACTTTCCCACACTCATGCCTATAATCCAGCACATAACAAATATGACGCCGCCAATTTTATGCACTTACACTGATAATAACTCAAGTTTTTGAAAATAATATCTACAATGCGGTGAAGCGATCTTTCTCGTTTTTCCGCCAAAACGTCGTTTTGTCTGTTAGTTGTCGGAAATAATTTTGTCATGCCATATTTTTAATTCTTTATATTGCTCGTAATGCTATAGGTACATTCAATTAAGTATAAAACCTTTATAAAGTGAAAGGTGTTGGTGGATTGCGTCGATTGTTTCATAAAGTCATTGCCATTATTTCGCTATAAATATGAGATGAAATCATTTTTGCGTCATGCTTAGCTTGTGTAGGCTGCTTGTAGGCTGTAACTACTCTTCATAGGGTACATTGATTTGTATGAAGATTTGGTTTCCTGCGTAGAAATATCTGGAACTAGTTGCGCCCCGTGGATAAAAAGTATTTTAATTATTTACTCATCCCACGGGAAAATTTCACTTTTCCGGGATAAAATGTAGCCTATATGTTAATCTAGTGTATAAGCTATCTTGGTACTGAATTTCATTTAAATCCATTCAGTCGTTTGAACGTGAAGGAGTAACAAACATACACACAAACACACATACACACATACAAACTTTTGTCTTTATAATATTAGTGTGATAGTGTGATACATAAAATACACTTTTTTTTTAAATGCATGTGTTAATTCTTATACGAGTATATGTAATGAAAGAAATTGCATCACATTTTGCGTGTTCAATATTTACTCGATATATGATATATCTTGGGAATACATAATTTAATTTAATTTAATAATCTCTTTAGATACTTAAATACCATTTCAGTCACCAAAATGTCAGCTTTAAACTTTTATGTGAACCGATTGAGTTATCACTGAAAACTTTTACAAATACTATTATAATGACTACTTCCGATAATCGGCATATTCAGTAAGTATTGTCATTAGGGCTTAAAAGTTTTATTTAAACGTTTTTGAATATGCCACTCAAAGAGGTCATCAATTGTAACAATGACAATGAAGGGTAGCAGCTATAAATGCGGGTAGGCGTAGATGAGATCGGGGCAGGACCTAAAAAATGGCGTGGAAAAGAAGAAGCCCATGTCCAGCAGTGGATCGATAAATATACATATATATAACCTCTTTGCTTTAAACTAACCTTAAAATGTTAGAAAGTTTGACGTATCATTGACGCAGTCGCTAGTTGCCAAGTTATTTATTTTATTTTTATTTATTTTATTATTCTTAAGGTAATCAACAGCATTACATGAAAATATAAAACTAACAGGTATAGGTAACAAACAAAGCAATTAACAGATTACCAATAGTTAGCTACAAACATGAAATGTGAATAAACAACTCTTAGGCAGGTTACAGACTTTGTGACAAAAGACAGATAAGTGACAATAATTACATCAGTTAGTAATATTAAAATGTGAGCATAGCATTTTATACTATTTTATAAATTACAGTATACAACTAAATTCAACGTGCCGCTAAAAGTTAGTAGTACAATAACCTAATTTAAGTATTTTTAGTACCTCATCTCATTTTGGCTTATAAAAGTGCCAGAGCAAACCTTGACTTTGACTGGAAATGTATATTAAACTAGGAAATAAAAACTAATAGATGAAATTATTAAAGAATATAGTTACACATGTAGTTACATTGTCAATTTATACATTATTTTAATACAAGAAGTTTTGATCTATATTAAAATATTTATGCATAGGATTAAGAAATTATAGATGCATAGATGTAAATATGTAGATATATGCATAGAAGTATATTATAATGAAATAAACTAAATTAGATTTCATCCTATACATTATTAGAAAGGTATATCAAAAGGTTAGTATTACGTATTATTATGTAATGATTTTAGTTAGGAAATAACCAAGTTTCGTCTGTCATGTATTTATTGTATTTAATTTCGGCTTTTTTATAATACTATATTCATTAAATGCTTATAAAGGCTGTATGATGAATGAAGAGCAATGTAGCGTCAAAGATATCATATTATAATGCATTTCGTTGCGTAAACGTGCGTAAAACCGTGATTGAGAACTGGTTCTGAATAAATATAGTTATTATACAGATATAGGTGCAGCATGCATCATGCCCTAACCTTGTCCGCTATGTAGGGTTGTCACTTTGTTGTTGACTGGCCCAATAGCTCAGTTGGTAGTAATCCTACCTTCTGTACTGTGTGTTGTGGGTTCAATTCCCACCCAGGACAAATATTTGTGTGATGTACATAGGTGTTTGTTCTGTGTCTGGGTGTAATATTGTATTCTATGCATGTATTTACAAACAAAAAAGTACATATGTATTGCATCAGTTATCTGGTTCCCATAGTACAAGCTTTGCTTAGTTTGGGGCTAGATGGCGCTGTGTGAAATGTCCACAAATATTTATTTTATTTATTTATTTATTTATAATAACCACCTGTAAAGGAGGGCGCACGGGGAATCGAATGAGAGAGAGAGAAGTTTCGAGAGAGAACGCTTGTTTTATTCAAACGTATTACAGGCTAGACCGTATTACAATTACTAGATCGGCCGTCCCAGCGAGGTGGAAGCGGTCGATTGGGTGACTCGTAAGAAGCAGTTATTATGGCGTTCAGATGGTGTCCCTACGAGGTGGAAGCACCTTCATGCAGCTATAAAACTGGATGTCGAGCACAACTAAACTTATTTCTGTGAGGTGGCCCTTGATACTTCGTGAATGAAACGCTTGCGTGTTTTAAGGGTTGAGAACGCCATCTAGTTTCATTTGGTGGAAGCTCTTGGTTGAGGTGTTACACACCTTATTTAAATTGTTTCTGGAAGCTTTTCGTATCTTTCAGAGAACAGAGGTCTGACGGAGATAGCAATACGATCAAGCAGCTTCCAATATCTGATATCGGTGCAAAATTTTGGATACTGTCGATCTGACAAGTAATTAAATATTAAGATATTTAAAAAAGTGTAGGTATTGTAGTAAGTAGTACCGTTCTATTATATATTCTATGGTATGATCTCATGATTTCTTATGGTTTGGCATGCTATTTGACATCTCTAAAAGGGTACATACATATCACATGTATACATAAGTTAGCGGATAAAAAAAATCAGCTAAATGCTGTGAAAAACTAACGAGTAAAAAATTAATAAATATAAACAAATAAATTAATAAATATTTGTCTACATTAATAACTCTGACTCCTAACAATTCTAACTACTACTATTACTCGTAACTACTACTATTACTCGTAACTACTAATAACTCTTTTCGGCTATAACTCAAAATCCCTACCAGAGGGTAACCCTACGCTAGATTACAAAACGTGTATCAAACCGGTTATCCACAGTTCCACAGTAAGGGCTTGCCCACGTTTTTAAACTTAAGTAATAATAATTACTTAATACTAGTATTATTAAGTAAAACAAGTATATGCTTACATAATAAGTAAGCAAATACTTGTGTCTGGGTCTGGGTGTTGTGGGACCATGGTACTCGTAGTTTCTGATATACATCTCCCTAGATATACAGGGGATCCTAGTTAGGTTCCAGAATCTCGTTGGGCGTTATTATTTAACTCAACTTGCAATGATCTCGTAAGTAGGTACTCAATGTGTTAAATATTGCAGTCCATGAATATATACGTAGATTCTGGAACCTATAAACACTGCACTGCATGCACCTTCGGAAGTAAATTACTTACATCTTTTCTTCTACTAGAGAGATAGATAAATAGATAGAACGTACTTCACATCATATTGTATTCGAAAACAGTTGTTCTTTCTTCGTAAACAGTGACTAAAATAACTCAACATTATAGTAGACCAATGCCTGTTTTCACCAATGATTTCTTAACTGCTACGTAACTATGGTTCCCTTAAGCTAAGGGGTCTCTTGGAACAGTCGGCTTAGAATAGGCGGCTTTTTACGTTAGGTGATAGTTATTCATGAAAGAACTCATGCTTAGAGCACGCTTGAACGCACTGTTAGTTATTCTGTGCTCAGATATCGTATTTTTATTCTTACCCGATACCTACAACTTATCTTTTCGTACATATTCTAAAAACGATTTGAATGAAAAGAAGCCATATAAAGCACTTTTGTTATTCTTCGATCATAGATAGGTAGTTGTCTTCGTTATGGTATTGATAACTAAACATTATAACTTCAAGATCTGATCAAATTCATACGGTAATAAAAGTAACTTGATCATTCTTTTTTCAAATTAGAGTGTTTTTTACCAGCATGCTACAGATAATTAAGTTGAAAATCTAAATAAAATAAGAACCCCATGATCTTATTCCCCATCACCATTCCACTACCGGACTCCCAGACGCTCGGCTAAGCGCCATTCCTTCATGGTCGGGTCGAAATATCACCCATTCGCACCAAACGATGCGATTCCACGTTCAACAGCTAAAGAATGGAATGCCCTGCCAGCGTTTGTGTCTACGGCAAAATATGACTCGGGCGTGTTCCAGAGGAGAGTGAATACGTAAAAATTTACTTAGGTGGTATGCTACACCTTCGATCACATCGTCATTTTCCATCAGGTGAGAGCGTGGTCAGATGCTAGATAAGCTTGTTTTTAAATAAAGTATTTACCGGGCCAAAGGCCTGATGTAGTTTTTATTTATTTCCATTTAAAAAAATACTATATTAATTTAACCCTCAAAAATATATCAGGCTAAAGTCTCAGTGGAATTTCAAGCATTTATCTTTGTTTTATATTAGGTATATTCCTTGCTGTCGTTTCGCTCATTTTGCTAGATATATATACGTTCTTACAATAATTGTATTTTGTATATCTGATATTAATTGATAAAGTATAGAGCACGATGCGTGAGTGTAAAACTAGTTCTCATGCGCTAAGTATGCGTTTGCGTCGATGTAACGTAACGTCATTTCCAATGTCAATGTCACATTAGATAATAGCTGGTAACTGGTTGACACAAAAAATTCTGTTCGTTTTCAGTTAAATTAATTGACATACGCATGCGAATTACATGCGTACACTCTAAGGATTGATTCCGGAATACAAAATGCATGTTTAATGTAAAATTTAGAGACTAAATATCAAAATAACACTATATTTGTTGTTGCTGACGATGACTAGGTGTTTCCGTGATAGAAAACAGTAAAGTGCGAGATATCAAAGAAGCGGGTAACGTGGCGAAAAATCTAAATATTTTTTTTAATGGATAAATACTAAACCGACATATTCTTCTTGTCAAACTCATGTTCTTAAGAAAACTAACGTCAACTCGACTTGTTAATGGCCTTTGTGGAGAGGTTACCACAATTTTGCCAATATCACGTAAAATGATTGCACATTAAATGAATATTCTTCTGTGAGAAATTTTGGTACATTTGGGTAATTAATGAGGTCAGCTATGAACGTCGTAGATGAATTTAAAAGAAAACTAAAAAGCAAACAAAAAGTGGTCACACTCTGCAACCTACGTGGCGCTTACACATGTTTTTAAATAATTTATAAACACAATTGCACTAATCCATTTATTTTCTCAATCTAACATTTTAGTTATATCTCTTTTTTTTAAAATAGATACTCATCGAAGGTTGCATATGACATTTGTCATTTCCACTTACACTTTATAAGGAAATAATAAGCTAAGTACATAGTCACAGTATACTATTACTCGTCCGTCAATAAAATCGTATGTGTGAGTAAAATAACCTACAAAAATTTTGTGAAACCTCAAGAAAACTTTATCGATTTTGGAATACATATGTATTAGCCATTGACCTGTATTTCACATAGTTATGTAACGAACAGTGACAGTGTGCATTTCCAACATTCATTCTTTGAAAATAGCGTCACGGCACAGCCACAGCGCTAGTCAAATGAGGGGATAATCTCAGAATTAATGAGGGTACCTGCCTGCGAGGCAACTGCGAGGCTCTACTATCTAAAGCTTACTGCTGCAACGATTTTTTTTCTAAAGTTTTTGAGCTTTATCATAACAAACATTTTTTTCAAACGTATGATGATAATAAGGTATTATATAGTATTTTCTAAGTAGTCCATATAAATCGTTATCGTTTAGTTGATTTTTTTTTTAGTTTTTGTTTCGGCTCCACTCTTACGTGTATTTAGCCAGTGTCAAGTAATTGATAATTTCTCAAGTTAATTAATATTATATAATGTATCAAGTCAAGACAAGTCAGAGTCCAAGTCATCAAGTTAAGTCATAGTCTAATCTAGTCAAGTGATACTCCTAGTAAAGTGGTGGCAACTTTACCAGAAGCTTCTATGGAGTTTTGGAAACAACACGAAAAAAAACGTTTCACCATCATTATACCACTTTTCCACACTCATGCCTGTAACCCAGCACTTAACGAATAAAATGCCACCAATTTTATGCACTAACACGGAAAATAACACCAGTTTTGGAAAATACAATGCGGGGCCACGATCTTTTTCGTTTTCCCGCCAAAACACAGTTTAGTTAATTATTATCATTAGAAACTTTATTCCCGTCTATATTAAAGCCTATTAAAATGCCCATCTATACTAAGGTCTATTAAAATACAACTTAGGTAAATAACACTTTCTCCTGGATTCTTGTATACGATTGTTAAATTCGTGTCTACTTGGCGGACCAAACACTGAATGCTCATTGGTAGCCTCTTGATCATCGGCTGTCTCAACCAATGAGCGTACAGTATTTGGCATGTTTACTTGACACGAGTTTGACAAACGTACCAGAAGAGTTTTGGCGGGAAAACGAAAAAGATCACGTTACCGCATTATATTATTTGCCAAAACTTGTGTTATTTTCAGTGTTAGTGCATAAAATTGGTGCCATTTTATTTGCTAAGTGCTGGATTACAGGCATGAGTATGGAACCGGGGGCCAAAGATATAATTTAAGAGCTGTCAAACAAAAGTACAGACGGGCATAAATGTAACAAATTGAATATTTTGTATATTTAAATAAATAATAATAATAATAACGCCCAACGATCACATACATAGATCCTGGACCCTAACTAGGATTCCCTGTGTCTAGGGACCCAGGAACTACGAGGACCATGGTCCCACAACACCCAGACTCAGAACAAATATTTGCACTTTTTTTTCTGTGCACAAATACTTGTCCTGCCGCGGGAATCGAACCCGCCACCTCCGGGTTATGAGCCGACCTGCTCAACCACCACACCACAGAGGCTGTCAAATTTATTCAACAAATACATTTATGAAATAGGTAGTGCAGTTTTTCTGTACCATTCTCATTTGAGACCATCGTCCGGTTAAAACTAACTAGTTCTGAAACTTAATACTTTCAAAGAATTAGCCTTTTCAGCCATTCTCTTTTATTCCCTCCATCCTAATATGATGTTACAGGGAAAGCAATTTTCTGAAACGTTCATAAATGCACATTTGATGTCGCGCAAAGCCCGTGGGTTTATTCTATTGTTTGATCGAGGTCATCGCTGATATACCGACTTTATAAATACTAAATACTAATTACCAACTTCATCACAATATCCAATTGCAGGTAATTTCATCCGCTCGCTTAACTGACTTTAGTAATGACAACGAAATTGTACACTATCACACTAATATTATAAAAGCGAAAGTTGGTATGTGTGTATATTTGTTACTCCTTCACGCTCAATGGATGGAATGGATTTGGATAAGATTCGTACCAAGATGCTTATACACTAGATTAACATATAGGCTAAATTTTATCCTGGAAAAGTGAAATTTTCCCATGGGCGGATTAAATAATTAAATCATTAAAATACTTTTTATTCGCGGGTGAAACCGCGGGGTGCAACTAGTAGATAATATATTGTAATACTGCCAGCATTCTGTGCCCCTCCACCAAAGGGTTTAAGTTTTTATTTATTTTAGTTTCATCAGTTTTAAGTTTTAAGAAAAAATTATAACCTAAATCGGTTAAAAGGATGACATGTTTATTTACACACTTTTTTTTTCATTAAACAGCACAAAACCAACCATAGTACCTACATATACCTACCTACTTTTTAATTCTAATAGGATCTGATATAATTTCATAGTTCAATGCTATTTTGTACCAAAAACTAAGACATTTTCTATATATAAAAATAAATGTATCAAGAAATAGTAAACCATTGCACGTGGAGCTCTATCAGCTCCCGAGTGCAATGATTACTTTTCGCATTGAAGTTTATAATCCGCTTTTCTTCTATAGATAGCTAGAATATTTTTAGTTACGCCGTAGGAAGGCACTAGCTGTGGTTTATTTATAGGCCAATTTCAAGAGTAGTATACAAAAGCAGGGAAGTAAGGATACAATAAATTATACTAGGAAACACGTAAAGCTACAAAAACCGAAGCTGGAAAAACGGGAGGGATTCAGTACCTATCTATTTAGCAAGGAATACATGGCATCTCATCCCATGGCTATTCCACACGGAAGGAAACTACTTTAAATATTATAGATAGGAAATTTTACTGAAAGACTTCATAAATCTGAACGGGAATATACGGGAATTATGATAACGGTCGAAGAGTAAATCGTAGCAATAGTTTTTTCCTAAATAATAGCGTCTTAAATAAAAGTAAGACTGAAATTTAACAAATTTAACATATCATAAAAATCAGTTTAGTATAGTTTGGTTTTTAAATCAAAATAACTGGAAAAAATATTTGTTTAATAATATCATCCAAGTATTTTTCAGTTCGAAATGAAGGCGATTGAACCCCATTTTCTATGAGAATACTACTGCTAACCCGGCGAACTATAGTCGATTAAAAGTCAATGAATGTGCAAGTTTAGGATTAACTTTTTGTATTATTGACAACTTTTATATTACTTATTATCCTATTCCCGACGATATCTTATATCCAACAAAAACACAACAATCCAACAAGAACCATAAAAATTGGTCCAGCCGTTTTTGAGCTATAATTGGTGTAACTAACATGACTTTATTTTATATACATTGACTAGCTTCTGCCGCGGCTTCGCCCGCGTGGCCTATAGGAAACGAAGAAGAATTTTTTTCATAGATAATGTAACCACCCATTTCACCCTCTTAGGGGTGGAATTTAAAAAAAACCTTTCTTAATGAATACCTACACTTTACAAAGAATACACCCTCTAAATTTCAAGTCTCTAGGACCAGCGGCTTAGACTGTGCGTTGATATATAAGTCAGTCAGTCAGGACTTTGAATTTTAAATGTATAGATAGATAGATAGATAAACTCTTTGTTAACACCAAGATGATGAAACACAAAACAGGAAAGCTTATAAGTAGATTACAATGGGCGGTCTTATCGCTAAAAAGCGATCTCTTCCAGAAAACTTTTGGATGGACAGAGATAGGTCAATGAGCATGAGATTATTATATTTACTTACTAGATATGGAGATTATTATATTTACTTATTAGATTTTTATATAAACTTTCAAGTACTGAAGCGAAGTTTGTTTGTTATAGACGCAGTGGCGAAGGGGGCGGCGCCCGAGTGCTCCGCTCGACGCCGGACTGGGGCGACGTCGCGATCAGCGGAGAGCACCTCTGGTCTCCCACCTCCGTGTCTGGAGACTGCTGCTATGTCGGTGATGCTGAGTGCCAGGTGAGATATCTATCTCAACTCTATCTATCTAGAGTACTATTTACAGCCTCTGTGGTGTGATGCTTGAGCAGATCGGCTCGTAGCCCGGAGGCGGCGGGTTCGATTCCCATAGGATAAATATTTGTGCACCGAAAAAAAAGCGCAAATACTTGTTCTGTATCTGGGTGTTGTGGGACCATGGTCCTCGTAGTTCCTGGGTAGATACAGGGAATCCTAGTTAGGGTCCAGGATCTATGTATGTGATCGTTGGGCGTTATTATTATTATTATTTACTATCTTACCCAAAGAGTAGGAAAACAAATCACACTCACTTATCACACAGTTCCAGAATATTTTCGCTACATCCTAAGTAAATGGGCGCAAGTGTAATCTGTTTTCCGGCTTTGTGGTCATGGTATATATGCAGATATAAAGTCATAATTATATAAACTAGTGCTACAAAAGGTGGTCTTATTGCTGACAGTGATCTCTTCCAGAAAATCTGGATGGAAAGTATCCGATTAAAAATTTTACCAAGACAATAAAATAGTAGTATATTATACACTATTGGAAAACTCTCTTAGATCTGCCGGGCGATCACGTAACTTGATTGCAACATATAGAAACACAAATTTGTATGGATTTGACATATTCAATACGCAGTTTACGTGCATAGTTAGTATGGAAATTTCTCCTGCTGCATTGCAATCAAAGTTTCGTGATCACCCCCCTGAAAATAGACGTGTTTTCTCATTTTTTCTATGCTTTTTGACACTCTCAGCTGGTATTTATTACTTGCCAAAACTAATGTGTGATCCAAACTAAAAACGTTCGCAAATGATAGAACCTTTCTAAGTTTGAAAGCTCTTGTGCAAACTTTGAACTAAGATTTTCATCTGGTAGCCTACAGTCACGTTTGTCACGTTACGCTCATCTAGATTGTAAAGGGGCCCGTAAAAGTTTTACTGCACATCCGTTTAAAGCAAACGTGAAAGTTCGACAGTTTCTTTCGTGGTTTACTTATCTAAGAAGTTTCTGGAGTAATGCGTGCTATTTAAATTTACGCGACGATCTTACAACGAACGAAGAACAAATCTTAGCTAACAAATCTTATCTTACCTAACAAAGCTTACTTTTATACTTATGTATCAATCTTTTCCAGCGCTAACTAAAATTTAAATATCTTTTTGAATAGGATTCCGTCAAAACCATCAAAAATTAAAAATATTGTAGCAAGTTTGGAAAGAAAAACAAGTTGCGCTTTAGCTCTGGTACATGGACTGGTGATGAAATACCAGAGTTTTGTCTTTGCTGAAGAAAACTGGCAGGATTATTGAACATTTTTAGTAGATCTGTTCAATTTTATTATAATCGCATTTGTCCACAAATGCAAAAACTATAAAATCCAAAATATTTTGATTTCTACTCTTGGTTCTAGACAGTAATGACGGGAAATTATTTAATATCCGGTTTGTAAAGATAGAGCTTCAATTTACATATAAAAGTTTTCAGAGAATACTTAAGAAGATTTTATTACGATTAGTAAGAATTCTTTACTAAACACAATATCAAAATCTTGTAAAAAGTAGGATACTTTAGTTTACTACCCGCTCATAGATTGAATAATGCTATAAAACTTCCTTGCTATACCTATCTAAAGTTTACTTTGAAAGCGTCTATCTAAATATATATAACTCAAAGGTGATTGACTGACTAATATAGTGATGTATCAACGCACAGCCCAAACCTCTGGATGGATCGAGCTGAAATTTTGCATGCAGGTAGATGTTATGACGTAGGCATCCGCTAAGAAAGGATTTTTCGAAATTCCACCCTTAAGAGGGTGAAAAGAAGCTCGTTTAAAATAAGAAAGTATGCGGTAAAAATGGTTAAATAACAATCTCTCAGCCGTAATTATCTAATAGCCTATGAACATCAATGTTTATGTTTGTTGAAGTAAATAACTCGAATATTACGAGACAACAGGTACATACTTCAATATGCGATTAAACAAACAGCGATAACGGCTAAAGGTGAAGGCGGCTGTAAAGGAAATTTCATGTGCTATAAACAAAATGAAATCTGGCAATAACTCTAAAAGTGAGCTGTATTCTTTCATTGCCTACAGTTTTCGATAAATTATATTTTCAACGGCGATATAACAAAGCCTTTATTGCAAGGACTCTCTTGACACATGACACATTCAAGTGGGTGTTTTATTTACTTGTGGAAAGTTGGTGTTATATCCTTTGACAAATTATATTGCTCATGTTGTTGTGTTTTAATCTATCTTATATTTGTCATAGAAGTAAATTTACTACTATATTTACTTATCTTTTTAATAAGCTATGTGACTGCTATATTTTTATTACACAATTAAATAATATACTGTTGGAAATCCTAAGTGGTTTTAGTTTTAAAAAAAGTAAGTTTACAATCAAGCTAAGAATATTTATTAAGATTTACTAAGAACCAACAATAATTAATAGCGTGATTTTATAGAACGTCCGTCGCCTCTGAGCGCTGCCCGAAAAGTGAGCCCGAGCCTTCTTCGTCGCTCGTATATATACTACGCCGCTTGCATCAGCTCCCGAAGTGAAGTATTTTGTAACACGGCCGATCCTGCTTGCGTGTTGTCCTCAACAGCTGCTTCATCTTCAAGCGGCACATTTTCGTCGACTTCGACCGTTGTGTCTTCTTCTATAACACAACAAAACATGATTTTAGGACCTGATGTACAGGCATAACGTTGGTAACTGAAACCATTTCAAAATTAAAATGAAGTTGTTGCTCAATTCAAAGAAATTTCAATTTAGAGAAATTCAACAGGTACTTGTAATAAACATTGAAAACGGAGACTGCAAAACAACTGTGTTAGAAGCACAAGCGTGCACTCAAGTACAACCAACGCAGTTCTTGCATACTAATTTTATGAAAATTTGTAAGAAAAAGTAAGGTTCCAACCGCATGTAAGAAAGTACTTTAGCATAGAAAATAAAGAAAAATAAATGTATTGCGAATTTCAGAATTCCGGACTTCTAAACTTCGCCACACATTGTAATAGAAAACGGCAACTGTATGGGATAACATTCATAAACCACATCATACATTGCAGAAACGGCAACCGTATGACGTGACACTCACAAATCACGTCAAACATTACAAAAACGGCAACTGTATGATGTAATACTCACAAATCACGTCATAAATAGCATGTTCGGGCGTTCGCATGTTTTTGTTTTGATAGCTGTCACTGTCACTTATATAACTAAGAAAAATATGAATAAAAACGGACCTGCTTTTTGTAATTTTCACAAATAAAAGTAATCGCAGTTTTTATTTATACAATGAAAGAAACCAATCCGAAACTATAATCGAAAACCTGGAGCAGCAGCTTCAACATAGCATAAACGGCAACTGTATGACATGGCACTCGCAAACCACGTCATACATTGCAAAAACGGCAACTGTATGATATGATACTCACAAAACACGTCGTACATTGAAAACACGGCAACTGTATGACGTGACACTCACAAATCACGTCATACATTGCAAAAACGGCAACTGTATGACATAACACTCACAAATAACGTCATACATTTCAAAAACGGCAACTGTATGACATAACACTCACAAATAACGTCATACATTTCAAAAACGGCAACTGTGTGACATGGCACTCACAAACCACGTCATACATTGCAAAAACGGCAACTATGTGGAGAGAATAATCTCGTCACATATTGCAAAAGGCAACTGCATGAAGGGGCATAGGCCACCTCACACATTGCAAATAGAGAGAAGGCAACTGTGCGAAATGATCACACATTGCAAACGACGCCACACAAAGTGCAGTCATCGCTGAGTCACATTGGTGAGACAGATATCCGCAGTGGAGAACGCAGAACAAGCCTCCAGCGTCCATTCGCCCCGCCAAAACACCATGTGATCAGCGGCCGCTTGCGTTGTCTTGCCATAAGACCCGCCGCGAAGTTTCGAGCTACAGCGGTGGGTGGCAGCACATGCAGGACCTTGTAGGGCCCCCGCATGCCAGAGTTCAGCTTTCCCGTAGATTGTGATGACCTGTTCACGAACACAAAATCGCCAACGGTGAAGGTTTGTGACTGCTGACGACCCTTGTTGACATAAGCGTCTTGGAGTTGCTGGTCAGCGTCAGGTAGTGTGGACGCAGTATTATTCGTCACCGCATCTTAACGGTACACCATTGCGAGTTTTGTTTTGAATGAATAACCGGGGATGTACCGTCTAAAGTAACAAAAACTAACTTAGTAGCATTAAAAATGTCTAACCTCTTCAGACATTGCTTGGCACTTACGTGTTAACAGAAGCTTCTACCTTATGCTCGCTCGGTCTCACCTGACCATTAGTAATCATTTGACCTTAGTAATATATTTCAGTTGTAATAAATTCACATTTCTCAACGCTGATGGAAAATCCTGCCTCAGTCAAAGTCTTTAGAATCACTATACTCGCGTTTTCGCTTGTTTCGTTGAACATAACCTTTGCGAAAACACCACGAGCTCGAACGGGTGTAATCTGATGAGGTTTCACATAAATGGGCAAAAAACTCACTAAATTCATAGCAGCTGCGCGAATTTGAGGATCAGTAACACCAGAGTGTAACTATCGCTACAATGAACTCATTCATCACTCAAATCGTTAACAATGCGTAACGTAACAACAAACGTTCAACAAATTCTGCATACGTGGGGTAGTTATCAGAATCAGTTTTCATAGCATCAAATAAAATGTTCGCGATATTTACTCGTATAGGGCACAATGCCTTAAATTCACTCTTGAAATTTGGCTAACTACGATCATTACTAACCCAATCGTATAGCCACGACCTCGCGTCACCTTCAGACAATTACCTATACGTGCTAAACACTCACTGTCGTCCCATCTATTTAGTTTGCGCACATGATCAATTTGACCACACAACGAATCAAAATCATGCAAAGACAGATCGAAATTTGACATAAATACATGGTTCGATCTTACCGGCATGGCATCATAGCATTAACGAGCTTTTCGGCTACTTATAACCATATCCGCGGTGGGCGGAGGCGTGCTTGTACACGGCACGGGCAGGTCCAGACTTGCAGGGTACGACTCGGCGCTCGACGGCGCAGTCAGCGGGCAGACAGCTCGCAGGACGCGGCTGGCGCATCCGGTCCTGGCGCCGACATGGCGCGCGATGTACTCGCAACAACACTTGCACTGCGTGTCCTGGAATCTTCCAAAACACCTAAGCGGCTTATGAAAGTTTGAAGCTGGGCTTCTAAACCAGGAATAGAGACGTTCGATTTCGCTTACGACTTTTACGTTTACTAGTCTCAGACATAGCTCCAAAAATTTAAGCGGAAAATCTTTAAAATCACAACTGCAAAATCAAAACAATATTTGAAATCAGAATAACCAAGTCAGAATAGGGTTATATCCCACTTCTGATGTTGGAAATCCTAAGTGGTTTTAGTTTTAAAAAAAGTAAGTTTACAATCAAGCTAAGAATATTTATTAAGATTTACTAAGAACCAACAATAATTAATAGCGTGATTTTATAGAACGTCCGTCGCCTCTGAGCGCTGCCCGAAAAGTGAGCCCGAGCCTTCTTCGTCGCTCGTATATATACTACGCCGCTTGCATCAGCTCCCGAAGTGAAGTATTTTGTAACAATACATTATAAAATAGACAGTCGGAAAATTAATTTAAACATCTCAAAAAATAACTAAGTTACAGGCATTTTAAAATACAGGATTAGAAAGAGACAGCTCAAGCACGCAGTGACGTCAGTTTCCTCACAGTAACTCATTACTAAGCTGTAGTACCTCTATGGTAGCTGTACATACAATTTCTTTGGCATGTGACGTCACCAGCAAAACTTCATGGTACCAATGAGGAAGCTCCACACGATCTCTGATTTGAAAAAAAGGGACAGGAGATGCCCACTCCAGAAATTTTAAAGGCGTACTACTCTGTGATTTATTTACTGATTTTACTTAATTGTTGTTTATTTTTAACTATTTTATGAAAATAATATTTATTTTTTTATTTTTAATATATATATATATAGTAAAATAGTATATTGTTAGCGACTGGCTGAATACAGACTTTTCTTTTTCTTTTTACGTTTTTGTTGCATGTCACATTCAGGTGTCACTTTTACGTGCAGTCGTGTTTATTTCATATTCTTTAATTATTTTTTTTATATTTATATAATTTTTTTTAACCCTTTTATACCATCGTACTTCTTTATTTCTCCACCCAATTAGTTAATACAGTCGTTCCGTCGCTCGCTATCACTAATAATATAATAACGCCCAACGATCACATACATAGATCCTGGACCCTAACTATAATTCCCCGTGTCTAGGGACCCAGGAACTACGAGAATCATGGTCCCACAACACCCAGACTCCGAACAAGTATTTGCGCTTTTTTTTTCTGTGCACAATTACTTGACCTGTCGCGGGAATCGAATCCGTTGTCCGGGCTATAAGGCGACCTGCTCAACCACCACACCACAGAGGCTGTCAAATATAATAACGCCCAACGGTCACATACGTAGACCCTGGATCCTAACTAGGATTCCCTGTGTTTAGGGACCCAGGAACCACGAGGACCATGGTCCTACAAAACCCAGACTCAGAACTAATATTTGTGTTTTTTTTTTCTGTGCACTTGTCCTGCCGCGTGAATCGAACCTGCTGCCTCCGGGCTATCAGGCGACCTGCTTAATCACCACACCACAGAGGCTGTCAAACTAATAGTATCAGTATTAGGCAAAAAATAACAAGCATTTCTTACTATTTTGGTACTTTCGTGGAAGTGTTTATTCGGTGCGTGTAGAATTGCTCTCACGTACCTCGATGTTTATTCACATGTATATTATTTGTCTGATTCGCGTTCCTCGTGTGAACGCCACGTGTCGTAACGAAGCTTATCTCATTCTTTCACAAAGTAGGTATACATATAAATGCCTCTCGTTCTCTATTGTGATTTTCACACCGCAAAAAGGTTTAGGACGTCTTTTGTGCGTATAAAAAGTTATTCAATTTCCACAAACAGGTGGTGTGTATTTTCGTTTAATTTACAGGTTCGTGGCGAAATAGGGAAAAAAAATGTAATTTCCTATACAGCCATTAGAATGTTTCCTGCCTATTGTGTATGTAGCTGTACTTATTTATTCTGTGGTTGAATGTAAGATTAATGACGCATTGGAAACATTATTGTGACGATCAACTGTCGACGTCATTACAACGCGACTGTGACTTCGTATAACAGCCGCTAATATTTAGGATAGACTAAAAAAATCAGTAGCGTGCTTTAGACCACACGGCTGAAGTAAAACATCTTTGGTTTAGCTCCATCTATCGGCCGGTATAACTTTGTTTTTGCTTAATTTAATGTTAATGTCGCCATCTTGACAATTGTAAATTGTTATTTTACCGGACATACCAACATAATAATATAAATTGTAACTTAGTTATGTTGACAATGGGGATTTACGTGAATCAATTTCAACTTCCGTTCGTTTCGCATTCACCAAATTTCTCCTCTAGTCGAGCGTGCGTAAAGAAGTTTTACTCCAAAACCTGTTTTAAATATTTGTTGTTTGTCCCCACTACACTACTAAATTAAATGGTACGTGAAATTTCATACCAGCCTTGGCCTCTATTATCGCACGGTTATTACTTACTTATGTCATATTTCACTCAGCGCCGTGACACAGGTGGAGATTATTTCATTTTGAGTTTAAAACATTTATTTTCTGGTTTATATTAATTCGTACACAGGGTATAAGTCTTATTGCAGGAACATTAAATATTTGAGCTGATTCTCGGTCCTAGAGACTGTAATATTATTCTCATTTATGACTTACATAAATTCCTAACCTTTACGCACATTAACCCTTTAAGTACTTAATTCTGTACGTAAGAGGCTTATTCCTTATAAGTCATATGAATTTACTTTGGGCATAATTCAGTATGTTCTGATAATATTGGGTTGAACGTGCTACCTTCAAAACAGTTCTATTTTAACATTTATGAATTCATATAGTTAGTTATAGACGTGACCGAAATTGTAATATATTTATATGTTGATCTCATGCGATAATTTTAAAATTTGTACTCTGGTGTTTTTATTTTTGGTTAAATATATGAACGTATAGGCTCCGGGTTATACATGGGTTGCAAACTATAATAGGCCTTCAGCATGCGCACCGAGCCGTGTCCGGAGCAAGAATGATCCGTAGTACATCGAGCACTCCCTTTTTATAGCCAGATGGGTGGGGAAGCGATGACAGTTACCGGTGTTGCCACTGTAATAAATTTAAATGCTATCACAGGATAAATTACGGTGCTTGATCACTGCCCGCTAAACATAGAGTTTACAACTGGACGATGCCACAGTCAAACGCATAAGTGCGCTAGTTCCTAATAAAATATTTACTCCCAATAAACTAAGCGAAAATTCATGAAGTTGATTTTAAAGACAAGCAAAAATATGTTGATATGCATATTTATAAATGGCAACAAATAACTATCTAACGCGTCTAATAATCACTACTGAATACAGCAGTATATTGCCACAAAAGAACTGATAAATTATTTAAAGATATGTATTTAAGATGTTTGATTTAAGACTATGATTTAGGGTATTTAAGTTCAGCGACGCCAACAACTTACCTGTGCAGCGGATATAAATCTGCAGTTATCCATAACTTTTTTCTAATTAGGTACACATTTTTGAAGGGCACTGTAGCTAGTGAAATTACTGGGCAAATGAGACTTTATGATCTGATCTCACAGTTTAGTAATCTTATTACTAGATTGTGCTGATGTCTCTGGATGACGTGCGCAGTGCAGTGTCACGCGAACCTCTATACTTTAGAGTTCCGAGTGACACTGCAGCTGATATGGGCAGCCGTGTCGTTTAACATCAGACGAACGGCTAGCTCGTCACGTCATTCCGTAACATAAAAAAAAAAAAACATTAACGGTGTTACCACAAATACATAAACAAGGTTTAGACAGATGTCAAAAGCGTATTTAACAATACAAAACAGAATAAAACACTTGTTTAAGGCTTGTTTAAATCTTTTTGTGGTTAAGCCGTAAGTATCAATTTTGAAACATAATAATTTCACCAACAGAAGCACGGATCCCGTATGAAATGCTCTGCTTGCAAGATCGTCGCACACCAAGCATGTATCGACATCCTCATGGACCGAGTGCAGTTCACCTGCAAGCCAACCTTCCGCGACGTCGGCGTCCGACAGTACCGAGAGCAAACCATTATCCACCACCACTGGGTCCACCGCCGGAGTGAAAAAGGAAAGTGCAAGGCTTGCGGAAAGGTAAAGACCATTAACAAATTAAGAACTATCGATACCTTTTTAAGGGTGACTCCCAATAGATCCTATAAAACCGATACCGTCTACTATTTTTTTCAATTTGTTGGTTGTGTGATTAATTCACTTGTAGCTAACTTTTTGTTTTAGTTATGTGATGAATAATTTGCCGCTTCAACATAATCTGTCTGCCCAAGAATGATTAATGAAGAACTAAAACAAAATCGTATTATTTACACGAAAATAGATGATAATTTATGAACATGATGAATTATAGTAATTATACTGAGCAAATGCTACGTTTTCTATAACAATTCATAGTCATTCTTTGGGCAGCTTTTGTTTGCCATAGTCACGCTGGAAGCAAGGTTGTGTCCCACAATATGTTTGTATCTTTTATCAGATAACAAAGACCTTGTTCATTGTTGTATAAATACATTGCCTCGTACCCATTTAGAATTGAACGTAAAGCAGAAATGTCACACATTCTTGGCTACTCAGAAAAGTTTCTTAATACCAAGCAAATTTCTCTCGTAATACTTCCTTCCTTAAAAACAATGCATATTGCGAAATGTTTATTTTTATAGGCCTATTTCCATTTTAAGTCTCCGGTTTTTGCTTCCCGTTAAAAGGTGCGGAAGTATAAACAAGCTGAAAATTGTATTATGTAAATTGTTACATCCTTAACATTAAATTATTAATGTTTAACCAGACCCTTTCCCTACGAAATACTTTTGATTTCCACATGTTCCAAGTATAACAAACGATAGAATGTATTTTAAACGCTTTAGAATACGAGTATTGTTTGGTTCCGACTGATGCACCAATGAGCTCCCGAGATCCAGTCGGTTGATTAGTCGTTGATTATTTAATATGTAAAGCATCGAGCCACTAGATGGTAAACGTGATGTTCTGACCGCTCCTAATGCTGAAAGTTCCCAGAACAAACGGAGTCATTACATTGAAAGTCCTCTCGCCCGGGTACTTAATTGAGTCTTTAATAATTAAGGTATCTGTAAGTACTTTTGTCTAAGTCGGAAAGCAATTAATTGGGAAAGTTTCCGAGACAGTAACAAGTAGATATAACCGAGTTCTAAGTTTACCTTACATTACTTCTTGATGGGTCCAATTCGTTCCGTGAATAAATGGCTTTTGTTCTGTCAAAATAATAATCGATGGCCATGCAAAAATAGTAACATTTTGAACAAAATATGCATTCCCGTGAGTACATATAAATATTTATTAAATAATTGCAGGTATTTTTGTGGATGGTTTTTGATCTAGTTTCACTTTTAAATGTACACATTACGTAAAGACATACTGTACCTACTCGTACTTACAATTTATATAGCTACTCCATTCCTGACAGTTATCAGTACATTATGATATAAAAGTTTGCTACTCGTATATGCTGATCATTACACTGGAGACGTTATTATTGGTAATAAAGAAAACGAGTGTATAACACGCGTTTTTTATGATCGTTATTTTAGTTATATGATAATAATTATGAGATACTGAATGTTGGAACAGAAACGAATTGGCACACTAGATATGTATTACTTTCACCCTAAATTCCCTGAAATATCATCCCTTTTGAAGAACTATTTGTGATCTCAATAAGCTATAAATTAATGGTCTATTTCCGATAGGACTGGAATCCATGAAGAAGATTTCTCATAGTTAGCCACTGTCCCGTGAGATTGGCCTTTTGTGATATTTCCTTTTAAAATTTATTACACATCCTTTTCAAGCCTACTTTAGTGTTCATGTTATAAATGGAAAAGCGTGTTTGTTGATTTGTCTCTCTTTGACTAGCAATCTTGGCTGAACATATAAGAAAAAACAACATAACTACACCATCACCACGCACATATTATTATGTGATGATTTGACCTGTTTTTTTGACTTATCAGTTTCTTTTATATTTCTCCTTTTTATGTTATAGAATGATGTGACGAGCTAGTCGTTCACTTGATGTTAAACGACACGGCCACCCATAGCAAATGGAGTGTGCACAGTTCACTTGGAACTCTAAAATATAAAGTTCTGCGTGACACTGCGCTGCGCTGATGTCTCAGGATGTCATCATCCTGTGCATCATCATCATCAGCACAGTCTAGCTAATAAAATTACTTGACCTTTAGATCAGATCATAGTCTTATTTGCTCAGTAGTTTTACTAGCTACAAGTGCCCTTCAAACCGGAACACAGTAATGCTAGCACTACTGCTTGGTGGCAGAATAACTCACAAAGCGGTCGTACCTAGAAAAACGTTGCAGAAATGTCCTACCACCTATAACCTAACCTTTTTTATCGATTCTAATACAACGTAAATTTTAAAGAGCTTTCTAATAATATGTATATATTCTTCTGCAATATTCGTAAAAAGTTTCTAAACGAATATTGCAGAAAAATCCTACCACCTAGTATGTAAAAGTATAGTGTGGAAGCATTTGTATTTATTATTCCCCGCTGTGTTATGAGCGCACCTACTATTATTTATGATTATATGAAGAGCTATTAACAACTGTCTTCAGATAAGAGATGGGCTTTTATTACCTACAATGTGTTCTAAAATTACGGATGAATAAATATTATAAAAGTTAGCATGGAAAGTAAAGGATTTTCAAAAAGTTTTTATTGCTTGAAAGATTTTGATTGTGCTTATCATAGTATTGGATGAACGCTAAAATAAAGCACATTATATTTAGGAATATGTAGCTAGAGTTACAACCCATAAAATCAAATAATGATGTTTAAATTCTCGGTGTTTAGTCATAGTCAGTCCAAGAACTTTGGAATCAGATTTATTAATTTAATAGCATTTTGTGTCGGTATTTTGTAAAATACAGTTGTACGTAAGAGATTAAATAAGATGCATAGCATTTGGGCTTTAAGGGTGATCATTTTGCAAAAACAAATAATCGAATTATCCATCTAGTTGTAGTTCTAACAAACAATAAAAAAAAAAACAGATGAACACAATGACAATGATTTCTTAATTTTCTATGTAAAAAACATGTTTTATGAATTTATCAAGCTATTATCACTAAAAAAGATACAATTGTCACAATTCATATTTAGCCTTTAAACGAGTAAGGAGTAAACGAGTTTTACCTTTGATAGAGTAAACGAGTAATTTGTTAAGCACCCAACTAATTGCATTCTACGATTTTACTCGCTCGAATAATATTTTCCAGGGCAAAAATTGCTCAATGTCCTATTTCGGGGCTTAATTAATTTAAGCACCAAATAACAAAAATAACGCACGTACGAAAGAAAATTAAATTAAAAACAATTATAAAAGTATAATAAATAAACGTCTGCATTGCGTCATATGCATTAAGTGCTTTCAGTGGTTTCCAACTTCCAGTCGCTTGATACGCGTTAAACATGCACCGAGCAGAGCGGTGGCTGTGTCAAGTTGAAAAACTATAGTAGCCTCTACTTTGAGTCGTAGCTCACGTTACCCGGTAACCCAACCACTCTACACGACGTGAAATTCAAACTCCATTTTTAATGACGTGTTAGCATATCGCTCGCACATGACTTGCAGCGTGTATCGCCTGCATGATGTTAAACCTGCAATTCAGGTTTCTAGGTTACATTCAGTGCCTTTGTTCATAAAAATTAGCTGCTCTTTGTTTTAATTTATGTATTCACATTTTTTTAATGACCGTTCCGTGTTAAACGTGAAAGCTTTTTCACGCACACATTGTTTTTACAATAATACTGTGGTAGTTTGTAAGCCCCCGAGTGTTGTGTTAACGTTGCCCAAATAAGACTAAGATTAACTCATGCCATTAAAACTGTATGCATAATAATTGAAGGGGTGAGAATAAAAAGGGTTTAAATGTCAAATTGATAGTTTCGAAAAAATTGACTTTAAACTTCAACGGCCTCATTTTAATGCAGAGTGCGTATTAAATAATAGAAAAGGTTTATGTGAGTTTTAGTTGCTTGAAAATGTATTGATTCTATTTTAAAATAGAAAATATAGTACTAATTTGTACAATTACTGTAAATGTAATAATGTTTTCATGCTAAACAAACTGTATTCCTCTGTCAGATAAACCGTTTTTAGACTAAAAATCTCGAGATTTAAGCCTTATATCGGTATTTTGAGAATGTATTATTGTAGATAATTTCACGCTGAATCCAACGATACCCATAAATCATTTTGTGAAAAAAAATCAGTTAAACCCTTTTTGATCTCATCCCTTCAATTTAGTCTGGCGCCGACACAATATTTAATAATATACGCTAAGTTTATTAGACAATATTGGGTTACGGTACTTACGGAGTATCTTAATAAGATACACTTAAGATACACTGTAACCTAATATTCAAGAAAATCATCAAAATAACATATTTTGTAACTTACTCCGTGAGCTTAGAAAATTCACCAATATATGAAAATTACTCGGCAAATTAGACTTTATGACTTGATCTCACAGTTCATCACACTAGACTTGATCACACGAGACTGTGCGATGTCTCAGTATGACAATCACAGTACAGTGCCACGTGAAACTTGATTGACACTGCAATATGCTATGAGAGGCCGTGACGCTTAGCATCAGGCGGTCTTCACGTTATTCGTTTACATAAAAAAACATTAGATTGCTTAAATGTTTACCGTAAACATGTTATATTGTTTGTAAGAAAGTATAACTACGCATTTGTGACGATGACAGTCACAAATGAGTAGAAAGAAAAATTGGTATAAAATGCGTAGGGGCTGATTAAAGTATGGTATGATTAATCGTTTCTACCGAGGACACGGCCGCACTTTGACTATCCCGCACTATGTTATTTTTGCTTCACGTTCCGTATAAAAACATTCCTTTGACAATGTGCTGTGTTACCATTGAAACAACCTTCACTCATTAAGTTTCATTTTAGTTGGTTTGTTATGTTTTCATTTGCATGCGTGTTGCATGGTTGTTTTGTTGTCACAGTCGCTCCGGCGCAGTTGCTGCAGTTGGTGCATACGAAAGCCAGATTCAGTAGACAAGGCTATGAGTTTAGAAAATGACATAACAAACCATGTGCGTATTATGTGTTGCTATACATTTATGGGATTTGGGCATTTTGTTGCACAGAGCGGAATGTAAATGGTTTACGTTGTATTTATATCTATTATATACCTTCTATTTAATCAACTTAGGTCTATTATATTATATCTACATTATTGTGTACCGATGGTTAATAAATTTGTGAGTACAGTACAGGTTTGATATCCCAACACCACGATAATAATGAAAACTATCTTTTGCATTCTAAACTGTGTAAAAAGTGATAGCTTGCTTATTATTTATCGCTTCAGTTTATGTATTTTATTTGTTAATACAGCAACGATGTTCATTAAATATTAAATGCTAAAATGATGCCGTATTTTCCAACAGTCACTGCAAGCTAAGTTGTCATTCAGTTCGAAAGAGATCGTAGCCCTGAGTTGTTCGTGGTGCAAAGAAGCCTACCACAATAAGGAAAGCTGTTTCAACCTGCAGCGAATAGGAGAGGAATGTTCATTAGGTATGACCGTTTACACTCAATACAATAACTCAGTTATTTCTCTTGCTGCGTGACTTAATCAAATAACTTTTACAGGTTCACAATCAAACATAATAGTGCCGCCGTCATGGATAGTGAAACTTCCGCGACGAGGCAGTTTTAAATCGTCGCTAAGAAAATCACCGAAGAAAAAAAATGCGTCTAAAAAGAAAGGAAAGGATTCTAAGAATGAGCAAAGAACGTTTGTGATAAAGCCGATACCAACGGCAAATGTGAGACCAGTGTTAGTGTTCATTAATCCAAAAAGTGGTGGAAACCAGGGAGCCAAGTTGTTGCAGAAGTTTCAGTGGCTACTGAATCCCAGACAGGTGTTTGATCTCACTCAAGGCGGCCCTGGACCTGGGTAAATATTACTTTATTTTTTAATTGTACTAGATTGAAATAAATGAAGATCAAAACTATACTGTAATTACCTAATTTCCTTAACCTTATTAAAGGTTTTCAAAGTACCTATATGTCGAACGAAAAAATTATTTTCGTATATTTTACAAAACGATATTGTATAAAGAAATTTTACTCGTAATTTCTTTGCATGACATGTATCGTTCCCAACAGAAACTCTTTACTATTTGGCTGTTATTGTTATTTCTCATAAATCGCTCCCCGGGGAGTGCTTTAGTGGCACAACGGTAGTATCATGACATTTCAATTCAGTATTCCACAAGATCCACATTTTCTCATAGCGAGAGATCAAATTTTGAAATTCTCAAGGGCTTTTGAAATGAACATGGCTCGATAAGAATGAGATCTAGCTACAGTAAACGAATGAATAGGCAGCGAGCGCACGTCCGTCCGCCTTGACCAAGCCCATAGAAATAGTTCCGACGTGACCGATTAAACAACACGTTGGTACAAATTGGGTACTTGAAAAGGCAGGTTTATTCTGTAACATTTAGCGAATGATGCAGTCTTTTTTTATGTTAAGGAATGACGTGACGAGCTAGCCGTTCGCCTGATGTTAAACGACACGGCTGCCCATATCAGCTGCAGTGTTACTCGGAACTCTAAAGTATAGACTTTCGCGTGACACTGCACTGCGCACGTCATCCTGAGACATCAGCGCAATCTAGTAATAAGATTACTAAACTGTGAGATCAGATCATAAAGTCTCATTTACTCAGTAATTTCACTAGCTACAGTGCCCTTCAAACCGGAACACAGCAGAGCTTGCGCACTACTGCTTGGCGGCAGAATAACTGGCAAAGCGGTGGTACCTACCTAGACGAACTTTGCAGTAAAGTCCTACCACCTCTAAAAGTAATGCATTAATTTTTGTTTTTCTAAGAATATTAGGGTGATGATAGCAACAACATGATAGCAGCTTTATACAAGTGCACTCCTAAAGTGGCTAAAGTTGAGTTCATTATTCCTTTTAAAAAAGGGGTTTAACCGACTTCAATCCCAAGAGAACATCATCAATGTAGTCGAAATCGAAATACGCGTTATTGAGGATAACTCAAAAACTACTTGTCAGATCTTTATCCAATACAAATATTTATTATTATATTACAATAGACAAAATGGGACACGGGAAGCAGCAGCTTTCAAATAAAAATCAAATCATTAAAATTGGTTGACCCAGTCGAAAGTTCTAAGGTAACAAACATAATTGTTTTAAAAATAAATTAAAATAAAATACGGTTGAATTTAGAAGCTCTTTCTTTTTTGAAGTCGGTTGAATATACGTTTGGTATACAAATATACAAAGTATACTGTCTCGTTTTCTATTTCTGGTCACTCTGACTTGTTCCTATCACATTTCTCAAAAACTTTATAGAAAAGGGAATAAAAGACGGATATGTGTAGCCGCTGTCCTATTCCTATATTTCAGTTGGTTTTAGTATGTATAGTACGTTACGTTCACGCTCCTCACTTTTACTGAACAGGATCGATCGTACGTGATCGTTAATTGCTGAACTATTCAGGATTGAACAGTTAATGGATATTGAAGGCCACCCGCGCCGCCACCATTGTAGACTTCGATACAAAAAAGCTTTCATCCAACTTTTGTTACTTGATGCGGCAACTTTTAATGCTTATATTTCAAGACGATAAATTTCACCCTTCTGAGGCTTATCAGAGCGGATGAAACTTGAAGCAGGGCATTACTTTGAAAAATGATTTGATTTATTAACTAGCCATTAAACACCAACAAACCAGATTGATGGCGTTCAAATATTTATATATCTGAAAATAACGTAAGCATCTAAAAGAAATTATGAATTGGTAATCGACTTTTTCGTTTTAAAATTCACGATATACGTTAAAGTCTAAGCTTATTCTCTTACATTTCATGAAATGACTTAGCAGAAATAAGTAGATAGATAGATAAACTCTTTATTGACACCAAGGCAACAAATACAAAAACAGGAAATAACTAATGAGTAGGTAACAATGGGCAGTCTTATCGCTAAAAAGCGATCTCTTCCAGACAACCTTTGGATGGACAGAGATAGATCAACGAGCAAGGACGGTGGTGCTAAAAAGTTACTGTGTACACACATACTAAGACAAATATAAAATAATATACTACTTAAAATACAATACTACTATACATAAACATACACAAATAATACATAATATACAAATACTAAGGAAACAATGAAGGTAGAAGTAGTTTAGAAATTATACTTGAACAATAAACGTATAGTATGAAACCCTTCAATTTTCCGCCATCTTCCTTCGGAAATGCCTTATCTAAATCTCGTACCCTCCATTCCGTCCAATCGAAGTCGTGTAAAGTCACGTATGTAATAGGAATTCGGTGATATATTTTCGTCGCACCTGTTACAACATATCCACGTTAAAATATTGAGACTATTAGATAGATAGCTGTGTAACGGAAAAGTTAGGAATAAAGCTTAGTTGCTACGCGCTTGCTACGGTTGGCTACGCTACGTACTACATCTACGAATATTCTTCTACTTAATTATTTATAACTCAATGCTAAGAATCTCGTTTTAAAGTAAAGTAATTTAATAGTAAGTAAGTGTTAAATACATATTAAAGATAATAAAGCTATAATATTAAGAGCTCTTCTTATAAAATGATACCGTATGCTAATTACCTTATTATTTGATGTGCACTAGTCGCCACAACATTTTTAAAAGCGTTTTTCAACGAAACTATTTTATACACACATATGTCTGTGTATAAGATCATACAAAAAGCCCTGGCCTGTAGTCTTATTGTATCTTTTATACGAGTGTTTACTTTTTATTTTCGATAGCACATAATTGTTTTATAGGTACCTATTTTAATTTAAATTCCATTTGGTGGGTAGCTACTCCCACCATCAATCATAACTGGCTTCGGTATGATGCTGACAGGACAATAATAGGAATAAACGCCGAGCGGGACATCCAACGGTCGATTTTCGATATTGAAAATGTAGCCTCATCAAGGTCAATATACCAAGCGCCGTCAACAAAATATGTTAAATATGAGAACCGATACCTTAATGACGTTATATTTTCAATTCAGAGAAGCTTTTTTGTAGATACAAGTTTCCACTATCATGGTCTAATTACTTGAATTGTGAATAAAATACCATGCATGAGTTGCGAATCGCGCCATGACGCCATGCCGGTTGCCTCTTGGGCAGTCCAAATCCTCCAAGTTGGCATAGTTTATCTGGATGTTCAGTGTTCATTAGTCATATTAGTCAATTTTATTAGTCAGCATTGTGTAAGGAAGATAAAGTAGCTGAGAGTAAATGTTCCAGGTTGGAGTTATTCCGCAAGGTGCCGAACCTGCGCGTGCTGGCGTGCGGCGGGGACGGCACCGTAGGTTGGGTGTTGAGCGTGCTGGATCGCATGGGAACCCAGCCTGCCGTCGGCGTGCTGCCGCTCGGAACTGGAAACGACCTGGCGCGCGCACTTGGCTGGGGCGGGGTGAGTCAACACTGTATTCTTTGTTCGTTTTCGTTTCGTTATGCTGTGGTCCGGCTGGTGTGAGAATAGAACCATCCCAATTATTTCCGTAGGTTCTGTAAAAGCCGAAGGGAATATCTAGAGTCTGGGAAGCAGCATTCTCCTTAGCACATTTTGACTGGCCCAATCGCTCAGTTGGTTATGACCCTGCCTTCTGAACTGCGGGTCGTGAGTTCGATTTCCACCCAGGACAAACATTTGTGTGATGAACATCGATGTTTGTTCTGTGTCTGGGTGTTATATTGTATTCTATGTAGTTAGTATTTACAAAAAAAAATATCTAAGTATTGTATCAGTTATCTGGTTCCCATACTACAAGCTTTGCTTAGTTTAGGGAAAGATGCCGTTGTGTGAGAGGTCTACACATATTATTATTATTATTAAAATCCTATCCAAACCATCTGCCAAGAGTGGTGATAATGGCCAATTCTCTATGATAAGCAACCAAAAGGGCTTTTTATGGAGAGGCCCATGTTCAGTAGTGGACGTCTTTAGAATGCTGATATGTGTGCACACTTTTCGTTTAAAAATCCATTATTTATACAACGTTTCGACGTTCCATTGGTAAAGACTAGTTCTATCAGATTGAGTAAGCTCCTTCGCTTTCACGGGACAAAGAATTGTCGTGTTGCGAACTGTTTTATATGTGTGTTTGGTTAACTTAGAAACAAGCCTTTGCACTTACGGTATGTGTGTTGTTTACTGGGATGAACCATGAGGTGCGCGCACTACTAAAGACGGCGCGGTGGTTTGAGTCGCCAGTGTTTTAACTGCATGGCTAATTGATTCAGGGATGAGGCTTGCATTCATGTTGTTTGTTATATGGTATCATATAAAAAAGGATGTGTCCTCTGTGAGGTGTGATGAGTCCCACTGTATCTTTACTCGGTTACGTGCCTAATCTGTGGGTGGTGTGAGTTCCAATATCTCCTTCCTTACTTATCTGATAAAAGGCCATCAGTGTTTTGGACCAAATTTTCTGTTATGTAAGCTGTAGATGTTGGGCCTTTGCATACTAAATCATCTAAGGTAACTGCGTGTACTGTATAGAATAAGAGTAAAGCTTTCAGCGTGCTATTGTTTGAAACCAGAAACGACCTGTCATGCGAGTGGGTTGGAGTGACCAACATTAGTTTATTTGCTATAATTAAATACACTTACGGCGACTCTCATACTCAGTCCCTACACATGAAAGTCCGATTAGAGTAGGTACCAATTTAAATTTTGCGACACAAATATATACTCGCAGCATCTTTACCGAAGAACAGACATTTCCGGACCGATTTACGTATCTAACTTTGAAGATGTGTTCGAAACAGACAGCGTAGACAGATGACTGCATTTTGGAACAAATTCTTATTTCCGAAAAGACAATTTTGGTTAAATTGGATTTATACAGTAACAACATATGAATGTAGGTTTTTTAGGTTGTCACCAAATGTGACGTGCTTTGTAACGCGACACGCGACAAACAAATATTAAATTCTGAATGTATTACCTACGTGCTTAGAATAACAACTGTTATTTTTATAATTACGAACTATAAGGACGTCTTATACTAACGTATCTATATTATGTAGTTTTCGCCAGATAATTATGATATAATAAAAAGACGTGTGGCACTCGGAGACTGCCGCGGTAAAGCTATTGCATAGCATATTTTATCAACTTATGCAATTATAATTATTTATTTATTTTATTAATGCAGTATTTTTTTTTCCTTTGTTTTTTAAGCTATATACTCCTTGGGTTGTTGTACTCCGACCGGCACAGCGGTTCGGATTGGGGGGTGTTAGGTTTTTTTCGTTACGGAATTTCTGGATTCGGTCCCCACGCTCAAGGCCTGCGATAAAAGCTATGCAATAGCTTAATACACAGATAGATAAATGATAGAGAACTTTTTACTACGTGCTCTTTAATACTGCTTACTAAATACGCAAAAAATTTGAGATAGATAGTGTTGCAAGGCGAGCTTATTAAGAGTGATCAATGATCTCTACTAGGCCTTTGGGTGATCAAAACTAGTGGGTCATTAAAAAGATATTATATCCTCATTTGATTCAAAACATATGTGAATAGGTGTGTCAGTACATCTACCTATTATTAAAAGAGAATATTAGTAAAATAGTTTGAAATTACCCTTTCCCGCTTTCTCTCTCAATTAGACTTTATAGTACAGACTTGGTAACGCATAATAATTACAATATTACTTGAGAGCTTTTCCATATAAATCTCGCTATTACGAGTATGTACATAAGCTTAATAATTTGTTTCTCAATTAACAAACCCTGATGGGAAAAATATCCCGAATGAATATGCAAATCCCGCGATTACCTGTCGTCGCCTAATCTACAATGTTTTTAACGAGTCCATAAACACGGTTTATTACTCAGCCATGAAAATTTTAGTATTCTTCTAAACGACATACAAACTTCGATGTCAAGCTCCAGAATCTGTAGCTTTTATTGATTACTAGCTGCGCCCCGCGGTCTCATCTGCGTCGTAAAAATTTTCTAACTTTCTTAGTTTTTTCTTTCATAAAAACCTTTTCCTGCAGGCTTAGCACGGCATGTGGAGAAATTGTCTTTCCCCCGGTTTTTTCCACCTGTCAGTTAAAATAATCCCCCTCTCCACCTTACGTAGCACGGCAACGAGGATAGGAAAGAAATATTTCCCTTTGACATTATCGTAGACATTATATCCCGCTACTCCCCGCTTCAGAGCACGGACTCGGAAGAAAGTGGATAATATTCTCTTGAATTGACATAAAGCAGAGAGTATTTATCTTCGACTCTTGTAGGTGGGTATAAGGAAGTCAAAGTGTTTTAATAGGCACAAAAATGTCGCGTGCCTATTATAATTATGTTTAATCGCGGGAACTCGAATTTTGGAGCGAAAGTTACACCGGGAGAAGCATTCGGAATACAAGTAATCCCTTCTAAATCCCGGGAAATGAGTTTCAATACAAAAAAAAATACATAGCGAAATATTCGTGAAAATACAATTATTAGTTTAGTTTTAATAAGGAAATTATTTAATTTACGTAATTAACTTAAATGATGAATATTTTTTTTGAGTATATTTTATTATAAAATATATACATATGAAAATTTAAAATATAACTACTACACAATAATTAATCACGTTTTTCCGCTCATATTACAAACAAAATAAAATTTTAATTTAAACTACTCACTTACTCTCACTCATATACATAGTAGTCGTTACATACTCTTTGATTAACACAGGGACACAGACTCAAAAACCTTATATTTTCTTAATTTTTATATTTTGTCTTCAATCCCAGTATATTTAGCCGAACAATTATCGATGGTTTGATGGACTGAACAAAATATTTAAGCATGTAATGTCATTTTAGTTAAATTTTCTCGTACTGGCAACAATACGGTATAGAAATCTAAAAACGCTACTCCCGCCGTTTATCCCCCGGATAAAGCTTTCCACTGTCGCGGCCGTGCTCGCAGAGTGGAATAAAGTGACAGTGAGGATAAGTTTGTTATCTACTCCCTGGGGAGAAGTTGTCCACCGGCCGTGCTAGGCCTGCTGACAATAATAAACACAACAAAAAATAATTTGCAAAAATGATCCATATTTTCACGCGTGATGCAATGACCAAGGAAAATAGAGATTCATTTTCATATATAACTAGCTACGTCCCGCGGCTTTACCCGTGTGGTAAAAAAATTCTAAGCTTTCCTAATTTTTCTTTCATAAAAACTTTCTAATAATAATAAACACAAAAAAAAAAGAATTAGCGAAAATGTTCCATCCGTTCACGCGTGATGCCATGACCAAAGGAAATCGAGGTTTTTTTTTATATATAGAGAAGAAAAGAAGAAATGCTGGAAATTGCACTCGACACAAAAAGGTCTTATTACTCGAATTCTATTAAGGTATTTCTAGTATATATTACAATATATAGGTATTGCTGGTGATTCATGTGTCAATGTCATTATTTTTAAACTAGTTGCGCCCCGCGTTTTCACCCGCGGATAAATTAAGCACTCTAATTATTTGCTCATCCCACGGGAACATTTCACTTTTCCGGGATAAAATGTAGCCTATATGTTAATCCAGTGTATAAGCTATCTTGGTACCAAACTTCATCCAAATCCATTCAGCTATTTGAGCGTGAAGGAGTAACAAATATATACACATACACACATACAAACGCTTTTATAATATTATATTATATGTGTGATGTCTCATTATTTTTTTTTGTTGTAGTAGTTTTTTAATGTTGATAAACAAAGCATTTGAGCACTGCTTTACCTGATGGGTGGTGTATGCTTGCCTAAAAACAAACCAAAGACTTAGCATTGACATTCATCGGGGTAATGGCGCCAGCATTTTTGGCATGATGCCTGCTAGCGGCTTCTTAGTTTAAGTTTTCCTACTGCATTGTTTTTAATAATTATGTAGCTTTCATATATTTTAGAATGTAATACAGTAGTCTACCTCGCAGTAGCTCCGGTATGCTTCAACCTTCGAACTTGAAATAACAACCACAAACATTATTTTGGAATGCCCAGTTCTCTACATTATGTATTAAAGAAATAGAGACCTAGTTTGTAGTAACTAAACTTGTTTATTATTTACAAGGTTTAAGTAGGTCATTTTTATACCTTGAATGTGTTAAATAAACTAGAACAATTTACGGATAACAAACCCAAGGGGAATCATCGAACGCGTGTTGGTAAAAATATAGGCGTATGTAATAGGTACAAGGTAGAAAACGTACTTGATAAAGGAAGGACATACGAAAGTCCCTAGACGAATTGCTCTGTCTGCCTACTTAACGAACTAACAGCTACGATATTATTATCTACGATGTTATTCCAAGTTCCAGTCCAAGTTGTCAAGTGGACATTTTGATCAAAAATTATGAAAGGATGGCTGGATTTTTGTTTTATGTTTTCAAGGGACATAAGTTGGAAAAATAACAACTTTATATGATAATCTTGTTGTCAGTGTGTTAAATGATATTTATAAATGATTTTTTTTATTACAAAATTGTTTTTTTTTTTATTACGGCAAAATCACGAAAGTTCTGTCACCCACTGTATCTTTCGTTTAATTATGGCACAGAACTGATAGTATTCATATTATAAGCGAAAAAGCTGTGCTTGTCATCAGTGTCGTCCCGTTTGGTCAATATTTTGCTGCCGTATTATAAATCTCATGATAACTGCATTGTAATGATCTGTATAGATTGATAACACCCAAGGTTCATATACATAGATTCTGGACCCTATCTAGGATACCATGTCACCCAGACTCAGAACAAGTATTTGCACTTTTTTGCCTTCAAATACTTGTCTTGCTGCGAGAATCGAACCCGCTGTAACTGTATGCTCTATAGTTATAGTATTCGTGTTGTTTTTAGGGATATGAAGACGAGCCTATATCAAAGATCTTGGCCAACATCGGTGAAAGCGACACGGTTCTGTTAGACCGGTGGCAGCTGACGGTTGAGCCGAACTCTGCTGCCTCAGGGGAAGACACCACTAATGCGAAGCCAGAGCTGCCCCTCAACGTCGTGAACAACTACTTCTCGTTTGGCGTAGATGCTCATATTGCACTGGAATTCCACGAAGCTAGAGGTATGTAAGCAATCAACGGTAATTACAGTGGCTGGCGCATTTCTGGCGTCGTTCTAATTTGCAGGCGCTTACGCTTGCACACATTATACGACTTTGCCCCACGTCGAAAAGTAACTCGGTTTACTGTCGTGCCAGTTAAAACTTGACCATATTATAGGTAATTAAGTTGACTGGTCTGATAGCTCAGTTGGTAGTAACCCAGCTTTCTGTGGGTTGTTGGTTTAATTCCCACTCAGGATAAACATTTGTCTGATGAAAACCGATGTTGGGTCTATGTCTGGGTGTTATATTACAGTCTATGTATGTATTTACAAACAAACAAACAAAATGTACCTAAGTATTCTATCAGTTATCTGGTTCTCATAGTGCAAGCTAGGCTTAATTTGGAGCTAGACGGCGCTATGTGAAATGTCGACTAATATTTATTTAAGTCTCATAAAGTTTTAAACTTAAGTTAATCTAAATTAATGCCATTTTTAATGATTTTTAAATGAGTTTTTACTTTCGTTAATTCTATTCACTTGAATATTTCTTAAACATTTCTTTTAACATCATCGTAAAAATTCTTAATACATAGATACGAAGAACTAAAAGCTAATATTTTCCCTAAAAACTGCTTTCAAATGTGCAGAAAAATTTAATTCCCGGCTATGAGAGAAATAGTGCTTATTTTGTGGTGAAATCCAATATCGATGTTCGTTCCGTAGCAATGCGAAGCCACTGTCTCTCCGTTTGACAGCGATTATCTATCGATGACGTGCTGACATGGATAAGTAACTTATTCAACCAAGAAATAGACAACACGAGGAAAATCTTGGAAACAATTCGCTTCACTAGCACGAAGCTTTGCAAAATGATGTTTTGAATACTGAGCTGAATTTAATATTATTCTTCAGTACAATACATTTGGGATAAATATAAAAGCATTCAAACAAATACAGTTAAATTAAATCATGTTATTTTTTCACTTGGATATCAATATTTATAAGTGTTTACTTAACCCGTGTTTCATCGCAATTCATTCCATTTATTCAACCTACTTGTAAATATTTTAATTACTCGTAGTGGCCAATTGTGAATTTTTCATGCGTCGAGCAGAACGCAGTGGTTCGTTTGGTTTAAATACAGCAACATGCAATTTATTCCATCGCAATGTTTCAACCGGTTGTCGTGCGGCTACAAAAGTGAACAATTGTGGCTTCCGCTCCGACCGAGGGCCCCGTACGTACGAACATGATTACATGGAAAGAAACCAAGAAATCCAACTTTCAAAACGGTTTGCAATCAGTGTAGATACCTTATTTGGTTTAATATGATTTATCTTAAGTAATGTTAATTAGAAAAGCATCAGATATAATATTTTTAAGGTAGCGTAAAACAAACTTGGAAACCACTTAAATATTCATGTACCTAAACTGTACATAAAAAAATCACTGAGATATGTTCATCTTTTATTTACGGAACTCTGTAAACGGCACGTAAATAAAATATCATCCCGGGGCGAGAAGCGTAACCACCATAAAATATGTCCAGCAATAAACCATAGAATAGATTGCGCCATCAAAATTAAAGTTGTTGTATCGTCTTTAATTGACCATCAATCACGCGGCCTTGTAGCTTTTACTCTGATAGATTAGCGTTTTATTTTGTTTTCGTTCCACTTTCAGTAAACTACTGTAAACAAACTGAAATTTTAAAAATAGAATTACTAGGAAGCCTCTTGGATAATATGAGCGTGTACACAAACTAAACAAAACCTATATGTTCAATATTGGTGCCATGAAACCAACGACATTGTTGCCGGTCTGAAATAGAAACACGTAATGTAAATCCTACAATTAAAAAAGCTCTGGGCTATTAGTCGGCACGTGTAATGACTAGGTAACCGTAAACGCATGCGACAGGTTAGCGTATGTTTGTAGATCTAAATGATGATGCTACCGTAATATATTCCGTGTGAACCCACGTTTATTTATGCAGCGTGCGTAGTGGCTCTGTCCAAGTAAAGGGCTCTACACATTGAAGCCACTGACCCGTCGACACTCGTCGGCAGACTAGTTGGCGGGTTCAAACTATTGCAAGTCGAGAAACTTTCTATGGTGGCTGGAGATGAGCGATTTTTGGCAGTTAGTGATTGCTACGTGTGGTGTAACGTTTTGTGTTCACAAGCAACTGAGCGCGTCCGCAAGTACGCAAGCTGATATGAGAAGGAGGCGGGTGCGCTTGGGTTAATTGTCACCGATGTGATTTTTATATCAAGTTTGTGGGTCAGTGGCATCAATGTGTAGAGCCCTTTACACGAGATATACTGCCAGCAGCAGGTATTCTAATGCCTGTCTGCAAGTTTCGTAACTTCGAAGCTTGCACTTATCTCTGTATATGTGCAGAGGAGAATAAGATTTTTACATTTTGCTAGGGTCGGTTAGCATGTCATTTTTACGATGCATGTCGGTTTCAATATCATAATGTTGATCTTGTCGATCTCCCATAATCTGTCGATAATAAAAGCATTTCGTGATATTAGGTACCTACTTACTTAGATAAGTTTTATTCTTATAAGTTTGATGGTACTTCCGAATGAGTAAAGCGTGCAACCACAACCATAGCGTAAAGAGCAAATGATGTAAGTACAAACACTACGTAACAAAAAGTTACGGGTAAATTATTCATCACTAAATTTCGATTAAAATTCTATGTAATATGTAAAAAAGTTGAATTTGAAATGAGACAGCTGAACACAAAAATAAACAAACGGAAATAAATGAAATTTTAGAGCAACATAAATAGTTTGAACCTTGAAATAGCACATAGCGCTTTATCTTTATCAACGTGGGCGGAGTTAGGAGTTCAAACTAATAGTAAAATAATAAAAACGGTCATCAATTTCCATCATTTTAAGTCTTTTCTCATCAGAGGCCCACCCAGAGAAGTTCAACTCTCGAATCAGGAACAAGTTGTTCTACGGTACTGCGGGTGGCAAAGATCTGATGCAGCGAAAATGGAAGGGGCTCGCAGATTTCGTCACCATGGAGTGTGATGGAAAAGACCTGACGCCTGTGCTCAGAGAACATAAGGTCCACGCTATAGTCTTCTTAAACATTCCAAGGTACGTACCTATCTTATCCTGATCTTAGTAGCCGGCAATAGGGAAGATTATTTACAAAAATGCTCACATATTTCTTTTTGAAATTTATTGTTTTATTGCTGGTATATGTTATAAGCTCTCCCAATCATGGATTAAGATACAACATGACAATTGTACAAACATAAAAATTTAGTTTAAATATATTACATTTCTTATGAAGGAGAATTTTTTTTATTCAATTGCCTTTAAATATAGTATTACTTAAGTATTATGAAATAGCTTTGTTTACATAAGTTTTTGTAATATAACTGGAATATAATAAACAATGAGTTATGAATTACACCCGGCTGTGAACAATCGCTATAATAACCAATCTAAAATCACCCAATTAGAAATTAATATCTATGTAAATTACTCCAATAGATACAAATGGACATACATAACACGTTTCAACATTGAGTTAATAGCATTATAACCTATCACGATAATAAGTGGCAGTACAAACAGCTCAATCAAGCTTACAATAATATTGGGCTTGCAATCTGACAGCCAATTGAAAGGCGAATGTAGGGCAAATTGTGGGAAATGAATCAGCCCCTCTGTCTGTGATCCAATCGAAATAATTCCATTATCTGAACTGACTTCAAGGCTTTGACTGTTCGTGCACATGTCATGTGGTCATTTCCATTTAGCTCGGTGCAAACTTTTTCAGAGCAGATCTGTACTCGCGGTGACATTATTAAACCGCTCCGCACAGAATGCCATCTATGTTTCTCGATCTACCTCTATATACTGATCACTACTGCACTAACTCAGCTTTCTACTAAGTAGATATTTACTTTCGCATCCACTTTATTCGTGGCTTTACAGCTTTAGTCTGACCTGAAACCCATCTGCTGTAATATTTTCGAAGCTTATCCCGACGTCACGTACCCCAAGATCGCCAGGAATATGAAAAATGCGAAGTATCCGTGAGTACCTTAAATTGTTATTTACCGTCCGGGAATGTTTGCAGTTACGGGGGTGGCACTCACCCTTGGAATAAGTCCGGAGGAGCCGTCGAACCCTCGACTGAAGATGGCTTAATAGAGGTTGTAGGATTAACCACATATCAATTGGTAAGCACTCATGATTTAATAGTGCTCATTCATCGCAACCTATATATCCGCTTTGCCTTTCTAAGTAACACAGACAATAGTACTCATTTCAAGATTTTACGAGAAGGTAAATTCGTTTCCAAGAAAGTACTCATCGTTGAGCATTTCTCGTTACATTAAATGCACGTGTTTCCATTTTCATATTATAGAAAGCTGCCTACGAAGCGTGATAATGTTAAAAGTGTGTTTCACGCGTAAAAAGATGTATAAAATAAAAGATATATATTATATAAAAGATATTTAGTAGTAGATGTACATGTAAATTTACATTTTTTAAACAAATTACGTACTCGCTCAGCCACTAACAGCAGTAATATCCATAGTTAAAGCACTTACCGTGGCCCACATTACTATAAAAGGTCTTACGACCCTAACATTTGCACCATAATAGGCAGGCTAGACGATATTGCTTTACTAAAACGAGATAAAATTTACCTTCCTTCTATCTATTTCGTTTAGTAATACGCTTACATTATACACGTTAGATACCTAATACGTGCACAGTATCATTTTGTGGAGTTTATTTAGTAACTATTTTGCGTATGAAGTGTGTTTTTTTTTTCTATATTTTAAGTCGTTTCATTTATTCCTGTTCAAGATGAAATTATTTGGAAGTAAAATGAACTAATCCGAAAAATTAGACTTTTACTGGATTTCATTAAAGTTTCATTAAAAGCTTTTAAACTAGAAAGAAAGCTCCTATTTTAATCCTTTCAAAAATGTCAAGTTATGAAAATTGATTTTTACTTATACAACCATTGGAAAATCTGCCACGACCTTCAATTTTGGTCAGTTTCTCTGATTATGTAATAACTGGTAATAATTATTTCTTAGCCATTATTGCAAGCGGGAGGTCACGGGACTTGCATCACTCAATGTAAGACGGCGAAAATAGTTACTACGAAAGTGATACCGATGCAAGTGGACGGCGAAGCTTGCAGACTGGCACCCTCGGTGATAACACTCTCCAGGCTAAACCAGGCCATCATGCTGGCCAAGAAGAAACCTGGCAGAGTTATTGCACCGTAAGTAACAATGGGTCTAGGCGAAGTCCAATCGCCAATGAAAAGTACTAGGTTTAAAGAACAGTGCTCCGTGAAAACCCTTTTATGTCAATAAATGATCATTTGATTTGATTTGTGACGACACTAAATAGTCAGATGAATTTGTTTTTAATAATAGTATCTAAAACAGGGATTGAATATAATCTAATTAGTTTAATTTTTCCAAAAATAAATGATCGTAGAATGATCCCTAAATATTTAACATAGTGCTTTGTTAACATAGTGCTCCAAACTTTCAGCGATAATAACACTTTTTTAACCAGACTGGTGTTAAACATATCGCCAGTATTTTTTTGTTTGATTTGCCCATTTTTCTTAGGTAAACCACAAAAAATTCGCAAAATTAAAAGTCCTAAGCATAGACTCAGTTTAACATAAAATATAAACTGCGATTTTTAACTGTAAGTATAGAGATGCCCCTCAAACACATAAAAGGACTAAATCACTAGCAATCGCTATCACTTATAAAATCACCAAATCTGTAATATAGTGAATCTCACCCACCCTTTCAGTATAATTTTGGCATTCATTTAGTAAAATAACCGAAAGCTTATCTAATAAACACCAAATAAGTTCACAGTAGTTGCTAACTCAGCGTTTTCTATTGTTTTATCTTTGTTCTTTTCAAACTTGCAGACAGACAAAACTCAAAATTAGCAAATGTGTTAGTCAGCCAACAAAACGGTCGCGTAGCTTTTTATCTATAAATAGCCAAGAAAATGAATTAAAACCAAGTCAACAGAATCAAAGTTAAACTCTATCTACTTAAAACTAACTATAAATACAAACAACTGACCTAAATTACACACAGATAAATTTTCTAGAGTTAGTCTTACGCCGCTGTATAACTGGTACCCGACCGCTGTTCACACAGCGCTGACAGTTTGCCCCAAACTATTATCACGCAGGGGTCATGGTCTCACAAGTTTACGTTTATCCTTTAAACTCTGATGAGCTGACTTAAGTAGTTAAGTTTTGAAGATACAACCAAGTTTTGACTGTAAAACTTGAAGTGTTATTGCAACTACCTGAATTTAGATTGCTCAGTCGACATAATTATTTATATTATTTATCTAGCATAGTTACGGCTGTTTATTAATTTTTCTCGTTAGCTATTTACTAATACTAGAGACAATCGGCGGCGTCACATTTTTTTTTCACATTGTTCCAGTTTCCCATTTTTCCGCGGGAACTATTAATTTTCTGGGATAAAATGTAGTCTTTTGTCAGTTTACGTCTATAGAGTGATTAATGTGTGTGAATCAAATCGGTCTGTTTCAGCGTGTAACTCACACAAACAAACAACGTTTCACTTTTATCCGCTGGAAGACGTACACACGTCTGCTGTACTCATGCATTCAAAAGCTCCCCGCAGTATTGACCAGGGGGGTGATCACGAAACTTTGATTATAATGCAGCAGGATAAATTTTCATACTAACTATGCACATTAACTGCGTATTTAAACTGTCAAATCCATACAAATTTGTGTTTCTATCGGTTTGCAATCGAGTTACGTGATCGCCCAGCAGGTAGTGGAGGAGTCTCAGCTAAATCTTTACTTAAATATATAAGTATCCAAATATTACTTGTAGTATTAGTTAATTATTTAATGGGAATTAGGGATCGTTAACGGGATATTTTTTGTAAAAGATGAGTTTTTAGTTTCAAAATGTAGCTATCTATCTTTTAAATAAAAATTGCGCATTATGATACCTTTGACATAGGTATGGCATGCGTTTAATATAAAACAAAACAAAGTTTTAATAAAATAGAACTAACTCTTTTATAATGCAAATTAGTTTAAGCTCAGCCCGAGGCATGTTAATCTACTCTGCACCGGTCAAACAACATTACAAAGCGTTGGAATAAAAATAAAATGAACTATCTAACTTCATTGTTGCAGTCAAACCACAATGGACAAACTCGCTCTCACCGTGAATCTCATCACTATGGCCGACTACGAGAGACATCACTACGACAAGGAGCTACTCGCTAAAACTGGTAAACGTTAATATTAAATCAAACAAATTAATGAGCCGTTTTGTGCCAACATCATTTAATCAGGAACCCTTTGCTTCTTTGAGTGGAAAATTAACTTTGATAAATTACTTTAACCGATCACATGATGGCTATAAACTCGTCAGATTCTGAGTTTACTTCTAAGACGGCATCGATGAATTTAATAACGCGCCTTCGTTGTTTGCTATACAATTTATTATTTGTTTCGCTTTTGTTCAACATCCGCTTGCCTTTTGTTCTGTCAAATGCCAATCTTCATTTTTGTCTGTTTCGCATTTAATTCTCGCGTTTTGATTGTTTGCACAAATTCGAGATATTACTCGTCAGTGGATTTACCGAATCTTGAGCAGCGAAACTTTGTGATACGTATCAGTCCCGGCTCACTCTCGTATGAAATCGCTCTCATAGTAGATTTATGACAAGGGAAACTAATAATTATTCCGTCTGGGACGTTAACAGAATATGCTTCTTAGGTTGTTATGTTAAAGTGGTTTATCGCTTGCAGCGGAACGAGTGGGCACACTTGAGGTGAATCCTGCGGCTGACTTGGAGCAATTGCGGACTCTCATACAGAACATGATCAAAGAATCTCAAGCACACTCGAACATCGTCGACTGGTGGTTCGTCGACTGTAAGTACATTCGTCTTAACGTCTTACTTGTAAGACCCGGCACTTGTGAACTGTGATGAGGATGTGCTAAGAACTGGCTCGTCAAAGGATAAGCTTTAAATAAAGGAGAAAACCAGGATTTAGAATTTTTCGATGATTGTGTTTTGTTTTGGGCTAAAGAGATTCAAAGATGGCAGTACTTTAGCCACACTGCGGATACATAATACTATATTTATATCCTACCTGCACCAATCATTATGTTACATTATTGAATAGTTCTGACGTGGCAAGCAATTTTTTTTTATACACGAAAATAAAACCTTCACCTTTACAATCGCCAGTAAACATTCAAAATCACCTATTGAAAGTTATACATTAATCTGAAAGAAAAAATTATGATAACAGCTAAAAACTAAAATTAAAGCTGCGCAGGTATATACATCACTGTAAGGTATGTGCTGGTAGAAATTGTTAAGCTCTGTATTTTTTTATAAAAATGACATTTAGAAAATGTTGATAAAAGTGGAACGCGCTCGCTCGTAGAAAACTGACGAGCTACATTCATGTGTCTCAACTGCGCTCATCGCTAACATTCCGCGTAGATGTGCTACGCCGTAGATTTCAAGTTAAGGCTGGTCGGCTATCGATACTGAAACAAGGCAGAAAAACCAAAACAGAAAAATGCGTCAATCGTTTTTATACGCTTTGAACCTTTACCGCTTGAGCAGCTCAATTGGGCCAAACAATGAGGCAATTGAATTATTGCAGAATTTCAGAAAATGGTTGTTCGAGAATTTAATTAATTTTAAATTATACAATTTGATATCAATAAACTACCACTACCTAGTACTTACTTAAAAAAATATAAACAATAAACTCTTGCATAATCGTCAATTCATGATAAATGCATGTCGACTGGTGCCAACGACTGCTACCCGGCTTCATGTGAAGGGCTCCATAGTGGTCCATAGAAGACTGGCAGCTGTATAGAAACCAACTCGTTGTGAATGCGCTCTTACTCGTAGCTATAAAGATATCTTGTAGCACTCTGCTACGGTGTAGCGTAGGCGTAGGACAATTAGGCCCGTATGATAAAACTATAGTACGTTCCGTCGTAAATCTGCACTCAAGACGAGAGATTTCATTCACCAAGTGATCAAATATTAAATGAAAACTCTACTTGAGCATCAATCGACGACTGAGCATTGTTCTTTAATACGGGCCTTTATATGTAACATAATTATGAATATAATATGTAAGTATTTAAAAATAGATATCTCTTAAATGAATCAAGTAATATAAATGTTTCTTAGCCTTAATACTTAAATTATAAACGTTATAAACGAAAATAATCATAAAAAACATAACATCGTAGGTATCTTGTTACTTGCCTACGGCGTAGACGATGCTCGCAGCTGCAAGCTGCGGGTTTGTCTTTTGAAATCACATTATCATTGTTTCTGAAGCTGAACATTATGACGTAATTTACGTATACATAATTTTATTATACTTATATACCTTTCTATTTTAATCGTAGTTTTGGTTCTACGCGGGTTTTAGTTTGTTGTTGTTTTTTGTATAGTAATATAGCTTTTACTATATTAAAATGTTTAACCTAAAAGTGAACCTTGTCAGTTTGTGTAATCTTCACTACAAAACGGCAAAACCGGTTTGTGTTGAAATTTTGCAACAAAATGTATACTACTGAGTTCAACATATTACGCAAAAGTTGCGGAAAAACAAGTCAATTTCATAGCTTGTACTATTATTTTATCTGTGCTTTAGTATTAAATGCCGCAACCCACACAAAGCTTATACCACACGTCTCAAGGCTAGATAAGCGTCATTTAGAATCACGACTAGCCCCGTCTTCACAGAATTATCTCCTAGAAAATATTTCAAATACAGATTAGGAGAATTTTCAAAACGAGCTTATATTAGGCATTAACTGAGCCTTGTCGCTTAACATCAGGAGACCAGCTAGCTCGTCACGTCGTTCATCATCATAAAAAAGTACTTGCATCAGTTCGGAGCAACGATGTTTAATTCTCTGAATGGGTAAACTTTTTGTGTTTAACCAAAAATACGTTGCTTTAATAGCCATACTTCTCTTAAGCTGCCATTTATCAGAAATAATAATATTATTATGACTTTCTTTTTTATATATTTTAACATTGTTCTTTTTTAAATATATTTTAAGATTTTCTCTATGCTTATAAAATTGCCAAACTTTAAAAAAATAAATTTCAGAATGTAAGTAATTTTTTTTTTTTTTTTTATCAGTGCATTTTATTCTGCCTTAGACTCGCGGAAAGATTGACATGCAAAAATTGCAAACCAGAAAATGTATTGTATTGAAAGTATACGTAATTGATTTGATAGCCGCAGTCTTTTGCAAAATACTGGCTCTGTTGACTCGTGTTTCTATTAAAAATACGCTTATTAGTAATCCATTAGATTTTTACTTCATGGTTCACGCTGTAAGATACCTGTCATCTACACGATTATGCAAAACAGTATCCTGACCTACTTTTTAACCTTCATAATTTAGTCGAAAAGGTTGTGGGTAAAGAAATGTTTTATATTATGAATCAGCTAAAATATATTATCCTAAGTAAACCATGTCAAACAGATTTCAATATTTAGCATAAGTAGTGATGTAGCGAGCCTTAAATAGGTTAAGCCACGATTTTCAGACCTATGTAAATTACGTAAGTTGTCTTTTTGTATATTGAACTCTCAGCGGGGACTCTAACCCTCTTATTCATAAATAATGCATCAACAACGCGTGCTAAAGATTTGATAAGTCCTCTTCTCATTAATGAAAGTTGTCACCTGACATTCGTAACGGCAGGGCATATATTTTATACAAATATGCAATGTTTCAATCGAGTGTCTATTACTTAAATAAAAGGTTATGCCCCTATTTTAACAGTCAGATAATGTTTATATTATTCATCAACGGTGCTATTTGTTATTAATCTATATATTTTCGTTTATTCATTTTAGTTTATTTTATACTAATTTTATTTTGTAATATTTTTTGGCTTTTATTGTTTTACAGTTTCTAGAAACTTGCTTGTAAACAGATACAAAATTGTAGTAAACAATTATTGTTGTTTCATAGAAATAATTTTATATTTTTTTTATTATTTCATTTATAGAGCATCTGTTTACACAACAATTAACTAGTTGTTTACTTGTGGATCTATTGCTAATTTTCAAGGATTAAAAAGTACTGTAAGTTCTGGTCTACAGTAGTTATTTATAAGAGATGTAAATTTAATCCAAATAAGGTTATTGAGGTAATAACTACAAAAACTAAATACGTTTCCCCGTCTATATATTAATTAGTAGAGATTCGATAAATTTATGCTTCTTGAAAATCATGCTATTGCGCTATCACATACACTTATAAAAAGAAAGTTCGGGAGTTTTTCTGTAGGTTGTAGAGTGTTTGCTCCTTCTCATTGCAATGATTGAGCGTATAGAATGAAATTTAGAATGGAGATATCTTATTATTCTCTGAATTAACATATATTGAGTAACAATAAAATTTAAAAAAAATATATGTTAATTATTTAGATCAATTTATTCGATCATTAACCACATGTCAACCTGTTTGTAAAACTGAACTCACACCGATGGAAGTCAACAGCTAAATAATTAAACACTTCACGAAACTCGATTTTCAGTTTGGAGCCGTAGACTTTCCCCAAAACGGCCAAAAATAATTACGTATCGTGAAACACGGGCAACGAATGTTTGTGAAATGCGCATTTACTCGTATGCTGTATAACAACTTGTAGAATTTTATTAAGCCCCAGTGGATAAAATAATATTGGTGTACGTTCCAGCGCTCGTAGCGACCCAAGTCGCAACGGTCGACGTGTATTTTTCAAACTATCAACCGCAATACATTTTTCATGAACTAATATCACAGATTGTACTCAACCACAAAGGCGAGGGAAAGCTATGTAAAAAAAATAGAAAAAATTTAAATTTGTATATTGGTTTATAAAATTGTTATGCATATTTTATAAAATCGTGATGAGTTTATTTTGCGAATGGAGATTTTTGAGGAAAATTCTGAAACTATAATCAAAATTCTGAATTGATTGGGGTGCAGTTATAAATTAACCAGGCAATATTTTTAATACTAAAAATTTACACGCTGTTTGTCTCGATCACACGTAGTAATATAGCGACATAACATCACATAATATACTGAGTTATAGATATGACGCTCTACAAAGCCGACAAATACCGAATTACGTCCTTCCTTAGCTTGGCGTGCTCTATTTACTGGTACTTCTATGTATGGTTATACAAAATATGTCATATAAATAGGTTTTATCTTCGATTTACTATATAATGTGTGTGAATAAAGGCTTTGGTAAATAGACAGCTAAATCGAATTCGAATCATTAAATTTTCGGTGAATGATCACCATTCACAACCTTATTACCTATAGTAAAACAGAATAAAAATAAATCATTCTTCACTTCTAGCCGTGACAGCGGAACGTTTCTTCCGCATAGACAAAGCTCAAGAGAACCTCCATTTCCCCACGGATATTGGTCACGACAACATCTACATCTTGGATGCTGCGCCGTTAACCCCTGACACGGACACGAGCGCGCACCCCGACACGACGGCGACCGCGTCGCTCGACCGCACGGGGCCCTCCGTGTCGCTCGACACCACCACCGGACTCTCCGTGTCGCTCGACATATCGCAGAGCGTGGACACGCCCAGCGCTGGAGTGTCGCTCGACGTACCTGAATCTCATGCCAGGTACGTACTATTTATGAATTAGTGACGGATTTATTTATTTTAATGTAAAGGAATATAATTAACAAACGCAAAACGTAAAAAAAACAATTTCAGACTTACACAGTTTTTTTATGGATGACATTATCAGAACTGGTCCATCTTGTAATAGGACCATACGAAGAGTACCAGCTTTCAAATAATAAATTACCCATCATAATTTAAAACGTTCATTTAACGCATTCAAGAAGCAATTGTCTCAATATCTTATGACGGATCAATTGCCGAAGTGAACATTTTATTAATATAAAATGTTTACTTCGGCAATTGATCTGAGTTTTGTTGAAATTCATATATACATTACGCACGTATTTATGTAACTATGTCTACATTTTGGAAGTGGCGACGAATGTTTTTTTGAGCGTTGAAATTTTTAAGTCTAACTATATTTTTGGAAGTGACTTTTTGTCTTATTTGAGAATAAATTTCTTTAAACCTAAATCGGTTCAGTCAGTTGAAAGTTATGAAAAATAATTGTTGAATTGCGAACCTTCTCCTTTATTGAAGCTGGTTGAAATATAGTCTTGAACTCCGTCCTTAAAGACGGGATATGCTTTTCTTAAGCTGCCTTGACAGGTGATTCCGGTCCAAATTTTTTCTTCACCTTTTCAACCAACTTACGGGGTTGGCAGAGTCGTTTATTAAGAGATTCTTGATAGTCACATCTGCTTTTTATCATATTTTTTTCTATTCTCTTCAGAGGTATTTCAGTTTTTACGAAATAGTTAAATGGAATAGACACAGAGAAAAACGATTTCAATATCGGATAATATCATTTCGAACTTCCATTATCTAAATGTAAGACGACCCGTACCTAATGCGTGGCTTTCGGTGTCATATCCAATAATTTCCACGTAATCTAGAAATTTCGTATTTTCCTCAATCTACCAACGTTCAACTTTAGGATTAGTTAGTAAGCCATGTGTGCCGCGGGCGAACATATCAGTGACAGTTCGCGCAGCCTACGTGTTTATCAGGGACTACCACGGAAAAAATAAAATTATCTTATGATATTCTTATTAGTCTATAGTTGACTGGACTATATAAAAAGAAAATTCAACACAATTTTTCGTAGATTATGTGCGGTTTTCTTACTTTTGTATTAGTCTTATTTGAGAGGTAGTAGGTAGTTGAGCTTTTTTGCAAGATTTTGTATCAGTAAGTATATAATCATGAGTGTTATCGTTGTAAGTAGCCGTGCCGTTTAAAATCGGGTGAGCGAGTAGCTTGTCACGTCATTCACATAATTAATAACCTAATATTTTATTTATTTATTTTATTTACAAGCACACATACAAGATATATAGATACGATGATGTATTACATTGTACAACTTAAGTACTTTTTACTTACATTTTACGGGCTCTAAATTCCACTATACTATATAGGCGTACCTGTGTCGCAGGATCTAGTCTCTTATGTTCCTTTCACAAATCTGTGGAAGATTGTTGTATTAAAATTGAGTGACTGAGTGTAGTAGATATGTATGTGTGTGTAAATGTGTGTCTGTGACGTGAGGTTGTATTAGTGTAAATGAGAGAATGTGTGTATATTCCCACTACATTACTAATACATATGTAGAACTGAAACATTAATAAATTGTTGAAATGTATGAATATGAAGCTTACTCGTCAATACATATGAACCAATTTGGATGAAACTTTGCTCACGGATTGAGATTATTACCGGGGAGTTCTCATCTGATATAATCAAGAGAGTCACAGCTTGCACCGAGAAATGTCACTCTGTGCTATTATATACATTGTAGATTTGGTTTCGTCGCGGATTATATAAAGCTATACCAGCTCCGTTATCGATGCGAAACTTGCTAAGAATTTTGATGAAATTCGTGGAGAAACATTGGACCTCTTATTATTCCACCATCGGCATGCTACCTTGCCAAGGGTAGCATCTGTGCTTACTTATTCACATACCATATCACAAGAATGTGAATAAGTTTAGTACAGACACTATAAGTACTATTATAGTACTATACTACTTTATTAGGTGGTAGGACTTTTCTGCCAAGTTAGTCTAGGTAGGTACCACCGCTTTGCCAGTTATTCGGCTGCCAAGCAGTAATGTGCAAAAACTACTGTGTCCCGGTTTGAAGGGTAGCTAGTAAAATTACCGGGCAAATGAGACTTTATGACCTGATCTCGCAGTCTAGTAATCTTATTACTAGATTGTGAAGGATAACGTGCGCAGTGCAGTGTCACGCGAAACTCTGTACTTTAGAGTTCCGAGTGACACTGCAACTGATATGGGCAGCCGTATGGCTTAACATCAAGCGAATGTCGCTCATCATGTCATTCCTTAACATAAAAAAAACTATATAATATCTGTGCTATAAGCATAGTGTCTCTTACGTCCTTATGGCTCTGTGGCTTGGAATAAATCTTCATTAGAAATATTTGATTGGCAGTCACAATCCTATCAGCCTGTCAATATAAGATGTGACATAAAACCACCAAATAATGTGGGACCATGTTCCTCGTAGTTCCTGGGTCCTTAGACACATGGAATCCTAGTTAGGGTTCAAGATCTATGTATGTGATCGTTGGGCATTATTATTATTATTAAAAGGAAATAGGTACTCCCTACTGTGTCTACCAAATATCTAACTATTAGTTATTGGAGATTTCGTTATACCTAGTTTCATGTGAAAAAATAGTAGGAAAAGTTCCCGAGAGTGCGGGTAATATTATTTTAGAGCGCGTGAGCGGCATGGAGGCCAGCTGTTAATTTGATTTGAACGATGCCGGCGACGCGCTTTGATTGCTTTGAATCGCTGCAATATTTTACCTATACGATAAAATTGAAGCCGAAAATTTGCAGCTATATCATATAAAACTAATCAAAGTGACATGATCATATTATCTGTGGCCAATGACAATATCAGATTTTACTATATTACTAAATTGATACTGACACCAAAACTGTTTTGAGAAACCAAAGCAAATGAAACACTGTTTTAAACTTTCGCGGTTGCTCACTACACTTTTGATGGTACTTACGGGATCAAATATAAATATTTTATGGCAAATAAAAAGTTTAATGTATCTTTGTGTTTGTAACTGCAATTTGATATTTCAATATTGATCCACGTTTTTATTTAAAGGTACAATGGTTTTCAATAAGCTTACTTTTGACTACACAAACATCATTTTTATATAAACATGATGTTTGTGTAGTCAAAAGTAAGCTTATCTAATCTTAATATATAAAAATGATTTTCTATTTCCCTTGGTCGGTCATCGCATCACGCGTGAATGGATGGAACACTTTTGCGACTTTTTTTGTTGAGTTTATTATTGTCATGACAAGGTTCATATGAAAGAAAAAATTAGGAAAGTTTGAAAAAATTTACCACGCGGGTAAAGCCGCGGGGCGCAGCTAGTTAAATATAAAAAACTATGTCTAGGTGTTACTGCCACCAAGTCGTTGGATTATACATACTGATAGTGTACTGGAATAGTTATGACCCGTAGCGGCTACATGACCGGGAATATGTTGTAATTATAATGAGAAGCAGCCAAGTGGCTTTGCAACATTATTTAGTATCTAACATTTGCGTTATTTTGATGTTGTTGGTTTTGTATAAGTACATAATATAATATAACAAACTTAGCTAAGAATCTAAACTACACCTAATAACATAAAATAGATAAAACTAAAAAACTTAAAATAACCCGTTGGTGGAAGGAAAATTCTTAAAAAGGAATTTCATAATTTAATATATGTAACAGCTACGACGACCAGCTCATATGTTATTATTTTAAATAAATACAAAATAATTTTTTTGGTATCTTTCACAAGTCGACTTAGTTACCTTTTTCAGATTGTTTTTAGCAAACGCAAATATGAAATCTTTTCTATTTATGGTATACCAACAAAAACAGCCTTCTATTTTCCGATTCACAATCGCAATATGTTTTCACGTATAGTTTTATTTTCTTTATTTTCTATTCAGTTTTCTATTTCCATATTGTGAAGTGCCGCAGGTCAGAGTTCTGTAGTATGTGTTACACAAACCATAAACAAATATTTTAATCTTCATCAACCAAATAAACATTGCTATTACACAATTTTAGTCTAACGTTTGTTGAAAATGAAATGAAAGTCAACAAAAAAACATCATAAGTACTTTTCATACATTGTATGCTCGGTGATTCCATTAGCGCCTTATAATAATAATGAATACCAATACACGCTCATTGAATACCTACCCGTTATAGAATTTATTCACTCACTGTACGTTGATAGAACGTCTTTTGAAACCCGCCCACGGCCTTGCACCCTCCGTTCATAATGAAACAGCGCGCGAGCTGAAAGCGTATGGAGACGGACACTGTAGTATTATAATATGTATGTAAATAGCCTATACCTTTACGTAGTTGGAATATCTTTATATTGTGATATGAACTTTATAATATTTATGCTATTCATTTTCTGCATTTTTTAAACACACAAACTGACAGCTCGGTGCGGTACCAAGCAGTTTACGTCGCAGTCACCGTAGTTAGACTAAAAACTTTAAAATTTAATTTAGACCGATTTGCTTGCGTGTATTTTTGCAAACAGTATTTATTGCTTTACATGATTACATGATTTATTTTTAATATTTTAAACGTTGTTTGTTGGTTTGAAACGTATGCACACTTTTTTTAAAGGGAAAAATGCCGTCGCTGTTCCCCATATGGGGTATGTGGGAGTCCAGGCGTGTATAGTGGGCCCCAAAAGTGCCCATCCAGGATAAGAATAATAAAATAATATAAAATAAAATACTCCAATTGGATACCAACCGGGACCGGGACTCCATCCAGAAGCACCAGTGTTCCTGGAGAGGATTCCCTCCGTGGATTGAATTCACTACCTAGCCCATCAATGGATAATTTTATCCTGGAAAATTAAGAATTCCTGCGGTAAAACAGGTTAAATATTGGATTATATTACCATTTTGTTAGCGTAAACTTTTACGGCATTAAATAATAAGTAAGTATGTAGAGCAGTTTTTCCAAGCATTAATAATTAACTTCATTACAGGAAGTCTGGTTTTTGTAGCTTTATGCCTACATACTACTTTCCAGCTTTCCAAATTTTAGAGACGCATACGATGCTTCGGTTATGTTTATTTTGACAATAGTGGTTTAACATTAAAATAATATATTTATTGTACGACATAGGTCACGGTGCCCAGTGGGTATCTTTAGAATAAATCATTTGCTACGTGGTCGTAGATCATAATATAATATCACTATCTACTATTTACTACTGCACTATGTAGGAGCACGTCTCGAGTCGAACGGAAAACGCTACTGAATACTAAAAGAATACCCGAGGTGCATATCATTGAAAATGCGCTTTGAAATGAGTCAATATTTGTAAAATCTTTATTAATATGGCATCTTATCGCATGGTATATTTTCTTATATTAGGTATGCTTGCGTTTGAACACATTCCTCCTAAGTGGTGACCGATGTAGCATGCCCGCCTACAAGATATCTAGATAATATCTAAGGTTCACTCTCCTCTTAAAAACGTCCATTATTTCTTTGTCATATTAAAGAATATATGCAGCGCTCACGCAGATAACAATATAAGGTATATTTATATTTATTAACTGAAGTACTTGTATCAACGTTATTGATAAATTAGCGATACACTTGGCAGTCGCGTAGTCATCCACTAAAATAAATCGAAAAAAAAAAATTATGAAAATTAAGTAATTCCATATTTATATATATTGAAGCTGCGTTGCACTGTCCTGCAAAAATGTCCATGTTACACCCAGGTTAACTAGAAGATAATGCTCTCTAGCATTAAGTTCGCCTTTGTACCTACATTTGTTGTTTGTGCAATAAAGCATTATATATCTATGTATTATGGAAATAAAATGGTTGTTTAAGTGTTACTAAACATGTCCATAAAGTACTATAAATTGTGAAAATAAAAAAATATTCTTACCGCTGTCAAGATCTCCATTATTAACGTACCTCACCTATGAGCTACAATAGAGAGATTACGTAGTTGTTGCTTGTACTAACAACCGAGTACAATATGGTAACCTTTATTATTTTTGTACGCGACGTACAATAAAAACGGGGGTTTAATATAGCTCAAACTACCTAGTTATTTTTTATTGTTCCTGATCGTTCAATGTGGAAAATTATTACAAGGAAAGTTGGTATCAGTTCACCTTTCTATTATTTTTGCTAACTAATAATCCGAATAACCCTAATATTTAATACTTTCGATGCCGTCCAGCATTGTAAGGATTAATTGGATTACATATTTGTTCAGGATATAAGTTTTCTCTTTGTACATTGAATACTTTGACATCGAAAGAGATTTTTAAGCTATACATGTCACAGCCAATTATCTCAGTGCCTACTAAAAGTGATATGGTTTTTTTTTTTTAATCTGCTTTTCCACAGACACCTGGGTCCGTGCTTTTTGTTAAATTATTTTTATATGACTGGCCCGATAGCTCAGTTGGAAGTAGCCCTGCCTTCTGAACTGTGGGTTGTGGGTTCGATTCCCACTCAGGACAAACATTTGTGTGATGAACATAGGTGTTTGTTCTGTGTCTAGGTGTCATATTGTATTCTATGTATGTATTTACAAACAAAAAAGTATCTAAGTATTGTATCAGTTATCTGGTTCCCATAGCACAAGCTTTGCTTAGTTTGGGGCTAGATGGCGTTGTGTGAGATGTCCACACATATTATTATTATTATAATTATATATAAAAATTTTGGCCTATGAACATATATATACATGAACATATATATAATACAGGAAGGTAAAAACTGATATGGTTTTAGATACTTTAGATGCAATTTTATTTATCTTATAAGTCATTGGCTATGATTATAAATTCTTTTTGATATGGAAGGAACATAATGAGCTCATATTGATACTTACTTATTCAAAATTAAATATACAGTAACGGAATGAAAACGTTCATCAGTTTGCAAATTGATTAATTTATCATTTGTCCCTTTTCAAACTATGTCAAAAAATATGAAATTGCATAGAAAACTGTAATGTTTAGTTGTTAGACAGCAAAGTTTAAAATCAAAATTATCAAGAATATCTAAAACTATTAATAAGCAGCTCACCTATAATTGGCTGATAACTAACGATTGCAAGTATATTCTTATAGAAAATAAAATATTAACTAACTTTTTGATTCCCCGAGAGTACTCAAAACTCTTTGAATACTTATTGCGTGTAAAATTAGTTATTACGAAATTATAGGGGTCTGTGGGGCAGAGATAATGCTGAAATAGATAATGAACTCGTGCATATGACCTATTATCATTTACCACAGTCACTTTATTTGTTAATTGCTTGACGTGTTCTAGAATAATACCGCCATAATTTATATATACCTCGTAAACTGCCTAGAGGTAGTGAATTGTAGGCTTACAACACGCAATATTATGTCTTAACTGCGTCATAAATATTAGTTGCCCATCTAGGTGCTCTATTTAAAGAGTTCAAGTGTGAGAATAGAACTATCTCATCTCTTCCCATGGGTGCCATAACAGCTGGCTAAAGGGATCTCCAGGGAACGGGCTGCAGTCTCCTCGGTACATTAAAATATTCTGCGATTACTAAGATGCCTGCCAAGCGTGGTGATCATGGTAAGCATTCAAAGCAGCGTTTTATGGGAGAGGTTAATATGGATCGGTTACGTTACAGTAGAGAAAGGTTCTGGGTGAATTTCCAAGAAGACGCGGAGTGATTTATAAAATTAAACAGGCAAGATCGGAATACGTATCTCAATATTGCGGCTTCGTCGTAGCTCTACAGTCATAAGGCTCAATTCAGCCTTGGCCACGCCAAAAGAGTCTGAGTCCTTTGCCAAGTAGATAACAGCTTTTCGTTCTTTTCCTTCTCCTTGTACTTTAAATAGAATCAGGGATCTCCGCCAGTCCAACTCATGTCCACTCAAGCTCTTTTTTTATGACGTCCGTCCGTCCCAATCTTATTCTTTTTTTATCTCTGATCAAATCTATAGCTTGTACTTGGAAATTAAAAAATAATTCCTGTGAACTACTTACTACATCGATGATAAAATTACCTTTCAATATTTTCAATTTATGAAATTTGGGGTGTAATATTTATGTACATTCTTCGCATAGCTTTGAGTTACCTTGACTTGTGACTTGTATAAATATAATCCATTGTAAGACAAAACTTATATTATGTTAAAATGTGGCGGAAACTTTCATTAAACATTAGAATATTAGTTTTGGATAAAAATACACACCTACACCTAACCTACTACATAATTACCAACCACAGCCTATTCTTCTAGGTACTATCCATGGTATATATGGTTTCAATAATAGTTCAATCATTCAATAACATTGAAACAATTTCTCATATTATTTTAAGCGAACTAGTTTCCCATTTGTTATGATGGCGGAAACAGGTTGCGGCATCTCGCTGAATGATGTAGGTTGTAGGGTACGCCACCACCTTTCCATTCAATAAATCCATACGCTCAATATATTCCTGACTTCGCAAACCCATTTTGTTTTCTCATAAAATACGCACTTTGTTTCAACACCCTCGAGAACACGTCGATTCTATTTTTATTTATAAATAACGCCTCAATGTTTTCATTCTCTAGCGTGGAGCGAAACAGTTTCATATTTTTGTATTGTTTAAGGCACGGTCAGTATTGTTTACAATTCATAAGGAACAAAACAAAATTACGCTCCCGCACACAAAATTTTTAGGTGTGTGTAAAAATTGGTATGGGTAATAATGAATGCATATCTGCACAGTGCGCACTCTTCGACCGGGTAGTGAGAGGTTAACCGGATAAAATCCAACATTTGAATTCCTTAAGTCATAGTCATTAAAATAAGAGATTTTTAGCTTAAAAAGTTAGTACCTATAACCATTAGTTTAAACTTACGACGTTACTTAGCGTCGATAGATCACAATATAAACGATAACTAGTCTTCATTGCTTAGAATAATAATTACAGTAAATAAAAAGATTACTCGACTTTATACACATTTTCCTCCTAATATTATCCTTTATAGGAATCGGTCGCTATGTGATTGCGCTATATTAGAGTGAATGGGTGTTCCGTATTTTCCAGACAAACGTGCTACACAGCCTGCCTCGCCATTTATCATGAAGTCGTGGTTAAACTTCTTGGATATATCGTTCTAAAATCAGTATTGAATAAAATTGACTGTTTTATTGCTACCTCATTTTTTAATTTTCGCTTTCATTCAGGTTACGTAAAGCCCGCTATATTACAGTGAAACTGCTCTATTTTTGCATGATATGGCAAGCTAGTCGTTCACCTGATATTAAGTGACACGGCCGCCCATAACAGAACAGTGTCACCCAAAAGTCAGAACTACAAAATATTTGCGTATAGTTTCGCGTGGCACTGAATTGCGCACATCATCCTGAGACATCAGCACAGGTTGGTAATAAGATTACTCGACTGAGATCAGATCATAAAGTCTCATTTGCCCACTTACTAGTTACAGTGCCCGTCAAACCAGAACACAGTAGTACTTGCACACTACTGCTTGGCGACAGAATATACTGGCAAAGCGGAGGTATCTAATGTCAGAATAGTCCTACCACCTAGTAAACTACCTAGCTCGTGGCAGCTTAGTAGATTATTGAACGCCCGTTCGTCAGCAAGTCACCTCGACACTGCTATATTTATTTCGAGTTACGAGAGGGCAAATTAGTTTCGTGGCGCTATCCGAAATAAACTTACAGCGATACAAGCTTTTAGAAGCATTTTCTCTGTAAGACTTGGAAAAAAAAGAGGTTCAGATTTATTTTTTGTGTTTTCTCAGAATTCGGTCACTTACAAAACGATTTGATATATTGTATATATATTTTTTAATGATATAACTTGATTCGGTTTTTGTTAAAAACTTGTTTGTCACAGTATTATTTTATTATTTTTTCTAGTTTCTAGAAAATCTTGTCTAAGACAAACCTCAGCGAGGTATCTTAAGCGGCGTTTAAACGGCGCGCAAACACGCGAGCCGAGCCTGGCTCCGCTCGTGGTTCGCCGCGCCACGCGCTGTGTAAACAACTGCGCTCGGCGCGGCTCGGCAAAGTTCGCACGATCCATCACTTGTCGGTTTTTTCGACACAGATCAAAGGCGCGCGCGCCATCTCCGGCTCGGCTTGTGTTAATACGCGCCGTCTAAACAGATGTCACAGACACAGAGCGCGCGACGAAGGAAGACCTATTTTGTTTTTTTAGCGAAGTTTTTAATTGGGGATTGGTTTTGTACGAGATGCAGCTGCAGCAAAGCGTTTTCTTTTATCCATATTGAAGAACGAACAAGCGGACAGCTCGGTTCAACAGCGCGATGTGTAGCCGCCACGGACGGCTCGGCTGGCGTAGGATCGTGCTACCCCGCGTCGCGTCGTTTAAATGAGCAGGCTTGCGTCCGTATTTAGCCGAGCCGCATCTCCACGGACGGCTCGGCTCGCGTAGGATCGGGCTAGCCCGCGTCGTTTAATCGCGCCTTTAGATGTGTAAAGCTTGTTACGAAATTTATAAATAAACAAATGAATGTTGTAAAATTTCATTAATATCGATCCAGTAGTTGTATTTTTGAATCAAAATAACTGAAAAAAATATGTTATTAAAGTTTTTCCGAAATGTAATTTGATGTTGAAACATCCAATTTTAAAGGATTTTATTGAATACCGTGATTTTTGCCATTTGGGTGTAACATGAACTATGTTTTCAGTCAAAGTGTTTTTCAGTTTATTGATCGGGAACGTTTGCACGGTATTTCTCATACAGCTATCACACTAATATTATGAAGGCGAAATTTTGTATGTGTGTATGTTAGTTACTCCTTTACGCTAAAACAGCTGAATGGATTTGGATGAAATTTGGTACCATGATAGCTTATACACTAGATTAACATATAGGCTACATTTTATCCCGGAAAAGTAAAATTTTCTCGTGGGATGAGCAAATAATTAAAATACTTTTCATCCGCGGGTAGAACCGCGGGGTGCAATTAGTAATCCATAACAAGCTCTGTGCATCTCGTTGAATAATTTAACGCGGCTCGGTCCATGAATGGCGAGTATCTACTTACTCTGCTATTTCCGAATATCTATTGTTAGATGTTTTGTGCTCGATTTCAATTATTCACAGTTAATGAAGTGTAGTTATCTATTGATAGCAAAGTCTATTTATATTTGACTTATGAGAGATACCCGATAAGATTGCTTTCAATTGCGGTTCCGTGGTGGCATTTGTTTTTGTTAAAAAGTATTCTAGGTATGTTAATGATATTGGATATAATTATTATTTCAATTGGTCTCGCCGTTTTGAATTGAGAGGCAAATAAATAAAAGAGTAAACGTATATTTCCCTATTCGCAAAGATTTACTCACGGTGAGGTTTTTAAATAACTAATATCTATTGATCCGATAAAATCAGGTTACTGGATGTATGTACCGTACGACTAGAAGCATTTCGCTCCTTTGTTACTTTGTTAGCAAGTGGATGGTATTCTTTAAGATTTCCACGTCGTTCGTATCGTATACTTGCATTACATTGTCACGGTTTTGAAACGTGGCTGCACTCCTTGAATTATGCTGGCGTTTTTATAGCATAATACCTTAACATAAGGTATGGATTTGAATGTAGGTATTAGTACAGTCTTACCTGTAATCCATGCCTTAGATTATTATGGATTTAAATGTAGGTATGAAATATTTAATTTAAATCCATACCTTATAAGTGTTAAAAATATTTGTAAACACATAAATATGTATTGTAAAGATAAAACGGGTCTATTCGCGCACAAAAATTATCAAAACATTATTTTGACTAACCTCGACGTTTCGACCAACAACAACATAAATATGTAATGTACGCGTATGGAAATAATACGGGATTTATTATCAAAATAAGACTATAGAGGCAATTCTAACTCAATTTTTATTTTTTGGGTCTGCTTATCTTAAAATAAACTTCACACCTCCGACAGTTATCCGGGCAACATTAACGTGTTCCATTAGCTTTTAACCCTCGTCGGCGCTGGCCGTTGTAATCTGTAGAAACTTTGTTCCATAAAGTTGTGGCTACTCGACGGGCACGGCCGTGGTTCTTGAATTCATAGGCTATAAATTGCCTTTGTTTCTTTTTAAAAACTACGTTGGTTTAAAGTTGCTTTTACTACTTTTACGACTTATAAAAAATATACTGACATTGAAATAGTGCTGCAATAATAGGTAGAGTAATGGTATAGTTACTTGAGGATCATGAACACGCGAATAGTTTATGAAACAGTAGAAAAAGAATAAAACATGTACGCCACGCATATTTAGTATTTATATTAAGATGCGCTTACTAAAATATTTATTACTAATTATCTAAGACCAATTTTATTTTATTAGTTGTACTGTATTTTTTTTATGATAAAATGGGCATGCGTTTGACAACAACTCACCTGATGGTAAGTGACGAAGTTGTCTAAGGTGGAGCACGCTTGCCCATGAGATGCCTATTCACTCTTGACTTAAAAAGACCTAGGTTATATCCTGAAGGAAACACTGTTTTTGGGAGAGCATTCCATTCCTTGGCCGTTCGGACTATAAATGAGTCAGCAAAACGCTTAGTACTAGTATAGCTACTCGTATCACTGGTATATAATAACTAACAGATCATTAAAATATTTTAGGATTCGCAAAAGTGTACTAATACCGCCATGAAAAATGTATCTTATGTTAATGAACTTACATTACCAGCTACATTACAAAAAAATGTATTGATCACACTTATAATTCACGCAGTGAGTCCGGTCTCGGCAGCCCGGCGAGGACCTCAGAGGAGCCCTTATCTCCGCAGACTCCGCCCCCCTGTCCTATACCAACCACTCCTAAGGCGTCCATACCTCAAACTCCTAAATCCATTCCACCTGCCTCACCTAAGACTGTCACTTATACAGCTTCCCCTAAAGTAAGCCAACCAACGCTTCCCTCACCCAAACATATTCCTCTTCCGCCCACCTCTCCGCCCAAAGCGCGCGTGATGCCGCAAGAGCCAAACTCACCTCCACTATGCACCAGCCCGCCGGCAAAAGAACTCCAGCCTACTCATGACTCCATAGTTCGATTCAAAACGTGAGTATTCACCAGCCTAGAAATTTAAGTTTGTGTGACTTACTAAATCACTTAGATTTTCAACAACAGCTACGCTACCGGTAACTTTGATATTGCGTAAAATTAATTAAATTACGTTGTAACTTTTAAAACTTATCGTCTTTAGAAACGAACTATAAGCCAATAGTACAAAGATCTTAAGGTCGAGCGCTCAACGCTAAGCTGACATAAACTTTGGACAGATATTACTTACGATATAATTAAATGGTAATTGGTAAAGTTCGATCTAAACTGAATAAACAATATCAAAGTAATCAAAATTAGTTCGTGTGTGTTTTTCTATGTTTGAAAATAAGTTAATAATTTTACAGCACATTTTGGTAGCAAGCAGAAAGAGTGAATACTTCTGAAACTGTATATAGTATTATCTACATTATCTGTGCTTCTGATTACAGTGTTACATAGTTTGTACTAGGTTCACAGCACATGATATATATGACTACTAAAGCACGCGCACTCTAATGTCGAAGCTGAATCTGCACTCTATCTCTTCTCTCTTCTATTGCATGCAGCATTCATGAAAAACTGTTTGGATTTGATCAAGAAGTATTTGGCTATAGGTGAGACACGGTATAACTACTAATTCTAGCTAGATTTTCTGTAGTCACTTTCTTGGAGCCGCATATACCTATTTCTCAGACTTAACTTTTTTTTTTAATATTAAGGAATGACGTGACGAGCTAGCCGTTCGCCTGATGTTAAAAGACCCGGCTGCCCATATCAGCTGCAGTGTCACTCGTAACTCTAAAGTATAGAGTTTCGCGAGACACTGCACTGCGCACGTCATCCTGAGACATCAGCATAATCTAGTAATAAGATTACTAAACTGTGAGATCAGATCATAAAATCTCATATGCCCAGTAATTTCACTAGCTACAGTGCCCTTCAAACCGGAACACAGCAGTGCTTGCGCACTACTGCTTGGCGGCAGAATAACTGGCAAAGCGGTGGTACCTACCTAGACGAACTTTGCAGTAAAGTCCTACCACCTAACTATGTTATGTTATGTACCTACTTTAAATTTATAATATGATAATTTATTAAAACGGATTTTTCCAAGGAATGGTTAAAGTTTTACTTCCTAAAAAATTACCTAAAAACAGTTGTTTATCATTCAATAAATTTCCAAGAAATGTAAATAAATACCTACTCAGCTATTGCCAGGTTACATCTATTTTTTCAAGACGCCCTGTTGTTATTTTAATGTTAAAAACTTGTGAAGTAAAGTTGATCGTTGTTCCAGAAATTTATTAGAAAAAACATCTGACGCGCTACTGAAGGCGGCTAAAGTCGGTGACTTGAAAATGGTAAGCTAAAACTACGTCTCATATTACTTGGAAGATTTGTTTTGAACATATTACGTGATAATGTTAAGTGGTTGACAGGCTCTTTGATCGAACGAAAGCCTCTGCGGGACACTTCCTGTTCCCTTGTTACGCTCGTCTGCGTCATAAAGACTGAAGGCATTCCCGGAGAGTATTGAAATGTTATCAAAGGAGCCCGTGAAGTACATTTACAAAACTAGTTTAAGAGCTTGCTTTTATCTCGCTGAACATAATCACCTATATAGATGTAGGTGCATAAAATATATATATGTGAATACACTTAATGAGGTGTAATGGCAGAAGTAGGTATATTTAGGTCTTGTATATCCTGTTTAACTTTTTTAGGACCTACTTATATTTCAATATGTACTAATAAATAAACAAAATATCATGACTACAACTACATCAAATGTAAACTTAAATAAAGTATCTAAATCTAAACTAAACAACTAAAAAAACCGTTTTTAGCCAATAAATTTAAAACAAAAACCTTTATGACACGATTTGGTTACCCGACCGCTATGGTTTTTGTTTTAAATTTATTATCTAAGCGCGTTTTTTTATTTATAAGTATAGATATAGTTTTAGATTTAGATTTAGCACCACCTTTCAAATAAAATTCGTCAAATTCGGTTCACCCCGTCGAAAGTTCTGAGATAACAAACAAAAAAAAGTATAAAACAGTCGAATTCAGAACTTCCTCATTTTTTCAAGTCGTTTAACAAATATAATTATAACAAAGACAATTTATTACTAGATGAAAGAGCTACACTCTGCCGGATACTCTCTCCTATCAATAGACGCGAGTGGTCAAACCGCGCTGCACGTGGCTGCCCGGTACGGGAACAAAGAGATTATAAAGTATCTGATAGCTTGCGCGCCCACCGCCATACTTAACATGAGGGATAATGAGCGGGGACAGACGGCGCTACACAAAGCGGCGGCGCATAAAAGGCGTGCGATATGCTGCATGCTAGTGGCGGGAGGCGCATCCCTTACGCGGCAGGACCACGCGGGTCTCACGCCGCGACATCTCGCCGTTAGGGCGGAAGATCTCGACCTTGCTGCTTACTTGGAAAGTAAGTACCTTTTATACTGCGTTTGTTGCACACTGCGGCCCCCATAATTGTCATATGTGACAACTCCAGTAGGTCAGTGCGTCGAGCGGTCGGACTTTTCATTAGGATTATAGATTTATGGCCGACTTTTCCTCTTCTTTTGCCGACGACCTAAGCTAAGCTTCTTCACACTATATTTTTTTAACATATATATGCACTATATTTGTATAACATTGAATTTTAGATAAATCTATATATAATAAATCTTAATATATAAAAATAAATCCCTATTTCACTTGGTCATCGCATTACGCGTGAACGGATACGACATTTTCGCTAATTATTTTTTCTTGTGTTTATTATTTTCAGTAGAAGGTTCTAATAAAAGAAAAAGTTAAGAAAGTATGGAAAACTATCACCATGCGGGTAAAACTGCGGGGCACAGCTAGTCTAAAATAAATACCTTACTTAATTATGATGGTGACATAAAATTCAAAGCGACTAAACCCATTTTATTTGTAATACAATAATTTTTATTCTTAAACCATATAGCGTGTATATAAAGAGTGTAAAGAGTTATTATACATAACCCTTTACCTACGAGTGGGTATCCCGACAGTTCAGAATATTAAAATTAAAATACAGTAATGGTTAATCGATTTCTCATAATTTGACTGCTGTTCACTCTTAAGTGCCAAACAAATACAAATTTTAACAAACTGAACCGTCATGATGTCTCCCACCCGCAGGTAGAGAATTATCTATTAATTTCGCCACATACTGCATAGCCTAAGCCTCTGTTGTGTGGTGGTTGAGCAGGTTGGCACATAACCCGGTCGGATGTTTGTTGTTAATAATTGTGGTTTTGTGTGCTTAGTATGCCTAAGCAGTTAAGGGACGCCTCCGGGCGCTTCCTGAAAGACTCTGGCCAGGGTCAGCTCGGGAGTCCTCCTCGGGGCCCACTGGTTTTGGTGGACCCTGAGAAGGGCTCTTGCGCTTCTCGGGGCAGGGTTATAGAGGAGAGGGCATTGGAGTCCGACGACTCCTCCGTCATATCGGAGAGGTCGGGCGGCAGGGAGACCGCTGATGAGAGCGGTGCTGGCCGGAAGCGGCCGTACTCTTCATTCTTCGTGCCTGGGTTTTTAGACTCAGACACGGAGACTGAAGAGACGGCGGCCGCCAAGGTCAGTTCGGCGAGGAGAGGCAGGAGGAAGGCCACCCAGGCGGGTCCGTCCAGGGAGACCTTCCTCAAGCCGGCTCCTGTCGATAAGGAGCTAGAGGCGCTTCTGCAGGGCAGAAGGTTTAAGAAGGGGCAGGCCGCTGCGGTCAGCGACGTCGAGCCGAGCACCGGAACTGATTCCGATGCTCGCCCGATGGTCGTTGATCTCAGTGTCCTCAACGCCCAGGAGTTGAGGGCACGGGCGGGAGAAGAGCTCACCCGCATTCTCGAGGTTGCCAGGAAATCCGGCAACCTAAAGGGTGAGTTCGTCGGCCGCCTCAAAAAGTCTGCGTCGACTTTAGGCGAGGTGGTCGACACCCTCACGGGAAGGAGTGAGGCGGAGGAGACGCGGCGTCTCAGGGCGGAGAATACCCGCCTGCGGTTGGAGGTGGAAGCGATGAAAGCGGAGGTGAAGGCGCTTCGTCTTGGCTTCAGTGAAGCCAAGACGGAGGCCGCCACTGCCACCGCTGCCGCTGCCACCGCCACCGCTACCGCTGCCGCTACGCAGGGGTCGGCAGCCCCTTCCGTGCTGGGCGCCGACTTCTTGGAGGAACTCAGGGGGTCCTTGACTACCACGTTCGGGCAGATGCTTAATGCCCGACTCGCGGTGATCGAGGACCGCTTGTTGCCTGCCAAGACGGTGCGTCCACCACTGAGGGCGGATGCCAAGAGGGCAGCGGCTGAGGCCGCAATTGTGGGGAGGGCTGAGGCTGCTCACCAGCAGACTGGAGTTGTGGGTCCTTCCACCTCCAGAAGGACCCCAAGTGCCCAGGTTCCTGTGGGAAAGGAAACCTGGGCCCAGGTGGTGGGTAAGGGCAAAGGAAAAGGGAAGGGAACGGGGAAGTCCACCGTCCCCACCCCTGTTCCTGCAGCTTCCGTGGCCCGTGCCCCCACGGCCCGTACCCCCGCGACTGGTGCCCCCGCGGCCCGTGCCCCCACGGCCCGTGTCCCCGCGGCTCGTGCCGCCACAGCCCGTGCCCCCACGGTTCGTGCCCCCGCGGCCCAAGCCCCCTCGGCCCGTGCCCCCATGGCCCGTACCCCCGCGCCTGCAGCGAGGCTGGCAGCCCCCCCTACAGGTAGGACTACGATGGTCCTGAGGAGTCCCCCAAGATCCGCGGCCGTGGTGCTATCTCTGCGCCCCGAAGCCGTAGAAAAGGGGACGACCTACAGCACCGTCCTCCAGACGGTTCAGGATAAGGTGGACCTGCAGGAGCTGGGGATCGAGGGGATCCGCTTCCGCCAGACAGCTACGGGAGCCAGGATGTTAGTGATCCCTGGCTCCCAAAGCGGGGAGAAAGCGGACCGCCTCGCGGAAAAGCTCCGCGGGGTCGTGACGGAGGTGGCCAGCGTGTGGTGGTGGCCCGTCAAAACCACTGATCTGAGGATCAGTGGTTTGGACGACGCGGCCACCAAAGAAAAGGTGGTGGCAGCGGTCGCACGTGCGGGGGAGTGCGACCCGCAGATGGTAAAGGCCGGGGAGATCCGCCCCGGCTCAAGAAGGACTGGCTCCACTCTCGTCTCCCTCCCGGTTGCAGCAGCTAAAGTGCTGCTGCAGAAAGGGAGGCTGCTGATTGGGTGGAGCTCAGTGCAGGTGGTGGCGCTGGGAGAACGCCCCTTGCGCTGCTACCGGTGCTTGGGGCTGGGGCACACTCGCCCCCTGTGCCCCGCTGTGGCAGACAGGGGTGACCTGTGTTTCCGGTGTGGGGAAGCAGGTCACCGGGCGGCCAGCTGCGGGAGGACCACCCCGCGCTGTGCCATATGTGCAGAGTCGGGGAGGCCCTCTGGGCACATAATGGGGGGACGTGGCTGCGTTCCCCCTAAGACGAAAGGGAAGGCCACCCGGACCGAGGCCGCCCCAGTCGCCACAAACCAGGCCGCCCCGGAGGGAGTACGCTCAGTGGCGTACGAGGAAGTTGTTATGTCCGATTAATGGATCAAGTCGGACATCACAACTTCCTCCAGACGAATTTAAACCACTGCGCCAGGGCCCAAGATCTGCCTATGCAGTCCCTGGCGCAGTGGCAGATAGACGTGGCGGTCGCCGCGGAGCCGTACTATGTCCCCTCCCAACATACGTGTTGGGCTGGGGACCTGGACGACTCCGTGGCCGTCGTTGGGCGGTCCGGCGGGTCCACCCCCCTCTCGGTTGAAGAGAGGGGGTCGGGGTATGTGGTGGCAAGGTGGGGGGGGTATGCGATTGTCGGCGCATACTTCTCCCCCAATAAAACCGCTGCGGAGCTGGAGGTCTTTGTGGACCTCCTAGCCGCGGCGGTGCGAAGACAGGCCCCCCGTCAGGTCCTCTTTATGGGGGACCTGAACGCCAAGGCCCGGGATTGGGGCAACCCCTCCACTAACCCTCGCGGCGAGATCGTGAGGGAGTGGGCGGTTGCCGCAGGACTGACCCTGCTCAATAGAGGGTCAGCCCATACGTGCGTGCGGCAGCGTGGGGGGTCCGTGGTGGACGTTTCGTTCGCCACCACCGCTGTCGCAGCACGTGTCCGGGCCTGGAGGGTGTTGTCGGAAGTGGAGACTCTTTCGGACCACAAATACATAAGGTTCGAGATCCCCACCTCCGACAACCGAAGGGGGCCCTTGCGGGTGGCGCAGTCAGTTTTCCCGCGCTGGGCTATCAGTCGCCTCGACGCCGAACTGGCAAAAGAGGCGGCTATAGTCCAGGCTTGGCAGGCTGGCCCCGCGCACCCGGAAGTGGACGTTGCGGCGGGCAACTTCCGTGCGGCGGTGACGGCCGTGTGCGACACGGCCATGCCGAGGGCCCGCCGCCGCCCCGAACGCCGCCAGGTGTACTGGTGGAATCCGGAGATTGCCGATCTCTGGGCCACCAGTTCGGCGGCGAGGCGGGCCTACGTGCACCGCAGGAGGAGGCGCAGGGGCCGGACGGACGAGCAGCTGTCAGCTGAGGAGCTGGCAGCTGAGGGCCGGCTGTACGGTGCCTACCGCGACGCGCGGTGGGACTTGCAGCTGGCCATCGGCCGTGCGAAGGCGGAGGGCTGGAGCGAGACGCTGGAGGGCCTCAACAGGGACCCGTGGGGACGTCCATATAGGGCTGCCCGGAACAAGTTCCGGGGCCAGACGTCCCCAGTCGCGGAGTCCCTGGAGCCGGAGCTCCTGGGCAGGGTGTTGGAGGGGCTCTTCCCCGACAGAGATCCCCTCCACAACCCTCCGACGATGGCGCCGTCCTTCCCCTTCCCCGAGGCAGACTCAGCGGACTCCATCCCGCCTCTGACGGAGGCGGAGATGGAGGTCGCGGTCGCACGCCTACGGGGCAAGGGGACCGCCCCGGGTCCTGATGAGATCCCGGGGTGGGTCCTCAGGATTGCCCTGGAGGAGATGGGCGATCAGCTTTGGGAACTGTTCGACGCGTGCCTCACGTCCGGACGATTCCCGAAGCCGTGGAAGGACGGCCGATTGTGCCTGTTGCGGAAGGAGGGTCGTCCTGCTGACTCCCCTTCCGCATACAGGCCCATCGTCTTGCTGGATGACACGGGTAAGCTGCTGGAGCGTGTGGTAGCTGCTCGTGTCATCCAGCACCTGGAGGGTACTGGGCCTGGGTTGTCGGAGGCCCAGTATGGGTTCAGAGCGGGGCGGTCTACTATAGACGCCCTGCTCTGGCTCAAGGAGTGGACGCAGGATGCGGTCAGCGGGGGGGAAAAGGCGTTGGCTGTCTCGCTCGACATAGCCAACGCCTTCAACAGCCTCCCACATGGAACAATACAGGAGGCGCTCCGTTACCACGGAGTGCCCCTGTATTTGCGGAGGCTGTTGGCCGACTACCTCCAGGACCGCGAGGTCCTGGTGGAAGGGCGCGACGGTTTGAGGCACCGTCGCGTCTCCTGCGGGGTTCCACAGGGATCGGTACTGGGACCGATCCTGTGGAACATTGGCTACGACTGGGTGCTGCGCGGCACGCTTCCTGCAAACATGCGGGTTGCGTGCTACGCAGACGACACCCTGGTCGTAGTCAAGGGGAGGGACCTCAGGGAGACGGTGCGGCTGGCCACGGTGGGAACAACCCTCGTGGTCGACCGCATCCGCTCTCTGGGACTGGAGGTTGCCCTCTCCAAGACCGAGGCCCTGTTGTTCCACGGGCCTCGGGGGGGACCCCCTAATGTCCCCTAATGTAATGAACGCGGGTGCTTCTGGATGGGGTCCCGGTCCCGGTTGGGACCCAGATGAAATATCTGGGTCTCATCCTGGACGGGAGGTGGACTTTTGGGGCCCACTTCACTCAACTGGCCCCAAAAGTCCTAGGAGCGGCCGCCGCTCTGGGGAGGCTGCTGCCCAACGTGGGTGGCCCAAACGCCACGTGCCGTCGGCTGTACTCCGGAGTGATCCGGAGTATGGCCATGTACGGGGCACCGGTCTGGGTGGACGCCCTCGGTCGCAATAACAAGGCCCTGCTGCGACGTCCGCAGCGGGTCATTGCGACGAGGGCGATCCGCGGATACCGGACGGTGTCCTGGACGGCGGCATGTGTGCTGGCCAGTGATCCCCCCTGGGAGCTCGAAGCGGAGACCCTCGCCGAAGTTTACCACTTCGTGGCGGCGAGGAGGTCCCGTGGAGAGCCCCCAGCGTGGGGGGAGGTCAAGCGCCTGCGAAAGCAGGCGCGGGCCGCCTTGTTGCGGCGGTGGACGGAGGACCTGGCTCCACCGGTCCCTGGACAGAGGACGGTGGAGGCCATCCGCCCGGTCCTCCGGGAGTGGGTGCGGCGGCCCTTTGGGTCGCTGACGTTCCGTTTGGTGCAGGTGCTTTCCGGACATGGATGTTTCGGAAAGTACCTGCATCAAATCGCGAGACGGGAGGCGACCCCGGCCTGCCACGAATGTGGGGCGCCAGAGGACACGGCGCCCCACACGCTGGAGGTGTGCGCTGCTTGGGACTCCGAGCGGCGCACACTTTCAGCGGTCGTTGGCCGGGACCTCTCGCTGCCGAGCGTGGTGAAAGCCATGCTCGGCAGCGAGAGTGCGTGGCAGGCCACGGTCTCCTTCTGCGAGACGGTGATGACGCAGAAGGAGGCCGCGGAGCGGGTCAGGGAGGATAATGCCAACTCTGACCCCCTCCGGCGCAGACGGGTGGGGAGACGGAGAAGGCGCTTCATTGAGCGCTTTCTCCATCCCCCGTAGTGGGGCCAGTGGCGGAGAGTCGGGGGACTCTCCGCTGCACTTATATGGCCCCACACGTCTGGTGGGCAACTGAGGTGAAAGGTTGCCCACCCACTGGCGCAGAGGCCCGGAAGGGCCTACCGCCGGGGCGAGATGGTTAATGCAGTGCGTCTCCATCTCGCCCCATCCCGGCGGCGGTCGGATCACGGGGGGGTTTTAGTGGGTTCGAGTCCCACATACCCCCTGCCATCGCCCCCGTGGTGGCAGGGAAGTGCGAGGGCATTTCCCCCCCTCAAAAAAAAAAAAAAAAAAAAAAAAAGGTTGGCACATAACCCGGAGGCGGTGGGTTTGATTCCCGCGGCAGAACAAGTATTTGTGCACAAAAAAAAACCTAAATACTTGTTCTGAGTTTGGGTGTTGTGGGACCATGGTCCTGGTAGTTTCTGGGTCCGTAGACACAGAGAATCCTAAATAGGGTCCATGATCTATGTTAAAAAAATTACTTACAATACCTACTTCACCATTTCTTTTGGTGACTTGGTAATCTACTTTATTTTAAAACTAAACGTTTCATAAATCCCGAGGGTCATGCTCGTCATAATTATTTCAAATACTTAAGACTTTCACTGTCACGTTTCTCAATAAATAGAACTTAATTTTAATTATTCCTCTTCGTTAGCAAGACTTTGAATTAGTCCCCGCTATCCTTATTCTTTTAAGTTGTACTTTGGTTGATAATGACCAAAATCTTTCTAAATATGGTAAATAAAGTGTTTAATTCTTCCAAAAGAATAAACCGAAATAAGTTAAAATTAGATAATTTGAAAAGTTTTAATCTTATATTCGAATTAGATCATGCTTATTTGTGTTGTTCCGTACCCTCTTGAGCTTTACATTACGAAGTTTATTTAAATGTAGTATCTATTACAGGCCAGGAACATTTCCAATTAGTTTCCGAAGACTTAGAAACTGCCGTCTGAGGAAAGAAGAACTCCGGACAAGTTAAAGTGTGGTGACTATCCCGACAGAGTCGCGGGCGGACTAATTTGTGATGTGGTTATATTTAACGTTATACTCCAACACCAAAGTGATATTCAAGATCTGGCTTGAGATTAATTGTAAGTTAACAAAAATCTTTCATATTTAAATTTTGAACCTAAAACATTAAGTATCTACTTTTAGATATCGAATTAGAATGATTATTATAAAAACTTTATTATGTAGGTATATTCCACGTAAAGTACAATACAATTTTAAATTTGAATTTACAAGTTAATGCAATTTACCTACTAACCTATGAAATAAGGTTTGAATCCTTTAGTAATATTAGTACACATTAAATGCATTTAGCTTATTTACCTACACTCGGAAGGACTAAAACGTAAGCATTTTTCTTTAAGGATTTTCATAAAGAAAAATTTGAAAAATCATAAATCTTTAGTAACTTTATAAAATTAACAGATATAGAGAATAATTTTTAATAATTCATTATTTTTGTAATCTATTAGTGATTAGGCTTATTTTAGATGTATGTTGTATCCATTTTCCGTCCCTTCATTTGTTTCCTGTATCTACTTATTATCATCATTGATTCGCTTATTAATTCGTACTAAGTGACAAGTATTTTTACACTATGGACCCTAATATTGTTGTTTAATTATAATAAATAAATATATATTATTCAATGGGATATTTTCTGCAAAGCATAATCTTAGAACAGTATTTTATTACTAATAAAAATTGAGTTTGATTTGATCAATTTAGTAGCATTGTGCGCTAGTGACCGTAAATAGCAAGAGTATTAAAAAATTAATTATTAATAATTATTAACGTGTTTTCACATTTAGGCCTAAATACTTAAACAATCACAATTAACATTTTTTCATAATTTTATTTATTACGATTGTTTCAAATATTTGTAAGTGTGTAGTAGGCGTAGATTGGATTCGATCCCAATAAACTTATCAACTCATCATATAGTTTAATATACCTTGATACATAGGCAATTTACAAAAGAAAGATGCGTTTACAATTAAACAAAACTAATAAATAGTAATAAATTATGTGGTGATACCTAGGTAATGCGTATTAGTTATTTGACAGCTTTTGTGGTACGGTGGTTGAGCAGGTCGGCTCATAGCCCGGAGGCGGCGGGTTCGATTCCCGCGGCAGGACAAGTATTTGCGCACAGAAAAAAAACGTTAATACTTGTTATGAGTCTGGGTGTTGTGGGACACAGGGAATCCTAGTTAAGATCCAGGATCTATGTATGTGATCGTTGGGCGTTATTATTATTAGTAGTTTGTATTTTCATTTCTATGTGGATAATTCGGCTAGCATTATATTATGTCGATGCCGTGGGCTATAAAGGTAATTATAGAGAACTCGTGACAGTTCATGGCCCCGTCCTTTCAAATTATATTTCTTGGAATTTAAGTAGATTGTGGTCCATAGAAAACAGTATAAATGATAAATTGTAGTTATCACTTGTGTATTATTTTACGCATCTTTCTTTATTAGATTAACAAAAACACATTTTTTAAGCAGTATACCCACTTTGTTTAAAGTATTTCTTTGACAACTTGGAAATGGTAGTATTATTGGGACCGGCGCGGCGCCGTTACTGCGGGTAGTTTATTTCTCTATCTACGGCAATAAATTGTTACCAGAAGACTACTATTTGATACTAGATATAAAATATGTTGTTTGAATAATGCTGATATAATCGGCATTACCTTATTATGATCTCAATGTTCTAATTTAATAATCTTTATTTTAGTCGGCTATATTGTTCTAGATTTAGGACTCATTGAAAATGCATCATGGTAGTATAACGGTCAGCTTCAATAAACGATCTTTGTATAGAAACTGAAGTATAGATGTAATGATTGGCTATCCTTAGCATTGCGGCCAAGATTAATCTACCTGCAATTTATAGCCAAAGAATATTTATTAAAACTGATCGTTAGCCATTTGTAGAGTTATTGATCCGCGTTTTACAAACTTTATGATAGCTACGTTGGTCTGTTTTCTCAAAGTACGAATCTTATCACTCTATTATTGTTTGAATAAGTTAGTTATTATAGATCACAAAGCGGAACATTTATCTCCCATCGTTGTTGGCCATTGTCATTTATTATTTCGCCAAATTATATTTGCTATGATTTGTGCGAATAACTTATGTAGGTAGGTACGAATCGAAATCGTTAGTGTTATTGATAGTGTTGTCTATAATGTCGATACCTCTATTATAGATATAACTGATAGTTTAGTATTTAACGAATTTATTCGTACTACTTCGCTGTTAAAGCGAACAATGAAAGACAAAGCTGTGAGAATTTTTTCGTAATGTAAAAAGTAAGTTCATATAATGTCGTAAGCGATAATATATGTACGCCGTATTATTACTGTACACTGTTTTGTGAGTATTCTTTGTGATTGTAGATAGACATTTTAGTATTTAAAATAGAAGTTATTCTCGCATTATAATACCAAATTATTGTCGGTAAATAAAATTAGGTGCGGGTTTTCGGTCTCTTAGCCACCGGACTGTTGTCTGCCATCGAACGCCAGAACGAATTTTATTATTGTTCTAAAAGAGTAAGTAGAGCGTGTACTCACGGATACAAAGTAGCTTCCCACCCTGCTTCGTGAACACATAATATATTAAATAACATGGTACATTACCTGGCAAAATATTCTCAGCTCAGACATTTGCAACACATGTCATATATTCTATTCCCTTTTAGATATCGAAGTCATTTTTGTCTCTTGTTCATCTAGTAATTATTACCTAGAATTAAATTACTTATTACAAACTGTTGGAGGCCTTTTCGAATAGGTAGTGTGTACATTACGCATATACCCTAAGTTTCTATTCTATATGTAATTAGTATACTTCGCGACCAAATTCTATCTTAAAATCAAAATAATATCACTAGATAAGAAATTTAAGCACTAATTTTTTGGAAATGCTTGTCTTTCAAAAATTAGTAGATAAGCAGTCATAAAAGAAACAATCTGTATTGCCTTCTACTTATAAAACTATTATCACGTGGAGTTTATTGCAATTTATATTAAAGCTTATTAAGACAAGCTGTTCTATGCTACTACTGCTTTTTTGTTTCTTTCCTTACTTGTTAGGTATTTTCATGTTTTTATTGTTCTCTACAATTTTATAAGGGCTTTTTATTTTTGTTTTATGGCTGTATGATTTTTTCCAATATATTTAATTAAACTAAGGTATGTCATATTATCTGGTCGGCAAATATATTAAAATCATTGATAAACAGGTACAACTGAAGACACAAATGTATTATACCGTTGAACAATAAACATTTATACATAAATAATTTAATAATAATTAGGTAATTTCCATTTTATGGTGTATGAAATTAATTTTGGTATATATATGACTATTTATTCAACGTAAACACCAAGAGCTAAATTATTAAACTTATTCCCGAGCTTTAATTGAGCTTCTATATTACAAAAATATGTGTAGTTAGTCATAAACCTAAAGCCATGAATGTCACGCCAAAAAATATGGTTAAAATAAATACACTGATAAATATTAAATGTTATCTTCAGTATTATTTTCTATATTAGTCATATTTAAACATTTTATTCCTTTGAGTTTGAACGAATAGATTAGAAATAAAATTTTGATCATTGTACATTTTCTATATGCCCAGAACTACGAAAAAACCTTTTGAAACCTACGTGAATTAGGTGCGTGAATCTAAACGCTATAATGTAATATGTATATCAGCGTACCTATACATAATTATTAATGAATAAGACTAATTATTGTGTAGCCCTTGTAAATTTCTTGACATGTGCCTACTTATTTATTGACTTAATTCCTAAACCTAAACATATTTGTTCGACGAAATCTTGTATTGTATAAACTATAATATTATGTCGTAGAACGTATATTTTTAATCTGACATAATAACAGATAATTAAAGAGAATTAATGAAAATATATCTAAATAGTGTTTTGAGAGCACACATTTCATTCTACATGCATTCATATTTTTGCACTCGATAAGATTACCTACTATTTTAAATAAAATTATTTAAAAGAAATACACTGAAAGAACAATAAATAAAATGTGAATATATTGGTTTTTTATTTTAATCCTTTTTTACAAATAAATTTTATTTAGAGCCAGTAAACCTACATATGATTTACTAATCTGTGTCAGCAATAATATCTAAAACTACAGATCTGGTTAAAATAAAGATAGTTTCATGTTACTAGAGCGTAATTAACCGCCATTAATTGAACTAATAAAATAAAAAAGTCCACTCGTACCTACAGTCAATGGAACTAATTATTAAACTACTGGGAACAGATAAGAATTAAAAAAATTAACTTGTTGTTCAATCAGGAAACTAGCGTACAGTTTTATTTATTTGTTTTACTTACAAAAAAAGCTGATCTAGTGGGGTTGGTAGCGCTTACATTACAAACTGGCCTCACTTATGGGAGCATGCACAATATTTTATTCTAAGAATGTTGGATTACCAGGAGACCAGAAATACCGAAGAGGCTAATTTCTGTGAGTTCGAAAAGCCTGTCCTAATAATTAAACTCTAAAAAAATTATATGCAGTTGAACTACTGCAACAAAAAAATCCTATTCGTTCAAAGGTTGAACTAATCGGGTATACAGCAGCAACAAGCGATCTAATCTACATAGGATAGCTAAGTGCTGTGAAGCGACCTGTACCTGATAGCGTACTTAAAAACTGGCACGCTCTACTAGCTACTCCATCGAGAGGAAATGCACGATCATCCGCAGTTCATCTGAACCCATTCATTTTTAAGACTGCCTTAGTTTTATGTGTGTGTAATACTTTAAATAACAACGGGCACGTCAACTTTTGAGTTTATTTATTTTATAAAATTGTAACCCTAAATAATTTGTATCAATATCTCAAATCTTGTTGTGGTCGTTCCAGTAAGTATTTATTATCTACATATTATGCCCTCCCTCTCTGTATGTAGGTGGAACATGCATTATACAATTTATAAACTAATAAGGACCTACATAAAGTACAAATATTTTCATGAATTTGTGTGGTGGTAGGACTTTTCTGCAGAGTTAGGTAGGTACCACAGATTTGTCAGATATTCTGCCACCAAGCACTATGTTCAGGTTTGAAAAGTTTTGTAACTAGTGAAATTACTATGCTAATGAAACTTTTAGGGATATTATTACTAATAGACTGTGTGATATTTCAGGATAGTGAAGTATCACGTGAAACTTCATAATTTAAGACTTCCTAGTGACACTGTGAATTCGTTTCACCACATAGAAATAAAAAGTTTCTTCTTCACGCAATTACTGACCGAGCGAACGAAGTGAGCGAAAGACTCTGCTTTAACTCACCAAATTTGCTTTCACCTGTCCAAGATACTTGGTATACAATTTCTACAAGTTCATGTAATTTTTTGTTGTTGGCGATTTTTGATTGGTGGTCTTCTATTTCCCCCTAAAATGAGAAAAGTTCACTGAGATGTCATTTAGCGGCTGATTCTGATAAGAGATTTAGCAAAAGCATTGGGTACTTAATTCTAAACCAGTATTTCAAATATACGATACTATATAGAGGCAGCGTGGGGCCGGCCCCTCACCAGGTGGACTGAACTGAAACTGAACGATTTGCCCAGTAATTTCACTATCTACAGTGCCCTTAAAACGGAAACACAGCAGTATTTGCGCACTACTACTTGGCAGCAGAATAACTGGCTAAGCGGTGGTACCTACCTAGATGAACTTTTCAGAAAAGTCCTACCACCTAGTAAAAAAAGATTAGTGGTCAATTTAGATATTTTCGCAAAAACTTTTCATAGATAAGTGGGTAATAAATTCTAAACACAATAATGTGAAAACAATCGAAACACATTAAAAAGTTGCTGTCTATTGATTATGGATCGACGTGATGCTAATTATTCTTACCTACCAACATCCTTACATCAAAACATTGCAAAAAACTTAGTACTCGCGAAGTCAACTGTTCACAGAACTACTTAGTTCTAAGTAATGTAAGTAACGGTAAGTATATAGTAACAATAGCATGGATGTGGTATTTGGTCACAACTGTCACAACACGTCATTCCTCATGTGTCACATGACAACTGAGTACTAGTTACCTAAATTATAAACAAGGCGATTGACATCTTTTTTTTATAACAATCAAGCATATGAGCCATGACCTGATGACAGGTATATGACTTCAAATTGTAAGTTGAATTCACAGATTAGCCGACATTTACGATTGTACTGTGATGTAAATCAGACGAGATCGATGGAGTGCTAAAAGAAAACATAGCTAGTTGTGTGTGAAAGGTTATAAGAACTACTCCCAAAAGTGTAATAAAAAGAAGGCAGCATACATAATTAAGTCAATGTTTTAAATATTGTAGTAAAATTTTCTCTTTGGTAAATCATAAACATTAGGTATTAATGACAGAGCGTCATAGCGACGTCACTTGGCAACGTGTTTCCAACTGCAATCTAAAAGATGGCGTTGAATTTTCTGCCAGTATTTTGACAAAAAATAATGTAATTTCAGACATATATTGAGATATAAATCTTTGATTATGAGTATATAAATATCCAAGAGTAATGCCCACCTGTACTAAACTCTATTAAAATAAAACTTAGCTAAGCAACACTTCCCCCGGATTTTCGTATACGTTTATTAAATTAATATCAACTTGGCAAACCAAATACTGAACGCTCATTGGTTGCCTGTTGATCATCGGCTGTCTCAACCAATGAGCGTACAGTATTTGGCATGTTGATGTGACACGAGTTTGACAAACGTACGAAAAACCGGGGGCTAGGGAGATAAGTGCGAACTTAGGAGCTATCAAAATTTAGCACAGAGGGGCATCAAATACCTACGTTGCTTAAAATTTCTCAGTCTCAGTAGCATGAGGTAGAGCCTCTACGCTAAGCTCATATTTTAAATAAGAAATCAATAGATTTATGTACTCGGATGATAACATATAGGTCTTAAGGTATTACATGTAGATAAAAATTTGATCCGCTGCTTGTATAATTTTCCTCAAACAGAATTGTTGAAAGTGCACGTGAGATTAAGCAGCACAGTAATGAATATATGAAAATATTATATAGAATGACTATAGATTTTTCCCTATAGCCCAGCTATATCAAAAAGCAGCTCTTTGGTCTACTTATGTATTTAACGCAAAAGATAATAACTTAAGTGAGTTTATTAGAGAAAATCCTGCGAAAGATCTCGGACAATTCCTTTGAGAACGTTCGGACGAAGTATACTCCAAGTTACAAAATTAAGTATTCATACGACCCTCGTTTTCTTGATAAATTAATGAGATTTTAGCTTCTCTATTCCCTTCCCAGCGCTTTGTAGTGTAGTAAATCTCCTTCTCAAATCTAATGGCACACCTTGCTTGATATATTAACCTATATATGGGCTCAACGGGTATTTAAGTACAACTCAGAACAAAGAGACCAAACCTTAAGTGGATGGCCAAATTACAGCGATTTATTTAGTTACCTGCCATAAAGTAAATAGGTACTTTCGTCTAAATGTTTACTTGGAATGCTTTTTTTTACACCTACATTATTTGTTCTATCATTTCTTACGAAATATATTTTAGCTAGTTTTACTTCAAAGTTGGTCAAATGTACATTAAAAAATGTACATTTTTATAGTCCTTATAGTGCAAGAAACTGTGCCGAAATATCGGGAACTCAGAAATGCTTCTAATCACTTAAGTGCTATGAAAATATTATTTCTTATTATTTTTATAAGATACTCTAAGTAATATAACTACTCTAAGTTGTATAAAGTTGTAAAGGACAAATTTGAAGCACGAACGGAATTTGAACCCGCATCCATCCATCCTTTACAAAGCGGGGCATGGTTTACTTAGGCTACCGTGACCATTGATCTCATTTTCAAATTTATACTTCACCTTTCACAACCAACTTACGGGCTTGTAAAAGGTAAAGTTACTTAATCTGTTGACTACGCTATAAAAATCAATCATAATTTAAATAAAGTTTACGTTTTGAACTCTAGATTCAATAAGTGGATCCGTTTGACACTTTTTTCCTTAGTTTATTTTTAAAACCTTTTATAATAAAGTAAAAGAGAAAGAATCTCAAGAAGAAATTTACTAGGTGGTAGGAATTTTTATAAAGTTCGTCTACATAGGTACCACCGCTTTGTCAGTTATTCTGCCGCCAAGCAGTAGTGCGCAAGCACTGCTGTGTTCCGGTTTGAAGAGCACTGTAGCTAGTGAAATTAATGGGCAAATGAGACTTTATGACCTGATTTCACAGTCTAGTAATCTTATTACTAGATTGTGCGGATGTCTCAGGATGACGTGTGCAGTGTAGTGTCATGCGAAATTCTATACTTTAGAGTTCCGACATGACACTGCGACCGTGTCGCTTAACATCGGACGAACAGTTCATCACGTCATTCCTTAGGATTAAAAAAAAACTAAAACTATATTATAAGCTTTATCTCTTGGCATATAAATTAGTGAAAGTAATCTTTATTTTATATTAATAATTTAAAATATTTATCCAATTAACCAAATATTAATATATTGTTACAAAATACTTCACTTCGGGAGCTGATGCAAGCGGCGTAGTATATATACGAGCGATGAAGAAGGCTCGGGCTCACTTTTCGGGCAGCGCTCAGAGGCGACGGACGTTTTATAAAATCACGCTATTAATTATTGTCGGTTCTTAGTAAATCTTAATAAATATTCTTAGCTTGATTGTAAACTTATTTTTTTAAAACTAAAACCACTTAGGATTTCCAACATCAGAAGCGGGATCTAACTCAATTCTGACTTGGTTATTCTGATTTCAAATATTGCTTTGATTTTGCTGTTGTGATTTTAAAGAATTTCCGCTTAAATTTTTGGTAGCTACGGCTGAGACTAGTAAACGTAAAAGTCGTAAGCGAGTCGTAAGTGTTTTGGAAGATTCCAGGACACGCAGTTGCGAGTACATCGCGCGCCATGTCGGCGCCTGCACCGGATGCTCCGGCACGCCATTCGCGTCGTGCGAGCCGTCTGCCCGCTGACTGCGCCGTCGAGCGCCGAGTCGTACCCTGCAAGTCTGGACCTGTCCGTGCCGTGTACAAGCACGCCTCCGCCCACCGCGGATATGGTTATAAGTGAAGTAACCGAAAAACTCGTTAATGCTATGATGCCATGGTGGTAAGATCGAACCATGTATTTATGTCGAATTTCGATCTGTCTTTGCATGATTTTGATTCGTTGTGTGGTCATATTGATCATGTGCGCCAACTAAATAGATGGGACGACAGTGAGTGTTTAGCGCGTATAGGTAATTGTCTAAAAGGTGACGCGAGGTCGTGGCTATACGAGTGGGATAGTAACGACCGTAGTTGGTCAAATTTCAAGCGCAAATTCAAGCATTGTGCCCTATACGAGTAGATATCGCGAACATTTTATTTGATGTTATGAAAACTGATTCCGATAACTACCCCACGTATGCAGAATACGCTAGACGTTTGTTGTTACATTACGCATTGTTAACGATTTGAGTGACGAGTTCATTGTAGCGATAGTTACACGCTGGTGTTACTGATCCTTAAATTCGCGCAGCTGCTACGAATTTAATGAGTTTTCTGTCCATTTATGCGAAACCTGATGAGATTACACCCGTTCGAGCTCGTGGTGTTTTTCGCAAAGGTTATGTTCAACAAAACAAGCGAAAACGCGAGTATAGTGATTCTAAAGACTGAGTGAGGCAGAATTTTCCATCAACGTTGAATTTTTTACAACTGAAATAGATTACTAAGGTCAAATAATTACTAATGGTCAGGTGAGACCGAGCGAGCATAAGGTAGAAGCTTCTGTTAAAACGTAAGTGCCAAGCAATGCCTAAAGAGGTTAGACATTTTTAATGCTACTAAGTTAGTTTTTGATACTTTAGACGGTACATCCCCGGTTATTCATTCAAAACAGAACTCGCAATGGTGTACCGTTAAGATGCGGTGACGAATAATACTGCGTCCACACTACCTGACGCTGACCAGCAACTCCAAGACGCTTATGTCAACAAGGGTCGTCAGCAGTCGCAAACCTTCACCGTTGGCGATTTTGTGTTCGTGAACAGGTCGTCACAATCTACGGGAAAGCTGAACTCTGGCATGCGGGGGCCCTACAAGGTCCTGTATGTGCTGCCACCCACCGCTGTAGCTCGAAACTTCGCGGCGGGTCTTATGGCAAGACAACGCAAGCGGCCGCCGATCACATGGTGTTTTGGCGGGGCGAATGGACGCTGGAGGCTTGTTCTGCGTTCTCCACTGCGGATATCTGTCTCACCAATGTGACTCAGCGATGACTGCACTTTGTGTGGCGTCGTTTGCAATGTGTGATCATTTCGCACAGTTGCCTTCTCTCTATTTGCAATGTGTGAGGTGGCCTATGCCTCTTCATGCAGTTGCCTTTTGCAATATGTGACGAGATTATTCTCTCCACATAGTTGCCGTTTTTGCAATGTGTGACGTGGTTTGTGAGTGCCATGTCATACAGTTGCCGTTTATGCTATTTATGACGTGATTTGTGAGTATTACATTATACAGTTACCGTTTTTGCAATGTGTGACGTGGTTTGTGAGTGCCATGTCATACAGTTGCCGTTTATGCTATTTATGACGTGATTTGTGAGTATTACATTATACAGTTACCATTTTTGCAATGTGTGACGTGGTTTGTGAGTGCCATGTCATACAGTTGCCGTTTATGCTATTTATGACGTGATTTGTGAGTATTACATTATACAGTTGCCGTTTTTGTAATGTTTGACGTGATTTGGGAGTGTCACGTCATACGGTTGCCGTTTTTGCAATGTATGATGTGGCTTATGAATGTTATCGCCGTTTTCTATTACAATGTGTGGCGAAGTTTAGAAGTCCGGAATTCTGAAATTCGCAATACATTTATTTTTCTTTATTTTCTATGCTAAGGTTCTAAAGTACTTTCTTACATGCGGTTGGAACCTTACTTGTTCTTACAAATTTTCATAAAATTGTTATGTGAGACCTGTGTTGGTTGTACTTGAGTGCACGCTTGTGCTTCTAACACAGTTGTTTTGCAGTCTCCGTTTTCAATGTTTATTACAAGTACCTGTTGAATTTCTCTAAATTGAAATTTCTTTGAATTGAGCAACAACTTCATTTTAATTTTGAAATGGTTTCAGTTACCAACGTTATGCCTGTACATCAGGTCCTAAAATCATGTTTTGTTGTGTTATAGAAGACACAACGGTCGAGGTCAAAGAAAATGTGCCGCTTGAAGATGAAGCAGCTGTTGAGGACAACACGCAAGCAGGAACGGCCGTGTTACAAAATACTTCACTTCGGGAGCTGATGCAAGCGGCGTAGTATATATACGAGCGATGAAGAAGGCTCGGGCTCACTTTTCGGGCAGCGCTCAGAGGCGACGGACGTTTTATAAAATCACGCTATTAATTATTGTCGGTTCTTAGTAAATCTTAATAAATATTCTTAGCTTGATTGTAAACTTATTTTTTTAAAACTAAAACCACTTAGGATTTCCAACAATATGTATATAATTTTTTTGGATTTTATTTATTATTTTGAAAGACAAATAATAACTTAAGTAGCATCAGTAGTAACAAAAACAAAGTAACAAAGTAGATTTGCTTTGTTCGATTGCTTTTCGTTCGTTCACTCGGTTCAAATTTGAGAAAAATTGCAGATACCTAAAAAGTAGCCACTTAAATGGTAGCGCACAAAGTAAGCATACTGGGTGAAAATTCAGACGAAACTATGTAAAACGTTCTTAATTTCTTTCAGAAACCAAACCTACCTCCCAATTTAATTACGTACCGTACCCTATAGTTCTAAATAGGATGATTGTGAACGTGATTGTCGATTGATTAAATTATTGTATAGTAAACATTTTGAATTAATATTATCAATAAACCCGATTATGTACTTAAATTATCAATATACTTACTTAAGAATTATTGTTTTCATGTTTATGAAAATATCTAATCGTAATTTTAGTACCTACTTATATTCTTACCTATTTTTTATAGGTAGGTACAGTATAATACCATAAAATACAAAAAAATATGAGACTAATAATAATTATAATTATACAAAACGAAGTTATATTTATATAGTTTTTTCAATTGTTTTCATAATTCATATTGACAAATCGCATCACATTAGTGAAGCCAAAAAAATGCCAAGTGCCAAGCCAAGTATTTTCACTAGATGGTAGGACTTTTGTGCAAAGTTCGTCTAGGTAGGTACCACCGCTTTACCAGTTATTCTGCCGCCAAGCAGTAGTGCAAGCACTGCTGTGTTCCGGCTTGAAGGGCACTGTAGCTAGTGAAGTTACTAGGCAATTGGGACTTTAGGATCGGATCGCAGTCTTATTTCCAGACTGTGCTGATGTCTCAGAATAATGTGCGCAATGCAGTGTCACGAGAAACTTTATTTTGGAGTTCCGAGTAACACTGTTCTGTTATGGGCGGCCGTGTCGCTTGACATCAGCTGAACGAGTAGTTCAACCAAATATTTTTAAACTTTAGTTTTTCTAAAATTAAGTCGTTCTACCTTACAAATAATTAGCTCTAGATATGTACATAAAACATGTTAAATAATTTTGGGTTAATTTGGGATACACAAGTTATCGCAAAGTTGTTTAGTAAAGGAATTTGTGCGCTCATAGTTTATGTTTGCTAGTTCGGGGACTTTGTTTAAATTAAATCGTTAAACTTACACCAAAGGGTCGTTTTCAACTTGAAAGCTAGATTGGGGGCCCGATGATTATACTAGTTTTGGTGCTTTGTCATCTCGTATGCTATCAGAAAAGTATGCTATAATGCATGGTTGCCAATATGTTTTGATGTATTAAGGTTTTTCTGTAGAATTGTTTAAAAAAGTAATATTACGATAATTATGTCCTTTATATGAACGAAATAGTTATGTGTGCCCCGTCGTTTACCACTTCGTCAAATTCTCTCCATCCAAAGGTTGCCTGGAAGAGATCGCTTTTAGCGATAAGGTCGCTTTATGTAATTGATTTTTTTTCTTTGTATTGTTTATTATTTGGTGTGTACAATAAAGAGTTCATCTATCTATTTAACTTTCTTAATGTCACTACACAATAACAAAATATCCATAATAGGTATATAATTATATAATAGAAACTGGATTCGTTTAAAGTTACTGCACTTTAAAAATAATTTTTTGTCGTGAAGTAAGAGCAAAAGCTTTAGAGCATAAACCTCAGGTATCAACTAAAAATATCGTACTAAAAATTAGTGTCTGTATCTTGACACTAATTTTCAGCTATAATGCCGTGGGTGGATAGATAATTTAACAAACAACTATATAAAAATGTACGGTTGTACACATACTCGACTCAACACTAATAAAGCTTAATTTAATACAGTTTCCGTACAGAAAAACATAATTAATAAGACTAAAAACCATTGATAATAATTTATTCAAGCAAAAGTCCCAGTGCTAACTAAGGTTATAAAATTATAATATTTTACTCATTCTATAAGCTCTGTTAGAAGTGTCTAATTATATAACGTACTCAAGTGTCTCCGTGCCCACTTTTACTTCAAACATGTTTCTACGTCTCAAACTAATTAGCTCTGGGGGAGGGGGAAAAGGAATTGATCCGCTAAATAAATGCCACATGATTAATTGAGAACCTAATTATGGTCCACGCATAGCTTGCATGCTGCATGCCAGAGTAATCAACTGGCGGAGGTGTGGCGATAAAGTGTGTATAATCAGTTCACAATATTAACTAATGTAAGTACCTACTGATAAATTATAATTCTAAAATAAAAATTGGTAATCCAATTAATCTTACACATATGATTGATTTATTTTACTTTAATTTTACCTTATCTTATATAATAATGCCTCTATGTGTGATTTTTTTTGTAGTCGATTTAATTTAGTGGACATATTTTGGTACAAAAGCTACCTATTAATGGTAGGCAATTAGACACGTAGTAGACCTAACAACTCAAAAATATATTTTTGTAGGTAAAATATGTCGTCAGCGCATTAAATATAAATACTTTAACATTTTACGTCTCAGCCTGAGATTCTAATAAAGTTTTAACCACTGTGTATAGGTACTTACTCCTAATTTACTGAAAATCCAGTTCCGTAGGCAGCTAACTACATTGAAGGGGTGAGAACAAAAAGGGTTTAACTGATTTTTTTCACAAAATGACTTATGGCTATCGTTGGATTCAGCGTGAAATTATCTACAATAATACATTCTCAAAATACCGAAAAGAGGCTTAAATCTCGAGATTGTCGATTCTCGAGAATCTAAAATCGGTTTATCTGACACAAGAATACAGTTCGCTTAACATAAAAACATTATTATATTTATTATATTTTTATAGTAATTGTACGAACTAGTACTATATTTTGTATTTAAAAAAAGAATTATTACATTTTCAAGCAACTGAAACTTACCTAAACTTTTTCTATTACTTAATACGCACTCTACACTAAAATGAGGCCGTTGAAGTTTAAAGTCAATTTTGTCGAAACTATCAATTTGACAGTTAAACCCTTCTTATTCTCAACCCTTCAATTGTGCGATTTGGCCAAGATCCATATAACTTTTGTTTGCACTAATTATTTTTTTAATTAAATATTATTTTCATGTATACTAGCAAAATTTAATATAACAATTTTTAATATAGCATTTTTCAAATATCGAAACAAATACATTATGGTAAATATTCTGTTTATTAACAATATTTAATATATTATAAGTATTTACCTATGAAAATGCTGTTTTTTATTAAATAAGTTATTGATTTTTTTTTATATTTTCTATTTCTATAAATCAAATTAATCATCCGCGCATTTTTGCAGTGGCAGTTCATTGATACCGTTCTTGAAGAAATCAGGTGGACGGGAGGCAATAAATTCTTCAAAACTTTGTACTGCCTCCCGGGTATTGAATTTATTACTCGCCAAAAAATCCAAAACTAGAGTCGCAACGTCTAGTGACTAGGAATCATGGAGAACTTTTAACGCCAGCTCTTGTAACTTGGAGATCATCTGCTGTGCAGTATAAGATCGCGTGTTGTCGTGCATTTGCAGCAAAGACGAGCTATTGACCAAAGCTAAGGCCTTACCGCGTAAGTCTGATGGTAATCGTGTTCTCTCTAGCTTGCACGCGTGGACTTGTTGATTGGCGCGTGCAGGATGGCAGGCGAAGCCGATTCTCAGAACAGTTACGCGATAGGGGTGCTGGTTGGAGACGTGCGAGCTTCTCCATCATTGTGATCAGTTCTTCACAATATACTGCAGTAATGCACTCACCGTTTTGTAAGAAGATGTGATGAATAACACCGACGCTAGACCACCAAATAGTGACCATCACTTTTTTAGGGCATTGTTTAGGTGCTGAAACAGGGTCAAGCCAACTTGCTCAGCGCTTGCATCTCGACGCATACTTCGCGCTGGCAATCATTGAGTTCGTGGGGCACCCATTTGTCATGCTTTTTATCTTGCCAATTTGACGCAAATGGACCGATATTATTTTGATGCTAACATCGAAAGCTGCTGCTAATTCAGCCGTACTTTGAGTATCATCAGATTTCACAATCGCCTTTAATTCGTTATTGTCGAGCAAAGTTTTCGGACGTCCATGAGGTTAATTTTTCAGGTCGAAATTACCAGAACAGAAGCGGGCGAACCAATAACAGGTGGTGCGTTCGTTTGTAGTGTTCGCCCCGTAAAGTCGTTGATGTTGCGCGCCGCTTGTGCTGCGTTGCTGTCACGACGGTACTCATATTCCATAATTACACGAATTTTGAACGTATTCATGAAGACGAAAATATTTCAAATACGATTAAACATAGCGCTAATCAATAAATCAAATGAGTAGTTTAGAAAAAAAAAACTATTTGAAGTTAGAATTCTTATCCATACAAGAAATACTTTAATTTGAAATGACCATCAGAACTGCAGAACGGCAATTTCATAAGTATAGACAATTTATTATATAATAAGTGAGTATCTCTATCAAGACCATTATTGCTTACAACTAAATTAAATTAATGAACAATGTTATACAGTGATAAGTTTCAATTTCTGTTTACATTAAATATCGAGTGAACCTTCCAGAGATATACACGGTGGAATTGAATTCGCTCTTTTCCTTAAATGTATGTACTCAGACCATGCTATAAAATAGTCCAATTAAAAAAAATGGTTTTGTTTTAGTATTTAGTGCCTCCTAAAATAACTGCATGATAGCCGAAATGTCTATTTAACGCTACACACAACGCGGTCACCAGCTGAGTGCTTTGTAAATGTTTCGTAGGCAATAAAACACCTGCTTTGTTCAATTTCGCAAGGCTTTTCTTTAGAAAATAAATTTGCAGTAATTTGATAATACCTAGATTATATAAGACTAAATAAAAAAGTACTTATGAAATAAAACTTATTATTTCATAAGTACTTTTTTATTTAGTTATATGAGAGCGTTCTATAGCATGGACTGAATACATACATTAAAGGATCTCTATAGCAATTCTTTATATAATCACCGTGACTGGGAACCAGTGTCACTACGGTAATAGTTTTACAAATGCACACTCCTTAATCACTACCGGTTTTAGTGTTTCTACTCGACGCTAGATTCCGCTAATAATAAAGAATGACACTTAAAATAACTAAAATGATTTATTTGAGAATAAATGGCCTGATGAAATAAATCTTACTAGATCACCTGAGACTTTTCTTTTGACTTTTTGAAGTGTTCCAAATTTTTAGTAGACGGTGTACGTTAAAGAAATCCTGAGGGCTATTGGAAAACACAACCTGTGTTCATAAATGCCCATCTATATGCAGTATTCGCGGTGAAAAATGCTCGTGCTGATTGTTTCAACTGAATCTCATTAGGGCTAGCCGCTTACAGTTACACTGTAATAGTACTGCCCTAGTAGTAGTAGTAGTAGTAATAGCCCTAATAGTACTGTAGTACTAGCAGGGTATGTGCTGTATGTGGCATCGTTGCTACCAAACGAATAAACTGTTTATTTTAATGTTTGAAAGATATATTCGCTTCCTTTTTTGTAAATCTATGTCTACATCTATTTTTATTTGCACTACCGTCCTTGCTCATAGTGTCTCATATCTCTGTCCATCCAAAGGTTGTCTGGAAGAGATCGCTCTTAGCAATAAAACCGCCCATTGTACCCATCTTATATTGTAATTCTCTTTTCTACATGTTTATTTTTGGTGTCAATAAAGCGTTTTGTATTGTATATCATTATAACAGCTGTTGGTCTTTCAAAATGAAATAAATAAATATACTGATCGAGAGTCTTTCTTTTATATTAGTGAATGATGTGACGAGATAGCCGTTCACCTGATGTTAAGCGTCACGGCCGCCCATAACAGAACAGTCTCACTCGGAACCCCAGAAGATAGAATTTCGCGCTACACTGCACTGCGCACATCATCCTGAGACATCAGCACAGTCTGGTAATAAGATTACTAGACTGAGAGATCAGATCATAAAGTCTCAATTGCCCAGTAATTTCACTAGCTACAGTGCCCTTCAAACCGGAACACAGTCGTGCTTGCACACTACTGCTTGGCGGGAAAATAACTGGCAAAGCGGTGGTACCTACCTAGACGAACTTTGCAACAAAGTCCTACCACCTAGTAAAGAGAGTGTTCTTTACTAAAGTTTAAGCAAATTTGTTTCGCTGTTTTAACATTAAAACTCTTTTCTAGTTGATGAAAGGATCTGAACAAAATTTACACTTCTAATCGATTCAAAATTTGTTATTCTGTTTCGATGATAATGCAAAACATGGTAACCTTGATCTGATTTTGCAAAATCCCCTGGGATCTGCAAGATACCCAACTCCTCACCAACTTCAACTCGTGTTAGGGCTCCTAACAGTATAGAGGCTGTAGCTCAAGTATTCCAAAAAAAATTTAGAACAGCTTACCTAATATACGTGGGTGTGATTTCGGTAGAAGGCCATCTATTTCCAGATTCGTTACGATCTGTAGGTATTTCTTGGAATACCCTTGTATAAAATAGCTTGGTTTAACCGTTAATATAATTTTATTCATCAATTTACTCAAATACTCTACAAAGGGATGAATATTTTTTTATTCTAAGAATTGTTTTCATAAAAATACTCCAAACGAAGTACTTCCTGCTGTGAAAAAACTAACTATACGTAATACCTTATAATGTTAATATTACGATAAAGAAATATAATGGAAGATATGTTATCTGTATTGATTCCAATCAAGAAGTATTTGATCTCAAAATTTGATATTTAGTGTAGGTACATTAGTTGCTAACACTTAAGTTGTGATTAATACATTTAGATTACGCGGTGATTCATCTGGTTTACGCAATGATGTGATTTTATAGATTTAAGAATAATGATATGGAATGTGTATAAAATGAACGTAATCGTGGTTAGGCTTGCCAGTGCCCCGCATATGCCACAAGGTATTTGCGAGAAAAATGTTGCGATTCGCCGTATTGCTCACCGCCTTTGTAGCGGCCGTTTGGTCGCTACCGGCTGAGATGCCGGAGCCAGGATATCTTGCTCTGGTCTTAAACGAAGATGACTTCGAGGAGTATCTAGACTCCTGGCTGGAGATCGAACAGCGCAAGTACGGAAACGTATCAATAGCTTCTCCTAGGAGCGGTAATTACAAACTTACACTATTCTAGATCATCACTAACATGTGTAAAAATCTTTTTAACGCGTGAGTGTTTTAGGCTGCACCATCCGTGTGAATGGAGACCTCGGTCAACCACAGCCGGTGTACCTGCGAGGCGGGAACTATGTCGTGCCCACTGGCAACACTGGTCAGATCCATCTCAACAGTGGCGAGCAGGTGTACGTCGCCTGTACTGGTTCTGGCCGAATTATTCAGCACCCTAACATCGCTACTTCTACTGCCACTGGTGTAAGTAATCACTAAGACTTTTGAAACTACCTATTTAATTTGGTTTTGTACCTTATTCGTTCATATTTTATGATTGTGAGCTGTGTGAATCCGCTAGTTTACTGTTAGTGATACATTAAAAACGAATTAACGTCAAAGCTATTATAAGTAATTCAAGAAACATCCTATTTTACGAAAACGGGCCAAGCGGTCTTATCTCTTAGTAAAATATTCAATTCGATCTCAGACGGCAACGTGCGTGAACAACGCTCTGGTCTCCGGTGCTGGTTGGTTGAATGGAAACGGCGAGTTCGGACAGCTGATCTGTTCCGCGCACTCTTTCCATGATGCTGAGTACACTACCGAGAGGTGCTACAACAACAACTTGGTCATTCGGTTAGTATCCCTAAGTTCAAGTAATTTTATCAAAACAGCTATATACGCCTGGTTTCTGTTCATTCAATTCAGTTCAGTTAAGTTTGTCAAATTCGTTTGCTACCAAAGTTAGAACTAAAATGTGAACACTTTGATATAGAATAATTTTACTTAGAAAAGGCGTAAATTTTTCTGTAATTACCAATCAAGTCTCACTCATGTAGTAATCAAATCCTCACTTTTAAACAACAGTATTGGATTTATCGTCGACGGTACATTTTACCCGCTGTACTGGTCCTGCTTCGACCAAAGCCGCCTGGAGGTGCTTTACGTGTGGTATGAGCAGAACACCCCTAATGCCGTGCATCAGACTGGTGTCGCCAGGCCCAGCTGGCTGGGTGAGTACTATCATCTAGTTGAAGTAAAACTTCTTTACGCTCGCTTGACTTGGGGAGTAAGCTGGTGAATGCGATGCGAACGGAAGTTTAAGTTGGTTCTCGTAGATCTCCATTGTTAACGTAACAAAGATAAAAAATAGTATTATTATATTGGTATGCCCGGTAAAATGACAATTTGCAATTGTCGAGAGGGTGACATTAACATAAACAAAGCAAAAACAATGTTATTCCGGCCGATAGATAGAGCTTAAGTGTGGTGTGGCGTGTGGTCTAAAGCACGATTGTATTTTTGCGTAAGCAACTAACGCTATTAAAAACTAAACTTTATCAAGTATTGACCATTGCATTGAAAGCAGAAGAAAATATACTCTTTGGACGATTGGTTGGTTGATTTTAATTTGTCAACTTTAATCGTTGCCAGTGTGTATCAGTCTATTAAAATAAAACTTAGCTAAATAACACTTTCCTCCAGGTTCTCGTATAGGTTTGTTAAATTTGTGTCAACTTGGCAGACTAAATACTGAACGTCCATTGGTTGCCTGTTGATCATCGAATGTCTCAACCAATGAGCGTACAGTATTTGGGATGTTGACTTGACACGAGTTTTACTTGAAAATTTACGAGAAACCGGGGAGCTAGGGAGATAAGTACAAAGTTGAAGCTGTCATATTTTAGTATAGACGGGCAAAGGTAAAACTCAAATATCAGCAGAGTGGTTAATGGAATGCAAAATAAAATTATAATGCTTTAGAACTAGGTTTTTTAAAAGGGAAGTGGTATTTGTCTTGAAAGGAATTTTACTTTTCTCTCCTACGGGGATTGGTCGATTTATCGTGTTCCATCTTCTCAGTTCACTTTGTAGAACACGGGCATTTATTATCCATACAAAAAATACCTTATATCTACAAAAATTACAATCTACTGTGGATATCCACAGTAGATTGTAATTTTACTCATAATACTATCTACTTGAACCCATAACAGTAGTTAAAGCTGTATGCCACATTATCTTCTTCTTAGAGCAAATGTTATTAACTACATTACCTAACATATGTGCTCCAGTTTTAAGTGCATTGTAGCTAGTGAAATTACTGGGCAAATGAGACTTTATGACCTGATCTCACAGTCTAGAAATCTTATTCCTAGACTGACTGATTGACTGACGACGAGTGCAGTGTCACACCAAAACTTTATGATAAAGAGTTCCGAGTGAGACTTCAACTGTTATTGACGGCCGTGTCGCTTAATATCAGGTGTACAAGTAGCCCATCACGTCATTTATTAACATTAATAAATTAACATGTTAAATTATAGCTGGCAGCTTCTTCCCGGGTGTTGGCATCAACACTCAGTACACCCAAGTGCAGCAGAAGGCCACCATCGCATCTTTAGTCGGTCAAGAGCTAGCTGACAAGTATGTCACGAGTACTCAGTACCTCGCCCGTGGCCACCTTGCTGCTAAGACGGATTTCATCTACGCGACTGGACAGCGTGCTTCCTTCTACTTTATCAACGCTGCTCCTCAGTGGCAGCCATTCAACGCTGGAAACTGGAACTGGCTCGAACAGGTTACCTACAATTATACTACGTCATAATGCTGAAATGAATTTCTAACCGTGAGGATATTTACTTCACTATAAAGATATACCTAGTGCTAATTATTTGATTTAGCTGTTTGAAGTCGCGTCTTCCATCTTCCCGGTTTAACCATTTTTTTATCACTAAGCTTTTAACTAAGATTAACTTTTTTAATCACTGCTTTTTAAACTAACACTACTAGTAAGTGGCGTCAGCATGCTGGCAGTATTGCGTCATTGAATTGCAATGCTGATTCGTTGTGCCAAATAAGTGCCAGCATTTTGGTAACACGTCACGTCGACCAGCTCTGATAAACTTTGGAAAATGCAATAAGCTCCCGATACCTACAAACCCATGGCCTCACCAATCGGCTTAAATAATGTAACCACTACCTAGATTACTAGATCTGTAGTAGGTAGATAGTTAGTTGAAATAGTTTCCACAAGACTTAAAAAAAAAGATTCTTCAATAAATGCCTCTAAGACTCTAATAAGAGGTAGAATAGAAAGGTCACAAATTAAATTACCAAAATATCTATAGGCACTCTGAATTTTGGCCCGCCGCCAAAACATCACTTTGAAACCTTCAAGTTAAGCTTCCTACGTAGGCAAATAGGCTATTTGAGAGATGTGTACAATCCGTCAGATACTTAGCTTCTCTAAAAATATCTGGAAAACACAAAAATCAATAGTAAACATCACCAACTTTAATTACCTTATTACATCGTTGCGTGTAATCTGTCGTCTTTTTCTCAAAAAAAGCGAGAAATAAAGAGATGTGCTAAGTATTGAGCATATGCGACGCAATTTAACGAGACGCGCTGGTTCAATCCTATTTGCATATCGTCACATAGGTTAAACATAAAACATGTGCGATTATTTCAGAACCTGCGCGCCCGTATCGGTGTAGCCGGCTACAATACCATGGTCTACACTGGCACTTTCGGAGTTTCCCAGCTACGAGACCAGAATAACAACCTCGTCGACATCTATCTGTACAGGGATGCCAACAACAACCCGCAACTGCCCGTACCTTTGTACTATTACAAGGTAGGTTTAAACAGTATACATTTATTATGGGACTGGCCCGAAAGCTCGTAGTAACCCTGCCTTCTGAACTGTGGGTTGTGGGTTCGATTCCCACCCAGGACAAACATATGTGTGATGAACATAGGTGTTTGTTCTGTGTCAGGGTGTTATATTCTACTATATGTATTTTTTTACAAACAAAAAGTATCTAAGTATTGTATCAGTTATGTGGTTGCCATAATACAAGCTTTGCTTAGTTTGGGACTAGATGGCGTTGTGTGAGATGTCCACGCACATTATTATTATTATTATTTCATTATCAATACATATTATTTTAATCTATTTTATGTAACTTATACTTGCAATGCAAAAAAAAGAGTTGGAAGAAAATTATGCGTAATCAAAAAGCAGTTGGATATAATGGTAAATAATGCCATCCAAAAGTAAACGGTAGTTACTTACCATTAAAACAAAAAAAATGTCTCACGATATAAATTTTATAATAAACGTCTGACGCGTAAAGCACCCACATATACTTCCTTTATGTTGGTGTTCAAAGTTGACAGCGGCTTTATGTATTATCAAAAGATACATTAAGTACGCCAATAATGGAAAAAGAGTGTAAATGAGAAATTTATTCGATAAATAAAACAGGAGACAATAAAAGAAAACGTAATCTAACAAACCACGTGCCCAATATGCTGGCAGCATTGCCACGTTGAATGGCAATGTTCAATCTTTTTGCCGAAATGGAGGCCAGCTTTTTAGTCACGTGTTGCTTCGACCAGACGTTTAGAAAGGATTAACTGAGATGTATGTAAAATAAAAAAGTGTAGAAAACATTTATTATAGAAGATTTTTTATTAATATTGGGAAAACAAATGCACGTATCGTCATAGTTATTTCACACATATTATTTCACCTATTGCTAGTAGGTATGCAACCTGAAACAAATCTCTTTTTCTAGGTTGTGTACGAACCAACCCTTCGTCTGGGTACGGCGTTCGTCAGCATCAACAACCCGTATTACACTGAAGACGAAGTCCGCGCACTGACTTTCTGCACTGACCGCTGCCGGAACAACGCAGCGTTCGACTGGCTACGCTGGCAGCCCGACCGCATCGACATCGGGTACAGCTTCTGCTGCACCGTTGATGACTTCCGTCGCACCGTGCCCCACCTTCCCGCCTTCACCGTCAACGGACTACTATCGTAAAATGGTGGAGCATAAGCAAAGATCTTAACGTAAATAGATGAAATTGTACTTACTCAAATCAATAAAAACGTTGCAGGCTTTATTTTTTTTTTGCTATATCTACCAAAACTTTTTTTGAGGAAATGCATCTACTATCTATCTAGTGTTGTATGTTTGTTGTCTTACTGATTGATGAAGTAGGTACTTACCATGCTTAGAGGAATTTAGGTTGTATTGAATGTAATGTAGGTTTTAAAATCATAATTGTAATACTGTGGTACCTATGTATATTTAGCAGTGTGATTATACTTTAAAATATATACACTCATACATATTCACAAAAATCAACAAATGCCAAAATGACATAAAAGCGGTGATTAAACCATTAGTGATACACTGTTCGCTGGAATATACCGGGTTTTGTAACAGGACTCTGCTCCTTCCCATAAAGCTAAATCTATCCAACGCCAATTTTGGCTTCATTCGGAACGAGGATTGGCCGTCATCGTGCTCTGACTTGAATCCTTTGGATTAGGTATCCATTATGCACGGAGTTAAAGCTAAGGGCATGCAAAAGTCTCACCGAAACGTAGATTCTCTGAAGCGAGATTATTTTATTACTCTATCAAATTGTCGAAGCGGACTCCTATTGAAAAGATTCATGCCGCCATAGATAAGACATACGCATTTGAAAGCCTTCATTGTAAGCAGTGCGCCCATTTTGAATGATCTATTTTTATATTTAGATCTAGATGTCCATAGTTATAATTACATAAGTATAAGCAAAAAATACTAATAATAAATATAAATAATAAAAATACTTAAATTTGTTCTAAAAACATTTTAACCTTACCTGGTCTCGAGACTTATGAACCCACGAGGTATAGGCGTAAATTTAATAAATGTGTTTAATATTGATTATGATAAGGAAAATTATGATGAAAATACACATTTTTGTGTCGTCTATCTAAAAATATTCGTAATTATCCTGATTAAATGGCAATCCTTGTTTTAGATGATAACAAAATCATTAATCAACGTATTATGACGCGATGATCCGATTCGGTCGATTTTCTTTGATATATGATACAGGAACACCTATAAAACGGATACTATCATATTTGAATATCAGTGTCCCGCGTATTAGGTACTGAAAGGTACTTGTGAAGATGTTACGTGTACTCGTATTGCTTGCCGCCTTCGCGACGGCTACGTCTCTGTCTCCAGTTGAGATGACAGAACCGGGGCAGCTCGCACTAGTCCTAAATGAAGATGATTTCGAGGATTACCTGGACTCTTGGTTAGAGATCGAAGAGCGCAAATGGGCAAATGAATCACGGTCTCTCCCAAGAAGTGGTAAATACTAAATAACCATATCGATCAACATATCGACTATGGAAGACCATTTGCGATGACTGATTGTGATGCTTTTTGTCGGCTCTAGGTTGTACGATCCGAGTGAATGGAGACCTTGGGCAGCCGCAACCCGTGTATCTTCACCGCGGGAACTACCTCTTGCCAAGTGGCAACAGCGGTCAAATCCATCTTAATACCGGCGAACAGGTGTACATCGCCTGTACTGGATCTGGACGCGTCATCCAGCACCCTAACATCGCCCGATCTACTGCGTCTGGTGTATGTTTCTATTTAGTTTTTATTTATTAGTTTCAGGGCCTAATTACAAAATCTGCTATAGAAGAGAATATTTGTACATACCTACTCTACCCTACTATAATTATAACAACTATTAACTCAGGTAAATAGTAATAGTATTCTGTGACTAGTAAGTAGGATTTCATAGACAATAACTCTAACATTGTGTCATTAAAACTAATGTAGCAACAACAAACATAAAATCCTCTTTTCTTTTCTCAAATCATAAAATTCTTCAGACTGCGACGTGCGTCAATAACGCTTTGGTCTCCGGTGCTGGTTGGTTGAACGGCAACGGTGCATTCGGACAGCTGACCTGTTCCGCGCACTCGTACCATAATGCTGAGTACACAGGTGAAAGATGCTTCAACAACAATTTGGTCATCAGGTTAGTATTGTGCACCAATACTTTATTACTACCCATCATAATTCATTTAAGAAGACACCAATTGTATCGTACTATTACATTTTTACATAAGATATATAAAAATGTATCTTAGGGTGTATTCTACCAAACTTGGATTTATACACGAGTAACTATACCAGAATAAATCTATTCCACGATCTTATACTCGAGTAATTCATTCGTTTTTTCACGCAATACTAAGATACGCTTAGAATTACTAGGTATACGCGAATAGCGGAATGAATGATGAACGAATCTATTACCCATTTAACAATTGTTGTTCTACAACGACATGTATTGAAGCTTAGTGCTTAGTGCTAGCTTAGTGTTCTATCAGCTATCTGGATCCCATAGTACAAGCTCTAGCTCTTTTTCTAGGTTGTGTTTTTGATTTGTAGTTTGGGGCTAGATGGCGCTGTGTGAAATGACCACAAGTATTTATTAATATGCCCCCAATTGAGCACCAAAGCAGTTGCTGTTTGCAACCAACGATCATCAAAATCTCAAATATGAAAATTCGGTTCTAGAGTCGGCTTTGTCGTCCACGGCGTTTTCTACCCCTTATACCGGTCGTGCTTCGACCAGAACCGGCTAGAGGTGCTGTACGTGTGGTACGACCAGAACCCTACCAATACCGTGCACCAAACAGGTGTCGACAGGCCAAGCTGGTTGGGTACGTAAATTTCCATAATTGTTATGCGTTAACGTGCAACATAAAGTATATTAAAAATTAAAAATCTATACTTAAAATTTTTATACATGGTTACAGGAAAAATTGTGCTAGATCCGTTAAGGGCGTGGAGTACCCATCATTTCTAACTTATTTCACTATAAACACCCTTTTTTGAGGGGTAAAATGCCCTCACACTTCACGCACTTGAGTCGCACTTGGGACTCGAACCCACTAAAACCCCCCGTGAGCCCTCGTCCGCCGTACCGGGGGCAAGAAGGGGTCGCGAATACAGTCCAGCCAACTCGCCTCCCAGCCAACTCACCCCCAAACAAAATAAACGTAATTAAATTTTGTAGCCTAAAAATCGGCAATTTTCAATAAAAAAAATCAAAAGTCGAATATCTCGAAAAGGGTTAAGTTTAGGCTAGGGTGTTTCATAGTGAAATAAGTCAGAACTGATGGTTACTCCACGCTCTTAATGGATCTATCACGATTTTTCCTGTAACCCTATATACCTAGAAATTTAAAATACATTATGATTGTGTTTCATACTCCCAGACCAATCTTGTTAATCGTTTGTTTTCTTTTTTAAAGCTGGCAATTTCTTTCCTGGCATTGGCATCAACGGCCTATACACTCAGGTACAGCAAAAGGCCGCCATTGCTTCCCTCGTCGGCCAAGCTTTGGCTGATAAGTACGTGACCAGCAGTCAGTTCCTGGCCCGTGGTCACCTTGCTGCTAAGTCCGATTATATCTATGCAACTGGACAGCGCGCTACCTTCTACTTTATCAACGCTGCTCCTCAGTGGCAGCCATTCAATGCTGGAAACTGGAACTGGGTGGAGCAGGTATATCAACTTATGTATTTTACGACTACAAAGTGGTTATAAAAATAACTCCATTAAAAAATAACGATATATATTATTTGGTCATGTGGCTTTCACAAAGTCAAACCAAACTCTTATTTACAGAACTTGCGTGCACGCATCGGCCAGGCCGGCTACAACACCGTAATCTACACCGGTACCTTCGGCGTGACCCAACTCCGTGATCAAAACAACAGACTTGTTGACATCTATTTGCATAGGGATGCTAACAACAACCCCCAACTTCCTGTACCATTGTACTATTACAAGGTTGGTTGAACTTCTAAAAACGTGTCATTTTTGTGCCACTTTAGCCACACAACACATGCACTATGTGTACTAAACTACCCACTACAACCCAAAGAAATGTAATTGACATAATAATACCTACAATCATTTATGTTATTTATTCTAGGTTGTATATGAACCTAGCCGCCGTCTGGGCACCGCGTTCATTAGTATCAACAATCCGCATTATACCCAATCGGAAGTCCGCGCGCTGACTTTCTGCACTGACCGCTGCCGCAACAATTCTGCGTTCAACTGGCTACGCTGGCAGCCCGACCGCATCGACCTCGGCTACAGCTTCTGCTGCACTGTTGATGACTTCCGTCGCACCGTGCCCCACCTTCCCGCCTTCGCCGTCAATGGCCTCCTCGCCTAAGATCAAGGGCGGATTTAAGGGGGGGTGCACGGGGCACGCCTCAGACGGCAGTTTGTGTACTGTGGAGATCCCATCACAGTACATACTTAGAAGCAAATCAAATTATCAGCGTCGTTAAAATATATGAATAAAATAACAGAGAACATGAGTGAAACTCTTTTCTGTTTCTGGCTGGAATTGCGAATTTTGTTCTTTGCATCCCTTTCACGCACTTGAAATGAGAGATGATAATCAATAATCAGCGTTTGCAAGTTATCAATAAGCAGCGCTTATCAATAATTATTGTTTTTACACTTTCATAAACCTTTATACTTGAACTTGTAGAAACAAACTTGACTTGAAGTATGATACTTCAAGTTTATTTCTAACAGCTCTGGTTGATTTTTTTGCCAGTACGCCCTTTGTGCCCCTCCCAGAAAAAAATCCCGGATCCGCCCTTGCCTAAGATACATAAGTGTAACGAGTGCCGAAATAAAGATTTTGATATAAATAAGAACTTTTAAGAAAATAAACCAGGATTGCAGTTTTAGAAATACAAATATATTACCTTGGATACTATGATAGTCGTAAATATTTCCGTCTTTTTTAACCGACTTCCAAAAAGTTCGTCTGTATTTTATTTTGTGTATGTTCATCGATTCATTTTTTGTTTGATTTGTATATATTTCATGAATGAGCCCTATTTAATTCGACTGCCTCTGTGTTGTGGTAGTTGAGCAGGTCGGCTCATAACCTGGAGACGGCGGGTTCGAAAAAAAAAGCGTTAAGCGTAAGCTGAGTCTGGGTGTTGTAGGACCATGGTCCTCGTAGTTCCTGGGTACTTAGACACAGGGAATCCTAGTTAGAGTCCAGGATCTATGTATGTGATCGTTGGGCGCTATTATTATTATTATTATTTTATTTATGCTGAAGGTTTTTGAATTTTTTATGTAATTTTAGGGATTGATTATGTAATTATACTTGTTAATTCGTGGCAACATTAGTTATACCTACCTAAGAACCTACTATATTTATATATCCAATAACTTATATGGAGCGACCACTGGTGGTCGCTATTATAAAAAGCCCAGAAGATCATCAGGAAGTCAGTTTATATATTTTTTTTTAATTTTCGTGTATTAATCTCGTAACTTTCTTCGAGAATAACTAACGAATGATAGGATCGTTACGTTTGTCAGGGGAGCTTATTAGAATTTTTAAAAGGGTTGATTGGGGTTCATTGCTTCGAAACGGGGCTGAAACTTTCTAAATACAATGAGGTAAGTGGGATATACTCACGGATTTCGACCTATTTACAGATGCTAAGTCTATGATTGTACCCTACACTATTGTATTGTAATTAAACGGAGTAGATCAAATCAATGCTCCGTGGCACCATAGAAACATAGGCTCACAGATAGGCCCGTATTACTGAACGTATCTCAGTCGTCGATTGGTGTTTAAGTCGAGATTTAATTTACAAATCGATCATTTTTGAATTCAATCTCATCTTGAGCACAGATTTATGACTGAGCATAGTTCTGTACTACGGGCCATCTTGACCTATATGTAAATAGGGCGAAGTTTTTGGCGGGAAAACGAAAAAGATCGTCGCGTCGCCGCATTGTATTATTTTCCAAAACTTGTGTTATTTTCAGTGTTAGTACATAAAATTGGTGGCATTTTGTCCGTTTAGTACTGGATTACAGGTATGAGTGTGGGAATGTGGTACCTATAATGATGGAGAAACGTTTTTTTCGAGTTGTTTCCAAAACTCCATAGAAGCTTCTGGTACACAAGGTTTACAAGGAGTATGACTTGACTAGACTAGACTATTACGTGACTTGATGACTTGACTTGACACATAATATATATAATATTAATACGCTACATACTTGGTAGTGGGCTGGAGCATTTGGACTGTCTATAGGTCATCGCGGCCAGTATATAGTCCTAATGATTTTTTTTTTTGTAGTAGTAGGTAGTTTTTAGTATTAGTTATTAAAGCATTGTAGTATTTATATTAATTAACTTCAGAAATTGTCAATTACTTGACACTGGCTAAATACAAAAAAGTTTAGAGCCAAAACAAAACAAAAAAATAGGGTGAATGCTGTCAATCTGTCAACGTCAATATTTTGAATCTGTAATTATTTTTCTTTCACTCATTTCTATCACAGATCGATCACTGTCAAGTGTCAGCTTTCAATCTGTCCGTCCTGTCTGTCATCGATACCTCGCTCTCATCTCTGGTATCTCTCTCTACTCTACCTACCTACTAGTCTGCACAGACCAAGTAGAGGATACTATGTATCAGACAGGAATCTTAGAACAGCCAATAAACGACGTATCACAACCCACATGACATTTCTTTTTTTTTTAATTTACCTGCATTCTATATTGGCTTATGCCATAAATAGTATTACGCTCCGTGGTAGAAAAAAAAATGCCTTTTAAATACATCCTATATATTATGTAATGATCATAATTACTATAATAATGAAAGGTTCAATAAAAATAAAACGAATGTGATTTTATTTGTTATATTTTTCTGAATGAAAATTTATAAAACAGGTCAACAACGAGCGGAAAATTTGTTTAAATGAATGGCAACTCGGATCATTGTTTCGAAAACTATACATTCTCATCTGCCCTGCCTGCCCAAAAAATTCCACAGGATCGGAATTAAAGTATCGTGGCTGTAATACTTAATATCCCTTTTTTGGAAAAAATGCCATATGCGCAAAAGGTTCTTTAACATGGGGATAAAATTATTTTGCGAAGGCACCATGGACTATTTACCCGTTTTATATATGAATCTCATTTCTTCCAAATTTTTGATGGCGTTCTTCCTAATTGATCGTGCGGCGACGTTCTTGTAAACGCTTGTTGTAGTGGTTTTCTTTGGTTACTCTTTTTAGTGTAGCCTCAATACAAGAATCAAAGCAACAGCTGTCTTCCCAGTATCGATTAGTGATGGGCTCAATTTTTCTCCGTTGTTGTAGCAAGCTACAAAATAAATATATTTTTTTTATTAATGTTTAGTGACTATCTGTAAAACTTACAAAAAAAGTCAAAAATGTTAAAGTAAGTAAGAATTCAACCAGTTAGCAAATAGTAGAACACTTAAACACTTATTCAGGTGCTTTAGTTAGTAATCGCATGAAATTGGTGTACTTACTTTAACACTTAGTACATAGTAGGTAATATAAAATAGGCCTATGTTCAGCAGTGGACGTCTTCAGTCTTTTGGTGATGATGATGATATAGTAATATAATATAATGTGTTTGTAGGCAATAATCGTTGAAAAATGCGATCCGTACGCGAGTATGTACATCCAGACAGATAAAAGCAAAGGCGAGTTGAAGCAGTTTTTCGCTCACTTTGTAACAATAACAGTGAATGTAAATAATCGTTTTGTACATAAAACAAAAAATACTTGCCAGAATCATCGTGTGCTGGTGCTGCAGAATCTCAGCAGTAAACAAGGTGGGATACGCAGATACGTGCAGGCGATCTTTGGTAGTAGCAATTTTTTGAAATGTTTGTCGCAAACAAAACGTTTGCGTAAGTCTTGCGAACTTAGCTTATTTAATTTAGGACAATTAATTTTTTGTAACTAATTTTTCTGTCTGCTGACTGCTCTCATGTTTTGCAAAGATATGAAATTTAATATTTTGCCCGTTTGCTTTCACAATTCGGAGCGCAGCAATGGTTCCGCATGGTAATGGGCACAAACTAATACAATAAACGGTCGTCGATCATTCAATTATATAAACAAATTCCTTTTTTATTTTAATTAAACCATTAGACCACGATGTAACAAACAATACAATCACAGACTACTTTGTTATGAATCAAAACGTAGTGGTTATATGCTCTTTGATGAATCAGTCATAGTGAATGAACTAAAGTCAGAGCACAATATTTCATGTTTGTTCATTGTTCATCTATCTCGTTCTAGTTGTTCACTTTCTATTTGTTAGGCCTTGTCTATGGACAAAAGAACGGGCTAGATCTTCTCTATGAAGATTCAGAGCAGTGCTAGTCTGTGCTCATCTCTCTCACAAAAGCTACGTCAAAGAATAATCTCTAGCTACATTTTGCACACTGATCCACAAATTATAAACTGATTTAAAGTAGGCCATTAACCTAGAGCTATTAGCTATGTACAAGTGATCTCTGTCCTCTTTACTCGACGAATTTGCTTCCCGTTTTAATTTTTAATTTAAAAAAAAAACAACTTTTCTTGTATACATATGTATATTTTTATTTCGTAGACGTACAATATAATATATCAAGTACCCAAAGTGGAGAAATTAAAATGTCTGAGGAACAGAAGCCCGTAAATGAGGAAGACCTGAAGCAGCTCAAAGAGAGGATGAATTTAATTGTGAGCGCAGATCCAGCTCAGTTTCACAACGATTTTTCTCTGCGACGATATCTAAGAGCTTACAAAACCGTTGACAGTGCCTTCCAGGTTAGTAAACACTTCTATAGACAGATACCTACTACCAGACAGAATATGTTCTCTAGAACGGTAAATGTTCACAAAAAAAATACTATAAATTTATTATCACACAAACTTTCAAAAACAACGCTGGCCAGCAGTAAAGTTAACTAAACAATATACTTATTCTAATTATTATTTAGGTTTTATTGTAATTGCAACCTATAAACGTGGAAAATAGGAAAATAGTATTTCATACTAATAATTTGATTATGTTGTGTTGCTTGACAAAATTCTGGTAATTTTTTGGGCATTTAAGTAAATATTATTCACGGTATTTGTTAGTTGTTATTATTAAATGATTTACCAAAAAAATATTTAAATTCTAGAACATAATGTCCAATAAACAAAATCTATTTCTATAATCTAATACCATTTTTTATTTGTTAAAAGATTCTAATGCAGTTGTTTTTTCCCAGGCCATAATAAAAACGAACAAATGGAGGTTAGAATATGGTGTGGCTGAGCTTCATAACAACAAGGCTATAATAGAGAAATACTCAAACAAGGCCCGTGTTTTACGACACAGAGATATAGTAGGCAGACCCATTGTCTACATTCCAGCGAAGAATCACAGCTCTAGTGACAGAGATATTGATGACTTGACCAAATTCATTGTTTACTGTTTGGTAAGATAAATGATATCAGTTGTAGTATGTAGAATAGGTACTTACCTATACAAACAATTACTATAAAAACAATTTTAAAAGGTCGTAGGTATTTTAGTGAATATGACAGCATTTGAAACCAGATAGCTCAGCAACAGCTAAATGGGTAGGTGGATATGATAATTAAGCTACATTCTCATTACTCAATCAATACTGTTTGACCATTGGTTGTATTTACAAAACAATTAGTTTATCCAGTTCACTCTTATGATTAATCAAATGTATGACCCCAATAATACAATACCTTTTTTACAGCTTTAATATTTTCAAGTTTAGAAATTTATTAACTAAATATGCATAAATTCCAGGAAGATGCCAGTAAAAAGTGCTTTGAGGAAGTTGTGGACAATCTATGTATTGTGTTTGACTTAAACAACTTTACATTATCATGCATGGACTACCAAGTACTGAAGAACTTAATATGGCTCCTTAGCAGACATTACCCGGAGCGCCTTGGTGTGTGTCTCATTATCAATTCTCCAGCCTTCTTCTCTGGTTGTTGGGCAGTCATAAAAGGATGGTAAGTGGTAATAATAAAAATATATTTCTATCATCTTATTCTGCTGTATTCAATTTTTGTCACTGTATCCACATGGTTTTAATTGGGGACAAGAAGCACTCTGTTATGAAATATGTATTTTGAGCTGCCATGGAAAACATCTTGTAATTTAGATTTTTAAGATTAGGCACTTAACCAGGTAAATGCTGACATTTTGCATAATCATTTATTGACAATTATAAAATTTACATACATCTAACATTACTTTGATTAAATTAAATAAAAACTTCTAATTATTTTCTGGAGTTTAGGAACACTAATTTAGGTCTTGGAAATCCATAGACAATTAAATTCAGACAGTCAATTAATATACTTTCCTATATCTTTCAGGCTGGATGAAAACACAGCAGGCAAAGTTACATTTGTCCCCTCTGAAATGGATTTATGCAATTACCTGATACCTGATATCTTGCCAACTGATATGTAAGCTATAGATATGTATGATATGCATCAAAGTAGATAAGATAATTTGAATTATATATGTGTGTAGGTGTACTATCAATAGATATGCCTATAGATTAGTGATGAAACCAGACACTATATAGTTATGTATGTATTGAGCATTGAGCATGTCCTAGTCCTAATACAATTAGGATTGGGTTTTTATATGATTTTAATTGACTAATATTGTACTACCAAATGACATTAGTTTAAACGAATAATTCTAACCAAACTATTCATAGCGATAAATATATTATTTATTACATAACTGATAAAAAAATATGTTATGGAAGTGAAGTAACTTTTATCAAACATTTAGATAACTTATGAACTTTACTAATACTTTAGCTAGTCTATCCAGTTGCCATTTTATGTTATAATTTGTCAAGTCATAATAGTTTGTTTATACTAAAATTATTAGTAATTTAGGTTTAAAGGCAGCCTATAAAGGGGTGCCAAATCCATACACATGAAAATTTAAAACTTTAACCTTAGTTTAAAGAGAATGTGCTTTTAAATTTTTCAATGACCTGCAGCTGTTTATGAAGCTAGACATAATTTTTTTTTTGACATTTGGACTTTATAATCTAAAATCATTCGATCTATTCTGAAAATAATTTACAAACGAATCAATGTAGAATACCTTTTTTCCTGAAAAATTCCCACGAAATGCGTTACAAGTTTAATTCACTTGTAACGCATTTCGTGGGAATTTAACTTAACTTTAACTGTATTGACTGTTTTCATTTTTAACCAATATTATTTTTTGTTGGAATTTTAAATAATAAATTTTATTATTATTATATTATATTGAATAGGATTAAATGGCCTGCACTATGTACCTTTAGTAGAAGTCCATGGGATACAGACCTAGAATATGTCAAAAAAGTATGAAAACTATAGTGAGTGTGGTTTCATGGTAGATTGGTGATCTAAATTCAATTTTTAATTGTGTTGAAATTACTCTGATGGCTGACCAAATATTGTTTCTGTTCATTCAAATGACAACAGAGTCTAAGCTCTTAACTAAACCACAACAAGAACACCAAAAAGTCAATTATTTTTATATTGTTCCTGTTTTTGTGTTGAATATGTTTGTGCTTATTACCTACTAAGTTTGTTTTTATGAAACTAGTTGTACCTGTTGTTGATTGTTGAAACTTATTTTAAACATTTAATTAGTAAGTTACTTAACATAATACAAATTAAGTTAGATGTTTAAAATCTGACCGAGATTATTCAAACTGTTAAGTAATCACTTTCCAATAGAATTGTATTTTATAAACATTTTACTTGTGTGCTGTACCCATGTGAGTGTCGGTTTTCTAATTATAAGAGTAACAGCGATTTCCCACAATAATTCATGCTATAATTCCTACACAAAAAAACGCAGAAACTAACTTTTATCTATAGGTATTTAAGAATAAAGATATACTTCATTGTATTACCAGTACGAGTTGTCATTAACAGCCTGGGTGGGATATAATGTTCATCAGAACATCAGAAAATGAAACAGGACTAAATTTAATGATAGCTAGATTTAATGAAAATCGATGTAAGAATTACAGGGAATCAATCATTTTTGATCTAGTTTCACCCCCTTTTACAGTTTGTATACTTTGTAACAATGCCCCTCATGGCTGATTTTCACTTTGTTCAGTTAAGTAGCGAGTTTGCTTGCGATTCAAAGATATTATCTTTCTTTTCTATTCATCTGGTAAATTCCTGTGCAAACGAAGATAAGAACTAAACTTGTTGAAGCTTTCAGAGATGAATAAATAATTACTGCTAATTTCATAAAATATACGATACTATATTATTTAACCTACTTACTTGTTTAGTGATTAAAGCAGAACCTGACCAGTTATGTCAAGTGTTAGCTAAAATTGTTTTTAAATGTCTAAATTCAGTTAGCTATTAATTATATTATCACAGTTACACACATACTGCATAAAATAATTATTATACTGTTTTGATTTACCCTCTTTCGTGTTTAGTTATAAAAAATAAAAGATATACTATTAAATTAAAGAATAAAGCAACATTCCACATGTTCTAAAAAAACTGTGTATGACTGTATATGTAATGACGGCGTATGTGAATGTATCGTATTATTTATTTTACTCAACACATTCCAAGCCTAAATATTTTCTGTTTTTTCATCTGACATAAGTGCTTTCCTGTTTTTAATGTTATTATAATTTTGAGACTCCAGTAAATTTTAAATATAGATATTTTAAGGAAGTATATTATTATAACCATGAATAAATTAATATCTAATACTGAAGCATAAACCATTTATTTTATTTAAAAAAATACGCAACGCTATGAAGTTGAACCCAGAATAAAAATATCACGAAACTTTGATTGCAATGCAACAGAAATTTCCATACTAACTATGCACATAAACTGCGTATTCAAACCGTCAAATCCACACAAATATGCGTTTCTAGCTGTTGCAATCAAGTTACATGATCGCCCAACTGATCTCACAGTCGAGTAATCTTATTGCCAGACTGCTGATGTCTCAGGATGATGTGCGCAGTGCAGTGCCGCGCGAAACTTTATATTTTAGAGTTCCGAGTGACTGTTCTGTAATGGGCGGCTGTGTTCGCTTAACATCATGTGAACGACTAGCTCGTCACATCATTCATTAACATAGAAAAAAATCTGGGTCATAAAAGTACCACATACACGACACGAATGGAATCCATCGACTACTTATGTGAGGTAAGAATAAAACAACATTAATAATTTTATACATTTTTATTATTTATCTTGGCTTTAATTTTACAAAACAGTTATATAAATTGCTGTAGAAATTCAAACCTACAGTTGTACACAGCACTACAGCTTTTGTTAAAATGTAAATTTTGGGGCATTCAACGTAGATACAACATAGATTCTACCTCTTTTTAAACAAAATATTTAAAGAAACCATTAACTTTTCAATTGACATAGTTTGTGAATGAATTAAGGATTCCTCAGTCAGAAAATCTCTCAACCAAATTACCACTTCTCGCCATAAAATTAAAAGCTAAATATAAAACGAACACACCCAATTAATAATAACAAGCTTAGTTAACATGTATTCTTAACTATACTCAATAATACATACTTTCCAATTATTTCTAAATCACAAATGTTTGAAATAAAAATAATGTACAACACAAGCCAGTAAATGTATTTATTTATTTTTTATTTATGAAGTAGGTGTCACATTTCACTAACAAAATCGTGTGGAAAAAAAAACAAGTAGTCGTTATAGTTTAGAAGTGTCTAATATTAAAATTATTCAGTCAGATAAAATTTTGTATTTATAATTTTACTTAAATGTGTTGGCTCATTTTAGTTTTTCAGAAACATTCAATTCTGCGTAATGAAACATGAACCAATCTTCTATATTCATAGAGTTGTTTTTTCAAGGATTCATGACACAATAAATGGTATTATGGAAAAAGAATTTATAACTACAACATGTAATTTTAAAATTTGTGACACCCTTTTAACAAATTAAAAATAATGAATTAAAAAATATGTCAGCATTGATTAATGATTTAAGTTTTTTTTTCCAAAATCAGTTGCTTGAACGCTTTGGGTATTTTAGTTTATTTACTAAATGACTAGTCTCGTTTAAGGAATGCAGAACAGCTAGTTCAACGCAAATTACCCAACAAAATATACTTTGTGACACAATATTATATGAAGTGAATTATCGTTTGTAAATACGAGGATGCTGTGACAAACTGAACATTTTAAGAAGTTTTTATCGTCTGGGATAGTTTAATACAACGAGAATTTATTTTAACCACAAATATATATAATAAATGATGACCACAAGAGAGCAGCGTTACAAACGTGTATTAAACTTTCCCTAACTTTGCAATGAGTAATATGTATATAAAGCAAGTAGTATGTATGTATGTTTAATTGTTTATGTAATGCTGTACTTAGGGCTAATATATTAAATAGCTATATAATAATGATTATGTACAATAAAAGCTACAATTAATACAATGATGATTTTGTGCCATAAAAACTTACTAATGTACCCTAATGAAAAATGTACTTGAAGAAACCTGTAAAGTATTACATTAAAACGGTTTTTACAATGAAAATTGAATCGAGTAATTTTATTAATGAATAGTGTTAACTGCAATAAAATATAGAAAAGTGTAGCGATTCGTATCTACAGTATAATACGAATGATATGTACAAAATTATCAATTGATATTCATAGATATATCTTTATACTATGGGATTACAAAAGTTAAACACTAAAATCACAACAAGACAAACGTGTATGCAAAGATAAAAGTTATGGCAGTGGGCTACTGCTGACTAACCCAGCTAAGATAAAAACGTTCAAAATTAATTTAAATATTCAATTCCTGTCAATTCCCTTTCAAAGTGCTCCAGTTTACATTTTATTGTCCGAGTCGATGACAATCACTTAACATACAGAATGTTAGGACTATTGCAAAGTTAAACTAAATAATCAATGTATGGGTCAACGCCCTCTTATCTGCTCTTTAAAATGCAAGAAATTCTATTCAATTTCAAGTTGTAATATAATATTTTGTAGAAATTACATGGAACAATGGGATATCATGATATTGAGATTATAGATCAAGTTAAAGTTAGCTTCAGGCAATTCAGCTAATTTTAACCCAAATTTCCTGTTGAAGATAGTTTCCCATACATAATCATTCCTCTAATCTCTATCAATGACCTAAAAAAACAAAATACTAAAATTTGTTGCAAAGTAGCGATAAATGAGCGTTTACGTGAAGTCTAAATATAGATATTATTTTTCGCTATACAATATCGTAGTAAATTTACCAGCTAGCTAATGAAAGAAACGCTATCATTAACTGTAAGTAGAGTATAAAAAATCACAATTTATGCTATCGATATGGGCGCTATCAAGTATTGCTTTCGGCTTGGAGGCTAACGCTAATATGGCGTAGACTACTATTAAGTAGCACAGGTTGTGCTAAATATAACGTACTGGTAGTTTATATTACATACAAAAAAACATTTGATAAAGTTTTTACAAATACAACAGGTTCGATTTAACAGAGGACTGTTTTGTTGATTTAATTTAATGTTAACAGCTGTGTCAATTGAAGGGTTGAGAATAAAAAAGGTATAACTGTCAAATTGATAGTTTCGAGAAAATTGACTTTAAACTTCAATGGCTTCATTTTAATGTAGAGTGCTTATAAGGTAATAGAAAAGGTTTATGTAAGTTTCAGTTGCTTGAAAATGTATTAAAAAATCAGTTAAACCCTTTTTGTTCTCGCCCCTTCAATTCTGAAAAAACAGGCCTATTACAGATTTTAAGAAATCATGATCGCAATGATAATAACTTTAGTTCAGTTTTTAACGGCCACGTTTTTTTTATGGAATCAGTGAAAGCTGTCAAAAGCAGGAATATTACAATGGTTATAACTTCAGTCACTTATCACTTAGAATAAAAAAGAAACCTGACGTGATGTCAATACCTTAACTTGGTTCAATATTAATTTATTTCCATTCATTATTTAAAGGAAGGTTTATTTTTGTACAAGAGTATTTTTATTTTCAGATTCACATAACTTATTTTCTAACGTAATTTACACATAATTCGGTCCAAATTTAAAGCGCACTGATTCATAAAACTTGTCAAAGCGTTTTTCTTCAATCTATAACGTACATCTTGGACGATATCAAAAGTTTGGCACGTCACTATTATTCTGGAAGTATTTTCGAAATGCATTGTAAACATTTTTCGACCTGCATACATTAATCACAAAATATTGTACCATCAGGTTCATTAAAAATCACCACTTTATAAAAAAAAAAAGTTAAACATTATTCGACCGGGTAGGTTCGCTAAAATAAAATATGCAGTTCCATTCGGGGCTATAACCCAGAGATCACCCCCAACACTTGTGTTGTTTTGTGCGTAGGTATAGGTATACCGCGTCAATGTGACAGTTGTTTCCTATAAGATAATTAGGTATTTATGAGCTGTAACCCCACAGAATAGGACTGAAATTGGCATAGTGGCTTGTTTGTACGAGAACCAATATCGGTCGCTAGCCGTGCGGCATACAACTCATTTTTAACAGCTATGTATGCGCGTCTCGAGAACAGTATTACAAATCAAACTATAACAATTTTTTTTCAGCAGCCGCTTATGCTAATAATTACGCGCTGCATCACCATAATTATCTGACTACATTTTTTATACAAGCTGTGGTTTTAAACAGATTCAATACTTGTCGTGCTGTAGGTTTTAAATATGGACGCATACCCATATAAAAAAAAATAGCCACTGAATAGTTAAATATAGATTTTTCAACTTAAATCAGAATATGGTCCATAGATTCGCAATAAACAAAAGTACACTGCACCGAGCGGCCCCAGGGAGGTTGGTGGTAAATTTTCTTTGCACGAACGTTTAAACGAGACAGCTGCGAATATTCCCACGATGTTTTTTAAAATTTAAATGTGCCAGTTTTTTGATGGCACGATTTCAGTATACGCAGTATACCTACGTCTATAAAAAATGAACCTGGTTAAACCACAGTCGGTGTGGTTATACCTAGTACCGACGAGGAGCCGATGCATGCAGGAGGATGCAGCCGCTCAGTGGCGCTCTATGGACTTCTCCAGGCTGTTGTACTTAGTACCTGTATATCTCAGAAGGGCGAGGCGGCGTGAATCCGCCTCGCGCGGGGTAAGGTGGCGGTCGGTCGGGGGGAGGGGGCGGGGTCAGGCCGCAGCAGCTGCAGCAGCCGGCGCAGTCAGTCAGCCAGTACAGTCTGAGCTATGAGTGTCAGCTCGTCCTTTAACACGCGGAACGAAGGCCGCTCGTCCGGCGACCGTTTCCAACACGCTCGCATTACCTGCGAATGAAAAGGGAACACTTAGCCAGTGAAAGTCAAAAATTTATTTTAAACAATATATTTTTAGTATTTTTACAAGAGTGTAATCAGAATACTTAAAATACTTAATTTATTGATCTAGTAATATTTTAGTTTTTAGGTCGCACTTATCCCCCCATTGCTACCCCATCTCTTCCCGCGGGTGCCGTAAAAGCCGGCTAAGGAAATATAAAGAATAGGCAGTAGCATTTTCTTTTATGTCCCATCATTGTTGCACTACCGCATTAAGCTTTTCACAATACACCAGGGTTAACTGGAAGATAACCCTACCCTACAGGGTCCATATTGTTACTATTAATATTATGATATATATATAATATTGAAATGTAAGATCAATATGCACATATGGTAACAGAATAAATGAATATGAATATGAATAATGCTCGATAGCATTAAGTTCGCCTATGTACCTACCTTCAATTGTTGTTTGTGCAATAAAGAATTTTCTATCTATCTATCTATCATTTTCCTCAATACATTAAAATCTGCGATCACCAAGCTGCGTGTCAAGTGTGGTGATTATGGCAAACACGCCTATGATAATCGTCCAAAGTGGCCTTTTACGGGGGAAGCATGTGTTTAGCAATGGATATGATATGATGAGTTCCCACAAAAATTTGGTTGGTAAAGAGTTGAATACCAAATAAAAGCTTGCAATCGATTGATACTCACAACATATGCCTCGTTTGGACATCCTTTAGGTTTCTCTAGAACTTTCCCTTGCTGGACCATTTCAACCACTTCTGTGTTTTTCATTCGTCCATAGGGCACCTTCCCGCATGTGAATATTTCCCACATCAACACACCTGAAAATAATTTTCAGTTAACTTTGTTTTCTACTAACTACTTTCTTAGGCGCTATTGGAAAAGCGATCTTGACGAAAGAAAGTGTAGTGGGGGTGAGACATCAACAGAAATGTATGCTCTTTTCTGATGACATTATCACTATGCAGTGATTTGCAAAGACAAAGTGTTTCAGGGAGTTTTGGCGGGAAAACGAAAAAGATTGCGTCACCGCATTGTATTATTTTCCAAAACTTGTGTTATTTTCAGTGGTAGTCCATAAATTTGGTGGCATTTTATTCGTTAAGTGCTGGATTACATGCATGAGTGTGAGAAAGTTGTATAATGATGGTGAAACGTTTATTTTCGTGTTGTTTCCAAAACTCCATAGAAGCTTCTGGTAAAGTTGCCACCACTTTATTAGTAGTATGACTTGACTAGACTAGACTATGACTTAACTTGATGACTTGGACTGTGACTTGACTTGACACATTATATAATATAAATTAACATGAAAATTATTAATTACTTGACACTGGTTAAATACACAAAAGTGTGGAGCCAAAACAAAACAAAAAAAAAGTGTTTCAGTTTAAAAGGCCATGTACCTAGTGAAATTAGTGGCTATAACATGACACTATTTGTGACTTGACGTCACATGGCTATAAAATATGCACACTAAAAGTAGTAAGAAAACACATATGTCATACCAAACGCCCAGACGTCCGATTTGGATGAGAACCTTGTGTAATTGAGTACCTCGGGCGGCGCCCATTTAATGGGGAATTTGGTTCCGCCCGAGCTCGTGTACTGATCGTCCAGTACATACCGCGCTAAACCGAAGTCTGCCACCTGGAAATATTAACAAAAATCACTTTAAATCTTTAGGAAATAGACTTCAGTGTCGTCTGTCAAAAAGGTCAAGTCGAGACCCTATTTCTCAAGAGAATAACAGTCATAAATAGAATATTTATGAATTAAATAAAAATACTGTGGTATTTTATTTAGACGCAACATACTTAAGAGTTTATGGTTATGCAAATATGTTAGTGAAATATCTAATTTTGCTTTTAAGCCGGTGGCGATATTACTAGGGAGTAATTGTCGTGCAAAGCCAGGTCGTAAAGTAAATTAAAAATAAACAAGTTTACCTTTACTACGTTCGCGTCACCGACCAAGCAGTTTCTCGCGGCCAGATCTCGATGAATGTAATTATGCTTTTCTAGATACGCCATTCCTTTACAAACCTGAAAATAAATGTAGGTATATCTATGTATTTCAAGTGTGGTGTAGAATAAAACATTCCATATTTTATATCAAATAATTACTTTGTCGCCTTTTTGAAATTAAACCTCACATGGCTATTTATATTCTTCGTCTTTGTCTTTTTACCCCAAAATTTATGTATTTTTAAGTACTTGTATTTCTATACTTTGTGCAAAATGCGATGATGTAGTAAGTATTTTTATTGGTATTTTTTTTTAGATTAGGCTCCACACTTTTGTGTATTTAGCCAGTGTCAAGTTATTGATAATTTATCAAGTTATCGATATTTCACGCAAATATGTGTCAAGTCACAGTCGAAGTCATCAAGTCAAGTAATAGTCAAGTCAGTCTAGTCAAAGTCATACTTCTAGTAAAGTGGTGGCAACTTTACTTGAAGCTTCTATGGAGTTTTGGAAACCACACGAAAACATTATACCATTTTCCCACACTCACGCCTGTAATCCAGCACTTAACGAATAAAATGCCACCAATTTTATGAACTAACACTGAAAATAACACAAGTTTTGGAAAATAATGCAATGCGGCGACGCGATCTTTTTCGTTTTCCCGCCAAAACTCTTATTGGTATTTATCAGGTTATTACAAAACAAAGAGAAAAAAAACCATTTGTCATAGTTAAGCACAGTAGATCAAAGATGGTGATCAAAAATTTAATTCCGAATTTAAAGATTTTCATAGTAACTATGCACATAAGCTGCGTATTCAAACTGTTAAATCCATACATTTGTGTGTTTCTATTGGTTGCAATTAAGTTACATGATGGCCTATGTGATCTGTCGTACTCCATATGTTACAGCATCAATTACTTATTGCCTATTCATTATGAGCATTTAGACCTCAACCAGTCACGAGTTTTGCGATATCGCGACATAAATGTTGTCGTAGGTAGCAGTTAATCCATTATTCTGCTTATAGATGGCAGTGTTTATTAAGATAACAGCAACCTTATCAGTGCGTTATTTAGGTCGAAATTTGCACTTTAAAATATTGAGTACTAGTTGCGCCCCGCGGTTTCATGTAACAAACATACACACATACAAACTTTCGCCTTTATAATATTATTATATACGAGCTTCTGCCCGCAGCTTCGCCCGCGGCGTGGCCTATGGGAAAACAATTCAACCACCCATTTCACCCTCTTAAGGGTGGAATTTCGAAAAACCCTTTCTTAGCGGATGCCTACGTCATAACATCTACCTGCATGCCAAATTTCAGCCCGATCCGTCCAGTGGATTGGGCTGTGCGTTGATAGATCACTATGTCAGTCAGTCAGTCAGTCACCTTTGAGTTATATATATTTAGATTATATTATATATATAATATATATATATAGTAGAAAGTAGAATTCTCACCTGTATACACATGTCTAGCAATAGCGCGTGTCCCATCTGATCAGGTGTAGTTAGCCGCAGATAGTTGAATAGGGAGCCGTGTCTCATATATTCAGTTACTATGTATATTGGCCGGTGTTTGGAACATACGCCGTATAGTTGCACTAGGTTCTGATGTTGGAGTTTGCTGAAATTTTAATTGTTTTGATAAATAAGGGAAGGTTAATGTCCTTGTTCAAAACACTCGATTAAATCAAGACACATTTCTATTGAAAATCACGCAGCTTCGTAAAAAAATAATCTAATGACTGATTCTCCAAATTACGTGGCTAAGGGGAAAATGCCATCGATTCTGTCTCGCATTCTCTAAATGTTTACTAAACATAATGTATAGCATTACTCTTCTAATAAAGGTGAAATGAAAAAGACGGAGATATTTTAATTTAGTTTAGCTTTAGCAAATGCTGTACAGAATTGACACCAATGTTAAGGTTCGAGCGAGCCTAGCGCATTTGCTTAGACCAATACGCTGACAACAACGAAAACGTCAATAAGCCATCTGACTTTCAGATCAATCATAACACGTGATATAAATTCATGGTGGTGGGAACTCGACAGAATAATAATAATAATCGGGTGAAATATGTCATGTTTGGGCAGGCCTAGTGAATCAAAGAGCCAGACCATCGTTAAACGTAACGTGTCAGAAGAGACTTATCTCTTCTATAAGCGTAGTGGCGTAGTATATGCGTTAAAAAGAGGTGGCTAGTAGCTGACAGCTGCTCATAACCCGGAGGCGGCGGGTTCGATTATTATATCGGGAAGTATTTGTGCACAGAAAAAAAAGCGCAAATACTTGTTCTGAGTCTGGGTGTTGTGGGACCATGTTCCTCGTAGTTCTAGAGTCACTAGACACAGGAAATCCTAGTTACGAGTCCAGGATCTATGTATGTGATCGTATTGGGCGTTATTATTGTTATTATTATTAGTTTAGTTGGCGCATATAGTTTTAGTAAACAAGAGTTAATCATGTATTTGTGGACGGTATCTTTTGTACAGTTCTTATTAAGTTTTCTGAGGTTTGTGTTGTGTTGTGGGTGAAATAATTTAAGGTGAAGTAATTTTAGATCAAAAAAGGTTCAACTGTCAAATTGATAGTTTCGAGAAAATTTACTTTAAACTTCACCAGCTTCATTTTAATGTAAAGTGCTTATTAATTAATAGAAAAGGTTTATGTACGTTTCAGTTGCTTGAAAATGTATTGATTCTATTTTAAAATACAAAATATGGTACTAATTAATACAATTAGTGTAAAAATATAATATAATAAATATAATAATGTATTTATGCTAAGAAAACTGTATTTCTGTGTCAGATAAACCGTTTTTAGATTGACAGTCTCGAGATTTCTTGCTCATTTTGGTATTTTGAGAATGTATTAATGTAGTCATTTTGAAAAAAAAAAATCAGTTAGACCCTTCTTGATCTCATCCCTTCAATTATGTTACGATCGGATAGAACATGAACATGGAACTGTGAATATACTCACGTCATGACCTTGGCCTCGTCTATAAAGTCGTCCTCGGACATGGTTCCTTCCTTCATCATCTTGACGGCGGTGTCGATGCTGCCGCGCCACTTGCCACGCCGCACTACGCCGAATTGACCCGCGCCCAGTTCTTCTAATAGCCGCAACTCAGATGGATCTATCTCCCATTTATCTGTGAAGAAAATAGGAGTATGCCTTTACGCTGATGATGATGCAAATGAGATATCGTAAATTAAGTACAAAGATATTTCTGAATTGATGGCGTTTAAAAAATCGTTGTATGCTAAACTATTATGAACTCAATCCATAGAGTGTCAGTGCGACAAAGTGTTTTAAAAAATTAGACGGTGATCTCTATGCCTTTTCCCTCTCTCTCTCTACCGTCAAACGTCGAGCTATCTATGTTACTACTTTACACTTCTATATATCAATTCAAATATCCCTTGTTTGTCCGATCAATCCTGAGTGTTTTTATTTGAAGTTTCACCCATAACCCCTTCATAGATTTATGACAAGGAAGGTTGTGAGAACTTAAAAATTATTCGTGCATGCATCATGAATCATCATTCCAATATACTCATTGATGGAACACGAGCATTCTCTCAAATAGAGAAGGGCAATAGTCTACCACGTTTGGTAAGTGCGGGCTGGTGGTTGACACCCTGTCTGATTATTACATAAAACATATAGAAAAAGGGTAAAAACTAAAGACAGAGAAAATTCAAATCAAATCAATTTAATAATAATATAATTCAAATTAACAGGACGATGGATATCCGGTTTAAATATGTCATATGGAAGATATGTGATTGATATTCATTGTATTATTTGAAATTTTTGTTATTATGTGGTGTGTACAATAAAGAGTTTATCTATTTATCGATCTATAGGTAGAAGAATACTTATTGCCAATTATTTTTATTCTTATTTGAATCCCGTTATAAGGTGACGGAAGGCTGAGAACTGACCGTGCGAGAGTCCAGCGGTGGGCGGCGCTGGTCGATCGCAGGGCGACGTCTTCAGCCGCGAGCACAGCCCGCCGCTGTTATGCCGATGGTAGTTGATGAGCTCCGGGATGCTGCTGCAGCAGTGCTTGTCCGACAAGTAGAACTCGCCGCGGCTATTCTTCTTTATGTGGTAGTGCTTTGTCTGCGGGTGGTTACTGGAACGGAATGTAAATACCTTCGGAATCTTCTCTTAGCCTTTTTTAGATACGGGTTATTGTATGTATCTACGAATTGTAGAATACTTATGGCCGCTTGTACTAACGTTTGACTTTTAAACTAAAGTCTGCACTTATATCCCTCTATGACTTACCTAATGCAACGCATTCGGGTACGTCCTAGAAACAAGAACGAACTTAAGAGCTAAAAGACGGGCATTCGTAGTAAGTAATAAGGATTCAATAGTACAAGTACAGAAAATTCAGTCTGCAGACATTCAAATAAATCGTAGTGTCGATTCTGTGTCGCATTCTCTAAAGCTAAATTAAATTAAAATTATCTCTTTTTCATTTCTTTTTATAAGAAGAGTATCTGTAAGCGACACGGAGGTTGCAGCGTATGGCCTCTTTTTAACTGCTTTTTTAGTTTTCTTATAAACATTAGTTTGAAAAGAAGAATGTCCGTTTATTTTTTATGTAAATTTTTCTAAGGTCAAATGCCTAATACAGATAAAATAAAAATATGTATGTTAGCTTGTAAGATTTGATTTATTAATATGGGCCTATACCTACTTATACTTACTGGAAATAAATTATTATTGTTTTATAATTATTAAATATTGGACGATTCAATGACGATCATACACCTATTTTTTTAGGTAATATACCAACGTGGATACAAGATGTGGACTAAAGCACTAAACACTGCATAACGGTGGGATTGTTACTCAGTGGTTTTTCTTGTTTTATCTTTGCATAGTTCAAACACAACTGTGAAAGACAAAACCCGTAATAACTATTATTCCGCTAACCAATGCTTATCAGTAAGGGACAAATAATTAAATTAGGTTTTGAGAAATTGTATTATGTAATTGAGTCACAAGCTTGCGTTCCAGGAGTAACGTGCGTGTGCGTGGAAAATCCCCAATTAGTGTAATAAAAATTATAATCTCTTATATTTCTGATTTGCAACACCACTACGTTTGAAACGGTTCTTTCCTGTTGCTAATAATACCTACTAATTATTGTAAATACGAACGATTGCGTATTTATAATGACAAAGTAATTAGCGTCAGTATTGATTGGATAGCTGTTCTATGATACTGTACATAACATACTGGAATTATCTAAATTAATAATATGGGTCAGGCACCCGTTTTATAAATTGTATTATAATTATAATATTATATATTATAAACTGCAAACTATTATTATTTATGTTAAAGAGTGATGTGACGAGCTAACCGCTCGCCTGATGTTAAGCGACACGGCTGCCCATATCATTTGAAGTGTCACTCGGAACTCTAAAGTAGGTAGAGTTTCACGTGACACTGAACTGCGCACGCCAATCTGAGACATCACCACAATCTAGCAATAAGATTACTAGACTGTGAGTCTAGTAATCTTATTCGTCTCATTTGCCCAGTAATTTCACTGGCTACAGTGCCCTTCTTCACTGGCTACAGTGCCCTTCAAACCGGAATACAGCTTGGTGCACACTGCTTGGCGACAGAATAACTGGCAAAGCGGTGGTACCTACCTTGACGAACTTTGCAGAAAAGTCCTACCACCTAGTTACTATTATTCATATTCATATTCATTTATTTGCATTCATTTATACACCGAACTTGCATAAATTACATTACAAACATACATACTTACATATATTATAGTTATTTAACAATAGTCGTTAGGCCAAGTCTAGCGGTTTAAAAATTCTGACACCAGGGTTCAATTCTTCGATGTAGTGATTTACGAAATTCTCCCAAATTTCGAGTTAAAAACAAAGCATGTTAATATGCCCATCTGTACTTAGGTAAGGCAGCTCCTAAGTTCGCACTTATTTCTCTAAGACATATCCAAAGGGACCATGGTCCTCGTAGTTTCTGGGTCCCTAGACACAGGGAATCCTAGTTAGGGTCCAGGATCTATGTATGTGATCGTTGGGCGTTATTATTATTATATCCAAATACATTGCAGTAGGTATGCCATAGAGGGATAAGTGCGAACTTAAGAGCTGTCGAAATTTAATAGAGACGGGCAAGCCCTGTCATCACTGCTATCAGTGAGTCAATAATACGGAAAATTATTTACAAATTATAATGTTAATGAAATTACTTTAAAATTAACACGTTCACCTTACTAACTGCTGAACTACATATTTTAATCGAATAATAAATAAATAAATACATAAATAGTTGCGAACATTTCACACAGCGCCATCTAGCCCCAAACTAAGCAAATCTTGCACTATGGGAACCAAATAACTGATAAAATACTTAGATACTTTTCTTTGTAAAAACATATATAGAATACAATATTAGACACAGAACAAACAGCTATGTTCATCACACAATTGTTTGTCCTGGGTGGAAATCGAACCCACAATCTAATCAGTTCAGAAGGCAGAGCAACTACCAACTGAGCTATCAGGCCAGCCAGAATATGCAACGCCCAAATCAGTTAATTTGTGGCGTAGTCCGAGTCGCGAAGGAATTGGATGCTAACGGCGAACTGCCGTTGTTTGTGGAGTTTATAGTGGAGGCCTATATTTAGCAGACGTCATGTAAGGAGTGTTACCAATTGACTATCTATTAATTCCTCTTACCGATATTTTGTTCATTTCTACACCGAATAAGGCCGCTTTCACCGAATGTATATGTACCGCTACTTCGGAGGTGTCATTGGGTTTCGGTTCTCAGGTGACGTCTTGGTGACGGTGCGGTGGAAAAGTGGCCTAAGAATGTAGCTGATATGACCAGCTGGGCGATCACGTAACTCGATTGCAACCAATAGAAACACAAATTTGTATGGATTTGACAGTTTGAAGACGGAGTTTATATGCATAGTTAGTATGGAAATTTCTCCTGTTGCATTGCAATCAAAGTTTCGTGATCACCCCACTGGACACAACATGCTGCTTGCGTACTTACACTTTGGTGTATAGAGAGAGTGTGTACATTCCCTTGGTAGAAGAGTTGCGAACAACGAAGCAGCCTTCCTTGTCCTCTTGTTTGAGCAGCGACTCCGCGCGCTGCCGCGACCAGTCGCCGACGTACCACCTTGAAAATTACAATCACAAAGATATGAAAAAATAATAGTTTATCATTATTATTACGGAAAAAGATGTATTTAAAAAGCAAGATCGCAATTGAAGGGTTGAGAATAAAAAGGGTTTAACTGTCAAATTGATAGTTTCGAGAAAATTGACTTTAAATGTCAACGGCTTCATTTTAATGTAGAGTGCTTATTAAGTAATAGAAAGGTTTAAGTAAGTTTCAGTTGCTTGAAAATGTATTAATTCTATTTTAAAATACTAAATATAGTACTAATTCATACAGTTACTGTTAAAATATAATATAATAAAAAAATATAACAATGTTTTTATGCTAAGCGAACTGTATTCCTGTGATAGATAAACCATTTTTAGACTCAAAATCTCGAGATTTAAGCCATTTTGAGAATGTATTATTGTAGATAATTTCACGCTGAATCCAACGATACCCATAAGTCATTTTGTGAAAAAAATCAGTTGAACCCTTTTTGTTCTCACCCCTTCAATTATTATGTCAAAAATTATTATGCCGAATAAAGATCCCCCTAATCATCATTAATAATAACCGTTGTTGATTCTCTCAGCTATCATAATATGCACTCTTCAATCTCGACGTTATATATGTATAGTAAGTTTTATGTATGTAAGTAATTGTATTCATTATAATTATGTAAGTAAGTATATTATATTATTTTTTATATAATTAACTATATTATACGTTATATTTTTTTAAAATTATGTATTCGTATTTTATTCTACAATCAATTTTACTGCACCGCTACTATTTTTTTTCTTGCACATCTAGGTCGACTGGTAGATAATGCTTCATAACATTAAGTCCTCCTTGTACATTATTTTGTGCTAAAGTATAAACAAACAAATAAATAAATAAATAGTCTTGGTAATATAAACATAATGGACATTTTATTCTTCTCAAGGTTCCGAAACTCGTAAACCATTTCAAGTTTACGTTTTAGAGCTTAAAATTTAAAAAAAAAATCATATTCATTATTTCTCAAGTTTTTTTTTCATGTTAAGGAATGACGTGGTTAGCTAACAGCTCGCCTGATGTTTAGTTATTATTAAAAACAAAATCGTGGATTGTGAAGATTTACGATATCGACTTGTGAAGCCTAATTACATGTACAATGACAGTAATTGGGAGTCATAACAAAAAAGACTTCATATTCAACACCAAGGCGTTTGTTTTTTTTCTTTCTAGCTTCTTGATCTTAATTTAGCCTCACTTTATCCAAGACATGAATATTCTACAAAATTTGAGGCATTAAAAACAATTTAAAAAAAACCGTGCCTGTTATTTTTTAACTAACCTAAACGGTGGGTCAAAAATGTAAATTTGGCCATTCTACATCGTAGGGGATAAGTGCGAGCTTAGGATCTGTCAAATTTTAATGCAGAAGGGGAATAATTTTGTAACCTAAGGAAGTGCATAAGTCACTTTTATAAGACCCCCAAAAAACGCAGGCAGTTAGTTTGTAAACAAGTAAGTACTCACTCGTATTCTTGTAGTCCAATTGTTTCTTTCTCTTTGACGTAATTGCTTGGAATGTATCCGACGGCTCTAAAAAAACGTGACATAAAAATTATGTTATTATAATATCTGTCGTCGTAGTCAGAACTATTTACGATGCATATTCAGCTATTATAGTCTGTATTCTAATACCGTGTCAAATTCATAAATTTCCGTACAAAAGTCACGTAGAACCCAATTTTGCGCTTATTAGAATTGAATACAATAAATGTACATTGTTTAAAATATTTATTGTACTGGAGTATGAATATTGTAACACAAGAGATTTTATTTTGATAAACTATGTATATAGTTAAAATACTTGCAATAGCCGTTTGCCTAAAGTAAAAAATGCCTAAGCATTCGCCTCCAAACTTTAATTAAAATTCAAAAGTATGACAAAGTTTGGTTAAAACAGCAATTTCTACGTTAACAAAAGGGTCAATTTGCTTTACAAGCAGCGAAATGTAGTACATTTAGGATAAAATCAGTTGCAAAAAAAAAACTATATGCATCAAAATTTTATTAACAACTTATCTTCCGATTTTATTTGGGAAGATTTTAGTGAACTATAAATAAACTCCGCTTTTGGAATCAGTTAGAACTACACATAGAGGCTAAATTCAAGTCTCCCAATGGAGTAATTATTATATGCTGCTAAAACTAATGAACAAGCTACTCATTATATTATGTTAGACTTAATTTTCGATTAATAATTTACCCATTTTTGTCTTTAACTTTCCACCAATGGTCTTGAGAATCATCTATAACTTCATATTCGGCTCTCTGAAAAATAAATTAATTAGAATTAATTTAAAAGAAAAACCGCTGACATCTCTTGCCATTTGTAGCCAATTTCAAAAGGACACATCTTAAAGTTTTGAATTGTATACACTATGCTGTGTACTTGTGGCTTTTTTTAATTTACAGTACATGTAGGTAGATTTCTACAACATACATATTGTGTTTTTTTACCTTTTCCAATGAGAGATCGCCTGATTCAATAGCTGTGAACGGGTAGAGAGCAACAACGACTTTAGTCCTTTGTTTGTCCTGAAATAAAAAACAGTAAATAAATAAATAATAATAATAATAATAATATGTGTGGACATCTCACACAACGCCATCTAGCCCCAAACTAAGCAAAGCTTGTACTATGGGAACCAGATAACTGATACAATACTTAGATACTTTTTGTTTGTAAATACATACATAGAATACAATATAACACCCAGACACAGAACAAACATCGATGTTCATGACACAAATGTTTGTCCTGGGTGGGAATCGAACCCACAACCCGCAGTTCAGAAGGCAGGGTCACTACCAACTGAGCTATCGGGCCAGTCAATGTGCTTACTTATTTCCACACAATTTAGTTGTTCAAATTTACGTTCATTCTGTAGCATCCGGTTATTACTTGCCTAAATACGGTTGGACAAATGAAAGAGCCTAATTGATCAATTCAAAAGTATTGCTCGTTAGCTTTTCTCTTTATTGTAGGTACCGACTGTTCCAGGTGATAATGATAGGAAATACAACCAGAAAATTAATTAGTATATTTCAATCTCCGTTCCATAATGTTGTGTGCAAATGTAACGCATGTGTACGGTACGTCTGTAAACATTATGTCATACTAAATTTGACGTGCACGGCACTTTTTTCGAGATAACTCGGGAGAATTTTCTCCAATAACCACATCTAATAAAATAACAAAATTAAACAGTTGAAAATTTCGAGAATTATAATTATCTGCCGATTTTGACATATTTGTAGCAGAGAGGGAATAATAAAGAAAATATCTGTAGGTACCCAGAGTTTATTACTAAAGAAGGTAAATTTTATATGCGTGGTTTGCATTACCTTTGGCTTGGCCGAAGGGGTCCCGGGGAGTATGCCACCGCCCCCCGGCATTGTGGTGGACACGACCGAAGTCACCGCTAAACAAACAAACAACAACCAGTTAATAATATAATTACGTAACTATTTATGCTTATGTAACTATACAATTATGTATTTCAGTTCAGTTCAGTTCAGTTACGATGTAGTTCAGTTTTATTTCCATTTAATCAATTTGCACATTGAAATTGATGTGAATTTGCATTAGAGCAATGAGCCAGTCTGTAAGGTGTTATGTTGTGCCTTACTTGACGGGTATATCTAGATGTCTTTTTGAACGGGCTTATATTACTGGTCTTTACCGACCATTGCATCGGTGCCGAGCTTAAAGTAAAGCCAATACAGTGCCCCTCAGAACTAGTAAGCAACTAGTAGCTTGTGGGCATCTAGGGAGCAAGCCTTGGCATGGGCCGTTGCCGAAAGAAGAGATTCGGAAAGACCACTTTAAGATAGGGCTATTACCGGTTGAAGAACTTTATGGCACTAAAGTCTGTATTACAGAACGATGCTCAGTCATCGATCGGTGCTCAAGCAGAGATTTCATTCACTTATTGATCACTTTATGCATGAAATCTCTGCTTGAGCATCGATCAATGACTGAGCATCGTTCTGTAATACGGACCTTAGAGTAATAATCACCTGATTTTACTCTAAATGCTATAAAGAAACATAAACATACGATACGACTTGAAAGGTGGAGGGACTGAAAGACAAACTGTCCTAAATCATCACAATGCTTTTGCAAGATTGCGTTGTGTTTGCAACTTTCAAACTGTATGTAACATTTTCTTGGTGATTTATTAGACAAGTAAACGTACATAATATTAAATTGACAAGTCATCTATCGAACGTTTTTTACCAAATTAGGAAAAAGATGTTTTAAGGTCATATTATCTACGTAAAATGTAAATATGTATGTTTATGTTCATTACTGGTATGACGTACTGAGTCAACGTGCGTTGGTCGATATTTATAAACCTTTTTCAACCGGTTTATGACCCTCCATTTGAAAACCCCCAAGTTAATAATAACTTTTTAACAACGCTTTTGCAATAATGGCAGACGGTAGAGCAGGAAGCAAGCAGTTAACATTAACCTAACGACCAATGTAGCTAAATACAGAAATATAATAACGGCAAAAAATGCACACGGCATACCGTCGTGAGGTGCCAGCGTAAAAATTGTTAACTTAAGATTGAACAAACACTGAATGTTGTCAAGGTCTTGCATCGAACACAAAAACTACTGCAATACGTACGCTCTCTACTCAAATTGCATATAATTAGCTGCACTAACAATTTATTGTTGTAAGATAAAAAAAAATTTGGCATAGGGGTGAACGAATAAGATGAATGTCAAGTATGTGCATCGCGTGCGGTCGGCTAGTCAATCATGCATGTAGGAACCACCTGCCATTTCACACAGTCACGCAGTTTCCTTCCGTGCAACAACAAATTATTTAACAAATACAAACAAATTGTAATTGTAGAATTAAATATGTGCTTGAATCGACACAGATGGTCCAATATGCAACCGATTAAACGTTGCCATCAAAACATCTATTACAAAACAATCACTAGAAAGTCGGACAGCTTTAGATACGGCCATGGAAGTATTTTGATATATTCTCATCAATATGTAAGTATATCGATGCAGAAGCGACGAAACCTCGCTCTGTGCACGGTCGATCATTGTTACCGCGACCATGAAATCATAAAAAGATGAAAGACCTATTTAGATAAACCGAAAAAAATCAATACATCCCAAACCATATTACATCACATAAACCACTGCACAATATCACCAGCAATAAGGTTACACAAACTCATTACATTACACCTGACCAAGACAAGAAAGTGAGTGCACCGAGACCAGTGAACGCAACCGGTGGCAGCGAGGCCATCGGAATAGAGGTCACTGGAAGTGCTGCGTACCCTCGAGAGCCGGGAGGAAGGAGGAGAGCGATAGACATGGTATCTTAGACTTCTTCTTGGCCACCATCGGTTCCTCTTCGGACTTGATCGGTAACATGAGCGACAGAGCGGCCGGACGTCCGCGCGCGACAGCAACGACTGCCTACAAACGTGTCCGACCACCGTAAACCACGGTAAAGCGTGCTGCACACTATCGAATGAACGGTAGAACACGCTCATGTACTGACGTCACGTGCTCTTTTGAACCGGTTCCTGCTGTTAAGGTACGTAGTCAGTTTCCATTAAATTTCAATACATAACAATACAATAAGGACTTATATGTTAACTAATTATGATGATTTTTTTTCTATATCAAATATTTTTCTAGTTTCATAAAAACTTTGCAAAGCTGAATGTGTTTAATTAATTAACAGGAAATAAAACACACAAAACGATGTTTGCTCGTTATATAAAAGCAAATTGGTCAATTAGATAACCGAAACGAATTACAATCCAATTACATGGTCATGAACTGATGTAAATTATCTGACGATAAAGCTCCATGGCAAACGAGGCTTTATTGTATCTGAGAAGTTTCGAGCATGGTTCAAAGATGGTCGCGCGCGGCCTACATTTACCATTCGAGTCGCGCGCAGGCAGTCGGTGCGGCGGCGACGCCGCGCGCTCTCCCTTTCACTTGCTTCCAACTTCCAAAGCCAGAACGTGACAGGCTCCCTCATACGTCAGCAAAGGCAATCGCCTTCGTGCTAAAGATTATAACATCAACAAAAGCCTCGAGATGCACCGAAACTTTTTATTCTGCTCTCTTAATGACTTTACATTCAAATCATGGTCAAGAGATGCCATGAATAATGTGTCTTGATATCAAAGACGTTTAGCTGTGAATGCACGCACCGAAAATAATAAAGGGTATATTATAAGGATAGACAGACAGGTAGACGGAATTCAAGGATTTGGACGATTTCCGTAAACTTGTTGAGAAAACAAACATCGCTTGGCAATGAAGCTTTGAGCGAATATTTTAGCTTTTTTGCAGTGAATTAAAATTGCTATAATAATTGTATAGAAGGTATGTTTATTATAATGATGGTAGTACGGTATCTTGGAATCGTAGAAGCTAAAGTGGGCTCTAAGACGATGAAACTTTTTATTCCCGTGTATACTATATAACCGCATAATCAGTAGGTTCTGTTTTGTATAGTGCTATATAATCTGTGATTACGTGATGGACGTGAGGAAGACTGAACTATCAACGATTTAATCAACAAATGTGACGTACGTAGAAGTCGTCGAAACACGTTCTAAAGGAAATTCCAGATACAAAAAATAGTCACGATTTTGCCAATCACAGTTACTGTGAATACAGAGTGGAAGATTTTAACGATATCCCTAAAAATAACTTTAGTCATCAAAATATGAAATTGCATTCAAGAGACGTTTCGTAGACCATTTATGGAACCTACGATCATGTGTTCGCATAGTGTAGACAATATTGGCAACACTTGTGCCAGTTTGTGAGCCCGAACAGCCATTATATCAGGCTTTAAAGAACTACGGCAATCCTACGGTTGCTGAAATACTAAAAAAGAAAAAAAAAAATTAGAATTTTGTAATGATGACGCTAGTTTCATATCAGGAAATATATGTCTAAAATCATTTATCAAAACTACTCACTAAGAGCATTAATGATGTATGATTTCCTAAAAAGGCGTAATCCCATTTTGGACCGTTACCACTCTATTTTTATCCTTGTCACCATAAAAATGAAATCGGGAAAATTTCCTACACAAAAATAATGTATGTAAAGTCTAAAAAAAATCAATTAAGTATCATTAACAAAACCTATTAGATAAAAAAATTCAGATATGTGACTATAGTTTTATTTTCCATATTTTACCATTGAGTGGGATGTACTTGACTAAAACAGACTATGACGAAAATACTTTTCTAATTGCGATACTATCTGCGGTTCAACGTACCCAGATTATCGCCTATACCTTGTTTGGGATTATATAAAAAGAAACAGAAACATTTTGACCTCGCACTAGACGGCTCAATCCTACTATATTCCATTTCTAAGAAAAAGAAGCGGCATAAGTATAATTAAGCCATTGAAAAAATTTTTAAATAATAAATAAGAAATGATGTTATCTAATAAAAAAAAAATACCAATTTGTATATTGATACCTAAGAAACACTTTGTCAACGTAGTGTTCCAAATTTTCAAAAATAAAAACTTTTTAATTTGATATGTCTGTTTCACTTAATCCACAAAACAATTAACAGTTTGACATCAGGTATGATCAGCGAATGTCGAATTTAAACAAAGTCCTGCATAGATCCCCTTAAAACATAAAAGTTGTGCTTGGACGCCGCCTTAAGACTGGTGCACGAAATGCACGAAACAGAAAATTACTACTGCATATTCTGCGGTAGCATGAGTGAGAATATAAAAGTTCAGTTCAGTGTTTCGTTCTCTGTCTATTCCAATTTTCATTTGTTGCAATATAAAATCACGATCACCCTTAATAATTGAAGGATTTAAAACTAACAGAAAGCCTAATACGAAAGAAAACAAATTGGCAACTATGTACAATATATAATATTAATATAAACATTATTGTACTCACAATTAGTGCTGGTATCGGATAACCGCTGCAACTGCTGTATCTGTTGTTCCTGTTCGAGCTGGTCTATTTCCAGGTCCTGCAGCGGCCAGATGTCGGCTAGCGAGCAGCCGGGCGCCGACCGCCGCTCGGCGTCGCAGCACAGCCAGCGGCGCGACGACCACGGGCTCGGGTGGTACCGCGCGCGACGTGTGTTTCCCTTGCACACTGCGCAAATACCACACAACATTGCTCAAACACTTTGAGCTCCTACGACGAGTATCTAGGGGTGTTACAAGATTTGACATCTATGTCTGTCCACCTGTGTCATCTGTCATCGTGGGAATCCCAAACGGATAACAATTTTAGATAAGTGCGAACTTAGGAGCCGTGAAACTTTAATAAAGAAGAGCATAGCACTCTTATACTTATATCTATACATGTAAAATTCAAAGTCTTGACTGACTGACTTATATATCAATGCACAGCCTAAACCGCTGGTCCTAGAGACTTGAAATTTGGAGAGTGTGTTCTTTGTAAAATGTAGGTATCCAATAAGAAAGGGTTTTTCGAAATTCCATCCCTAAAAGGGTGAAATGGGTGGTTGAATTATCTATGAAAAAAAATTTCTTCTTCGTTTCCTATAGGCTACGTGGGCGAAACCGCGGGCAGAAGCTAGTCATGTATAAATTCCCTTTGTTCCTATGATTAAACCACCAGTAAGATCCAAGCAATACACACATTTTTGCACGACACAAAAAAACAATGAAAAGCACGATTTGGTAATTAGCTAGCTGATGAGTACTTACCAGCTCTGATTTTGTAAATCCAATGCAGGCGCTCGGTATGCTCGCCTGCCACCAGATACAAAGTGTAGTCTGTACTTTGTTCCGCGTAGCCGACCTGTGCACAATCTACCGTCAACATGCATGAATGAACACTTACAAGCTGTTTGAATGTACATCACGTCTCATCACCTATTTAGTGAGCGTGGCGTTAGTTTAGTCTGTTGGTAGAGTCGTGGGACCGTTGCCCCAAGATAACTTGTATAAAAAAGACAATCTAGACGATCGCTGACGCTTATGATACTTCGTTGAATCTCGTTCAAAAGTAGGTATATATAACTACATACAATAAATCAAACAGGATTCATAATAGAAATATGTGTTGATTGTATTATTATACTTTGTGCACGCCAAGACGGATATGATATGGAGAATTTATGTACGCTTTATTTTGATCCCGTGAACATTAAGTTTAGCACATGACATTTCGCACTTTGATAATTCAGATCATAGAAATATAAATTCAGATAATCACATAAACTATCAGTAGACGAAATCCATATCCATTTCAGGACTTTCAAAATCAATGTTGTTACTTGTGAATAAAATGGTAAATTAGGCCATAACGACATAAAACAAAACATAAACACAACAGTAAAAATAGCAGATGGATTGTTAAATTTTTAATTTTGATGAGAACAATTACTACACCAAACTCTCAAGCAGGACATAATATTCACGCTACAAACGTGCAAACAGAGGGTTTAATGTATCCACGGTCGATGAGTCACTCTTCCTGTTGGGTAATCGGATAGGGTCCGAGGGGTCATTTACCTGGAATGGGTACCTGTACAAGTGACTCTTGTCGCCGTCAATGTCTTGAAGCTGCTTGGAGAGTTCGCCAAGCTGCGCCTGCTCGACAGTATGGATGTCGTCGATAGGGACACGCCCGCGTTCTTTTCGCCTCTGCCGTGCAACAAAATACAATAGTATTACGATACGACCTAAATATATATATAGTGCCTAATCAATGGCATAGGAAACTCACATCGACGGATCCTAATACAATGACCACAATCAAGTAATAGGTAACAGCGCCGTAATATTTTCTTTCGTGATGATCGATGCTTATTGTTTTTGCGAGTCAATTTTAATTTCTATAGAAGATTACCAAAATAATGCCTTGCCTTTTGAACTGTAGGTTTTAGGTTCGAGTCCCACTCAGGACAAACATTTGCGTAATGAACATAAGTGTTTGTTCAGTATCTAGAATTGTACTCTATGTATGTATTTACAAAACAAAAGTATATACGCATTCTTTCAGATGTCTGGTTCCCATAGTACATGCTTTGCTTAGTTTGGGAATAGATGGCGCTGTTTTCCACACATTTTTTTAAAATATGTCTGCTAATTCATAAAAGTTGGTACTGTTTAAATTAAAGTTACAAGTTCCTTAAATAACAAAAAAAATAGAACCTAATTTGTTAATATGTTATGGAATGACATAACGAGCTAGTAGTTCGTAATGTATAACAGACTAGTAACGCCCCGCGGCTTCACCCGCGGATAAAAAGTATTTTAATTATTACATTTCACTTTTTCGGGATAAAATGTAGCCTATATATTAATCCAATGTATAAGCTATCTTGGTACCGAATTTCATCCAAACCCATTCAGCCGTTTGAGCGTGAAGGAGTAACAAACATACACACATACAAACTTTCGCCTTTATAATATAAGTGTGAAGTGTGAGAAAATGTAGCCTATATATTAATCCAATGTATAAGCTATCTTGGTACCGAATTTCATCCAAATCCATTCAGCCGTTTGAGCGTGAAGTAGTAACAAACGTACACACAGACAAACTTTCGCCTTTATAATATAAGTGTGAAAGTATGAAGTTTGATTAGTGTCATAGTGTGATAATGATTGACACTAAGGAAATCAAAACCGCGGGGATCAGATTGGATGCTAGTACCCGTTCTCTGAGGGATGCCTGTTCAGCAGTGGACGTCATCCCGATGATGATGATACTCAGGCAGTCTTGTTGACTGTTAGTTTTAATATACCCCAAAAACTATTCATTTATTTTGCAAGCTGCACCATAACTCATTTTAAGTTATAATGACTATCCCGATATTGTGTTGTTTGAATGACAATTGCAAAAAATCATATTAAACTAAAATGTATTTCACGGTACAGTTGGCACTAATTGAATTCGGCGGCCGGGGCTCTCTAGCTTGAGCGGCCGGAACTCTCGGCACACCAGAGACCGATCGTATTATATCGAACGTGGCGGTTTTCTGAGCTAACTGAAACTATCAACGAGAACAGCAGCAACACGGTGTGACCAAAAACCATTTTGCCAAAGCCCTGTAACAGCGATTAAGCGTAAAATCATTTAATTTGCATTTTAATGAAGTAACAGCATTTCCAGAGCTTCACATGCATAATTGCATAATGCTATTTAAATGAGTAGATTATGGAACAATTTCATTGCGCTGTAAAGTGGCTTGCAGTGTATAGTGAATGAGATAATTTTTTTAATGCTAAAGCAGCTGTATATTGAAATATTGACGGAATTTTGGCAGCATTTTAACCAGCTTATACGACTGCCGCGTTTTTTTTAGCTCATATACTCTAATGAATTTTTTTAAGAAAGTACGTATGAAAATTTCTGCATAAATGGAAAAATATACAGCTAGTAGTAAAATGTATTATGGAAGTTCATGTTTTTAATGTAGAATAATAAAGTTACTCATTACTACTAATGCGAAAGGGACGAATTGATGCTTTGGCAGGTCTAACAAAATAACTTAGTCCTTCATAAACAAACGATGTATTTAGTAGCATTTAGTACTTAGTTGCTAATAATTCTTCATAAACATGAATCTAATAAACACTTTAAACATTTTCATCACAAGGTTTCTTTTAAATGAGACATTTGAAACGTTCATTAACAGAATTCAGTTGTAAAATGTCGAGAAAAGTTTGAACAAATGTTGCGGAAAGTGCCGAGCACAGACCTATTAAAGTGAGCAGAACGTCAGAAACGTAACAGCGGAGTTGAGGGATTGTGGACTCGGGCGTGTGGCAAGATCACACTCCAGGCGGCTGGCAAGTATCCAAGAATTTCACAGGCACCGGCTGCGTCTACGTAACATACTACACCAATTATAAAATATATACCTGCTATACCTATATGCCTCACTTAGCTCAGTTATGAAGTTAGCAACATCGGAGTAGGAAGGTGCTATATGCGAATGAAATTATTGCTTTAGGTTCAACATTTGATAGCATTTGATTTTTAAATTAAGACTCTTTTGACTGGATCATTGTTTCAGTTAGTAACATTATACACGCTAGAGTACACCTATGTTTTCGTTTTCAAATATTATCATGGTAACAATCCTTTTTGTCCATTTATTTTGGTGGCTTTCACGCTTGAATTGCTTAATCGATTTGTATGAAATTCAGACACAAGTTGCGAATTACGAATGTGGCATTTTTAAACTGTGCGTGAATGGCGATATCCGAAACTATAGGGAATAAAAAATCTCAAAGGGTCTCCGGAGGAGAAGGAGGAAGAGGCGTGGGATGATTTTGATACAAACTAAAACTGTTGTTGTAATTATTTAATTTTAAAAACATCTTGGTGGACTCATACTTTCGGATTCGCCCAATTTAAATTTTTTCCCTGTATATGACCGGGGTAAAAGAACAATGATCTTTATACCGGGAAAACAGCGCATGTCTGTAGTATAAGAAAAGAGAAAGAGTTAGAAGGATTCTTTTAAGCAACATTATTTTCATGTCACAAGCTCGTAAAGATCTATTCTAATTATCATTCAAAAACTGTGTGCAAAAGTGCATTTTATCCGCTAGCGTGGAAGAGTTTTTAAATTCGAACCTTTATATTTAATCATTTTCTATACTACCATATCCACTGAAAATGCCAACCTCATTTTTAGAATAATCGCACTGGCCCGCACGACGACTAGTGCATGAAAAATGCTAATTTAATTTAGCGTATCCTCGCTGTAGTGAGTGATAAGTTGTGTGGTTTAATCCTAGCATCCTTTACTTCCTCGGAGTTCAATACAAGTACTCGCGCCCAAAAAATCACACTAATATTATAAAGGCGAAATTTTGTATGTGTGTAGGTGTGTATCTTTGTTACTCCTTCACGCTCAAACGGCTTAATGGATTTGGATGAAATTCGGTACCAAGATAGCTTATACACTGGATTAACATATAGGCTACATTTTATCTCGGAAATTTGAAATTTTCCCGTGGGATGAGCAAATAATTGAAATACGATTTATCCGCAGGTAAAACCGCGGGGCGCAACTAGTAAATAATATAATACAAAAATAATTAATAAAAGTTCGGACTGTACGAAGTCAAAAAGCGCAGATCTTCTTTTAGGAAATAAGTACTTACTCCCAGCTCCCATGCTCCCATTCTCGACTCTCAAATCGAATAGGGAAAGCAATTTCCCGGCGCGATGCAATGAGCAATATACCCTCGCCTCGGTGGAAGCTCAACATAAACCAATCTCCGATCTAACTCCGCAATAACCCCTTCATCTAGCACCTAATCGAGTATTCCGACGGTAATTCGAATTCAGTTCAAAGTTATTGGTATACCGGGTGATAGGTTTAGCTTAGCTCTGCAGAAGTATTCAGGAAGCTGTACACCAATGCCATCATACTTTCAAAAATGTATTGTATTTGAGCGTCGTTCGAGCATTGAGCGATAATTATTTACAAGACAAGCTGTGAAACTTTATTTGACGTATCATAGAAATTATAGAAAACTCTAACATAGTTCTGGTAAATCTATAGGTTAGCTAAAACATGTCCGAGTCTGTTAATTTCGTTATTAGTCAAAGCTAGTCAAAGCGTAACTTAGATGACTGGACCGTTTGAGAAAGACACGAATTATCTTAAAATGTAGATTAGGTAGCACAAAACAGACCGAAGAGGTGACATTTAAGAAAATTATAAAAACAAGACTTGCGGTACTCCGCACTCTAAGATTGCATATGCATATATACGTGTCGAATATTTAATTAACACATTAGTTACAAAGGTTTTTAAATAAATTTATACACATTTTGACATTTAAGATCGAATTTAAGATAGTTGTGTTAGCATAGCCTAACACTGCTCTAATTTAGGTAATTTACCTCAGGTGAGAACTGTAAGAAGCAACAGCATAAGAGCTACGCGACAACTCTTTGATAAACGACACAAAACATGACGTGGTGCGAGCGCTACAAACGCGTAGTAGAGTGAGCCTTTTGAAACAATTAGCGTTCGTCGCGAGGGCTCTCTATTAAAATTGCTCACATAGCGAAGGACCACACGGTCTGGCGTGACTGCACATACATTAGAGCGAGGTTTAGGAGGGTTGCTCCCGCACTTTTGTGGGGGAGTAACTGTTAAACATCTCGCTACAAACTGGAGCACTTTACACCGCGGTTTAATTAAACGATATTGTATTCGGAGTTTCCATAAACGGTATTTTTACTACAAAAACATTTATTTCATCATCCTTAATGAGTACTGAACCTATATTGTTGTATTGCTAGCTTTAAGTTATAAAGTAAATTACGGAGACACTCCTAACATGACACACTACAGCTGTTTAGTTTGCATTACTTGAACAACAAAACCACCATAATAAACCCATAAAACCATCCCCGGTAACAGCACTCGCCTATCTCGAGGAAATTGTCGATTGAACACGAGTACCAAGCGACACTTAATTAAGACGTAACTCGATTCCTCAATCAAGTTAATGTTCTTCCTTAATATAGGAAACGAGTCTTCACTGTCGATCAATAACACCAAAGATGACCATTAAAGTATTGAATGAAAAAGCGGCTCTGTAGGTGGGTGGACATAGAAAAAGGATTGCGCACAATTTCGGTTCCCAGATAAGGCAAAAAGTGTAATTTAGTTGCCGGTTCTAATAGTTGCTAATAAGCGCGTTATTTGCAATGTATCAAGAAGAGAATCGGCGCCTAATTAGAGGCTGGGTTTCATAGTTACCAGATCAGAGGAGCGAAGGGCGCGGCCGGTCGCGAAGAAGCACTGTGGGACTGCCGCGGCTGCCGGGCGATTCAGTCTTCTGAGACACACCCAGCCCACGCATGCGCTGCGGTACCCTCACCCTCGCTTCCCGGCCTCACTGTTTATTACTCAAAATGTCCGACCGAACCTAACTCGAACAATGCCTGAGAACCAATCGCTTTTAATCTCATGTTGGTATACTTGCCGGCCGGTACGAAGAGGTATACGTAGGTATAGCTGGCTTTATTAGTAATCTCCTAATATTCGTAAGAAGAGAAGCTAGTCTATTAATTACTAGATCCGTCCTTCTTCCACTATGTTATAGTATTCTATCCCATCACGCGAATAGAACGTATTAACATTATAACATTTTCACATCTCGATTTAAAGTACCTGGTTTCTGCATGTATAAATATATTGGTGGTACAATTGTAATTTTTATTTGTATGTACCTGGCATGAGCAAATTATACATGGCAAACTACCAGTTTTTAATACTACATGGAAGGCAGAAGTTGGTCATGTGCGTATGTTCTTCCCTGCCTATAACTTCCAAAGGTTTATACCTTATGCGTACAGTATGCGCAAATTTTTGCTTATGGATACTTCTAAATATTGACCACAAGTTTAAAAAAAAATGTTTAATGATAGCTCTCATGCAGATAAAGAGCGGATGTTTATTTTTCTAAATTCGTTCACTTCATAGTAAGTATTAGTAAATATCTAAGTAACAGTTTACATAAAACGAGTCTTAAAAATCAAGAATATTGACAGGCATGAATCACATACAATCTTAATGCGTATAGCTACAATTATTCCGCTTGGGTGAGCAATAAGCCTCGCCATTACTATATCCTTTGTGCTACTAGTCCCATGGGAAAAGAAAATTGTATAGTTATACGTATAAATGGACTTATACTGCGAGGCGCTGAGAAGTTTTACCGAAAAAGGGAGAGCTGAATCCTAAATATAAGTCGGAATGATGGCTTCTTCAAGGGTCGAACGAAGTAAGCATATTGTACCTCGATGAAGCTAAGAGACTAATTATTTCTATTTCTGTGGAAATTGTGGTATAAACCCACCAACACAATAGATCGTGACTGGAGTATGGGAAAGCAACTCTAGGTACTAGGTACTAGGTACTAGGTACAACTCATGCCACAAAACTTAGATTATAAGGTGACATAGAGGAGACCAAGGACACTCCAAACATATAGTGAGATGACCAATTCTATCATTTATAAAAAGGAAGAATTGTTTATACAAAAAAGTTACTAAGAAATGCCTGTAATAATAAAATCCCTATCAGCACAGATTGGATAATAATCCCGTAATTGCGCAAAATACGTAGTTACTATATTTTCTATTAATTTTAGTGACAAGGTTTCACAGCAATGATTACCACTTGCAAACTGCGCAATTAATATCGAAAAATATAATTGTGCTTTTTTTTTAAAATGACAATGCTCAGATCGCACCAATAAGTTTGTTGAAAATGAACAAATGCAGTTTTCAACCGACTTCAAGAAAAGAGATAGTTTTCAATTGAGTTTTTTTCTTTTTTCATGTTTTTTACCTCAGATCTCGCCATTTATAAACTGATTTTTTTTTATTTGAGAGGATACACTTTTGGATTGGTTCCATAGAAACTTCATCAATATTAGTTCAGTACTTTGGTATTCAAATCAACAGTACAAATAAAATTAACAGTAAAAATATAGATGATAATATGATCAAACTGTTATTAATTATGAAATTAAGGTTAACCCCTTTTTTAAAATGATATTATCTGACTACTGTACACATTAATCATTAAGAAAATAATAATATACTTATGCAATACCTACTAATACTAATAAAATACTGAATTAATTAAATAATAATTCCGAATTTAACACATTTCCTATTCCTATTTAAGAACTACTGAACTACTACTGAATGTAGGCCTCCTCCATAACATGCCATTTTAGATGCTTTTTTTTACATCAAACTTTTCTAGCATTTCACCACACTCTCACCTGATGGGAAGTGACAATGTGATCAAAGGTGTAGCATGTTAGCCAAGTAAATCCCTATTCACTTTTCTCTTGAACACTGCTGATGATGCTTATCATAAAGAGGGGTTACCTTGTTATAATGTTATACAGCTGTGTGGACATAATACAACTAATGTCACACATTTGCTCTTGATTTTAAGCATTATCTGCATTTTCTATAACCATGTACTAACCACATTTACACTTCTACATTTATATAGACAAAAAATACAGTTCACTTTGTAGTAATGAGTCAGAATGACAGGTAGCTGCTACAAGCTGCTTGTATGTCTTAAACTCTATGAATTTTTTAAAGATGATAATGATATCAGCTAAAGACAACCTTTTCAAAATTGATTAATTAATATCACCAGTCAAATTCAAAAATGTATGGTAAACTAATACCTTAGTCTTTGTCATCCTCATAAATTACAGCAAAATTACACTAATATTATAAAGGTGAAAGTTGTATGTGTGTATATGTGTGTTTGTGTGTATGTTTGTTACTCCTTCACACTCAAATGGCTGAATGGATTTGGATGAAATTTGGTACCAAGATAGATTCTACACTAAATTAACAGAAAGGCTACATTATATCCTGTAAAAGTGAAATAAAGTGAAATTTTCTCATGGGATGAGCATATAATTAAAATGCTTTTCCACGGGTGAAACCGCGGGGCGCAACTAGTATTTAATAAGTAGCACCATAATATGTCTATATGACTTACCTTACAAACCACGCTTGCAATCCTAGTCAGCATAAATGTAAAAATTATACATTATGTATCAATATCATAAGCCCAATATAATACAGCACAACATGCCATGTTTTAGAATTGGCATAGCAACTAATTAATGTGCAGTACATCTGACATTTTTAGTGGCTGTCTCAGTCTAAATTACAACCAGCGCAAGAGTACCAGAATGGATGATCAAATTTAATATATGTTATGGATTTACTTAAACTACCTCAGTTGCCGCTTTTTGTGATTCTATGGATTCCTGCTATAAATATCATTAAAATTGACAAATTTACGGGGCTTTGAACCCCCAAAACCCCCCTGGCTAAGCCCATGTTTAAGTCCATTACCTACCTACTCAAATTCTAAAAATATCTAAACTCTCATGGAAAAACCAGTTTATGTCTAATTATCATGTACCTACTTACAATTACTGTCAACTACGTTTTCCTTACTTTGACGCGAAGCCTTGATCAAGTGAGATCCGTTAATAGATCTGCAATATATCCTATATGTGTTAAACTTTTTACGATGAACAGTAAAATACTTTGATAGCCAGAATTAAGTCTCCTAGTTCAATATGCTTGTTCGAATAAATTTTTTAAACTAATATCCATTATGAATGTAACATAGCTTTTAGTAATTTAAAATTGTAACCATAATCTAAATGATTAAAAACTAAATTTATAATAAAAACCTACCTCTCCATCAGAATCATAATAAATGAGCGCTCGACGAGTGAGGACCAAATAACGCAGCTTGAAGTTTATTGGTGAAAACATCTTTTTGTTCTGTGATCTTTTTATCATAAAGGAGTGAAGCAGCACCTCATCTTCATCTTTTCCAGCCATAATTACTGAAATAAAAAACACGGTTGTATGTATTTAAAACTAATATAACTTGTTACCATAAACTAGATACATATAGGTACACATGTTTTTGTATAATGTAAACCGGTGTTTCACAAGAAACGGCAGGCGGTATCGTACTTACAATGCGCGGAGCCAGAAATATTCATGATTAACATTAACAGCCACAAACATTTAAAAGTTATAGTTCTAGTTTTACCATTCACTCTACAGCTTTGTTATCTAGAGCAACTATAATATTGTATTTAGTAAATTAGTCATCGAACATCGCATCTAAAATAAACAAAACAATGAAAAAAAAAAAAAAAACAACCATATTATTCAATGTACTCTATGCACAGACCAAGTAGAGGATACAACGTAGTGATTACATGCTCTTTGGAGGATATGTATGTATGTAGGACTCTATGCCACAGAACACTATTACTTCACCCGAGAAAAATGTCGACTTCATAGTAAAAAAATAAGATCAAAAAGAAGCACGCCATCTCTGTATGGCCCCTTCTCAGACAGTTTTAAATGATATATATACCTACTTAGGTATATATCTATCTGTGCTATTAATAATGTAAGAAAAACAAGCAAAATTATCATAGGATATTTATTTTCAAACAACTTGATTATTTTTAAATAAATCTACTAATATCACAAAAACTGTTAGTAATGTATTAAGGGATTGTTTCAGAATGACCGGTTAAAGTTCCGGCTAAGCTAATAGGAACCAATCTATTATATAACTGTTCTTGCGTTTCACAATCACTGGAAAGGGCTAGTTAATACATTTAGTATCTATTAACTTAAACGGCAGATCGAGTGGCAACTAAATCGTTATTTGATGCAAAAAGAATTAGTGTGCTTTGTGCAATTTAATCAAATTTAAATCAATCGTGAAGGCAAACCCACTGAAAAAGCCTATTACACCAATAAATTATAATATGTCAGACAAAAAAAAATTGGCCTAAGTATCCCAAACTCGGGCGAGATGGTTAATGCAGTGCGTCTCCATCTCACCCCGTCCCGGCGGCGGTCAGATCACGGGGGGTTTTAGTGGGGTTCGAGTTCCACATACCCCATGCCACCATCCCAGTGGTGGTAGGGAAGTGCGAGAGCATTTCCACCCCTCAAAAAAAAAAGTATCCCAAGCTCAATGGTATGAAATGTTAGGTACTTTGCCTATTGCCTGTTCCTATCTATAATTCCAGTTTAAATTTAATTATTAAGATAATCACAGTATTATTCTTGCACCGGTGTGAATTATGGTAGCTGCTTTTGTAATATATTCACTATCTCAACTGTAATAAATTATAAACATTGTAAAAGACAATAGAAAAAAAATACATCACTGTAGTTTCTTGAAGCTTCTTCTTTACAGTTGTAATCGAAGCTTTGGATCGGAGTTTGCTGTTTCTGTGTGCTGGATTGCTTGCACCAGTAGTGAGAAAGAGAACTGTTTTTTTTTCAAACTCATATATTGTAATGTGCTTACTATATATTATCTGACAATAAGCACTTTGTAATTTTATATGCTTAGCAAAATAAACCTAATATAATTTTGACTTGTAAAAGTGCTAAAAATAGCCTATTTGCAATAAATCTTTTGACTTTGTCTCTAACAAAGTTAGATTTTTTAAAATATAATATTTTATTATAAACTGCTATTGTACTTTATAAATGTATAGTATTAATAAGTTTTCGTTAACTGAATAATTTTACAAAAGTTCTTGTATTGTAACATTGTAATATCAGTATTGTATCAATAAATCATCAATATCAAAAAAAAACAGGATCCCTGTCACTTATGGGGTATTTGTCTTTCTTAATTGACAATAATCACATGTACTTTTTAAGGTCTTTGTAGAGGACCACATATGTTCAGTTGGTTGTGTGATTCGATGCCTCGCCATAATAATTACATGGAATCAAAGAATAACTACCTCCTTTAAGAGCATTGCAAGTCTGTCTGCAGTCACCGACCCTCCTGAGAAATAATATGAAACTGGTTGTTTCACTTTTTTTCTTATTCCAGCTACAACTACAAAAAAGGCATAGAATGCCACTTGCAGTGATCTCCCCTGTATTCCGTGGTCGTGAAAGTCTTTGATTATATCCTTCTTGCTATTATGGCATAAGTTTTTTTTTTTAATTGACATTTCATCTAACATCATAACATATTCGCGATCAGCTGATTCTTGTTTTATTATTGTGTATTTTTAAGACATCAAATATTTGCTTATTAATCCCAACCCCCAGTGAAATCTCTTAAAACACTTCCTACGTTTTTCTTTCATGGGTTAAAATCAATATATCATACGATTCTCAACTCGAACTACGCTAACTATAAAAAAATATCTGAAAACAAGTCACAATTTGCAACATAAAAATTTAGTACAAGATAGAATGCGCGAGAGAAAGCAACGGCTGACATTTTTCTTGTGACTATTTTTCTAGGTTTAGCATGTTATAATATTACAAAAATGCAATCAACGTCATAAAAACATATATTTTTTCTTGATGAACTGTCACGTCATAAACGAAATTAATATAAGTTCTATATATAGATAAAAGTATATATATACTCAATATAACTATATTTTGACCTAAAATAAATAAAGGAAAATTATACTCTTCAACAAGTTTTTACACATTTTTTATGGTATCATTATTGTCTGCTACAGGTTCGGTACGACCAATACATAAGATATTTCTTTTTCATACAGTAGTGGCCCCCGTGTCATTCTCAACCCTACCTTATTAGTTGACCGAGCTTCTCTATGCAAATAATATAACTATGAACACAACTTCCCGATGATATGGGATGTTTTTTTTTGGCGGGAAAGCGAAAAAGATGTGGTCACAGCATTGTATTATTTTCCAGTGTGGGAAAATGGTATAATGATGGTGAAACGTTTCTTTTCGTGTTGTTTCCAAAACTCTATAGAAGCTTCAAGTAAAGTTGCCACCACTTTACTAGGAGTATGACTTTGACTAGACTATGACTTGACTTGATGATTTCGACTGTGACTTGGCACATATTTGAACTGGATAAATTACTTGAAACTGGCTAAATAAACAAAAGTGTGGAGCCAAAACATTTAAAAAAATGGGGTGAGAGGCAGGAATGCACGACCCAAGTATTGCCAAGCGCGTATTACACGACCACTAGGCATGAAAAGTCCGGAATTGGTGTACATGGTTTCCAAATATCAATCTATGCAATACGTTACTAAATAAAATACAAACTACATAGTAATAAATAATTGTATGTTATATTTATATAACACATATATAATATATATGTTGTACTTAATATTCATAGATAGGTTTCCCCACTTTTACTGGTTAAAAAAATACCATCTATTAAAATAAAAGTAATTCAACACCACGACATAAGTAAGAATCTACAAGAAAAAGGCAAGCGCAAAACACTTGAAGACTCAAATAAAAGCATTTCAACACCACGCCTTAAGAATCCAAGAAGTAAAATGCAAGCGCAAAACATTTGAAGACTTAGGAACACGACTCTGGCAAATGTACAAGACGTGCGGCGCCATTCATTCCTCGAAAGGGGAAGAAAAAAAAAACATGTTCCTTTTTTTTCTAATTGTTTTGGCTCCACACCTCCGTGTATTTAGCCAGTGTCAAGTAATTGATAATTTATCATGTTAATGATATTTCACGCAAATATGTGTCAAGTCACAGTCGAAGTCATCAAGTCAAGTCATAGTCTAGTCAAAGTCATACTCCTAGTAAAGTGGTGGCAACTTTACTTGAAGCTTCTATGAGGTTTTGGAAACAACACGAAAAGAAACGTTTCACCATCATTACACCATTTTCCCACACTAACGCCTGTAATCCAGCACTTAACGAATAGAATGCCACCAATTTTATGCACTAACACTGAAAATAACACAAGTTTTGGAAAATAATACAATGCGGTGACGCAATCTTTTTTACGTTCTCGCCAAAAAAAAACCAACATGATGCTGGCAAATGCACAAGACGAGCGGCGCCTTTTTTTTTGTTTGATTTTAGCTCCACACTTTTGTGTATTTAGCCAGTGGCAAGTAATTGATAATATTTCATGTTAATTAATATCATTTAATGTGTCAAGTCAAGTCAAGTCACAGTCCAAGTCATCAAGTTAAGTCATAGTCTAGTTTAGTCAAGTCGTACTCCTAGTAAAGTGGTGGCAACTTTACCAGAAGCTTCTATGGAGTTTTGGAAAAAACACGAAAAGAAACGTTACACCATCATTATTCCACTTTGCTACACTCATGCCTGTAATTCTGCACTCAACAAATAAAGTGCCACCAAATTTATGCACTAACCTTGAAAATAAATATGTTTCGGAAAATAATACAATGCGGCGACGCCAATTTTTTCGTTTTCCCGCCAAAACTCCCGTGCGGCGCCATGCATTCCTCGAAAGGGGAAGAAGAAACAAAAAGCTATGTTCCTTGATCACAGAGTACATAACATATTACTGATCTGTGCCACAGATCAAGTAGAGGATACTATGATCTGTGCAGAGTACAATCACGGAATTAGTATCCTCTACTTGGTCTGTGCACGGAATCATGGCCATGGCTACATATTTGACAATATTTGTTATGTATTTTTCGTGTTATTTCACGTTTACTTGTTTGTGAACTAGCTACATATTTCTGATCTGAAGGAGATAATATGGTGGGGAAAACCTACTATATATTATCACACATACATAGACGTTAAGACGAATTCTGTGTAAATCTAAGATATTTAGAAGTTTCGTTTGTTGTAGTTGCATTCTAGATTCTGAGTTTTGGTTGGGTTACTAGGAGCCTGTTCTCTTTTTTTGCTAAAATGTCTTCTGAAACTGCTCAAGTCAGCTCTTTGCCTTTGCCTCCCATGCAATATATAAACTTTTACACCGATGACAATGTGCGAAGAAACAGAGCACCTTTACCACCGCGACCAATACACGACTCATATTCTATGTTTGGTCATGCCTTCAATGCTGATGATGCTATTATTCGTTCATTAGAGAGTCAGGTAAAGTAGCAACACATTTATCGCTAAACTACGAAGGCAACTTTGGCCGTTGGATTTTAATCTTCCTTGCCTAATGCTAATTACTACCAATAATTTCATTTAATTTCCAGGGGTTTAGGCGCTTGTATCCTATGCATTTTGAAAGAAGAAGAGAACTTAAAAAGTTGAATCATTCATTGCTAGTCAACTTTTTAGACTTGTTGGATCTATTAGTGCACTGCCCTGACTCACCCAAAAGAGCGGAAAAGGTTGAAGATCTGAGTCTACTTTTTATTCACATCCACCATTTACTAAATGAGTTTAGACCCCATCAGGCAAGAGAAACTTTACGAGTTATGATGGAGCTACAGAAACGCCAGCGTATTGAAACTGCCACCAGGTAACTGTATTACTGATATTAACCAAAGTAAATAGATTGCTAAATTCAAGTGTAGTCTGTTCACCGTTTTTGTCTGCTTGCTTAGAGTTAAGTGCAGTCTTATTATATTACCATATTTTTAGGTTCAAGAAGCAGTTGGATAAAGTTCAAGATATTCTACAGAATGCCCTACAAAGTCTGCCAGATTATAATGATATGGAATCTAATTTCAAGGTCCCAGTTGAGATATTAGAACATATGGACTGCAGTGCTGGTGACATGGCAAATGCAGACCCCTGTTATGAGTTAGATCGAATTATGTGCAATGTTATTGATAATATGAGATAGTAAGTGTTACTTTAAAAATAATTGATTTTAGTACATATTTCTTCATTATAAATATATAAGTATGGGTTCATAATTTTTTACTATTGGCAACTGTATTTTCCAGATAAATTTAGTTGTATGATATACTTATATTCATCAATGGTTCTTGTTTGCTTAGGCTCTAAAGTGGACTGTTAAAATATATGTTTTTGAACTAGATTCCATGGACATAATTGATAATTAGTATTATAATCTAATAAAGTAGGTAAAAAGAAAGTGTTGGCATTACCAAAGTGTAAATATACCTTTTCATCCAAAATACCACATAACCTGAAATCAAGTTTATAAACAGTGTGTTGCCATTTGACTTATGCCACACCGAGACCCGACTGATGGCTTCATTAGTAAGCTCAAAGTCACGCAGCAAGCTATGGAGAGAGCTATGATCGCCTGCAACATAATATACCTATGTGTCAAGAAGTTAATACCTTTGTTGTCTTTACAATTTTTGATTGCATTGCAATGCACCCAAAACTAAAGATTTGAGAGATCTACTACACAGTTGATTGTGCATAATTTCAATGAAAACTTCTGATTGAAAGCAGCTAGGACATATTTTGTTACAACTTATCAGGCTTTTTTATCTGTTTCTGAAATCAAGGATTGTTACCTAAAAAAGTAGTTTTTGCATTTTAATATGTACATATTTATTAATTAACCATTATACAACTGTTTTTGTCTTCTAATAAATAGTTAAATAAAATCCAACTGAAAACAGTCTAGCGTGCAGTGTCTTAGAATATTTTGTTTATATTATTGTAGTATGTACCTAGTTAGTTGAAAGAATAAAGGCACTGCCCAATAATTTTTTTATTAACTTTTTAAGTTGTTTCCATTGTTCAATAATTTAGTACTTATTTATACTTGTATGTTTATAGAAACTTCTTAACACTCGCTTGACTTGGAAGTAAGCTTATGAATGCGTAGCGAGGCGAAAGGAAAATGATTCACGTAGATCTCTATTGCCACCATAACAAACTTGTATTATTATGTTGGTTGGTATATCCGGTAAAATGACAATTTACAATAAATTATTCTCAAGATGGCAACGTTAAACAAAGTTATACGGGCCGATAGATGAAGCTTAACTAAAGTTTTAGTTTTGGCGGGAAAGCGAAAAAGATTGCGTCACCGCATTGTATTATTTTCCAAAACTTGTGTCATTTTCAGTGTTAGGGCATAAAAATGGTGGCAATCTATTCGTTAAGTGCTGGATTACAGGCGTGAGTGTGGGAAAATGGTAAATGATGGTGAAACGTTTCTTTTCGTGTTGTTTCCAAAACTCCATAGAAGCTTCAAGTTAAGTTGTCGTATGCCGTAGGAGTATGATTTGAGTAGACTATGACTTGACTTGGACTGTGACTTGACACTGGCTAATACTGGGACAATGGTGTCGAATCTGTTGTACCACTCTCTAAACTAAACCAAACTAAAAAATCTCTAATTTTAATTTAGAGATTCATAAAAGCTAATCTGTTGTCACGTCGAATTAAATTTAAAAATCGTATTGACAGGACTAAGTTCGATTTTGACAGTTACTAAATTGAATTGATAGTGTTGTTTCTATCTGGGTGAAGAACGAACGGAATCATTGGTGAATGATAAATATATTATAAACAGCCCTGTTTTAATTTATTAAAAGTATGTGAAAATATTAAACAATTAAAATAAATAAGTTCAGAACATATTTTGTTAATTTTTTGGTTGAAAAGCATGAACTGTACGCTATTACTATCTGTGGCGTGAGCGCATTTTTGTTGATATCTGTGGAAAAATCAAGTGACAAAAAAATTTATTGTGAAATTCAAAGAGCATATAACCACTACGTTTTAAAATTAAATGTGAAATTAGTGAAAATTCCACACAGAATGCTATTATATTATATTTTCCATTATGGAAAATAGAAAGCGAATGAACAAACGCTAGCAGGAGCTGCTAGTCGAGTGGCTACATAATAATTTTGAAATGGTGAGAGGTAAGAATGATACTAGTTATTTTTTTTCATACCTACGCATAAATCTTTAAAGCCATCTTGAACAATGATTTCATTATGTAAACTTTACATATAAACAGTAAAGTCATTCATAAATAATAACTGCACATACCTTTAATTACAGGAAGTCTACTTTTCTAGGAAATCAGGCTGCCACATGACATGGGTCGTTGAGTTTTAGGCGGCTTTAAGCAACAGCTTAAACCAACTTGGCTACAGCAAGACAGCACAGCAGTGGCAGCATGTAAGTTTATGCAAGACACCAATTTTTTTAAAATGTACATGTATGTGAATTTTTTTTTAATAATAACTTCATTATTTACAGGTATGGAATTTGTGGGTGGGAAAGGTGAAGGCTAAGGCTCGCAAGGTGCAAACATCTATACGCGTCACAGGCGGAGGACCGGCAGAGGCAGACCTGACTGATATGGACGTGAAAATTCTAGACATAGATGGGTCTGCCTCTGTTGAAGGATTCTGCCAGATGGAAATGGTAATAATTTGATTAATTACCTAGTTATCTACATTATTTTTAAAGACAAACTGCATGAATGATGATTTAATATTGAATAAAGGCTTATTAAGCCACATAGTGGGCTCTAAAAGTGTTAACTGCAGTTATAGGTGCATTTTTCATTATGTTGGTTTGTGTCAACCCACTGTTTGATATAGGTCTCCTCTCCTGCACACTACTATTCTGGTGTTCCTCCTGTGTTGTTACCAACAAATTTTATTTAAAGTTTTATGACTGCGGGGATGAGACTTTTTATAATATGGGTATATTAACAATTTATGATGCTATGTTAATAGGTATACAATTGTACCACATTTAGGCTTGATTATATACTTATTAGGTATTCATTCACAGTTTTACATTTTAATGTACTTACCTAAACCAGATTTCTAAGTCTGTGTGGCAGGCACCAAACTTAAAATTGTGTAGTTGCATAATTTATACTTACACTTTCTTTTTACAGGGAATCCAGCCTGCCTCTGTGAGTCAACCTTTGCCAGAGCCACACCTACCAGACATGCCACCCTCTGTGGAGGCTGAACCTCAAGCAGACATGGGAGCGGAAGCTTGGAGACCCATGTGCACCCGCTGTGTTCGATGTAGAGTGCAAAGGCCTCCCCGGTCTCCGGTGAATAACAATTTAGTGCAAGCCCTCATTGAAAATGGTAGGCTGTTAAGGGAGAGCATAGTGCAGGCTGCTGACATATTAGCAGCTGCTATTCGTTCAGTGAGCCTGCCTGTACTCTTCCAACAAGATGATAACACCACACAGTAAATTTGACTTATCATGGTTTTACCATCTACTACTTCCATTTTCATTGAGAGCATGCACCAACTGCTCTCATTTGTACCTCGCTAAGTTGTAGTTGTTTAGAGTCCCTTAAAAAAATATTTGTATTTTGTTAATTGTTGATTATTTTTATTGTTGAAGTGTTATACCTAATGATGATAATTTATTATTAAAATTTTAAGAAATAAAACCTTGTGTATTATTTGAATGGTTTATTTTATGTAAAATAGTTATTTATGACAAATTGGCGTATCTCTCTTCCCTCCTCAAGGAAATCAATTTCATGATATTCATCCTCCATTCCATCGGGGGATGAATCTTGCTCTCAATCGAGTTCATCCAAATCTGCAAAAATAAATATTAATTTTAGTGTAATAACTTTTAAACCCCACATTGATTATTAATGTATTTTAATAACAATCTGCTCATATTCACTTACCAGCATCAATAAAAATATTAAATATAGTGCAACAGCATAATATAATTTTAGCTGGCTTTGTTGGTTCATAATGCAGGCAGCGATGTCTATGAAAGCATCTAAATTTGGTTTTTATCGGCCAATGCACATCTCAACAATATTTCTTGCCCTGCAATGGCACTCGCAGGTGGTTTCATTTGTAGAGGGTGGTGCCATAACAGGAGTCAGGAGCCCTGGTTGCAGAAGGTACCCCTTGTTACCTGTAGTTAAATAAAGTTTAAAGTAAATCTATGTATGCCTTATGATTTAAAAAAAACAACTGAGTAATAAATACAAAGTTACCCAAAAGTCACTGGTTTCTTTCTCCATGCACAAACTCATTTCGTAGAAATTCTTGGACTTGTGATGCCCTCCAGATGGCTGCATCATGTGTGGACCCAGGGAAATTAGGGTTTAATGCCACGATTTTACCTTTTGCACTGCATACCTAAGAGGATGCAGTGCAAAAGGTAAAATCGTGGCACAAACTAGACTAAACTTAACTAAAATTAGGTTTAGTCGTGTCAAACGACGTTCGCTAATCTGTTGTCGCATTTTTAAACTTAATTTTAGTTGGATTCTCTAAAATTAATTTTAGTTACTCAACTTAGTTTAAGTGGTATTTTGCTAATCTGTTGTACCAAATTTACGTCAAACTACGCCTAATATTAGAAACGTCAAACTAAAATTAGTTGGCTTCTAAATTGGTGTACATTAAAATTATTTACGAAATATAACAATCATTTAGGGCTTGTGCCAGTACCAGAAATTATCAGGATGGATGAATATGTGGTTTCAGCTCTTATGGATTCATCAGAAAGGTAACATTTATAAAACCTACCTACACTTAAAGAAATCATTTAAACCCTATTAACTACAAGTTTCTTTCAGAAATTACCAAGAAAGGATAAGGCTGGAAGGTTTAAGGGATAATTGAAATCTTTTTGAATTAGCCGAGGAGAAATTTAAAAAACAGTTTCGCCTTCCCAAATCTTGTCTGATATATTTAATTGACACTTTAAATGATCCACAGTTCGATGAAAAGTTCCTTCCATAAAACATATAAAAGTTTGTATGTGTTTGTATACCTACTTGTTACTCATATTTCAAATTTCGTTATATTATTATCCCTTATATGTCCCTTTACAGACTTTAGCCTCACTAGAATTTATTTTTACAGGCTGCTGAAATTGTCTTGGCCAACCAAGACAATTTTTTAGGTCTAAGTAAACCAGCAGTAGTTAGCAGATACATGGAACTTGTCACTAATGCCATATTAGAAAACTTAACTTCAATACATGTAAAATTTCCTACAACGCACACTGAAAAAGAATCAGCAAAGGCAGAGTAAGCGTTTAATTTCTGTTTACAGTTATTTGTCATAAGTACCTATCTATGTTCAGGGCCTACAAAAACCAATAATTAGTAGGTAGCAATATAAAGTGTTATTTGTTTCAGATTTCTGGCCTTATATAACATGCCCAACACTCTAGGTGCTATAGATGTCACACACATTGCAATAGTGAAACCACCACTTGGTCATCCTACTGCATCTGGAAACCTTTTTTACAATAGAAAAGGGTTTTACAGCATTAATTGCCATATTGTGAGAATTTATTTATATTTGTAACTACTACATCACCCATTATACTAAATAAGAATTTTTCTTTTATGTTATATAGGTACTTATTTAAGTAGCTACCTAGCTACTTTATAAAACAATACTTAATCACTTATGCATCCTCTTAGGTATGCAGTGCAAAAGGTAAAATCGTGGCATTAAACCCTAATTTCCCTGGGTCCACACATGATGCAGCCATCTGGAGGGCATCACAAGTCCAAGAATTTCTACGAAATGAGTTTGTGCATGGAGAAAGAAACCAGTGACTTTTGGGTAACTTTGTATTTATTACTCAGTTGTTTTTTTTAAATCATAAGGCATACATAGATTTACTTTAAACTTTATTTAACTACAGGTAACAAGGGGTACCTTCTGCAACCAGGGCTCCTGACTCCTGTTATGGCACCACCCTCTACAAATGAAACCACCTGCGAGTGCCATTGCAGGGCAAGAAATATTGTTGAGATGTGCATTGGCCGATAAAAACCAAATTTAGATGCTTTCATAGACATCGCTGCCTGCATTATGAACCAACAAAGCCAGCTAAAATTATATTATGCTGTTGCACTATATTTAATATTTTTATTGATGCTGGTAAGTGAATATGAGCAGATTGTTATTAAAATACATTAATAATCAATGTGGGGTTTAAAAGTTATTACACTAAAATTAATATTTATTTTTGCAGATTTGGATGAACTCGATTGAGAGCAAGATTCATCCCCCGATGGAATGGAGGATGAATATCATGAAATTGATTTCCTTGAGGAGGGAAGAGAGATACGCCAATTTGTCATAAATAACTATTTTACATAAAATAAACCATTCAAATAATACACAAGGTTTTATTTCTTAAAATTTTAATAATAAATTATCATCATTAGGTATAACACTTCAACAATAAAAATAATCAACAATTAACAAAATACAAATATTTTTTTAAGGGACTCTAAACAACTACAACTTAGCGAGGTACAAATGAGAGCAGTTGGTGCATGCTCTCAATGAAAATGGAAGTAGTAGATGGTAAAACCATGATAAGTCAAATTTACTGTGTGGTGTTATCATCTTGTTGGAAGAGTACAGGCAGGCTCACTGAACGAATAGCAGCTGCTAATATGTCAGCAGCCTGCACTATGCTCTCCCTTAACAGCCTACCATTTTCAATGAGGGCTTGCACTAAATTGTTATTCACCGGAGACCGGGGAGGCCTTTGCACTCTACATCGAACACAGCGGGTGCACATGGGTCTCCAAGCTTCCGCTCCCATGTCTGCTTGAGGTTCAGCCTCCACAGAGGGTGGCATGTCTGGTAGGTGTGGCTCTGGCAAAGGTTGACTCACAGAGGCAGGCTGGATTCCCTGTAAAAAGAAAGTGTAAGTATAAATTATGCAACTACACAATTTTAAGTTTGGTGCCTGCCACACAGACTTAGAAATCTGGTTTAGGTAAGTACATTAAAATGTAAAACTGTGAATGAATACCTAATAAGTATATAATCAAGCCTAAATGTGGTACAATTGTATACCTATTAACATAGCATCATAAATTGTTAATATACCCATATTATAAAAAGTCTCATCCCCGCAGTCATAAAACTTTAAATAAAATTTGTTGGTAACAACACAGGAGGAACACCAGAATAGTAGTGTGCAGGAGAGGAGACCTATATCAAACAGTGGGTTGACACAAACCAACATAATGAAAAATGCACCTATAACTGCAGTTAACACTTTTAGAGCCCACTATGTGGCTTAATAAGCCTTTATTCAATATTAAATCATCATTCATGCAGTTTGTCTTTAAAAATAATGTAGATAACTAGGTAATTAATCAAATTATTACCATTTCCATCTGGCAGAATCCTTCAACAGAGGCAGACCCATCTATGTCTAGAATTTTCACGTCCATATCAGTCAGGTCTGCCTCTGCCGGTCCTCCGCCTGTGACGCGTATAGATGTTTGCACCTTGCGAGCCTTAGCCTTCACCTTTCCCACCCACAAATTCCATACCTGTAAATAATGAAGTTATTATTAAAAAAAAATTCACATACATGTACATTTTAAAAAAATTGGTGTCTTGCATAAACTTACATGCTGCCACTGCTGTGCTGTCTTGCTGTAGCCAAGTTGGTTTAAGCTGTTGCTTAAAGCCGCCTAAAACTCAACGACCCATGTCATGTGGCAGCCTGATTTCCTAGAAAAGTAGACTTCCTGTAATTAAAGGTATGTGCAGTTATTATTTATGAATGACTTTACTGTTTATATGTAAAGTTTACATAATGAAATCATTGTTCAAGATGGCTTTAAAGATTTATGCGTAGGTATGAAAAAAAATAACTAGTATCATTCTTACCTCTCACCATTTCAAAATTATTATGTAGCCACTCGACTAGCAGCTCCTGCTAGCGTTTGTTCATTCGCTTTCTATTTTCCATAATGGAAAATATAATATAATAGCATTCTGTGTGGAATTTTCACTAATTTCACATTTAATTTTAAAACGTAGTGGTTATATGCTCTTTGAATTTCACAATAAATTTTTTTGTCACTTGATTTTTCCACAGATATCAACAAAAATGCGCTCACGCCACAGATAGTAATAGCGTACAGTTCATGCTTTTCAACCAAAAAATTAACAAAATATGTTCTGAACTTATTTATTTTAATTGTTTAATATTTTCACATACTTTTAATAAATTAAAACAGGGCTGTTTATAATATATTTATCATTCACCAATGATTCCGTTCGTTCTTCACCCAGATAGAAACAACACTATCAATTCAATTTAGTAACTGTCAAAATCGAACTTAGTCCTGTCAATACGATTTTTAAATTTAATTCGACGTGACAACAGATTAGCTTTTATGAATCTCTAAATTAAAATTAGAGATTTTTTAGTTTGGTTTAGTTTAGAGAGTGGTACAACAGATTCGACACCATTAACTGGTATATATGTCAATTAACTCCAGAAATTACCAATGACTTGACACCGGCTAAATACACAATAGTGTGGAGCCTAACCAAAACAAAAAAAAAGTTTCCATAGAAACATTTTGCAATCAGTTTAGCCTGTATTGCTATCAAAGTTATATGATCACCCCACTACAAATGGTTGGATGAGCCCCACTGGTAATCAGCAAATGACATTCCGACCAGAGAACTTGGTTTTAATACATTCCTACACAAATACAACTTTGAAATAATAGGTCAGACTTGGAGACTAGATTTGGCCGAATTCTGTGGGGCAGGTTTATATGGATGAATAAAATACATAATTTTTCGAACACATTTATTCTTGTAGTCAAAGAAGGCACTTCTTTGATATCTCGACAAAGAAGTACAAATCTGAAAATAAAATTTAATCCCAAAATATATAATGCAACTGCTTTTTTTAGCGCCATCCATAAATAATCTGCAACAAGAATATTAAACATACTTACACAATACAGGTGAAGACTGCACCACAACTATGTAGAGGTGAAGATGTTTTGTCTATAGTAAAATACTATTATATACTTACTAAAGCACTGGACTTCACTTAGCAGTTTTGCAGGGCAGCATTCCATGATTGAGTAATAAAATTAGAAAATGTATTATTTAAAAATACTTACATAACAGTTACTCCCAATTTTATGATGATTATTATATGGCTGAAAAAAAAAACTACCCAAGTATCGTTTATCTGAAATGTCTCATGCTGCTCACTGATTTACAGAACATAAAACTCATGAACTGATCATCACCAACGAAATCCCTTGGAAGTGCCGAACGCTGGATGAGACAGTAACTCTAAAGAAAGAATACTGGTCAAAATATTTCAAATTTCAATGTTCGATTGGAAAACATGAAATTTGAAATTCAAAGAGGCATTGAAATCAATTTATTGATAATTGGATTTTTTCTCAAATGTTGTTTTATTATATAGGCATGGTGCATATTTCTTGACCTTGTCACCATTGCATCATTGCTTTCCTTCTAGGACTTCTAGTCTTTTCGGAATAAGAACGGTAACTATGGCTCAGAGATGATGAATTATTTAAATAAATAAAAAAATTGGATGGTTATACACAGGTTTGCTAGAGACCCGGTTTTTAGTAGCATATAGGTTAATAGTTGCTACGCCTTCGGAAAGGGGCTCCATTTCCTCTAAATTCTCGTCTACCATAGCCTCCACGACCACCTCGACCAGAACTGGACCCAGAAAACCTTCCAGAGTTGTTCAATCTTGAGCTGTATTTGCCAGATGGCGGTGTGTACATTTTCATGTTACGGTCGCCACTGCGAGATCGTTTTTCAGGCGACTTTTTTTCATCGCCGTTGTCAAATGTGATTGGTCTGTGTCGTTTTTGTGGGGAGTTCTTGTCTTTTTCATCAGAGCTGGTCAACTGTTTTTCCTATAAGAAAATAAAATAATTATATAATTTTTCTTTGTTTAAAATATAAACATTATAAATTGAAGAGAAAAAAAATAAAATGTGTTAGTTCCAAGCATGGATTTAAATGGCTGACCAATCTTGGTGAGATAGTTTTAACCACAGCGAAGGACATAGGACAACCTTTATCATGATAAACTATAGTCCAAGTCATGCACAGGTGCAGGTAGCAGCAGCTAAAAATCTCTTAAAACTTGAGTTACTTTGGCAGACAGACCTCTTTTTCAGTCTTCTTGGACTGGAAAGATAGTTGCACCTTGCTCTTAAAGCTAGGTGGTGTGCGGAACATGTCTCTTATCAAAGTATTGATGTTGGATGTAGTCTTCAATGCAGCAATTTTGAGTTTGTTGTCTTCAGAATCTTCATTTTTCTTTCCCTGCAAAAATTATATTGTATTTTATCTTCATTTAGAATCTGATAAAGGCTATTAGGTCATCTAGGTACTTAATTTGTATTGATCATACTCATTTGACCAACTGTTGGCATCCATTGGCCTCCATCTCTAGCTAATCTTACATCACAAGAGTATTTACCTGTGTAACTTCTTTTAGTTTTTTTATGTAGCCTTGTGTGAGACGTGCAGTGTACTGTAGGCGTAGACGCAGAGCTTTCAGTCTCGCAGCATCAGCACTGAGAGCTTCAGGAGTTTTCCGGCACAGAGAGTGCAAAGCAAACAATGCACATTCCACATGTGAAAATTGCAATGATGGTGTTTGTTTTGTGTCTTCAGCCTTTTCTTCAGTCTTCTCTTTATCTGTATTGTTTTCTTCGCCTTCTACTGGTGCTTCAGGCAAATATTTCTAAAAATAATAATATGATCATGCTAGAATTAACATGTTGAGAGAGGTTTCATAGTACTCCATAGTTAACTCTACTAATATACAAAACATTGATAGTTAATTAAAGCTCATTTAAGACTAAACTCACAGGAAATGCAGTAAATTGTATGATAAACCAGTCCTCTCTAGCCATTAACATTAGTTAAAAACATTGTTTGTGTGACTTTTACACTAAAACAGGTGAAACGATTTGGATGAAATTGAATTGCACACATATTGACACCAAAGAGGTCAACATAGAATATTTTCATTCATGGAAAAAATTAACAATTCCCATGGAAAAGCAGGTGAGTTGCGTGTGAAACTGTGGATGTTGAAGAAATATTCTCCAAGCTAGCCTCAATATGGTAAAATAGTATACATTAAAAAGTAGCCTTACCATTACAACATCATAGACCACATCAATCTTCTTTTGTGAGTCTTCCAGATCACTAGAATGCTCAGTGACTTCAGCAAATATTTTGAGCAGCTCCAGTTTAGAATCAGGTCCATCTTGTGCAGTGACAATGTCATCCCATCGACGTAATACATGATCACAGAAGAAGTTTACAAACTGTGTAGAGTCCACTTGAGCCTGAAATAATGTCATAAAGTGTTAGGCTGATTTTAATCTGTTTTTGTCTAGAGAAGTATCAGTAGATGATACTCTTTCTTTTTAAAGTTTATATGAGTAGTTATTGACCAGGTAAACGAAGTGAGCGAAGTCTCTGCTTCAACTCGCGAAATTCGCGTTAATCTGTCCAGACACGTACTCGCGTATGTCTTATTTTTCATCTAATCATGATGAAAATAGGTATACAGGTTTTACAATTTCATGTTTTATTCATTGTCAGCAGTATTTCCCCCAACTCAATTAAATTATATTTTTTTTCTGGAATATTGGCCAAATTGTTACATCCTAGGTAATATATATTGTATATAAGCACATAATACATGGATATATTTTATTACCTATTTTGAAACATAATAATATAATAAAGGCGGATTGTGTTATTACTGAGTGTTTTGTGTTACCCAAAATTATCAATAAGCCATTGTGGATTACAGAATAGTTATAGAGGGGCTGCAGCGGGAGTATTAAAGTGAGACGATAATTATACTAAAGTTATTTATTTAATCTAAGTTCGTCTTTAAAACTAATTATAATTAATATGTACAAGTGACAGGTCTCGGCGATCGAGAACAAGTGACGTAGGAGGGGTCATGACAGCCTCACGGGGCTAAGAGGGGAACGCGGGACGCGGGCGATGCGCGGACGGCGGTCGCGATCTCATTCTCACGGAGGCGCTGGTCAGCACTTTCTTTATGTGTTAGTGCCTTGTGGATGTGTGTAAATCCAGCTGACGCGGCGACGACGACGTCTAGACGGTGTGATATGCGGCGCGTCCGGTGCACTTTGCATGCTATGTAACAGAATACTCAATAAAAAGTAAACAGAACATCACTAAGGTTGGGGCACTGGGGATAGTGATTCCCCAAGACAATCCCCAGTGATTCTGGTGGTGTCATGGAGAAGGAATGGAATAATACTTGGCAGAAATATTAGGTAGTATGTAGGTACTTAAAAAACCAAACCAAACCAACTAAATTGTGGTAAATAATATACTGTTAACAGAACTACTAGTTAGTAATCTAAATATATAAAAATGAATCCCTTTTTCCCTTGGTCATCGCATCACATGTGAAGGGATAAAACATTTCCAATAATTCTTTTTTGTTATTTATTATTACCGGGAGAAGTCTTATGAAAGAAAAAATAAACAAAGTTGAGCGGAAAACTAGAAAATGTTCACCATGCAATTGAAACTGCGGGGTGCAGTTAGTCGTTTATAATAGTATGCAAGTGCTCAAAACTATATTTTAGTTGTAGAAAACTGATAGTTCGGAAAGAAGCATCTTAAGCAGTATGTCTTTTCTACATCATAAGACTGATAATTAAATGATCAGAATTCCAAAGTTTTAAGTAAAATTTTAATCTATTATGAGCAGTCTAGCTTGTCTTGAAAATTAATTATCTACTCACAGAAAACAGTGGTAAAGCATGCTGTGAGCACTGTATGATCCTGTCAACATATTCTGAATCCTCTGGGTGCCAATCATCAGGGGTGAAGGCCAGAGCTGCCACAATTTGTACAAGTTCCTTCTTTCCTGCTGGAGTTTTACCCAGCCTAGACCATGTTAGCAACTCCATAATGTGCTCAAATTCTTGAGCAACGACATCCTGGAAAAAATATGTACTTTTAAATATTATTGGCATTTATTCTTACCTTTTGCCAGATGTAATGTAACTTAGGCAAGTAATCTTATGTTTTTATTGTCATTATAAAGAAAGTTTTAGAGCAGCATGATAACACTTTTTTTTAGGACCACCTCTAGTGAGCTTTGTTTTAAATTGATCATAGAACATAATTTGGTGTCAAACTGGTTGTGCCTTTAAAAATATGTTAATTTTGCGGATTTTTGGTGGATTATGTGAAATTTGCATATTAAATAAATATATTAAATTGTATTCCTTTAGAACACCAGATAATTATTTAAACTGTAAAAAAATGTGTTGATATCACTGAAAATTTAGATCACTATGTTAGTACAGTATTTATGGATTTTATTTTAGAAAAACCAACTTACTTAGAAATAAATTTTTGTTTGGTTTTCCCTGTTTTTCAATTTATTTACTGTTTACATACATTTTGCATAATCATGATAATTTTAAAACATTACACACACTGGGCTTTAAAAATACTGTTTTACTGATTTTGCGTACTTAGACTGCACCTTAAAATCATTTACTAACAATGATTAATCAGAGACCATTATCAATTCTTACTCTGCCTTCCCAATTGGATCAGATTAGAAGTTGGAAATGTTCAATTTTCTTTTTACATTTTATAAGACAGACAAGGAAGAATATAAATCATGTAGGAAGGCTGTTTGATATAAATACAACTCACCTCAAGAATTTTCTTGCACTCAGATATGATGAAATCTTCTGCTTCTTTATTTATCACCTCACGTCCAAGTTGCTTTACCTTAGTTGCCAAGAACTTTATACATCTCTCTCTTACAATCTCATTTGTTACTTCAGCATCAGTACTCTGATGAATTTGTGAGAAAAGACCAGCAAGAGCCCCTTTAGGGTCATTTTTGAGTATGGCAAGTAGAGAATTTGTAACTACATTAATTTCAGTAGTGTCCTCTGATTGAAGGAGCTGTGCTAGGATATCAGCAATCCTTTGTGTGTGTTCCTTGTGGTCTTTACACAGATTTGGCAAATCCTTGATGGCTTGTTTACGGATCTGAAGACATTTAATTTTTGAAAGTTGACAAGAGTTCATAGCCAACACAAGAACATTATGTTAGGCAAACATTTCGATGTAGGTATGAAATATGTCACCATATTCAACATTTGTGCAAACGGAACATAAGAGATAATAACTGTAACTATTACTTACTGCTACATCATCATCCTCGCACAAGTCGAATTGTGCCTCAATTGCTTGTTCCGCAAGTGTTGGGAAACTGTTGAAGAATTTTGCAATGAACTGAGATGCCAGCCGTTTTTCCTTGTCTGATCCTTTTACAGCAGCCAAAATTTCTAAATACTCTTTTTCATGCTGAAATAAGTAAATTTGCATTTTTAGCAGTTTTACAGTTAAATTATTTAATTATTAGCAATTATACAAATGTTACGATGTTAGGTTATATTGAACGTACCTTAGAAACGTCTTCCTTGGCGTCTGCTAAAATACCATAGTTTTGATACAATTTCTCGATATTATCTGTCGACATCTTTCCAATGTTGATAAATCTTATTATATTTGCACACAAATTAGCATTAATTGGTTGAAATTCTATAAATCACATGAAATTCGTAAATTAAAATTACACAAACGAGCGACATGCAAGCCAGCGAACGAGAACGAATGAATCACATTCACAGACCAAGTAGAGGATCACATTCACAGACAGTGCACAGAACACAGGTTATATAAAAAAAACTTTTTTATAGGATCTGTGCCACAGACTATTACAGTTAGGACTTGGGCTTGGGCGCGGGGCGTTAGAACATAATAATTATTATGACACCTATCACCCCTGGCAATATGCCTAACCATGGACCTAGTAAGGTCCTTGTGCCTAACAAATCCATGTACCGTACGAAATGATGTTTAGTCTGTGGTGCAAACTTACGAGCCCCTCCCTCACTCCATTTCCAATGGGTGGCATTTTATTCGTTAAGTTAGTTAAGGATGACAGGCGTGGGTGGAAGAAAATGGTATAATGATGGTGAAACGTTTTTTTTTCATATTGTTTCCAAAACTCCATAGAAGCTTCAAGTAAAGTTACCACCACTTTACTAGGAGTATGACTGCGACTTGACTGCGGCTTGACTGCGGCTTGAATGCGGCTTGACTGCGGCTTGACTGCGGCTTGACTGCGGCTTGACTGCGGCTTAACTGCGGCTTGACTGCGGCTTGACTGCGGCTTGACTGCGATTTGACTGCGACTTGACTGCGACTTGACTGCGACTTGACTGCGACTTGACTGCGACTTGACTGCGACTTGACTGCGACTTGACTGCGACTTGACTGCGACATGACTGCGACTTGACTGTGACTTGACTGTGAATTGACTGTGACTTGACTGTGACTTGACTGTGACTTCGACTGTGACTTGGCACTGGCTAAATACACAAAAGTGTGGAGTCAAAACATTAAACAGACTGTACTTTTTGGCAATGTTTTTTTTAAATTTATTGCCTGTTTAGATAACGGAAAGGCATGGTTTTAAAACTTGGAACCATTTGCCAACAGTCGTGCACGTTTACGAAACATAGTATCCTCTACTTGGTCTGTGTTTACGAACATTTAACGGATAACAATCCTCCCTTATCACCTATTAAAATTAAATAATACATGGTTTATGGAAAAAAATTAAATTACCAACCGCCACTTTCGGATTATTATCAACGACCGACAAGCTTGTCGTTCGAGTTATGTTGAGCAACACTGCGCTGCTCATAACAGTTGCCGTTTTTATTTAAAATAGCTGAATTCCAAATCAACAAATATGAGTTTATATTTGATTTTTTCATGATCTTTATCGAGGTTATTAAGGTTCGTGAAGTGTGCTGCTGTCTCTCTAAGTGGTTTGTGGTCCTGCTGCACAATTTTGAGTATCATAATTTTTAAATGTAATGCAGTAACAACAGACATTGTAACGTTTTATTTATTTATCCACAAAACATAACATTACAGAATAGTCTAATGCGTTACATTTTATCACGATTTAATAAAATAATTTATTTATTTACCTTATTATTCTACAATTACTATTTACACTTAAACTATTGAATCAATATAAATGTAAAAACTTTAACCTATAGATTACATACATATGAATAAAACAAAACAAAACAAAAATATGAACAAAAACTTCTGAATAACAAAATACCTAACAGGTAGCACTCATAATAATAATAACACTTATCCAATATCTAAAACTAATCAGTCCTATTCACAATAGTTAAGGCACATTGCTTCAACTGCCTTCCATTCATCCGCAATTTTATTCAGTTTATTAGTGAAATGACTAAACGCATTGTCTAAACATTGCGGTTTTGCTAATTGGTGGTTAGAAACAACTAAGATCTCAGGTCCGTATTCCAGAAAGTTGCTCAGTCATGGATTGGTGCTAAAGCAGAGATTTGATTCATAAAGTGATCAATTAGTGAATTAAATCTCTGCTTGAGCACCAATCGATGACTGAGCATTGTTCTGTAATACGGACCTCAAATATTTAAATTTCTACTATGGATTCAGTGATTATATTAATATGAAACATTCTCTGCAAACGCTTCTACACATAGATGGTTTGGATGGATGGATGGATTCTTCGATTTCCTTACTTCGATTCGAAACTTTCCATCTTGGGTATACCGAATAGGTACGTTACGTAGGTACGTTACGTAGGTACGTGTGTTTTCTACTAGGTGGTAAGACTTTTTTACTAGGTGGGAGGACTTTTTTAGTGGTTGGTAGGACTTTTCTGTAAATTCGCCGAAGTAGGTAGGTACCACCGCTTTGCCAGTTATTCAGCCGCCTAGAAATAGTGTGCAAGCGCTACTGTGCTCCGGTTCGAAGGGCACTGTAGCTAGTGAAATTACCGGGCAAATGAGACTTTATTTTTATTTATTTATTATTAGACCACCTAGGATCATAATCAGCACCAAATAAAAACATATTATCAACAAATAGAATGGTCAAAATTTGAAAATAACAAAATCATCAATTAAAATTAAAATACCATAAATTGAAATAGAAATTAAATTAAAATAAAAAAGTAATTTTGACTCCGTTCTGTTGTACCATGTTACAATGGTACACATACTGACAGTCAAACCGATCAGCAAGCGCATTTAAGATACTGTAATATGACCTGATCTCGCAGTTTAGTAATCTTTAGGTATTACTAGACTATGCTGATGTCTCAGGATGACGTGCGCAGTGCAGTGCCGCGCGAATCTAGAAAAATGTAGAGTTCCGAGTGACACTGCGTCTGTTATGGGCGGTCGTGAGGCAACAACTCTGACGTCACCATTAATCTAAAAATATATAAGTGTCGATTCTGTGTCGCATACTCTAAAGCTAAACGAAATTAACATATTTCCGTCTTTGTCATTTCCCCTTTATCAGAAGAGTACCGCCATACTTTAAGTTTACTTTAGTTTTAGAGAATGCAACACAGAATCGACACCACAATCGCTGTAACTTTAACTTCAGCGCACAAACGACACGTACACCTAAGTATTATACCTATAGACATACCTAGATACAATATTATATAGGTATAATACTTAGGTCGAGTATAATGTATTGCGTACATATAAATCTGTATATCTGTAACTACCTACATATATTTATATGTATACAATATATTATACAGCATTATTATATGTCGTCAAGCGATGCCGGGATCTAGACCTAAATATAAATAATAATATAGAAAGATAGATATAGTGTAATCATATAATGCTCCGGTGTACAAGCATGGGATTTTATAATGTAAAAAGTATTGAAATTGATTGTAGGTACAAAGAGTACCTAACTTCCGTCTGCCAGAAAAACAACTCTTAAGCTCGCACTTATCTCTATAGGGCGTACCTAAATGCGTTGCAGTAGGTACATCATAGGGAGATTAGTGCGAACTTTGGAGCTGTCAAATTTTAAGTTGTGTTTATAACATTAAATAAATTTCTTATGGTGAAGACACTTTTTGAATGAAGACAATTTAGGAACTTTTTACTGTAAATCTCGAAGTGAAGACATGAACATTCGTCCGATATGAGCATTTAGCACGTTATACTCGTATATTCGACATGTCAGTACAGCAAATCTGTTATTTAAAAATGATATTTTTTAAATTGGGCCCATAGAAATTTTATCAAAAACAATTCAGTAGTTGTTTTTTTTAAATAAAAATAGGTATTTGGAAAAATATAATTATAATGATGATAATTAGAAATACTTGACTATTAAATAAATAAATAAATATTTGAGGACATTTCACTCAGTGCCATCTAGCCCCAAACTAAGAAAAGCTTATTGTTATGGGAACCAGATAACCGATAAAATACTTGGACATTTTTTTTTGTAACAAGCATTGCAATCGAGTTACGTTTTTTTGTTAATGCTGATTTACTACAAACTCCTGGGTCCGTGTTCTTTTTGCAATATCGATGGTTTTGTTCGAACCAGTTAGTATTCAGCTTTTCATTTATTTATAAAAAAAGTAATTTTAATTTTTTGCGCTTTTTACTTTTATGGATTTTCATTACCCTAAATTTTCTTATCATTTAAACATATTTATTAGTTATTGCCGCTTTAATTACGAGTTTAGTTGTAATTTACTTACCTATACTTATTTGTAGAAACATCTATTTTTCGCACTCACCGCGTCACTCGGTGTGATTAATGTATTTGAAACTAGTTGACTCAATAGACGTTAACCTGTAGATTTTTATTTCCGGGGAAGTATTTTTTCAATATTGCTTCTTTGCTAACCTAATTTAGACTTATGCAAACATTAAATAGCTACATTGGTCCACCCGTTTTCCAGTGATGCGGTGGCCTGTCGAACAGCTTTCATTTACAACCGACTTCATCAATAGACGAAATTTCTAATGCAGTTGTAGGTATTTTTTTTACAAAAGAAACCGTCATCCTGACGCTGAATTAGAAAATTCTTTCATTTTTAACTGATATGATATCTACATATCTATTTACTTTCAGATTGGTTCCATAAAATTTTCATTAAAATTTATTCAACCGTTTGGTATTTAAATCAAAATATACAATACAATACAATACAAATACAAAAATTCTTTATTGTACACCAGAAGAAAAACAGTTACAGATGAAGAAACTTAAAGCTATAGTACAATGGGCGGACTTATCGCTAAACCTACATGGATGACATGTTTTACCGGTTACTTACATACTTATCAGTATAAAATAAAGGCGATTGAAATCAGTTTAAAAAAATTAAGTTTATTGTTTTAAAACTTATATTTATACCACTAATATAAGTTATAAAGCCAATGATTAGAGTCGGTCCTAGGGTCTTTAAGGTCGGTCCTAAGGCTTGTACCTGAGTTATTACACCACAAAGAGAAGGCATGGGCCATGTCTTTATGTCATGGATTTATCTATACAAAAAGCGATAAAGCCATGAAATAAATTACAAATATATTTGAGATTTTTTTGATTTGATTTTTTTAAGAACAGTTAATATGTACAGTTATAGATTATAATCTACCCAACCAATTGACACCGGAATCAAAAACTTTTGCTAAGATTTAGAGGGTGAAAACCAGTTTGCCCGACAAACTAAAATGTAGGTAAATTCACTCACGGACTATTGTCTCTATTACACGTGCAGATAGCAGAACGACGGCGATAACATTTTCAAATACCAGGACGTAAAAAGTAAATATTTTTCTAATGCATATCTATTTGTATATTTTATCAAGCCCTTCTTTTTCCATCATAGCCTTTTCTTCTTTCTTACTTTCTTACAAATAGGCTATTTTACGTCAATTTTCAATAAGCTCTCGAAAAGCGCACGGAAACACGACATCCGTATATGGTGAGAATTCCTCCAATCGGCACAAAATGTTTCGTTTAAACATACAGCCTTATTAATAAACACGAATTAGCTTTAGACTAGTTACACCATCTTTTGTCTCTTTCGATCCAGCTAAATATTCCAGTAGCAAAAAAAGGACATAAGCTGAAGTAACTAATCCGAGACTAATACCCGTTTATTAATAAAGCTGATATGGATTAACCACAACAGATTTAGACAAGCCTTAAACAAGTGTCAAACTATTATTTTGCATTGTTAAAAACGCGTTTGACGTCTGTCTAAGCCTTGTTTATGTATTTGTGGTAACACGGTTATTGTGCGGAGGCAAAGCAATGGAACAACTTAGCAGTGTTTCCTGAAAAATATAATCTGGGAGTTTTTAAGGAAATAATGAACCGGTATGTTCTAAGCAAGCATGTTCTATCGTCGATCGCGTCGTCATTTACTATCAGGTGAGACAGTGGTCAAATGCAAGCCTATCAAAGATAAAAATAAGCTAATTTTTTATCTAAGCTAAGTTTAATATAGCTAGGTACATATATGTTAATGGATATAAGACAATAACCCTACAAAAATAATGTAGTTCCTCAACTTTTTTGCAATTTGCTGATTTCTAGAGTGCCTTAAAAATTTGATAAAAAATTAACTAGTCCCTAAAAAATATTACCTACTTATATATTGCCAATTTTTTTATGTAGGTACTAATATTTTTGTTGACATATAGGTTTTACAATTAAGTTACAATTATTGTTGACCTTAAAGGTACCATAGAATAGATTACAAAGTGCAATGTATACCACTTTGCACTTTGTAATCTATTCTATGACATCAAAAAAAAGTTTCGCGTTTCTTTTTTTTACAGGTGTAGGTAATCGAAGCTTTGGATCGGATTATTTTATGTGTTCTGCATTATGCGGGATTGCTTGCACCAGTTGTGAAAAAAAAAAACTAGTAAGAGAACTTCTTTTTTTTCAAACTCATTATGTATTGTAATGGATATGCTTGTATAATATTTGACATGAAACACTTTGTAATTTTATATGCTTAATACAATAACTTAATTTTAAGTATCTAATCTAATTTAGACTCATAAAATTGCTAAAAAATAGCCTACTTGCAATAAAATCCCTTGAAATTGATTTTGAATTTATATTATTCATATTTTTTTAGTGAATCGTGTAGCTAGTACACAATATTACGTATTAGTTGATACATTATTGTATCTAGTATTTAGTTAAGTAGTTAAAAAAATAAAGGCAATTTGCCCGGTATAAAATTATGTTTGGAACATTAAAGTTTTTAATTTTCATACTTGTAAAAGTGTTAAAATTAGCCTATTTGCAATAAATTGTTTGAGTTTGAATTTAAATCATTCAAATGACTAAGCAAATCGTAATACACAAGCATGTATATAATATATTAAAAAATAGGTAATTACTACACAATAAGTAAGTACTAATTTCATATCACAAAAATAGAAAAAGCCGCTTTAAGAGTACCTTACTCCATTTTGGTACTCAAAACAAAGTTCTTTTGATAGGTTAACTCTACACAGCTCTACCACAGTAGGTACTGTCGCTCTAGCTCTAGGGTGCCCGATCTAGAGCCGTATCTATTTGTATCTTTCTGCGGTATCTACCTTTATTTCTCAAATATATATCGTAACACATCGTACATCTTAAAACAATGTTAAAATAGGTACCTACGAGTACCTACCTAACCAGTAAGTACGTAAGGCAATAAACATTTAAAAAACAATTTATTAACAATTTACCTACTTAGGCAGAAATATCCGTTTCTTTTTTGTTTACTTCAGCATACTCTATAAATACTTGAGTAATTTTATAAATTGAAAATCTTTCACACTTTTTTATTATCTTACACCTACTTACTACACTTTGTTATTAATCAAAGTTTCAGATAATAAAATGAGTAGGTACGTAGGTATTCCTAGTCTCGATATCAAAATGGAAACAAAACTTATTGAACAAAATAACTCGCAGCGAGGTACCATAAGCCCGACTTCATTACATTGGTGTTCATTATTTTTGTTGTAATTAGGCAAATTAAAATGATATCGAAGCGGGCGTTGTGTGCGGCGGTACACGCGGACACGCAGCTCGGAGCGCCATGTATCCGCACGACGCGCAGCTTGGAAGCCCTACCAGGCGGGCCGCCCGAGCCTGCCGGCGCCATTGGCCGTCCGCGGCGCCGCCTTCCGTCACCGTCGCCGGAGCCCCTCCCGTTTTCTCTATCGCTGCCTCCCGCCACATCGCTACCTCCGCTCAGTCGCGATTGTTACCTCCCGCGCGGTGTATCTCGTGCGCATACTGTAAACAGAACGGTGGTGTTGTTGTGACGGCGAGTGTATGTGCGATGCTCGGACGGTGATCGAAGCATGGTGAATTACGTCAATCCGCTCTCGATGTACCAAGGCAAGGGCGGGCAATACGGGAGCGGCTGGTATGGCTGGCAACATCAGAACTTTGAGGAGCAGCAGTGGTGCGCTTGGAACGGGGCGCCGGCCGGCGGGGAATGGACGCCGGATCCTCATCACTTCCCGAAGCGAGAGCCGGGAGACCGCGAGGTGGCGGATATGCCGTCGCCGGCCCGTGGAGACCTAGCCAGCCCTGGAGAAGGCTCACCAGGCTCGAGACCAGCGCAGCCTCCGGCGCCGCCCCGCTCTCCTTACGAATGGATGAAGAAACCCAACTACCAGACACAGCCTAATCCAGGTATTGTTTCCTATTTTGTTGTTATTCCTATAGCACAGGCAAAGAAATTGGATGATTAAAAAAATGAGGGTAGATTTTCGTTAGATACGTAGTATTTCTGTGTAGTTAAGTTTATTTCTGGAGTGGTTGTATTGTTGATTTGTATTACTCCCTATAGCCAAATTCAAAATGTGTCTGTTGTGTTACTATCAAATTTATTATTTACTTCTTGATAAAATAAATCAATTTTAATTTCTTTGTAATACAAGGATATATGCTGGAAGTATAAAGAATCCATAAACCTAACTAACAACTTCTATGTTTGTCCTTCCTATGTACTTGTATAATTACACTTTTTAACGGGCAAAGTGCCTTTTTTCTTTTAATTAACTACTATTTTTTAATATTATACTTTATTATATATTATTATACTATAACTATTATTTATATTTAAAAATAAACTAATCAATATACAAAATATAACGCCTAAAACTAAAATAAATCTAAACTAAAATAAACAACCGATATGTAAACCTAAAAATTATAAATATCTTAACTTAGAAATAAAAAACCACATTTGATTCGCTGTCTGCGGGTAAGGTGCCCAAAAAGCTGGCGACATCACCGCGTTGAATATCCAAACTTAGTCTTTGGCCGAGGCAAGAGCCAGCTCTTTGGCCATCTGTAATTTCTACTAAGCATCTCAACAGCTCCTTCACAAAACTGCGAGCGGACGCACCCCATGGTCACATTGTTTCTACCTACACCAAACGGAAGAAATATGACCCTATCCCGTGAACAAAGATTCATATTTTATCTGTTTAACATTTTCCACAAATTCCGCCTCTGCACTAGTCGCTCTTGAAGTTCTCTGGAGGTATAGTGGAGGTCTGACTGCCTGAGCCCAATCAACCCAATAATATAACAACTACTAAATACTACTTGCTATACTACCTACCTACTACAGCAGAAAAATATTGGACTATATATACTGCGATGACTTATATAGACAGTCCAAATGCTCCAGACCACTACCGGTTGGTAGCGTGCCCAACGCGCTGGCAGCATTGCCTCGTTGGATTGCAATGTTGATTTGTTGTGCCAAATAAGTGTCAATCTTAGGTAATCATTTATAACATTAGAACATACATCACATAGATATTTATTAGGTACCTATATAAGTAAAAAAAAATTAAGCTTCACTTCAAATGCTTACACGAGAACAGATTGTACTTTTTTACTTTATTGAATTAAAGTCACGCCATACTGTGATAATATGCGGAAAAGGTTTATGAAAATCCTAAAAACGCATTATTAACGCGCCGTTTTTTTAGGGAATATCTAAGGTAATGGCAACATACAAAAACTTTCAATGATAGCCACTTGTTTTTCTATGCATATAATATTATGTAAAAAACAAAATCTGATACAATGCGTATTCTTTTAATTCTAATTTATTGTTAACTTTTTATCATCACCATAGTGATGTATGATCATCACCATTCAAGTACCTAAGCTCGAAATGTCATTAGTAATAGTACCTACACAAAATCAGCTATAAGTAGAAATAGTAAAACCTCGTGGTATTAAAGCACTTTATCAAGGCAAAGTGGGATTCCCGTCTTGCGTGTTTAGTGCCCTCGGCCTTTGTATCAGTCACTTTCTTCCATTGATGAACAATGTAATAGGTACCCACTATGTGTTAAGGAAGTACCTACTTTAATAAAGTAATAAAGTAAAAAAGTAAATAAAGTAAATATGCAATCCTACTTACTGATGCTATAATATATTTATACAAAAAAGGATCGTTGTACATTTGTATGTATACATATGTTTGAACTCCTTATATTATTATTTTCCTACCTACTTAATTGTACATACCTAAATAGCAGGCTATCTAAATTTTTTTCATTAATTTATATCTTACTATGTATTGAAAAAAACTTACTTCCATTCGTAGTCACAGATTACGGAAAAAAATTGAATTCAGCCTAAGTTTTTAAGAATTTTGAAGAAAACCGAAGTTACAAAAAGTAAGCATTGCATGGTTAGACAATCTTAATACCTAGGTATTTAGGTAGGTAGGTCTATCTATTTACTTTAAGTATACCAAATTTTTGGTGTAAGTGATATTTTTTATGGTTATTATAAATTTTGAGCCACCCTGAGTCATACCTTCATTGTTTTGCATATTTCCGAAAAGTTTGCATCGGCAGACGACAAGGCAAAATACGAATGAAACCAATTCAAATAAAACGCTGAAATACATATATAATATTATTTTGTTGTAGTCCAAGTTATGTAGGTACTTGACGGTCAAATTTATTTCAAGATCATCCTTGCGGTTGTTAGTAAAAAGTTGCAACAAATCGTAAAATACTAGTTTTCCTATTTTTATTGGCAATTACAGTTGCAATTTGGTTGCGATAGAAAAAAGGTTATGCCATTATTACGCCAACAGTTGCAAGCCATCAGAAATAATACAAAAAGTCAAGTTGCCATAGAAAACCAACTCTATACTTTGAAATGGAATAATGATTTATATACCTACACAAAAGAAGTTCTATGCACCATGATGTAGAAAATTTAATATCAATTATTAGTATACTTTAGTTCATATTATACCTAATTAGTCTGCAACCGAGAACGTACTTTAGATTACTTTATTATTATAAGCCATTAATTTATTCAAATACTATTTATCATTGCGCTCCGTGTTTACCCATACAGATTTAATTTTCTGGTGTGCACGGACCACCCCTTCTCCATTGTAAAATACAGGTTCATAATTTTAAAATTTAAACTCTTCGATCCCCGCACATCAAGGGCATGGGCAAGCTTTTTAAAATGATCCATTAATTTAATATTATATATAAGATGCTATTCTCAATATTTAAAGATACCTATACTTATTTTCCCTTCAGATGGTGTTCAAACTTAAATTCAACACGTGACCAAAATGATTTCTATTTAGCCCAAAAGCTAATAAGCATTGTCATTCAACGGGGCAATGCTATTTGTTGCTGCCCGTTGCCTACTGGTAGCGGCTTCTTAGATTCAGTTTTGATACTGCATCGTTTTTAATTTTAAACTGTCATCTTAATCTAAATATATATAACTCTTAAAGTTGATTGAATGTTGATTGAAGGAGATTGAATCATTTCAGATAGATCACTATATCACATAGTGATCTATCAACGCACAGCCCAAACCACTGGGGGGATCGGGCTGAAATTTGGCATGCAGGTAGATGTTATGACGTAGACATCCGCTAAGAAAAGATTTTTCGAAATTGCACGCTTAAGAGGGTGAAATGGGTGGTTGAATTATTTTCTAGTGTAATATAAGTGTATCTAGGGTAATTCTGCTGAAAACAATAATAAACGAAATCACTTATATTTGACTCATGGTCCACACAGTACTAAACACAATCATTAGAAATTATATAAAAAATGTCACAAACAATTTTTACACACAGAGTTTTTCAAAACTTTCACCTTGTACTGTTTTCTACTGTTTTAGATATTTTTGTATTACAAAGTTGCTTCTGTGCTGTTTTCAAGTGTACTATTCTGGTTTTAAGCTTACAAACCGGCTCGCGAACCTGTATGAGTACTCACAGGCTATAACGATCTTAGGACTATTTCACACATAATCGAGTGTAGGTAATCAATGTAATTGCTACACACTTTTTGCCTCTGTTGCGGTTTGCCGAACCTAATTTAATTTCCAGTTTTGTTTTTTTGCAACTTAAAACCTGAAAATTGTTATTGAATTCCTTTGATTGACTAAATCGGATTTAACAATGTTAAAAGGACGAAAGGACGGCCAATCGAGTAGAATATCATTGACATTAGGTAATTACTTCGACTTATGACTTATGGTCGATCTTGCCTCGTTTTTTCATGCTATACTAAATTTTTTTTTCTGTTGCTAATAAATAAATTTTCTTTCACTCTTTCTTCATATATTTAATTGAAAATTTCAAAATGACGTGCGCAGTGCAGCGTCCGCAACGCACGCGGGATATTTCACAAAAGTAATAAGTAGGTTTAGAGAGTTTTGTGTCACTTCTGTATGCGTAATATTAAAAGTAGTTTACTTAAAAAACCCTTTAAATGTATAAATATACCCACGAGTAAAAGGATGAATTAAAAAAATCTTAAAATAACTTTAAATTGGCAATAACACCTAAGCTTTATCTATATCAAAAAAAGTCCTACCACCTAGGTAAGACTTTTTTTGCAATGTTCGTCTAGATAGGTACCTGCACCGCTTTGCCAGTTATTCTGCCGCCAAGCAGTAGTACGCAAGCACTATTGTGTTCCGTTTTGGAAGGCACTGTAGCTAGTGAAATTACTGTACAAATGAGACTTTATGACCTAATCTCACAGTCTAGTAATATTATTACTGGACTGAGTGATTTGTCAGGATAACGTGCGCAGTGCAGTGTCATGCGAAACTCTGTACTGAGTTCCAAGTGCAACTGATATGGGCCACCGTGTCGCTTAATATCAGGCGTATAACTAACTCATTATGACATTTATTAACATGAAAAGATGTGATGAATTAAATGACGTAAATATTCGATTTTACAAAATAATACGACTTACGAGAAATACTCTTATTTCTTGAGTCTTATTTCCTAGCGCTTTCTTGTTGTGATTTTCGTAGACAGGGTAGTAATAGTTCCGGAACATAGGAGAGCTATCGACACTTACACCTGGCAATTGCCCGTATTACTATCCAAATTTATAGATGAGAACATATTTAATAATATGCATAAAAATTAATAAATGAATATTCGTGGACATTTCACAGAGCGCTATCTAGCCCCAAACTAAGCAAAGCTTGTACTATGGGAACCAGATAACTGATACAATATTTAGATATGTTTTGTTTGTAAATGCATACAAGAATACACAGATCAAATATCGAAGTTCATCTCACAAATGTTTAGTTCCTGGGCGGGAATCGAACCCACAACCTACAGTTCAAAAGATTCCATCTACTTTAATCGCCTTAATTTTATACTGAGATTTATTATTATTATATGATGTATCATCTATATATTTTTACAGTTATTAGGATTTACAAATCAAACTACTGAACAGATTTTGATAAAATGTCTATGGGAACAATCTAAAAGAAACTATATTCCTTTAAATAAACAGGATTTCTCCAATGGTTTATAAATGACGGTGGTATGAAGAGGCAACAAACATAATAAAACACAACCTTGATTGAGCACCTCCTCTTTGAAGTCGGGTAAAAACTGATCAACTAATATTATCTTCAACTAGCTTCTGCCCGCAGCTTCGTCCGCGTGGCCTATAGGAAACGAAGATTTTTTTTCATAGATAATTCATTGCACCATCTTAGGGGTGGAATTTCTAAAAACATTGCAAGTGTACAAAGAACACATCCTCCAAATTTCAAGTTTCTAGGACCAGCGGTTTAGGCTGTGCGTTGATATATAAGTTAGTCAGTCAGTCAATCAGGACTTTTTATTTTAAACAATAAACTAGGCTTGTTAATTTGCCGGGGGCAAGCTGGCTGAACTGCAGTCGCGACCCCTTCTCGCCCCCCGTAGGGCGGACGAGGGCTCACTGGGGGGTTTTAGTGGGTTCGAGTTCCACATACCCCCTGCCACCACCCCCGTGGTGGGAAGTGCGAGGGCATTTCCCCCCTTCAAATAAAAGAGGCTTGTTCATTTAAAGCAGCAACTGAAGTAGTCTAGATTAGGTAAGTGTTTTACGCATAATTTTTTTTTGTTCAGGCTCACGTCTGCGACCGCAACTTCACCGGATGGAAAGCGATGATGATGCGGTCGAAGATGGACGCTTGCCTAGCGGACTAGCGTGCTTAACAAGTACATAGAATTTTATATATTATTAGTAACTAGAGGTTCCACGCGATTTCACCCGTATTTTCTCACATACATAAAGTCAAAGTCAAAAGATTTATGGCAAATAAGCTATTTTTAGCATTTTTTAAAGTCAAAATTATATCAGGTACTTCAAATTAAGTAATTGTACTAAGCATATAAAATTACAAAGTGCTTATTGCCAAATATTATATAGCAAGGTCATTATCTACTATATAAAAATAAGTCGGGTTTTCCTTCCTGACGCTATAACTCCAGAACGCACGAACCGATTTCCACGGTTTTACATTCGTTGGAAAGGTCTCGGGCTCCATGAGGTTTATAGCAAAGAAAATTCAGGAAAAATTCAGGACAAACCAACATTTTAAGTAGATGGCACCGGTGCGTGATACATTGTTTTTCGTATATTATAAAATGTTAAATAAATAATCGTCCACCGGAGCGAAGCCGGGACGGGCCGCTAGTAATATATGAGTTTGAAAAAAAAAGAAATTCTCTTTCTCACTACTAGCGGAGCGCTGCGGCCCGCGGTTTTACCTGCAGATATAAAGTATTCTATGTGTTAATACAGAGCATAAGTTATCTGCATTCCAAGTTTCTTTAAAATACATTTAGTAGTTTTTGCGTAAAAGAGTAACAAACACCCATACATTCACGCTTATAATATTAGTAAGGATTCGATTTTTTGCATCGTAGCTCTCAATTTTTCTGTCTGACGATTGTTGTACGATAGTGTTTTAGGTTAATTAAAATATTATTGGCAAATATTTTTCGTAAATTAAGAGATTTATAATATTTTAAAGGTTTTGAATTGATATACCCATTCTACGAAGGCGGAGTTGGATTTTGATGCCTTTAGTAAAAAAAAATTGATCTACTTCCACGAACGATCACCAGTCCATAAAACAGATTCCACCAACCAAAACCTGTAAATTGGATATTGCTCAAACCTAGTGTGAAACAACGAATTACTACAACAAATATATAGGAGCCATTATTTTTATTGTATCGTTGCAATAAACAGATCATAAAGTTTATATTACCCGCGTTTTAAATGCTTATTGTCGAATGAGCTTGTTCCAATTTTAAAATAATAAGAACTAGGTATATATGCCTAAAGAACAGAGAAAATTGATAGCGTCATTTAAAAGTAAAAGGCTTTAATATGTCTAAAGCTAGAGGTGGCAATGTAGCACCGGGGAAAGCAATGATTTTAAGGTAAGGGTATTGACTTCTTGGTGAAATGGCTTCTGTGGCTAGTAATTAGAATTTAAAATCCAATCACTGAGAATGCGTTTGACAGCTACAATAACATTATCAACTACTAGGGGCTGGGTACTAGTGACTAAATAGGTATAATTTTCCCGAGTATCACCATAGGTAAGGCCAGTGTTTATTCGGCTAAAAGCCAATGGTACGTACAAAATGGGAATAGGAGGTTGTTTATTCAGTACTAAGATATTTATTTCTCATCATTTATCAACTTATCATCATTAAGGCCGCGTCATAGAATGCTTTTTGACTGGTTCTCTATAACGCTTAGTTTTAAGTTGAAAATCGCATATCCTAATTAGATGTCAAACTGAATGTGTGCATGAAAAATGTGTTGATTTTTTTTTTTTTGTGTATAACGTGAAATACGGATATCAAATAAATATTTTCGCAAGCTATTGCTTTAGCACACCAGCCATGGCTATTTAATTTGTAAAACAATGTTTTCTTATCGCTGAAGATACTGCGTTCATAAAGCGTTATTTGGGGGAGCTAATTTTGGTCCTCTAACCAACGTCTAGTTTCTAACTGAACATAATTGATATAGGTGATATAGTAGTCCAATGCAAGCCTATCAGGTTAAATAATCATCATTAAAGTTGAAAATTTGGAAAACAAATATTCAAAAACTTTTTTTTTGAGGGGTGGAAATGCCCTTGACTTCCCTGCCACCACGGTGATGGCAGGGGGGTATGTGGGACTCGAACCCACTAAAACCTCCCCGTGAGCCCTCGTCCGCCGTACCAAGGCGAGAAGGGGTCGCGACTGCAGTCCAGCAAACTCGCCCCCGGTGTTCATAAACCTGTCTTAATGACTTAATTCGCTGGGTTTACTCCACCGGCAATGTGGCAGCCATTCTCGAACTGAATGGTCTCATGCTTAACAATGGTAAAAGACCTGTCGGAATGACTCTGGTTTCCTGGAAGATGGAGGCGCTTTTAGTGTAGGAAGCTCCTTAGGTTGGTGTTGTATACGTACGTACTTATCATTATAAGTATAGATACTGGTTGGGCGGGCTAGAATGCATAGATTCTAGCCCGAGGTTGGAGTGCCTGTACGCTTGTTGGAGTATTTTTATCCAGAATGGTATTATCATTACATCTTGTCAGTGTCAGCAGCGACGGAACATCTGGTGCCATCTTTAGGTCGACACTAGGTCACCGTCATATCTTACTGAGACACACAAAAAAACGCCACCGTTACATGGTTAATACCCGACATGTGCGGACAAAGCGATTTGGTTCGACATTTATCATGCGACCAGCCAAAGAGTGGAACGCTTTACCTGCGTCCGTATTTCCCGATAACTACAACCTGGTAGTCTTCAAATCGAGAGTGAACAGGTATCTTCTGGGCAAGCGTGTTGCATCCGAGACCGTATTGTTACTTACCATCAGGTGCGATAGTGGTCAATCGCAAGCCTATCAAACAATAAAAAAATTAGTAGTACTTGTTATATTATTATTGTAGAAGAATATTAGAAGAATTTATTTCGAAGAATAAAGGCACTTTCCAGAAAAAAATAATATAGGACATATTATTTTTTGAATACATTAATTTAAAAGAAACTTTTTAATTAATAGCAATTTCTACTTGTATACCTACAGTCTACAGTAATAGTTTCAAAATCCCAAATGAAAAATGTTTTATCTTCTAAACGTGTAGGTTACAAAGTTACTTCGTTTACAAAGTAGGCACCTCTCTATAAAACGCTATGTAGGCAGACACGTGTCTAAATTAATTTTCTGCAGAAGCCTATTAAATAAATAGGTACTGGTAATATTCACCACATAAACTTTCATGTGAAGTGTGGGTAATTATTATTTTGGTGACAATGACCTTCAATTACAGCGCCCATCTCCTGTCCTGACCATTTGGCTAACCCACCGTGAAATAACCGGCCAGCTTTCGATAATTCCGTTACAAAACTAAATTACCTGCTCACGCAACGAAACAAAACACTGTCGCATTCGCGGACAAATTAAATAATTTACGATTTCGGAGACAACCACCGTGAAGAAATTCAATAAACACGATTTGCGTCGTTTCTGATCTACAATTATATGGATACAACAGTTATCTACGCATAAAAATAATTGCTATACGTAAAACTAGCCTTAGGATAGTGTCAAAAACCTCTATGTTAGCAGTTTCGGTTGAAGACTCTCTCGTAGTAGCAATAAAAATGTATTTAAATATCCACTGTTGCTAAATAAACGTAGCCCGTGCCGAAATGCTCAATTGATGGTTCTTTGAATATCTTAAAAGCCATAGCTCACAGATAAAGTAAGGTAACATAAATAGACATGTCAATTCGTTTATTGCAAGTGGATAGTTTAAGTACAAGTACCTATATTCAATAATAGTTAATAGGGTAGGTGGGTAGGTACTTGTTAAACTGCACTAAAATAGGGCTATGCCTACATCTTTCTTCTAAATATATATAACTCAAAGGTGACTGACTGACTGACATAGTGATCTATCAACGAACAGCCCAAACCACTGGACGGATCGGGCTGAAAATTTGCATGCAGGTGCAGGTGCAGATGTTATGACGTAGGCATCCGCTAAGAAAGGATTTATCAAAATTCCACACCCTTAAGAGGGTGAAATGGGTGGTTGAATTATTTACCCATAGGCCATGCCGCGGGCGAAGCTGCGGGCAGAAGCTCCTTGAATATAAAAAGATGGAAAGGATGCTTATTTTTCCTATATTAGTCCAAACATATCCACAATCCACATAACAGAAACCCTTAAGTAGAATCTTTACTGGGAGGTATTTTATGTTCAAAAAGAACAAACCACTAAATTTTTGGTAGCAATCATTCTGTCTGTGCACTGCGAGGTATAAGCTTCTTTCATCTATCGTGATTCATCCTTGACTATTCTGGAAGAGCTTGAATATCTTCGACCTGTCTTGTCCATTCGTGACCATGCTATAATGTCTTCAATCTATAATGTCCACAGTTGCGTGTCCTTCCTCGTGACTACACCATAATGTCTTCGACCTATCTTTTCCACAGCTACGTGCCTTTCTTTGTGACCACACTATAATGTCTTCAACCTCTCTTGTTCATAGTTGTGTGTCCTTTTTCGTGACCATACCATATTGTCTTTGACCTATTTTTTCCACAGCTACGTATCGTTCTTCGTGACCACACCATAATGTCTTCGACCTGTCTTGTCCACAGCTGCGTGTCTTTATTCGTGACCACACTATGTGTTCAACCTATCTTGTCCACAGCTGCGTGTCCTTATTCGTGACCACACTATAATGTCTTAGAACTATCTTGTCTACAGCTACCTGTCCTTCTTCGTCAAAAGACAAGATAGGTTAAAGGCATTATAGTGTGGTCACTATAATGCCTTCGACCTATCTTGTCCACAGCTGCGTGTCTTTATTCGTGATCACATTATAATTACAATAGAAACTTATTAACTATACGATACTAGTGGTCTGCTTATTGTCATCATTTGAGTTGAATTATACAGGAAACGAAGAGATATCTTCTATTCTTCTTTAAACTTGTGTGGGTTTGTTAGAACTAACAGTGGGAAAATTTAAGTTCTATGCGACACCAATATTGATTTCAAATATTTTTTGGGTGTACAATAACAATTAATTTTTCAGTGCTTACTCTTCTACTTCTACTCTTGCTGCTTATGTTTAAAAAAAGGTTTGGTAAACTGTGTTTGGTACATGCAAGTTTGGGTTTAAATATTAATATAGCTGTTAAATCGTATTTTACCTATATTGAAATGTCAAGCAAATCCAAAACATTTCAAAATCGTACAAAATTCATACCATTTCAAATCGGAAACTTTTATGTGTTCCGGTACAAATCAAAACAATTATTTATTGTCATAAAGGCTTGTCTTTTACCGCTACCTTACCTGAGTTCAGTAACAATAACGCGAATAAGTCATGGAAATTAAGGTATTATGCATAGATGACGACTGGCTCTCATCGCAGGAAGTCGTAGCACCGAAGCGATATGTGACGCATTTGGATAATTACATAGATTATTTAATTTCAAATTCGGAATCTTCGTTCAAGAATCTTAAATTAGCTGCACCACAAAAATATCCCAAAAATTGACACAAAAACTCATTTTGCCCTATCAGGCAATTTATTCAAGTCGTTGCAATTATCGTTGAGCATAACATTAGATGTTATTTTGCGTTTACTGGCACGGTTGTGTTAACGCGAGCCTTGGGAGCGAGTGCATGGCAAGAGCAATTAATCGCCGAGTCTCGGGATTCTAGGGTAGGGGGATCTCGGGATAGCGGGGGTTCGACTCGCGGCGACAATCACCGCCAACGGCGCCCCCGGGATTCAGAACAAGTTAAATCTTTGCCAAGTTGCCAACTTACTCTCTGTGGCGCTCCGTTGAAACACTCGTTCTGCACTTTCATAAGAGCTTTAACGACGGCCATAATTTAAACTTTAGAATTTAACGTTATTCGGTATATGGAATTCAACACGCAGAAATTTGCAAATTTTATCATTTTTTAAAGAGTACGCATTAACTTTTTTTTTTAAATCCATGTTGACTGTTAGATAATGTTTCGTAGCATTAAGTGTAATTATTACTTTCTACTTTCTCAAGTACATGTTTGTTATTTATTTATCAACATCACAGCCACTTGTTTTATGTCTTTAATTAAACAAACATATTTTTTGGGCCTAAATTTGTTTTGAAGCCTCATCATGTTCAAGTATCTCCAGAGTATTCTCATCTACAAAAAACCGTTCTATCTACCCGATACCTGAATGAATCGTAGGTACCCCTATATCTATACATGAAGAATATATAAGTGCATATGTTTGCATAATGTGTACCCACCTACATAAAATACTGCGTCTCTTAGATCAATAGAATGTCAAGTTTACGCATGTATTACAACTTCATATTTGTATTGTTCGCTGTGTCCACATTGTCCTGGTCAAACGGTTCTGTGTACAAAACCACTTTTATTTACAAATGTTCTCGACTTGTTTGCACAAAACCAGGACATTCGGGGAAATAAATCTATTTGGTCGCATTCACCAATCCCAAGACCCGATACGCTCAGCGGGAGATTAGAATTTTGACGCTTGCTGACACAGATCGTTGTCAAAATGTTGATTCCAAATGAGCCAACAATAGAAACATCAGTCTCTAAATGAATTAGTGGAGATAGTGTTGAAAGCTCTCGTTTCTGCGGTAGCCCCGCCCCGGGCAGTCTGGAGGCAAAAAAAAATCAGAAGCAAACTGTGTTATTGTTTGTTATTGTTTGAGCTCGTAACTAATCGGCTGTAGCACGGGGAAGTTTGTTTATTGTTGTCATCGAAGACGGAGTAAGTTTTCTTGGAGTCACGCTGAGCTCACTTATGTCACTGTCAGATGATAATAATGAGTTTACTAATAGGTAGCACATGGGTGGCACGTAACAATGACGTCTGGTAGTATTGTCTACCATCGATCACAGCTATACGCTAATTTACGTAGGATGTATACGTACCACGTGATATGATGTTCGCACCTTTAAAGTCGAAGTATATTGCAGTTGTGCAATATTGCAAACAACGATGTAGATCTGATTTTTAAGGCTTAAATTCAAATGCTGCACATTTATTTTAATTTTTTATATTTAATTGTATATAGGCCTATATAGGTTGTCTGGAAGAGATCGCTATTAGCGATAAGACCGCCCATTGTTGCACTAGTATGTAAGATTTAATAATTTCTGTATTGTTTGAATTTCTTTGGTGAGACAATAAAGAGTTATCTATCTATCTATCTATCTATAGGCCTATATTTTTCTTACTGTAATATAGTAAAAAATATCTCTATATGACACACACACATATGTATATAAACACGATTGATTCAAAGAGAAATAGATACGTGCTACGTATTATTATTATCAGCAGAGCGATTCATAATTTTATAGAAAATAACGTTGAAAAATGAACACTTACAGAAGCAATGATAATAAACATATCAAGCTCTCAAAGAAATCAGTATCAGATTCATCTCGATCGCTCACTACACTTCTCGGGAAGTGTTAGTATGGCGATAGTAGTATCGGCCGCGCCCTCGTCCATCACAACCGCATTACAAGGAGGTAACCACGACATGACGTTAGAGTCAACACGGTTCAAAGGCGCCGCTATCGGCCCCAGAACGCGATAATCGCACGTTAACTGAAAGCAGGATTTCGGCAGACCGACAAAGCGGCCAGAACTGATAGCTGGCCGATTAATAGTTTTCCTTTCACAATTTAGTGCATGTACGACAAGCGATCTGATAAAACGGTACACGTGTAATCGATTGTAAATCGATAATGTAATTTGCGCATCAAATATGCCTTTGTCTGTTTATATCGGTGATAAAAATCTACACATTCATCATCATCATCAGCCTATATTAGTCCACTGCTGGACATAGGCCTCTCCCAAGGCACGCCACTGAGCCCGGTCTTCGGCTCTATTTTTCCAGTTATTCCCAGCTACCTTGCGTATGTCATCGCTCCATCTCGCCGCAGGTCGTCCTACACTACGTCTGCCGATCCGCGGTCTCCACTCCAGAACACGTCTACCCCAACGGTTGTCGGTTCTTCGGCAGATATGACCAGCCCATTGCCACTTCAGCTTGCTAATTCGCTGAGCTATGTCGGTAACCTTAGTTCTCTGGCGAATAGTTTCGTTTCGGATTCGATCCCGCAGAGATACTCCTAACATAGCTCTTTCCATAGCTCGCTGAGCGACCTTGAATTGATGGACTAGTCCTACCGTGAGTGTCCACGTTTCGGCTCCGTAGGTCATGACTGGTAGGACGCACTGGTTGAAGACTTTCGTCTTAAGACTTTGCGGGATGGGCGATGAGAAGACTTGGCGAAGCTTCCCAAATGCTGCCCAGCCCAGCTGTATCCTTCTTTTGGCTTCACTCTCGAAATTATTTTTCCCTAGTTGGAGCGTCTGCCCTAGGTAAACGTACTTCCTAACAACTTCAAGAGCTACTCCATTTATGGCAATCGGTCTCGGAACAACGTGCTCGTTGAGCATGACCTTGGTTTTATCCAAGTTCATCCGTAGACCGATGCGTAAAGAAGAATCAGCTAAGCCGTTCAGCATCCGTTGTAAGTCCTCCAACGATTCAGCCATTATGACGATGTCGTCTGCGAATCGCAAGTGAGAGATGTACTCGCCATTTATATTGATGCCACAACCCTTCCAGTCCAGTGTCTTAAACATATCCTCCAAAGCGTTTGTGAACAATTTCGGGGATATAACATCCCCTTGTCTCACTCCTCGACGCAGTTGGATATGTTCAGACGGCTGGTTTTGTAATTGGACGGTCATCGTTGCGGCATCATACAGGCATCTCAGCACTTCGATGTATCGCCAATCGACTTGGCATCGCTGTAAGGAGTCCAGAACAGCCCAGGTTTCAATAGAGTCAAAAGCCTTCTCATAGTCCACAAAAGCTAAGCACAGGGGTCGATTGTACTCTTCGGTCTTCTGTACAATCTGCCGCACTGTGTGGATGTGGTCTATGGTGCTATATCCGCTACGAAACCCGGCCTGTTCCGGAGGTTGAAACTCGTCAAGCCTTCGCGCTAGACGATTCGTGATGACCCTAGAGAACAACTTGTAGAGATGGCTCAGAAGCGATATGGGTCGGTAATTTTTCAAAAGGGTTGTATCACCCTTTTTGAAAAACAAAACGACCACGCTTCTATTGCATGCCCTCGGAGTTCTCCCAGTAAAGAGGACAGAGTTAAAAAGCTCCTGCAACTCACTAAGTACTGGAGCTCCTCCAGCTTTTAAGAGCTCAGTCGTAACTCCGTCCTCCCCTGAGGCTTTTCCGTTTTTGAGCTGTTTCAGGGCCATCACGATCTCGTCCTGGCTGACTTCAGGCAGCTCTTCGGTGTAGTGGCGTGTTAAAGTGGCTCTATAGTCCTCTGTATTGGGGTCAGGTCGAGAAGCATGTGATGCGTAGAGTTGGCTGTAAAAATCTTTGACTTCCAAAAGGATCTCCGGCTTTGAAGAGACGACTGTCCCCGTTGATGTAGTCAGCTTCGTCAGGTGGCTTCTCCCAAGTTGCTGGACGAACACTTTTGACCCCCGATTCTGCTCTATAGCCTTTTCAATTTCGAGCGTATTGTAAGATCGGAGGTCACGTCGTACCAACTTTTTAATGGACTTGTTGAGTGCCTGCTGGTGTCCTGACGAAGACTGGGGATTTACACGTCGTTCCTCTATAAGCTTCAGAGTATCTCTCGAAAGTTTAGATTTTTTGCCAGTACGCTGCTTTGCACAAAACTTCGCGCCTTCTTCCCTGAGGACATCCACCACTTGGTCGAGTTTCTGGTCTACGTCATCTGTGGTTTCCAAGGCAGCGAATCGATTTTCCAGTTTTAACTGGAATGTCTCAGATCCTACCACGGTTTGGACCATGTTTGGTCGGAGCGTGGACTTCATTAAGCGAGCTCGTTCCAGCTTGAAGTCGATATTCAGAGTGCCTCGTACAAGTCTGTGATCACTACCGGTGTTGAACCTAGTGATCACTGAGACATCTCTGAATATACGCCGTTTATCTGCTATAATGAAGTCGATCTCATTTTTCGTTATGCCATCGGGGCTCTGCCACGTCCACTTCCTTTGAGGCTGTTTCCTGTAGAAGGAGTTCATCAAAAAGAGTCCCTCCTTCTCAAGGAAGTTGACAAGCATTTGGCCCCTTTGGTTTCTACTGCCAAAACCGTGGGGTCCTATTGACGATTCGCTGCAAGTCTGTACTCCCACTTTAGCGTTGAAGTCTCCCATGACAACGTTGAAGTGAGCCTTAGAGGTACTATGTGAGGCTTTGGATATGTCTTCATACATACCTTCTACCTCATTGTCCAAATGTGTCGAAGTCGGCGCGTAAACCTGGATAACCTTGAGGCTGTACCTCTCGGTTAACTTTATAACGAGGTACGCAACCCTTGTCGACACACTAGACATTTCCACAACGTTGTCACTGAGAGCTCTATGAACCAGAAACCCGACGCCACCTTGGGAAATATGGTCTCCTTCCCTGAAATACATAAGATGGCCCGATTCAAGAGTTATGGTGTCCTCCCCCTCTCTTCGGACTTCACATAAACCTAGAATGTGCCATCTTATGTTGTTCAGCTCTTCCTCTAGCTGCAGAAGATGTTCGTCAAGTCGAAGCGTGCGTCCGTTGTACGTTGCCAAGGTCAGTTGGTTTTGGCGGCCTACCGTAGCCCGGGGATTCTTAGCACCCCCTGCCCTGCCGTTACCATGACCGCCGCCTTGGTCAGGAATAGCCGGGCGGCCGGGAACTAGGGGCCGTGATATTTGTGTGCTTGTCATAGGGAGGATTTGCCCATAATCGCCACGCTGGGCATGCGGGTTGGCGATCGCAGAGCGCAACTGCTTGTACCGGTGACGCTGCTGCCCGTCACCGGCCAGTTGTATTTTGTCAGTTCCGCCTGTCTGGAGATGGTTATACCGCCATCTTTCGGTCGACGGGTGTAAGATTTTTATCGTCATTTACCTTAGTCGCCTTTTACGACACCTCGGTAAGAAAGAGGTAGGGACTATTCTGTTCTGCCGGTCACCTCACGGCCTACACATTGTCATTATACTTTTCAATAGGATAATAATATGGTGTTTTCATAAATCCCATCACCTTTTATTTTCATATTGTCTAATTAGGAGGAAAATTAAAATCTTGTGAGCGGAAATTAAATAATGACACTGTTGAATTCTGACGTTATATTATGTTTATTTTACTAGTCAATATGTTTTCTAAAACTTATACTTACAATATTGCTGCACCCCGCGATTTATTCTGTATGTACAATTTGACAAGTTAAAATGACATGAAACCCGGGACCTAAAGCACACCAAACATGAAGATACGCTCAACAGTATCAGTGTTGTGGTATAAATAAAAAATACTCACTCAAGCATTCGCAAAGAATAGATGAAAACTGTCTCTAAAATAAGGTTTGCTTAAATTTAGAAACGTATTCGTTGAAGTCTTTTGTAAGGTCCCAAGAGACCCTCTACGGGCTCTACGAATAGAGTTCAACGCGTGCTCCAATAAGTTATAAAAACAATTAAATCATTCGATATTTATTATGAGAAATCTATTTTATTATTTTATAGGCCTTATAGCCATAAGCTTATTATAAGTACTTTCGATATAATCTTCATTAAATAACAATTTGCAAGTCCATTAGTTTCAGTGCCATCGCTTTATCATGGCCACGATTCATGAGTAAATGTATGTGCGCGCTTGTTATCATAATTACTATAATGTGTAATAACAATAAGCGTTGAAACACCACTTTAACTATGACAAATATATCTTTATAATACGAAAGCAATACATTATTTCTAATGATTTATTGTGGGAAATGCAAAACAGTAGCAAATGTTAATCATAATCATTTATTCATAATATTGTAAATTACATTTCAATTACAGATTTATTATGTACTAGTTGCGCACCGCGGTTTCACCCGTAGGTGAAATGTGTTTTAATTATTTTACTTTTCCGGGATGAAATGTAGCCTATATATTAATCCAGTGTATAAGCTATCTTGGTACTGAATTTCATCCAAATACATTCAGCCGTTTGAGCGTGAAGGAGTAACAAACATACACACATACAAACTTTTGCCTTTATAATATTAGTGTGATTTATACAAAAAAATAGGTTATTATACTAGTATTAGATATAGCTAGGTATAATAGTCTACACATTCAATATATATTATCATTATACTCACAGCCATGAGATGAGATACTTCAACGCGAGAAACTTTATTCAGTGTATCAATCGATAACACGATTCTCTACTATAGGGCTTGAATTTATAAATACTTATTCAACTTTCGTGACGACAGAAGTGAAAAAAAGTGAAAATATAATAGCGTTGTAGAAAAGCTTTTACGTTGGCTATAGACGATTTAACAGTGTCTAATACTTTCACTCATGGTTGGGCAAAGGCGTTGAATTATACATAACTGTTTAACTCTAATTTCAATGATTACCTAAACTTGTTTTAAATAGTGTTTTATTGTGAAAATATCATAGTTCGGTTAACAGTGTGTTGCTAGGCGATTAAGAAAATTGATTGCAACCAATAGAAACACTAATTTGTATGAATTTGATAGTTTCAATACGCAGTTTATGTGCATAGTTACTATAGAAATTTTCAAATTAGGAATGAAATTTCCTTTGTCGCATTGCAATTAAAGTTCCGTGATCACTCTACGGAAACAGTGAAGAGTTTTGAAAAAATCTTTTACTAGAGCAACATGAAAAAAAACAGTTCCTTGTATCTAACTTTTTTGGTTTCTATTTGTTTTAATATTATAGAAACTGACGTGAGTAGTACTCACGTCAGTTTCTACCTAACTCAGTCAGTAACGTCAGTAACTACAACTATTACACGGAGTTTTTGGCGGGAAAGCGAAAAAGATTGCGTCACCGCATTGTATTATTTTCCAAAACTTGTGTTATTTTCAGTGTTAGTGCATAAAATTGGTGGCATTCTATTTGTTAAGTGCTGGATTACAGGCGTGAGTGTGGGAAAATGGTATAATGATGGTGAAACGTTTCTTTTCGTGTTGTTTCCAAAACTCCATAGAAGCTTCAAGTAAAGTTGCCACCACTTTACTAGGAGTATGACTTTGACTAGACTATGACTTGACTTGATGACTTCGACTGTGACTTGACACATATTTGCGTGAAATATTATTAACTTGATGAATTATCAATTACTTGACACTGGCTAAATACACAAAAGTGTGGAGCCAAAACATTTAAAAAAAAACTATTACACGGCTAAAACTCACGAGATGCAGTCGAATAACTCGACCGGTGTTCGGGCCCATCCTCAAGGAGTACGCGCAGCGGCGGTGGCGGTAGACAATTTGTATGAAAACGCGAGCACGAACTTCGCGTTAACGTAAACTCAAAGACTGGCTATCGTAGTGTCATCGAAAACGTAAGGTCTCGATAGTTGTAAAATATGCTTCGTGCTACCGCCTCGCATCGCGCTGCGTAAGTGTACGGTAAACTCGATACGTTTACGATACGATTTATTGAAATGTTCGTGCTAGGGGTACAGATTTTACCCAAAATCTTACGTTGAATAAATGCAAAATAATATTATGATTGTTACTATAACTTATGATCTATATGGCATTAGTCACCAACAGCCTTATTAATAAACAGGAACTAACTTTAGACTAGTTACACCATCTTTTGTCTCTTTCGATCCAGCTAAATATACCAGTAGCAAAAAAAGGACAAAAGCTGAAGTAACTAATATCCGAGACATACCCGTTTATTAATAAGGCTGCAAAAGGGCATAATCATATACATCATACAAGAATAAGAATATCTTTATTGCTTAGAAAAGAGACAAACAGAACCTTAAATATACGATAGGAAGGTACTTTATCAATTACATTTTAGTAATATTAACAAGAGGAAGCTAGTAGGTGGGTACTAAATGAAATTCTATCACTATTACATCACTATATGCAGACATTATATATAAAATGAGGTATCTATTCTTTTATGATACCAAACAAAGGAGGATATATAGTCGTGATATTTATAGGTTTTTACGAGTGTTTGGAATTGGATACGAATTCCGTGCGTGACTACTTTTTGTTATTCTAAGTTTTAATCGTACACGCGAATTGTAGGTACCTGCACTTTGTTGACGGGCTTTTCATTCTCTGCTATGGATAATTTCTGTAAAGATGGGGCCTTACCGCGTAAGTCTGGTGAAGATCGTAATCGTGTTCTCTCTTGCTCGCACTCGTGGACTTTTTAATTGTCGCGTGCAGGATGGCAGGCGAAGCTGATTCCCAGTACGGTTACGCGGTAGGGGTACTGGGGCGAGTGATCACGAAACTTTGATTGCAATGCAACAGGAGAAATTTCCACACTAACTATGCATATAAACTCCGTCTTCAAACTGCCAAATCCATACAAATTTGTGTTCCTATGTGTTACAATCGAGTTACGTGATCGCCTAGCTGGTTGGATGGCTTACTGCTTAACTGATCGACAACTGAATACTTGGATATCTAAAGAATTTCAGAAATGAACTCACTTTTACACTTTCTCACATTAACTCACTTAGTTCATGTAAACAAAGAAAATTGTGGTCCTATTTAAATTTGTGATGTAGCTAAATTGGTTAATTACATATTTATTTATTTATTTCAAATTCAAATTCAACTTTCGGGTACGATACCTTCCTTCGAGTTAAAATATTTTAAAGTAACTAGGTACATTATATCTACTATAATACTATAATAGTGTAGTATAACCTTTAGATGACCATAATTAGTACCTACTCGCTTCACCTCTACAGAGACCTTAAAAATGTTTAGAATGAATAAAATTATTACAGCCTTTGTGGTGTGGTGGTTGAGCAGATCAGCTCATAACCCGGAGGCGGTGGGTTCGATTCCCGCGGCAGGACAAGCATTAATTTGTAGAATGAAAAAAAAAAGCGCAAATACTTGTTCTGAGTCTGGGTATTATGAAACCATAGCCCTCGTAGTTCTTGGGTCTCTAGACACAGGGAATCCTAGTTAGGGTCCAGGATCTATGTAGGTATGTATGGGTGTTATTATTATTGTTATAATTATTTATCTATCAAAGTTACAATACGTTCTAATTAGGTAGGTGTAGAGTTTAAAATGTACACTTTTTGAATTAAAAATACTGGAATACAGTTTCCTTTCATCTGGCCATGTTCTATCTCTTTCCGGCACATATCTATCTATTTGTTCGCGATAACCGCTGACTAAACACCATACCTGCCGACGCCCTCGGTCGCGCCCGCCCGCGCTGTTTGCGTCACACAAACAACTATCCTACGTTTCAAAACTCATGATAATAGAATAATAATGAGTTCCGTGCCTTTTAGGAAGTTAATTACAATAAAAGGTTGCGAGATGGGTACGTTGGCACGGCTGACCGACACGCGAGGACCTGGAATCGTGCGTAATTGTAAATCCTTGTAAGAACACCCACTTAACATTGAATATGTTTTAGCTTATATGAATTAATTCACAATGATTTTATTTTATTTTACAGATTAAAAAACAGCTGCTTTACTTATTAGTATATAAGGCGGCATTGAGGCACAACTTTTATGTATTTGTAGAGGTTTCTACAGGGCTTTGTTTATAGTTAAAAATCGCATATCATATTAAATCTGAATCAGCAGACGAAACTGTGTTTTATACGTTTTGAATTAAATAAAATATAATTTAAAAAGAATAATGTCGATATGCTGAAAATACGTCGGAGGACAAGTGTGAAAATTTGAAGTATTGCTCCAATTTTCATTTGATTTTGATTTATTCAAAAGATTGAACATGTTATCCAGAAAAGAAAGATCAGACGTGTCTATTCTTTTATAAATTGGTAACAAATGACGGTGTTTTCAACTGTCCGCATAATTAATAAACCACAAAGTCACATTATGATTTCAAACTTGGTACTGGTTGTAATACTTTTCTGCAAGAGTTCACCTGTATGTAGGTTCCACTGCTAAGCCCCATTTTATCGCTAAATAGCCTGCAAGCATTTGACTTAGAAGGGCACTGTAGCTAATCCAGATCACAATATGTCTATGTTGAATAAATCATTTTTACTTCCCGGCAAAGTGCCTTTATTCTTTCAACTAAATACTACAATGATATAATAACTACTACTAAATAATTCATACTAAAAGAAAAAACATTTGGACTATATACTAGCCGCGATGACCAATAATGATAAGTCATTCATTGTGACATTTTTTTTGTGTATCTATATAAAATAAATAAACAAAAATTTGGACAAATGATACTTTATTTCACAGGCAAGATTTGTAGATGGGTCTGTGCTGTGCGTATCAGGTGTAACTTTAAAATTTGAGTACCAAGTGGTACTGTACTAACTGTTATAAGCAGCTCTGCCACTTAACATCAGGCGACTGGTTCATCACAAATTTGGTAACCTAAAAAAATATTATTTCACTTAAGTCTAAAACCGCGCGATGCGTCATAATATTGCACAAGAAAAACCAAAAAGTGATTATATCTACATTCTATACGAGTGTCTGGTAATCATGACAAGAATTAAACATTATTATATATCTAACTAAATTTTAGTTATAAGCGTGAAATCTTACGGGCTGAATAAAATCTGATAGTACAAACGTAGTTTATATAAAAGCTAGCAGGCGCCCACGGCCGTCGGGCTTTGGCCGTCGAAGCCTTCGTGTGTCGGCCACCAGCCACCATTATTTGCTCCCAAAATTAGCGCCTGCTATCAAACGCTCCATCGCCTATCGCCTATAGACACAAACCCATCTGTTTACCTTACTTGTTCTCTGCCTTACCTTTTGTTTGCTTCTCTAACAGGAAATTTATTTTGTTATAATTTTCTGTCATTCCATCGGTTTTAAGACTTTATCTGCAGTCACAGCTTCTAAGATCATTTCATTGTCTTGACTTTTGACCCGATTCTGCGTTACATTAAGTTTAATTTAATGTTAAGTGTTTTATTATTTACTCAGGTAAATTATTCATTAAAAAACATGGTCATTGTTAAATTACTTGTTAGGTAATTTTATCTTTTATAAGAATTCCATTTTTTCTTATATTATTTCATCAGTTTTTATGATCAGTTTTTACTTATACGTATGTAATACATTTAAGTAAAAACTTTACTAAATAATGTTTATAGGTAAGTTTACATATAATTGTATTTTAGTATAATTTCGGTGAGTATTGTAATATTTACCTACTATACTATAAGTTATCATCATATTTATGCCTATACAATATTAATGATAAAGCGTTACGATGCATTGAAAGACAATTACCTTATCTTTATTTCAGCAATAAAAAATAATAATTTAATGAACATATAAAAATGTTAAACTCCATTAAATGTAAACTCCATTAAACATTTTTGTACAATGCATTGGTACTTTATGTGTATTTTAGTTTGGTGTTTTTAATAATTAGAACTTTATCACGTTAATCAAAATATAACAAAGGAATCTTCGCAATAGCATCCAAAAGATACCTTTAACAAGTTTAGCGTAATATAATAGTTATATAATAATAAAACGATTTCATTGTGAAATGGTTGTGAACATTACGTAAAATACCTATCTAATTCTACAGCGATTCTCTCGCGCCTGACAAACATAATTTATGAAGTTCTTAATACCAAGATAAGGAATATTTACACACTCCGAGTCGGTACACAATGATATGCCTCACCTCTGTCTTGTGTTATGTGTACCCACACGTACCTACCTATCTTATACCTAATTATACTAACACGTTAGCACATCTACTCCAGATAAAAAAATTGTAAACAAAAATTACACTAAAAAAATCCCACGGAATTTCCTATTTGATTCAGTGTTAATTCTTAATCTGAATGTCTATAGAGAGCCGTAAAGTTAAAATTGAAAATAGCTTTAAATCCACCACGAAATTGTAGCACATACATGTTTCAGCTGTGTGTTTATATAAAGCACGTCACATCAGTTTGATAAGTAAAATTTCAAGGTCTGCATTAGCTTAGTTTTTCAAACTTTTATGTAAGTAGTAGGTATTTTTCATAGGATCATAAATAATGTTAAACTTCAACTTAGCTTAAAGAAATGTCTATTATTCTTACTATGTACGTGTGCTGCGCGGGTGGTTCTTACATTGCAGTTATGATGCGCAAAAAACCGTTTCATTTGGATAGACTCATTCACTCAGGAATTCAGGTTCAATGTTATTTAACATACTCATAACTATATATACCTATGTATATACCATATATACATTATATATACCACACAATTTTACCACGAACTCTAAAACTAAATTAGATATCTCGGAGTCAATCTCGTATTTACCACGCGGTGTGGTCCGCGGTTGATCCCAGCTAAGCCCTGCGAGCGCGGCGCCTGTGATTCCAAGCGCTTGATACAAAGTCACTACATACGTATTCTGTGGCGCGGATTTACCTTATCGACCCCCGGGGACCCCTTCTCGCTCCCCCCGTGAGCTCGCTGCGAGTCGTTACGAGAATATAAAAGACTTTTCAAACAGTAAACCGACGAATTATCGAGCTACTAAACTTACCCTGAATGTTAGGTTTCACTGTTCTTCGTGTTGTGAGCGAATTTTTCCTGCGAGGGATTATTTCCTTTGTTACCACCGTCACAGAATAAGTAACAGTACTAGGGACCATTGAAACATATTTTTAGAATTGACACGTTATATTTGGTTATTTATGGACTGGAATGACTGTTGAATGACACTAAAGTAGGTATATCCTACTCTACTACTACTCTTACTCTACTACTACTCTGTCATCTAACCTCAACTTCGGGTCCTTTATAGAGTCAAAGGCTAAACTAGCTGCCAAAAAGCTGGGCGTTCTCACTAAGGTCAGGCAGTACTTCGCACCTGAACAGCTTCTTAACTTATACCAAGCTCAAGTTCGATCGTGCATGGAGTACTGCTGCCACCTATGGGATGGGTCTGCTAAATACCAGCTGGAAGCCTTAGACTCTATCGAAAAGCGTGCTAAGAGGCTCATAGGTAGCGACTTGTTTGAGGCCCGACTGCAAAGCCTCGACCATAGACGCAAAGTTGCCAGTTTATCGGTCTTCTATCGAGTGCATTTTGGAGAGTGTGCATTGGAGTTGCATAATCTGATTCCGCCGTCACCGTTCCACCATCGGACAACCAGATGTACGAAAAAGCGCCACCGGTACATGGTTAATATCCCACATGTGCGAACAAAGAGATTTGGCTCCACATTTATCATGCGAACAGCCAAAGAGTGGAACGCTTTACCGGCATCCGTATTTCCCGAAAACTACAACCTTGGAGTCTTCAAATCGAGAGTGAACAGGTATCTTCTAGGCAAGCGTGTTACATCCTAGACTGCATCGTCACTTACCATCAGGTGCGATAGTGGTCAAGCGCGAGCCTATCAAACAAAAAAAAAAAAAAAAAAAAAAACCTACAAAAATATTAACCTACCCACAAAAGAATATAGAGTGCTTAAATGTTTTGCCAATACAGGTCAAGGTTTACCAAATTACTGCGTTTATATCATCAAAATACCTACTGCATTTTGTCAACATTACAATTGGATCCATTGCAGTATGTACGGGTATAATTTCAAAAAAGGTTAAGCTATAGCCATGGCACGGCTCCGAAGGGCAGGAATTCAGGATAGATATCTGACTTAAACTAGCTAACGTAGGTATGTATTTTAGATAATGAGTTAAAGTTAGTACTATTTGATAGTTTAATTAAAAGTAAATGCCTAGTTTAGTCTAAATACATGTGTCTCAGTACCTGTCAGCATTAATTTATGATATCAAATTCATACAGCTGGAAAAAAACACAAATGCAATAACACGTTAGTGTGCAGTAAAATTCACTAGAACGGCATGCGGTCTCATTATCGCCTTCCGCCTATTGCCAAACCTGGAACCCAAACCAAACCGGTTTTAAAGTCTGTTCCAATGACCATTTCTTTGGATAGAAAATGACGATAGTGCTGTTACACTAAATTATGACAAGTGTGGAAAGAATAGGGAATTTAATTTATTAATGATAATAATGATTGAGACTGTGAATTGGCAGACGAAGTGTAGAACGCCCTGCCGCAAGATGGAGCGATGACATAATTATGCAAGACAGCTGGCAGGAACTGGAAGAGTAGATCTGAAGACCGGACTTAGTGCCGTGCTTCGAGAGAGGCTTATGCCCAGCGGTGGGCTAATATGCCCTGACAATGAGGGAATTTAATCATTATTGTTTTAATAAAAGAGCATTCGAATCCTGTCACGTAATTTTCCACATTTGGACTCGTATATAATTTTAGAAACTTTCTAATTAAAATGTTACTACCTAACTGGGAAGATCAGACTTTTATTTATTAGACTTTCAATTTCTTTACGAAAACTAGCACCGCACTCCGATAGTTTAAAAATAATGTCTTACTAAGGGATTTGGGGATGATGACAGCCTCTAGTGTGGTGGTTGAACAGGTCAGCTCATAGCCCGGAGCTGGCAGGTACGATTCCCGCGACAGGACAAGCATTTGTGTACAGAAAAAAGCGCAAATACTGAGTCTGGGTGCTGTGCTGTGGGTCGTTGTTCCTGGGTCCCTAGATACAGAGACTCCTAATTAGGATCCGGGATCTATGTATATGATAGTTAATTATTTATTATTTATTTATAGGAATAATGAAAACTGCTGAAATAAAAAAAAGCAAATACAACACCAACGGCCCTTCTGCATCTTGTTGTACCCATTAAGACTATAAGACCACATAAGACAATAATGGACCTCAACTGCATATATCTCCACTCAAATGCATATAACTACATTGCAATATGGTCCATTTTGCTATATCATATTCTATCTAGCTAATTGTTTCTAATTACAAGGAATAAAACCCCTTTCTCATTGGCGCAGGTAAAACGCGTACAAAAGACAAATACCGTGTGGTGTACAGCGACCACCAGCGGCTTGAGCTCGAGAAGGAGTTCCACTACAGCCGGTACATCACGATACGGCGCAAGGCTGAGCTGGCTGCGAGTCTGGGACTCTCGGAGAGACAGGTATGATTGTATTACGATTTAAACCTACTCAAAAAACTTGCTTGCTGGCAAGGTGTATATTTTTGAAATATAAATTGCGTAATTTTAGCAGTGATTTAAAGTGTATTGGTAAAATAAATCAATCAACCCATCATCTAATACAAAATATTTTGAATTCAATGAATGCTAGATTTGTGTGATATTTAGACTAGTGTATGGTTAAGGTTAACTGTGAATAGAGTAATGAACTAAAAATTCTTAAAAACTTCACCATTTTGCTAGTCAAGATTAAAATAATCTATACATATAAAATTAAAAGTGCTGACTGACTGTCTGAGTTATATATCAAAGCACAACCTAAGCCGCTGTTCCTAAAGATTTGAGATTTGGAGGGTGTGTTCTTTGTAAAATATAGGTATCCACTAAGGTACGTATTACAGAACGATGCTCAGTCATCGATCGGTGCTCACGCAGAGATTTCATTCACAAAGTGATAAATTGGTAAACGAAATCTCTGCTTGAGCACCGATCGATGACTGAGCATTGTTCTGTAATACGACCATAAAAAGGGTTTTTTGAAATTCCATCCCTAAGTGGGTGAAATAGGTGATTGAATTATCTATTTAAAAAATTCTTCGTTTCCTATAGGCCACGCGGGCGAAGCCGCGGGCAGAAGCTAGTACGTTATATTTTGCAAGTTAGAGAGTTGTTGTAATTCCTAAACCTACATACCTATGTTGGCTATTTTGAAGGCGGGGGTGGTAAAGCTCTAATAGAATGTCTTAAAGTATTTCCAATGCGAGCTACTTCATGGTAATAATTTTGTAAGATTAAAAGTAACAATCAATGAATTAGGTATTTCCTGAAAGCTGATCACGTAATATAAGAAGTTAAACATGAAATCCTCTTCTTATTTGAAAATCACACTTAATATTATAAAGGCGAAAGTTTGTATGTTTGTTTGTATTTTTGTTACTCCTTCACGCTTAAACGGCTGAATGGATTTGGATAAAATTTGATACCAAGATAGTTTATACACTGGATTAACATATAGGCTACATTTTATCCCGAAAAAGTGAAATTTTTCTGTGGGATGAGCAAATAATTAAACTTTTTATCCGCGGGTGAAACCGCGGGGCGCAACTAGTGTTACATAAACTAAATTGATCCGTCGCTTCGATTTTAACAGAGTTCCGTAATCGCTTAGTTATACAAGTAAATTTGGCAACTTCCTCAACCAGCACGATCCTGCCACGGCCCTCTGTAAAACAAATCTATAAAATGATTTTACTTTCAGGTAAAGATTTGGTTCCAAAACCGGCGCGCCAAGGAACGGAAACAAGTAAAGAAACGGGAGGAAGTAGTAATGAAGGAGAAAGGCGACCATGCATCGTTACAGCACGCGCAGCTACATCACGCCACGATGCTGCATCATCAGCAGATGATGAACGGCATGATGCACCATCATCACTACCACCAAGGGGTCCTGCAAGGAGTGCCTGAACCTCTGGTACCCGGAGTACCCCCAGTGCCTTTACTGTGACCACAGGACTTCAATGTGGACATTGAATTCGCGTAGTGACCATTCTTTGGATGGATTGATTAGTCGAAACAGTGCATTACAATTTATTGCCACAACGTGACCTTAACGTGTGATAAATTTAGTGCATTCTAATGGGAATGTTGTAAAATTAACCATCGTTGTAAAATAAATATCGTTAATACTCTTAGCTACTTCGGTGGTCAGCTAAAGCTGCGAGCGAGGACACCCAACCGAATATTTTGGTGGATAGGCTCTTTCCATAATGATTGAGAACAGATTTTCTTATAACATCCTAATTTACTCGATATGGGATCAGTCTTCTTGCCAAAATTTTACTGCTGTAATTAGCCTTTACTTTAGTGCTATAATAAAATTTAGGTACCTAAGTGTTCACGCCTTATAGCAGCTATCCTTTAGTACCTATTTTAGTTAATAGGTACGAACCTAATTTAAAGAATTTTCATTGTCACTTGACTGTAAATATAGATAATTATATTTTTATATTATTATTGTATTAATTAAGTATTATTATATTGATTATTTTTAGGCATTTGATGAATATTTCTCAATGCTACAAGTGCCTTGTCTATTCCTATCCATGTGCGGACGCACAACCGTAGGCCAAAATCAAGATCTCTGTAGGCATACCCTAGTTTTATATTCTTTGAGATTATTGTTCAGTCATCTGGAAGTCTGTACTTCCTATATTTTTATAGATTGATGTAATTTTATATTAACCCAGTGATATAATTTAAATCGATTTTGGCCTAAAGTGTTATTAAGAAATTAATTTTCAAAAGTTATTGGAAAATAGTCTTCTTTGAACTAGGTTTCGTTGTTTTTCTTTATTTTCCATGTTCACATTTTATTTTATTAATATGGTTTAAGATGGAATTAAATTTCATTGAGAATCTCATGCAGCAACAATGAAATATGTCCATCTGTTTGATGTATAAACTGAAGAAATACGAAGACTATTTTATTGAGAGTTGCATTTGTGGCCTTGGGAAGTAGGTGCAAATAGTTTCTTTTTTTTACTTTGAGATTATTTCTAGTTGTAATTGTTCTGTACATAATATAGCTTAAGTCTTAATTTGACTTATTCTTACGCCAGTTTTTGTAGATTTAACACATTAGATATTGCAAATATTCACGAATTGCATCGACAAATAACTGTCAAGATTGAGTAAGTTAACTGATTGTATGAAAGATTATTATTGACATACCTAAATTTACCTAATGTAGTTTGATTTGTTGGTATAAAATTATTGTGTTACAATATTTTATTTATTTTATTCCCAGTGCATGGAACCAAGGTGAATGTTTATCGTTTTGTTTTGTGATACAGTTACATAAGTAAAAGTGGTGCTACGGGTATTTTCTTTAGGATTTTATAATCATTGTTCAATTACAGGCAAAATGTGGGACAAAACGAACGACATTATATATACATACTATATATGATAATCAATATCTTGCAGACTTTCTTTTATGAGTGAATTATGGTTCTCAGTGATATACTGCATTCTTCATTTCCATTTATCTAGTGGCAGTCGGCAATCATATATCTTTTTTATCTTATACACAATGAAGGGTAGGTAGTAAGCTTGTATAACTTTGTGATTGTTGTATTGGAGATGTGTAATGTTGTTATTCGTACGGTTTGTGATCACATGATTTGTTAGAATGTATACGCGGCACTATCACGAAACACATTGATAAACTTAATAAATCCATGTTAATCCATAGTACCTTGTATTTATTTTGTTGCCTATATTGCTGATTGATCTATTATTATGATGAATACCATATCGAAATTAGTGTAATTTTTGTCCTTACATTATTTTTAGCCAATAGATATTTAACTAGGTACTCAAGTTTAACGACATTAGGTAAAGTCATATAAATTTATCATTTTTGAATAATAGGTAAGACAAGAGTTCAGCTGGCCGATCACGTAACTCGATTGCAACAGATAGGTGGTATCACTAGGTGGTAGGACTTTACTGCAAAGTTCGTCTAGGTAGGTACCACCGCTTTACCAGTTATTCTGCCGCCAAGCAGTATTGCGCAAGCACTGCTGTGTTCCGGTTTGAAGGGCACTGTAGCTAGTGAAATTACTGGGCAAATGAGACTTTATGATCTGATTTCACAGTTTAGTAATCCTATTACTAGATTGTGCTGATGTCTCTGGATGACGTGCGCAGTGCAGTGTCACGCGAACCTCTATACTTTAGAGTACACTGCAGCTGGTATGGGCAGCCGTGTCATTTAACATCAGGCGCACGGCTAGCTCGTCACGTCATTCCTTAACATAAAAAAAAGAGAAACAGTAATTTTTATGGATTTGACAGTTTGAATACGCAGTTTATGTGCATAATTAGTATGGAAATTTCTCCTGTTGCATTGCAATCAAAGTTTCGTGATCACCCTCCAGATCATTGCATAGCTAAAACAATTGCTCAATTCAACATACTCGTAAGACTTGTTTCTACTTTTTAATGTAACTTAAAAAATTTTGGGTAGCTCCCAAGCTGGGAACGGATTTCACCAAACCGAGACAGAATCAGACTTAGCTTTGCGCCAATACATGACATTAGAAAAATTAGTTTTGCGGAAGTTCTTTTCGTCGCTAAGTATAAATTATTCGGACTAACTAAACAATGGCTAGCTTTTCGAAAATAGTTGATAGTCGATTTGTGCAATTTGATTCGATTACAAAATAACAATTGATACAACATTTTATGATACTTTTTCTCATTGTGGCTTTTATGATTTCAAAGTCACATTGTTTATTTTAAATATTTCTAGTGGCTTGTAATTTCCATCAAAATCTTACATTGAATAGTTCAAATAATATTTTAGGGTAGAAAGAAGCCCTTAAAAAGAACAAAGGCTGATTTCATGAGCTAAATGGAAAATGTTCTGTTTAGGTACTACTTCTCAAGATCTAAAATGTGTCATATAAGCAAGGCATGCGGGCTAAAGTTTATTTTCTCTAGTTGTTATTATCGACGCCTACAATTTAAAAATAGAAGTGATCTTAAACCGTTGTGTAAAGGTGCAAAGTGCGGTAGCCGAATGAATTTAAGATTTTGCTGCAAGTTTGTAGTCATGTTATGAAAATAAACAAATTAATGGGAATCTCTCAGGTACTTTTAATAAAAATAAAAAATTATAAATAGCATAGCGCTATCTAGCCCCAAAACCAAGCAAATATTGCACTATGGGAACCAGATAACTGATAAAATAATTGGATACTTTTTTGTTTGTAATTAGAATATAATGTAACACTAGGACACAGAAGAAACACCTATGCTTATAACACAAATGTTTGTCCTATGTGGGAATTGAACCCACAACCTACAGTTCAGAAGGCAGAGCTATCAGGCCAGTATATAAGCCAGTAAGATAGTTCTGTCGTTAAGATTCAACATACAGTATATATTTTTAACAACTTGCACGTGTTTCAACATTTTCATTAAAATAAATAACACTAAAAGATAATAGCAATGCTTTTAGGCTTTATTATCTTGACTGTAAGGACTTTTTAGAAAATCTTACGATTCACTTTTCACATTATATATGAACGGAATACCTATACTTTATCAATTTGAAACATTTTGTTTTTAATTAAAAGGTGAGTAAGGTTGTAAGTATAAAGTGGGGAAAAGTGGAACGAAGGATTTCATATTTCGATGATTATTATAAACGTTTTCCAGTTATTTTAATTTTAAAACCAAACTACTGAACCGATTTTGATGAAATCTCTAAAGGTCTAATTCGATAGTATGTCATTTTAAACAAAATATAGTAGGATTTTACAAATCAGATTATAATAATGATGATATGATATAAATTTTTTTAAACTGCGTATTCAAACTGTCAAATCCATTCAAATTTGTGTTACTATCGGTTTCAATCGAGTAAAGTTACTTACTAAGTAGGTTATGTGTGTAACAGAGGCTTATTAATTACAACGCAGTTATGGTTTTTTATGTTAAGCTTCAGTAATGGGCGTTTTAAAACGGAGCCATGTCATGCTTCATCAACAAGACATAAATACGTTATTATTTTATATGGTAACTAACTTATTATTATGTATGATAACATTTGACACTAATTCCTGGGACACCAGAAAACAAGAAAATTTAAAATGGTTCGTGCTAATTAGAGTAACTTGTAGGTGTATGTTTAAGTTAATACAGTTTATTTTGCTCGTACAAACCCTATTCTTATTACTAATATGTATTACTAATACATATTATTATATAAGTTCGTGCCCGCGTAAACTATGTATCAAAACTCATCCTGCAGATTCTATGCTGCCCTCAGCATTTTGGTATATAGATGAAAGTTCTGCATTTTACATAAGGGTCTTGTATGCCTGGAAACACTATCTCATTCGCGTTTTGTTCATCGAAAATATTATATGATGGGAAATAGATTGGAACTTAGGCAAAATATGGTTGAACAAGGCCATCTAGAACAACATTTAAAATATTCAACAAAAATGTCAAGTTAATCCAAATAAGTTTTGATGTTAGATTCCATTTAATTTTTTTTAATGTACGATTAGGCCAGTCTTATTCGATAGTGCAGTCGAAGATGTAGCACGTTGGCAGATGAGGAACCTATTCACTTTAGCCTTCATTAGACCGACATTGTTGCAAGATCCAAAAATATTACAATGCGCGAGGTATATAGAGGATCCAGGTACCTATACAATACAGGACCCTTAATTACTAATATCCATTCTGTGTCTGAGCTAGGAGTATACACCAATCGGCAGTAGGCGCGATGGTGCTGGAAGGAATGTGTGTGCGTTAATAGCTGTGTAAACGCCGCTTATTGAGGGCATTTCGAGGGCGGCTTCAAACGTACCGCGCTTAGAACTCGCCGCCGCCGCCCACCGCACTTACCCACATAATCACCGCATCCTCATTGACAATCAATGGGGAAATTCATGGAACTGCTCTACAAAAAGATATGAATGGTAAACCTTATTGTTTCTAGAATAACTATGGGGGATGAGGGTTGGCGAATGGTATTGTTTAGCAGTGATTACAGTTTTAGAAGGTTTTGCAAGGACTATTCTTTTAAAAGCCTATTTAGTCTACCTAAATTAAAATACGAAACGGCCTTTCAAATAATAAACAAAGTCAAACAGGAAAAACATTTGTATGATGAACATAAATGTTTGTGTCTGGGTGTTATGTTGTAGTGTATTTTATTTACCTATATTTGTATTTACGAACAAAAAGCTTTGCTTGGTTTGGGGCTAAATGGCACTATGTGAAATGTTGCCAAAACTTCAAAACTTTATCTATTTATTTTAAGTTGAATAGTTACAGAGATTTTTGAGAAAACATAAAAATAACAGGTGTATTTCCAGGTAATATTTTTTGGAGATCTGTTGAGCATATATTTTAATAAGGTTGCATTTAGCCAATGAGTATTTCAACTGATAATAATTGACGATACTTTTTACGATAAATCCCACTTACCAAGAAAATAACTAATACTTTTAGATAGATTACCCGCGACTTACATGATTTATCGGATAAAACATACCCCAGCCTAAATTATAAAACTACAAAACATATTAAGTAGTAAAAATATAACTCAAATATAAAAGCTTAACCCCTATGAATCTATATATTATAATTATATGTGGACATTTCGCACACAGCGCCATCTAGCCCCAAACTAAGCAAAGCTTGTATTATGGAATCCAGATAACTGATACAATACTTAAGTACTTTTTGTTTGTAAATGCATACATATAATACAATATAACACCCAGACACAGAACAAACACCTATGTTCATCACACAAATGTTTGTCCTGGGTGGGAATCGAATCCACAACCCACAGTTCAGAAGGCAGGGTTACTACCAACTGAGCTAACGGGCCAGTCAAATCATAGAAATTTAAATATAAATGAAACATTATTTTTTCGGTAGCTTTTACTTAACGGTTACATCTATTTTGTTGGTCCACATTTACCACCTGGCTAATTCTAAACATTGCGTAATGAAGAAATACATAGTTATTTAGCGTTTTGTTTTCTCTTTTGAGTTTAAAATGGGAAAAGTAAAAACACTAAATAGTTATTACTCTGTTATACAGTATTTATTAGTAAGGACAATAACTTATAGGTTAAAACCAAGATCAACTGCTCTCAGATCTTAATATTTTTAATTCCGGAAAGTTAATGATTTCCTGCAGAAAAACTCGTGTCTCTGAATTTCTATAAAAATATGCACTATTACGACGTCATGGCTCAAGCAATAGCTGATGATTGTATAATGTGCAGTTTAAGCAGCAACTTGTAGATGACATTACCACTCAATCAACCCTTACACAAACAATAATCAAACTTTACACAAACAAAAATCAGTCAACATTAAACAATGATTGTTTCAAAACGCAATAAATAACTAAGCCGTCACAAGAGGCGACCACCTCATCGTGCTTGGAGGCTGTGATCTCCACAGGGGCTCGGCACAGAACAAACACGGCTTCGTGTGTTTGCCTCCCCGACTGTTTGCCCTTTGACAGCAGTCTCACAGGTCGTTAACACGTCACGACTAACAAGAAAGATGCACAAATTGTCCCAGGACATACCAGTGCCGTTCGGGAAAATATTATTTTAGGCTATCGATCGCTATTTATATGACATGACGGACCTACCTAACTTATTTATAAATAACTGTGCTAAGTAACTAAAATCTAAAGATCTCGTCATAAATTAATGAAGTAGTGTTTGTAGTGTTCTCAATTTATCACAAGATGTTTGTATTGTTCTAGAATAAAATTATTAATAGCTTTGTGACCCGATCAACAGCGCTGTCTCCCTCTAGTATCAGCATAATGTAATTTTCTGAGAAACACAAGCCAGTATTGTATTGTATTTTATTCATAAACAACATACATTGTGTTTGAATTACATTATATAAAATTTGAATACACTACATTAAAGTAATTAAATAAAATTATTAGCTTAGTAGTTTTTTTTTGTTTGGTTTTGGCTCCACTTTTTTGTGTATTTAGCCAGTGTCAAGTAATTGATAATATTTCAAGTTAATTAATATCATATAATGTGTCAAGTCAAATCACAGTCCAAGTCATCAAGCTAAGTCATAGTCTAGTCAAGTCATACTACTACTAAAGTGGTGGCAACTTTACTAAGCTTCTATGGAGCTTTGGAAACAACACGAAAAGAAACGTTTCACCATCATTATACCACTTTCCCACACTCATGCCTTTAATTCAGCACTTAACGAATAAAATGCCACAAGGTTTATGCACTAACACAGAAAATAACACAAGTTTAGGAAAATAATACAATGCGGCGACGCGATCTTTTTCGTTTTCCCGCCAAAACCAGCTTAGTAGTTGCATGCAAATTCAAAAGGTTTTACAATAGGGGATAGTAACGTTATATTATAAGGCAATACAAGTGACAAAGAAACAATTAATGTCATAGTATCACAGTGCTAGGTTAAGTACTAGTTTATGCTAAAATAACCTTTATCCAAAAGAAATGTTTTTATCCTATGTTTAAATATATTAAGGCTTGTAGACTATTTCCTTAATATCCTGTGGCATAGTAGATTTTTTTTTGTATGTTTTGGCTCACGCTTAAGTGTATTTAGCCAGTGTCAAGTAATTGATAATTTATTAATTTAATGATATTTTACGCAGATATCTGCACATCAATCAATCATCAGTATTAAGTCACAGTCCAAGTCATCAAGTCAAGTCAAAGTCAAAGTCTAAATCATACTAGTAGAGTGGTGGCAACTTTACTAGAAGCTTCTATGGAGTTTTGGAAACAACACGAAAATAAACGTTTCACCATCATTATACCACTTCTCACACGCATTCCTGTAGTCCAGCACTTAACAAATAAAACACCACCAATTTTATGCACTTATACTAAAGATAACAACAAAAATAATAAATATATAATACATATTTGGAAATACATAAATATAATATCTACAATGCGATGAAACGATCTTTATCGTTTTTCCACCAAAAACAGTACATATTACATATTGTAGTACGTATTAGGTATATGTCTGAAAAACTCTCGAAGACCATGCGCCGTTGTCACTGTCATTGCATTAAATCACCAGACACGTCATTACGGAAGCAAACAGCGGCCAGCTCATGGCGGAAATGCTTCCTTCGTGTTTGCTGGCGGCGGTGTTTGAGAACCATTACTAAACGGTAGGTGAGAAGGAATTGTAATTAAAAATACCAACATTATGGTATTAATCTCATAGTAACACGTTGAATGAACTAAAAATATTATTGTTTTCGTCATCATGTTATCATCTGAACTATCGCCTATTTACACTTTGGTTAAATTTTCACTTCTTAGGGTGGATACGACCAAACTTTGATTTATACACGAGTAACTATACCAGAATAAATCTATTCCATGATATTATACTCGAGTAATTCATTCTTCGTTTTTCCACGCAATACTAAGTTTAGCTACGCTTAGAATTACTATACGCGAATAGCGGAATAAATGATGAACGAATCTATTACCCAGTTAACAATTGTTGTTCTACAACGACACGGTATTCAAGCTTATGTCATATCACCTCGCTTTTGTCGTATTATAGTGTAGGAAAGTAAATGTCAAAACACATGGTCGGATGTCTTTTTTTTATCTTTGTCTATTTTGAATTAAAATATTCTTGGAATAACTCTGTTATTCAATGAAGAGTTTATCTAAGTATCTATCATACTCTTTGGTTATCATTTATGTTCACTGCATACGTTACTGCTCTATGACCACTGCAGATCTATATTGCACACGCTTGCCCATAGATTGTTATTTTTGTAGAGCTTCAGCCGTTTTTGATTAAAAAAAAAGGTCCTGTGGTTTTTTCAAACCAACAGACGGTTAGACGGATGATAGGTTCCTATACTGATCTATATTTACGCAACCCTAAAGCATTTAAAAAAATCATACAATCGAACATAAAACCCCCTCTAATTTTGAAGTTGGTTATAAATGTCATTGGCTATGTGACTGTAGTCGATATATGTTTAATTTCAATTCTACAAAGATTTTGTGGTTACTTTTTTATTACCTCGAAAACATTGTAAAATTAGTGGTTAGGTAATTTAGCCACTGTTTTGTTTGTCGAAGATAATTGAGGTCCAATAGCTAATAACCGATACGAAATAAAAAAGTGCTGTTCTGCAAAATTCAGGTAAGCTGATACCTAAGGTGATTCATACGATACGTAACTTTGCTTCTAATTATCGCTATTTTATAATCGTGTAACTATAGGTATGATTAATAAAATAATCTATTACACACACCCTATACATTAGGTATAATTTCCCAGGAGATCCAAGTAAGTGGAGCCAAATGGGTGCAGACAAACGGAAACGTAGATTTATATTAAGTCACATGTATATGAAATGTTTAATCATCAAAATAAATTAAAGTTTTCATTTTATTTCTTTCAAATAGTTTCATATGCTTTCTTTTTTTAAACGGGCAAAGTGAGTTATTCTTTGCCCGGTCCCCACGGTCCCCAAGGTGATCACAGAACTTTGATTGCAATGCAAAAGAAATGTCATTCCTTATTTGAAAATTTCTTTAGTAACTATGCACATAAGTTCCTCATTGAAACTGTCAAATCCATAAAAAATGTGGTTCTAGTAGTTGCAATCAGTTACGTGATCGCCTAGCAACAAGACGATCGTACAGGTAGAAACACAAAATTGTGTAAATTAGACGCAGCTTAAGTTCATAGTTAGTGTGAAAATTGCACTTGTTGCAATCAAAGTTCCGTGATAATCCCACAGGTCTCAACACCAAACAGCGCAAGCATGTAACCACTACCGAGATTATTATATTTGCGAAGTTTTAGATTTTTTTTATTATCGGCGTCCATACCGTTATTTATTATAAACTTATCACCCTTCCTTGGAAAGTATTTACTAACATTTCCAAATGTAGCTCTTACTTACCAAACTTTAATGAAGAAAAGAAAAGGAGCGAGAGGAATGAAGCAGAGCAGAAAAAACAGAATAGAAATCCATTGATTGTACAAGTGTGCACTAAGGCGCTCTACCAGGCTTAATTCAGTGTCAGTAATAAGACACAAATTTTCACCAACTTATACATTAATACTTGTGACGTAGTAATTCGTTATGCAACTCTGAGCGCATTAGATCTATACGTTGTTTAGCATCTCGTATGATTGGCAAAAAGAGCCTGGTAAAAGAGTGAAAATCCGCACACAACTCAAACAGTCGAGTGGAATTTCAACCTTGATTTCAAAGTCACACGGTATACCGCTGAGCCATACTGGCTCTAGGAACATAAGTACTTAATTGAAAAACTGACAAATCTTGTTTAATGTACTATCTACATGTACCCAAGCCACGCATAACACATAATCAGCCGTTATCAGGTGCATTATATTTAACTAGGTGGGTTTAATCCTCACGATTTGATATCTTGATAATGTCTGGATTACCGGCGAACATGAAAGCGGCTAAATTAATTTTTAATCCTGCTTTCCCTCCGTCACTTGGCCATATCTTAGCAACGTAGTTACACAAGTCAAGTCTTTGATACCGGCGCGATATCAAGGGTACCGCGGCCAAGTACATCCATAACAAGTGAATGAATAAAAACTGACATAATTAACAGTAAATATATTGTAAAACAGTCACGGTTACGACTATGAACTTGGGCTGTTTTTTTCTAGATAAAAAATGGAAATCCCCAAACTAGTCACATTATATTATTGTATACATAATTAAATTTTAGTCGGACTTACGGGCGTTCATTACAAAAAGCGTAATGTTATAACCGACTGCCAAAAATGAGGAGGTTCTATTAATTTTAGATAGATAAAGCGTCTGCTTTATCAAAAACCAAAAAATAGACTAATAATTGATTTACATTTAGATTCAAAATTATATTAATTCGAAGCTCTATAGCTCAAATTTTAGAGCTTAAAGTTGTCTCTAAAATATTCCATTCACTACTACTTTTTCAGTTCAGTTAATATTCAAAACCCATGTAATGGTAACCGCCAACCAGATCTAGAATGGATTACAAAAATCCAGAATACTATTCATTCTAGCCTTGGGGATATCAGTGTTGAATTTATGAGTACGGAAATAAGATAGTGTAAAGATTAAAGAATAATTACTACCTGCGAACTCTCAGCTCAAAGATATTTCACCTTATAGAATAATTAGATAATTCAACCGGGTGTACACAGATCGCTACTATAAATTTAAGAGTAGCTATATGCCTCTCGATTTTACCCGCCTGGACAATGGTCGACTATCCCACAAGAACGACACAATTTTTCGGCATAATATTTGGACAGGGAAAAAACATTTTTTTTTTTCAGTTTTCTCATGATATAACTGTTGACCCGCCCCGGCTTCGCACAGGTGAATTAGAAAAATGCAGTCGAACGGGATTAAAAGTATCTTATGTCCGTCTCCTGGTTCTGTTCTGGTCTGCACCTATTGGTAGATAATAATAAACGCGCAAAGATCACATACACAAATCATGAACCCTGACGTTCCCTGTATCTAGGGACCCAGGAAATACGAGGAGCATGGTCCCACAATACCCAGATATAGAACAAGGATTTGGGTTTTGTCTTCTGTGCAGAAATACTTGTCCTGTCACGGGAATCGAACCCGCAGCCTCTAGGCTACAAGCTGACCTTCTTAACCACACCACAGTGGCTGTCACAAATCTCTCAGATCGAATATGGATCTAGCAATACCGACAAGTACATAATACGTTTTTTCTCTCCTTGCGAGTTCTCTCTCTCTTTCTCTTTGTCTCTCTCCTTGCAGTGGTAACGTAATGAGCTGATGATGCATCATATCATACACCATCAAGCAGAAGACATTAGCTGCTTAATATAAACCTCTATCATAAACCACTAGGAGGCACCCACGGGAAGAGATGGGGTGTTAATCTGGTACTGTTCTCCCACCAGGACCACACGACAATGAGGAAGCTATGATAAATCGACTCTGAAAGAAGTTTAATTTCTTGAACCTAAAAACTTATTTAGTTCTTACTTAAATGGTCATTAGTTGACTGGGCCGATAGCTTAGTTGGTAGTAAGCCCTACCGTCTGAACTGTAGAGGTTGTGAGTTCGATTGCCACCTAGGACAAACATTTGTGTGATGAACGTCGATGTTAGTTCTGTGTCTGGGTGTTATATTGTATTCTATGAATGTACGAGCTTCTGCCCGCAGCTTCGCCCGTGGCGTGGCCTATGGAGAATAATTCAACCACCCATTTCACCCTCTTAAGGGTGGAATTTCGAAAAATCCTTTCTTAACGGATGCCTACGTCATAACATCTACCTGCATGCAAAATTTCAGGCCGATCCGTCCAGTGTTTTGGGCTGTGCGTTGATAGATCACTATGTCAGTCAGTCAATCAGTCAGTCATCTTTGAGTTATATATATTAAAAGAGAAAGAGAAGATAAAAGATTTACAAACAAAAAGTATCTAATCATTATACCAATTATTTGGTTCCCACAGTACAAGTTGCTTAGTTTGGGGCTAGATGGCGTTGTGTGAAATATCCAATAATATTTATTTAGCGAAGTAAAACTTCTTTGGGCACGCTTGAATGGAGGTAAGCGTGTGAGAGAAACAGAACACGCGAAGATAGAAAGAAACAGTTTCGTATATTATGCATGGGCAAGAGTTAAAGAAGGTTTACTTCATTCGTGTGGTAGCACACTATTTAATTATGAATTGTATAATATCCTGTTACCTTTTTACAATTATAAACGGTTCAATGCATCTTGATGTCATATAGTCCTAGACTATCCCTCCCCCACGCGTAGCAGCTACCTTATAATAATTATACTTACATTATAATTTTTACATTACATGTTCTAAGTAGCTAAAGTGACCTATGTACACTATCAATTTCATTAATTTTATCGCTAGGTATTATTTATTTTGTGCATCAGTTTCCTGTCCGATAATAATTTATCTAAAGTCTTCATGACACAAAAAGTTTTTTTAAGATTATCAATATAATAATAATAATATAATGACGCCCAACGATCACAAACACAGGTCCTGGACCCTAACTAGGATTCCCTGTGTCTAGGGACCCAGGAACTACGAGAACCATGATCGCACAACACCCAGACTCAGAACAAGTATTTGCGCTTTTTTTTCCGTGCACAAATACTTCTCCTGCCTCAGGAATCGAACCCACTACCTCCACAATGTTAAAATATGTTCACAAATCCAAATTTATTAAAATATTAATTAATTAGTACCTTATTATGTATTGATAGTAAGGTATAGGTAGGTATAGGTAAGGTAATTGTGTATACGAATAAAATCCAACATTTCAAATTTAAAAGACATTTTTGGAGTTTACAGCTAGAAACATAAGGTGTACCTTTTCTTCATTAACGGCTTTGTTCATAAACGCGTAGTAGTTTTGGGTAGCAACTCCAGCTTCTGTCTCTTAATTCTCAGAAATTTCGATGAGGTTGTACCTTTTTAAATATCTATTATTTATGTCTGTCTTTGATTTAGAAAATTCTTTTTTTTTTCATAGGATATAATTTCAGATTGATTTGATAATATATTAATTAAAATCGGTTCATCAACTTGTTTTTTTTTTGAGTCGGCTTAAATTCTCTTTCCAAAAGGCTATTAGTCAATTTTTATAATAACTTCAACTATTTCAATTTTTTTAGTGATGTTATAATAACAATATATAAGTAATTATAATTTTAAAAAAAATCAACGCCATATGTGAAATAGACATATCATTAGTCAATAAAATATTGAACTCGATCGAAAAAACACAGTGATGGTGTAATTAATCTAAAAGCAAAAATATACTATGCCTTTATCAATAAAGATGGAAGTTAAAATGTGCATCAAGTTTTCTATCTGTTGTGAAATGCATTCGCGACACGGATGGAACCACGCAGTAGCTAACCCATAGCTTGTTGGTGCGCAGTGGCTGGCGTAGCAGCGGCGTAGCGGGAGACGGTCACTCCAACAATGTAGCACAGGTTACAAATGGGTGAAAAGCGCTTTTTATCAATAATAATTATATTTAGGTAGAACAAAAATAGCAGACCTTATATACATAGACACAAGGTGCTTTACATCCAACAGATTCATATAAACTATATAAACTTATATACCAGACCAATCACATTCATATCAAGAGTTCAGTTAAGTGCATACTAGATAGTAAGTATCGTGAAGGCTGACAACAGGCACCTTTTAGCGTGTATGGTGGTTGGTGACGTATACTTACAAAGTTATTATAAATGGCTAAAATCAATGTAGGTTGGAATGTACGTACGCTTGTTAGAGGATTTTCATCCGACATGTTACATTTTTATTTATTACATGTTATTACATTTTGTCGGTGTCAGCATCGGGAGGAATGTCTGATAGGGCTTTTAAAGTGCATAAATATACCATCGGGGGCATAAGTGAGACAGTGGTCAAATGCAAGCCCAACAAAGGTAAAAAAAAATATACTGAAGGTTTTTCAAAGTAAAATATAGAAAGTTAGCACAAGTCTTATCTTACTATGTACGATTCCACCCACTTTAGGTATCTAAAACGGGTCACATTGGAAGTGGCATCGGTTGTTTAGATTTTAACAACATTAAGGCATGAATATGTGATGCGATTTGACGCGGACAGAGATTTATATTTATAGCGTTCTTAATTTATAGAGGCTATAAAATACGTGGAAACTCCGATCGATTGCCGGCGTACCACCGACCAATCTACCTGAGGACGGCGACTTTGGTATAAAGGTTCGGTTTTTATATAAGTAAAGGTTTATGCGGTTTTTAGCACAATGTTTATATACTATTATTGATTTTAAATCACGTTAGCAAAATAATAAGAATTTCATGTTTAAGCCAGTTATAGGTGCGCTCTAGAATATGTGTAATATCGATGATCCATGGTTCTGTGTGTGCGTAGATATAAATCACAGATCATATGTGTATAAATAATTATTATATGTACGTGCGAACTTTGGTGCAGACGGACATTATTATTAAAAAGTGTCATATTATAGCTAAAACCGAGTGTTAGAAACTTTAAAGCCACAATGTTACCACTGGATACACTGTGCTTTCTAAAAAAGAAATTAATCTGATTGGAAAAGTTTTCAAGCATGCCCATATTGGCCCTTCTCGTATTAAAATACTAGTTGCGCCCCGCGGTTTCACCCGCGGATAAAAAGTATTTTAATTATTTGCTCTTCCGGGATGAAATGTAGCCTATATGTTAATCGAATGTATAAGCTATCTTGGTACCGAATTTAATCCAAATCCATTCAGCCGTTTGAGCGTGAAGGAGTAACAAACACACACACATGCACACAAACACACATACAAACTTTCGCCTTTATAATATTAGTATGAATATAAATAAGCGCTAATCGAGTTAAAATTACGTAACTTCCTCTTTATTATGTCACCGAGTTTAACTGAGTTCAATTATACTATATAAACTATATACCTATTTATCAATGATTATTATACGTAAAAAGTCATTGGCTTCTTAATACCATCCGGTCTGCTCAAAGCCAGACCGAGTCAGCACGTGATATCTTGCAAAAAGGAAAACGTCGGCATTACTCAAAGAGATATCATAGTGAATAGGCGTTCCAGTCAAAATATGTACAAATGTTGATCGTAATGGGCTAAACAACAAAAAATGGATATCTTATTTAGCATGAACAATACGCGGTGCCGGCATATCGTACGGTGTCGTCTCGAACAATAGCCGAAGTTTACGATGTCATAAACCCAGCGTCTTTGTCCGAATTCTGTCCAATAAACCGTACCTTGACAGAACACTCCCAATATTTAAAAATATCTGGCCTGATATTAAAACGATGAAAAATAAAGCTTTTTCGTGATATATCACTCCGCGAACAGCAATTAAATTGTTTGCTTCGGCGTGATTTATTATCTGCCCATGCATTAACATTTGAAGTTCCTTACACGTAAAAACCTCTAAAGTTACAGCTCAACGTAATTAACAGAATGTTCCGTGACATTAAGCATATATAATTCTCATCAAAAATGAGATAACTATTCAAATTTTCGTTGAATTATGATCGTTTTATGCAAAACTGCCGTTGCTTTCATAGTTTTTTAGATCTAAGTTGTTATTTAGCGATAAAAATATATAGGAATAATTTATGTGAGCGCGCTTTTTAACCTTTGTAATTCATGAGCCCATTTTAATTACCCACGTACCTTATCTATATTTATAAAACCAAAGATGAAATCTCGAGAACTACAAAATATTTGCGTGCTTCTACATAAAATTTTACCCATTTTTCTTGGGTAACTAGATGCTCGCTAAGAAACGATTTTAAATGATAAAAAAGACTTCAAAGACATGAAAATCAACTTTAGTCATTATAATGTTGATTAAATTGGTAATCATTTTATTCTAATTATTTTTATCTATTTTGGTAAGAAGCTGTGATGAATCACACCGGCGCGGCGCTAGACCACTAAACATCTTTTCGTCACTATTCTAGGGGTTTTCTTTTTTAGGGAAAAACAGCATGTATTTAAATAAAATTTAATTTAAAATTAGAATCGTTAGCCAAAAGAACACATATATTTATTTGAAATGGCAAGTACTATAAGAACGGCGATTTTATAGGCCTATTATTAGATAGCTACAAATTAAAAAGGTTTTACAAATAAAAATTACAAGACTTGACGTTTCGAGTTCTGATTAGGCCTCCTTTTTTTTGCGAGGGTATGTGGGACTCGAACCCACTAAAACCTCTCGTGAGCCCTCGTCGGTCGTACCGGGGCGAGAAGTGGTCGCGACTGCAGTCCAGCAAACTCGCCTCCGGCGGCAGGTCCTTTCGGGCCTTGATTAGGCCTCCTAATCCAAGTTCTGCCTGAATGAAGCTATTTGCAGATCATCGCATGCATGTCATTATTATTAACACTACAGTTAATAATATTAGCTGCTTTAATAGGCTGCTAATTGTTAGGAAGATATCTATCCTAAGAAGTAAATATAAACAGTTAAATGGCTTCACAAATATACCTTCGCTATTGATTACTATTAATCGGTTTGTTTGAGACAAACACAAATTAAAGCTATCCATCCATTTATTACATGCAAATTCGTGACTTTTAACAGTTGGCAGAGTAAACAAACGTTGCTACCTGCATTGCCTTTTCCCGAGAAGCACCGCAAACCCAGTTACCGGAGTTACCCAGTGTCGGTCGAACCGGTCAATTTTAAAGTAAACCTTTTGTTTAAACGGATGCGAACTGTAAGAAAATCCTTTAAACTATAAATTTCCATTGTATTAATTTCTCAAAGAATGCCGACACAAAAGTCGGGGAACTGTTCCTTATCGGTACGACAGTCGAGCAGATAATTGACTTATTTTGTTATTACTTACAGGCGTTAATAGAATGACTTGGTTCTTGTCAAAACAACGGAATTAATGGGAATGCTTCGTTTGGTTATCCTTTAATCCTTTTAAGTTTAAAATGCAGGTAGAACAGCAGTGTACGTTTCAAGAAGCCCATTGAGCAAAATAGGTAGGTACTTAAAAACTTTCGAAGAATTACACTCGTAAAAGTACATGTCTGCAAGTCATGCCAATGGTAACAATAATTACATCCTTACCTATAATAAGCGAAGAGATATATCTATTCATATTAGCTGCTTCATAGCAAAGAGCCTCGGCGAACGTTTTGGTCAGGCTCTCGCTAGACGGCTGGTTTAAGGGCCGGAGTTGCAAGGCTCTATGGCCCGTATTGCAGAACTGCTCAGTCATCGATCGGTGCTCAAGCAGAGATTTCATTCATAAAGTGATCAATTAATGAATGGAATTTCTGCTTGAACACCGATCGATGACTGAGCATCATTCTGTAATACGGACCTATGATTCAGAACTATACTATAGCTTGTGCGTATTCCTTGTTTTTTGGCAACGACCAGCTGCACTACCAGTAGTGCCATCTATAATACAAGGGGTGAGATCAAAAAGGGTTTAACTGTCAAATAGTTTCGAAAAAATTAGCTTTACTTCGACGGCTTCATTTCAATGTAGAGTGCTTATTAATAGAAAAAGTTTATGTAAGTTTCAGTTGCATGTAAATTCTATTTTAAAATACAAAATATAGTACTGATTCGTACAATTACTGTAAGAATATAATATAATAAATATAATAATGTTTTTATGCTAAGCAAACTGTGTTCCTGTTCCAGATAATCAGTTTTTAGACTGACAATTTCGAGATTTAAGCCTCATTTCGCTATTTTGAGAATGTATTATTGTAGATAATTTCACGGTATGCCTATGTTCAGCAGTGGACGTCTTCAGATTGGTGAAGAAACTTTAGTTTCTTTTTACAGGGTCTCTATACCGCTCTGTTTAAAGTTGAAAATAGCAGATTATAATTTGAAGCCAAATTGGGTCTGCGCATGAAAATGTTAATTTTGCGGGTTTTTGTGGATTACGTGAAATATATACAAATAAATATTTTATATCGTAATCTTTTTCGAACATCTGTCTGGTAATAAATTTGTTAAATAAAGGTTGTTGCTAAAAATTTGGAGAACTACGTTAATAAAGTATTTTTTCGGTGTCATTAGTAAGTCTTGTTCGGTCATTCCTGTTTTTCATTTTATTTCTAGCAAACAATTTTTTTCATAGGATTATTTTGAGATGTAAGTACGTCACGTTAGTGGCTTCAAAAAGTGTTTTTTGTTGATTTTGTTGCTTACCTTGCGCCTTAAAACTACAAAGCTTTAGCAGATACTGTTTTGTTTCTGCCGATGATAAAGTTGCAGTATATAAAATGCAGCTACAGCTTGTTATATTTAAGGTTATTATTAAAATAGGAACATGATGCATGTTTAAATACGTTTCCTTATTATATATGCTTAATTGTATACATACGCTGCACCGATATACTTATAAATAAGAAGTAATTTCTTATGCAACTAATATAGAATCATGTGCAGTTACCTCGGTAAAGGAAACCACTTAAATTTTAATAAGAGCAGCGATTACGTGCCATAAAAAGGCAGTAAATGCGTAGTTAGCCGGGTTCCCTGAGCGCAGCAATTTGCGGGAGTCGAGTTGCGCGCGCGTACACTTACTAACCTATGTTGGGTTAAATATACGTTTAAGTGGAAATCAGTTGAGGCTCGCCCGATGATTGGTGGTATCCGTGATGGGGGCTTATGTTGTAAATGTTGAAAGTATAGCTACCGATTTTGCCATTGCCAACAAGAACAGTGGGGGTGTAAATTTGTTTTATCTGTGTTTGGGTGGGTTTAATGCAATGGGTCCTTGATTCAACACATGTCAAACGCACACTTTGCGTGCAGCGTTAAGCATTTTTATGCAGTGCATCGTTGTTCCAAAACTACCGAAGGTTAAAGTCATGCTGCTGAAAAAATTGGCACTGTTTTAACTTGCTTTGCTTTAACGGAACGCCTTACTGACGTTGATTCTCCTCGGTTATTAGAATGATCGTCGTGAGTGCCAATTTATTACTATTTCGCGTAGTATCTATAATTTTTCTTTTAGTCGCTGTAGGGGTAGAGAAGGAGCAGCTATATTTATATAAGGCGGAATCTATAAGGCCAATTTGTGCAAACTGTATTTTATGTTGGGCCTACTTATAAGCGAAGATCATGTATATCAATTGTATTAAAATACCTTTTTTTAAATACCATTACTTTATATTCTAGGTGGTAGGACTTTTCTGCAAACTTCGTCTAGTTAGGTACCACCGCTTTGCCAGTTATTCTGCAGCCAAGCAGTAGTGTGAAAGCACTGCTGTGTTCCGGTATGAAGGTTACTGTGGCTAGTGAAATTACTGGGTAAATGAGACTTTAAGTTCAAATTTTCCATGTAGTACTTGCTCTGTGCTGCACCGGCTTAAAGAGTGCTGAAGCAATTTTATGGTTATCTATATCTATATAATGTATAAGATAACCTGTTGTGTACTACAACAATATGCATTATATCAAGGGCTTAAAATGTTTATCGTTACATAAGCACACGTCCACATGAAGTCTGATATATAGAGGATGTTATTACGAGCGGCCACATACAATAAGTTGTGATAAGCAGATTCAGCGGCTCGTTTGATGTGTCGCCTTTGTCCGAGTTTAATCCGCCGCCGCCCGCGTCCGCCCCTTGTCGTCACTACTGCGGCGCCTTGTTGCGTCGTGAACGCTTCTATCCCGCTACGCGCGTAACCACTTGCTACGCCGCTCCTATGCGCTACGGACAACGAATACTCGTAGAGGGTCTCTTAATTTTTTAAATGATTTTATTTTGTTTGCTCATGCGCAGCTAGAATTGTACTTTATTATAAAATTACAAAAACATTAAATGAAACACCAAAAAAAATGTGACTGAATTAAGAGAAAATAATTTAGAACAAAAGCGTTACATCAAAGAATACCCATCACCCATACAATGAACGTAATATTGATTATCTAAACTTGAAAAAACAGAGCGGTCGATAATATTGTACCCATTAGCCATACTAATTAGTCTACGACTTTTTATCTCATTCCAAAGTTATATTGCTTCGGTACCCACATAATTGTGTAAGCTATCGTCTCGTAAATATATCTACTAACGCATCCATATTTGGTCACTTTAATAAATCTTTTATTGCTGTTTAATTAGCACCAGTATGTGAAAAAGGGGCAAGACATCTAGATACGTACCTACGAGTCATTTATGTCAAGGCAAGTGTTTACGGTGTTTACCGCGGAGCAGTCGAGCTCGATATTGAGTCGCGAAATCTCTATAAAAGCGTTCACTCATTTCATGGTCAGTAAATACAATTAGCCGTCGGATGTCGATTGTTCTAAGACTATGGGTTCAATGATTGCTACGTTTAGTGCGTAAAGGCAGTCCATAAAACGAGGTGACGCCGTTTTGTTCGAAGCAGCCTTTTTATTGTGCACTGTATAAATTTATGGAATCATCATCGAGTTGTATGGACTCCTCTATTCGTTGGCAGCGGGTCCATAACCATTACGGATTGTATTTTGATACACATTTATTTACACTCGTTAAAGCGTTGTAAACTTGAGCGATTCCTTTCGGAGCGATTCTTGTTGCGAGTGTTACGTTTTGGTAAATAAAACTTGTAAAACACACAACTGCTTGTAAATATCAATATTGAATACGTTCATGAATCTACCAAATGCTTTAAGTACAGTTTTAAATGCAAATGAATATTACAAAATTGTAATTTTTGTCCACCGTTCTATTTACACGAACGTGCACTGAAATGTGATATTTAGTGTGTCAGAGTAGATCGCCTTTATATATTTTTTCTTTTGGCTGTATATTTGCCTCTTTGTGGTATGAATATTGTAACTCAAAAAGTTGGATTTATTGACATCGACTACTGAAACATTACAAAAAAAAAACTGTAAGCTTGAAATATAAAAAAATTTCATACAATTTTTTGGTTTGTGGAGGTCGGACACAAAACTTTAAACTGTTCATTAAAACTACTCTACTCTAGATAGTTAATCAAACTCTATGTATAATAATGATAATTATGTATGTTGAAAAAAAAAAGTAAATTACATATAATTATCGTGGAGTCACCTTTAGTACACATTTATGTACGTATTATATCTAGTCACGCTGACGTAAGCCCAGCTCATTAAGAAACCTTGTAGGTATAAATCATAAACGTCCAAAATTAATGATCTCATACGAAAAATTAAGTTAATAACAAATATGGGAATTATATTTTATAAGAAAAATATACGGACCAGATTTTGAATCAGTAACTTTAGAACTTTTAGAAGAACGAACGAAAAACAATATATGTACCTAATAGATTTTATGGATGTGTGGATACACATTCATAGAATCATACTAAGATACTTGTTATAGTGTAGATAGCCGTAGAGAGTTACAAAGATACTGTAAACTTAACATGGGGCTTTTGCTACAGTTTTTATCTCAATTTTTTCGTTATAAAATAAAGTCGTCAAGTGTCAATGATACTGATCCAGGATCATAAGAAAGACGTCACAAACCATAATGACAACGGATAATTTGTTCAAAAATAAATATTTTAGGAGGATAATAAAACCTACACCGGCAGCTGTATATAAGGGCATGTGCGTCGTATAAGTATCTATACCCGAAGGCGAGGGCTCGTTATTTTCTGGTCAATTGCCGCTTTACTGCGCCCGCGCATCCTCGCTTCCAATTACTGCCCAGCCGCCAACGCTATAAAACAAAACTTCCACAGAAAACGCTTTAACAACGCTTTCTCGTCACAGTAAAATCAACTCTAGTCCTTGCCTTTAGAGATGCAATCCGAATGATTCAATGGTAGGGTTGTGCGGTATAAGTTTGGATCAAATGCAAATTATGCTTAGGTAAAACGTGTTTGTTGTCCGTTGGGAGTTTTATTTTTTACAATTATATCGGCTCGGTTACTTGGAAATGCATTCACGAGAATCGGAGAGGGTTTCGTGATGTTTAATAGGCTTAGATTAGAAGTTAAAAGCCGGGCCGTGGGTTGAGCGGCCATTAAAAGGTTCTCAGGACATGGTCGGACATGTCTTAGCTCTCATTAGACGAATAGCTCTGAGTCAGTACAAAAAAATCTGTGTAAATAACTATACATAGAAATAACCATATGATTTGTAGAGCCCATTTAGATATTTTAGGAATGTGGATATACCTATAGGATTATACAATATATATTTTTTTATGTTAATGTATGACGTTACGAGCTAACCGACACGGCTGCCCATATCAGTTGCAATGTAACTCGGAACTCTATGGTAAAGAGTTTTACGTGACACTGCACTGCGCACGTCATCGTGAGACATCACCACAATCTAGTAACATTACTAGACTCTGAGATCAGGTCATAGTCTCATGTCCCCAGTAATTTCACTAGCTACCAGTGTCCTTCAAACCGGAACACAGTAGTGCTCGCGCACTACTGCTTGGCGGCAGAATATCTGGCGAAGCGGTGGTACTTACCTAGACGTACTTTGCAGAAAAGTCCTACCACCTAGTAAAAATCCTTCAATACCGTATATGCCTTCAAAACGATTATTTTTCGCGCTATTAGGGGCGTAGGAGATGTGGTGAAAATAAGAAGATAGATGTACTTGGAACAAATTAAAAGGTTTGCGAGCGAGCAACGTGTATGTGGCGTATATAATAGGTCTTTACCTATGAAATTGCCGTATTGCAGTACAGACTTTTTCAAACAAAAAAAAGTTTTGATTGGCTATGAATTCTAAATTCAAATTAATTTTGTTTTAAAAATATGACATTCTATTTACAATATAAGTCTTTTGTTTATTGATTAGCGTTGTATTTTCATTACATTTCAACATTTTTCCTCATAATGGATACTTTGAAATTTCATGTAATTATGGAATATGAGTTCCGTCGTGGCACCAACGCGGCACAAACGACACGTAACATCCACGACGTTTACGGAGAGAACTGTACAAACGAACGTACAACCCGTTATTGGTTTGCTCGGTTCCGTTCTGGGAATTTTGACTTGAAAAATGAACCTCGTGGTCATCCGGAAACTTTGGTCAACAATTATGAATTAAAGGCGATTGTGGAAGCTGATGAATCTCAATCTACAGCTGAGCTGGCAGCAGCTTTTGGTGTTAGCATCAAAACAATATTGACCCATTTGCGACAGATTGGCAAGATAAAAAAGCTTGATAGATGGGTGCCCCACGAACTTAACGATCGCCAGCGCAACATACGCGTCGAGACTTGCCTTGCGCTGCTTAACAGGCACAGAAATGAAGGAATTTTGAACCGAATTGTTATGTGCGACGAAAAATGGATTCTTTTGACAATCGAAAGCGCTCAGCAAGTTGGTTAGATCCTGGTTCGGTACCAAAGCAATGTGCAAAACGAAAAATGACTCCTAGAAAGGTGATGGTCACAGTTTGGTGGTCTAGTGCTGGTGTGATTCATCATAGCTTTTTACAAAACGGCGAGAGCATTACTGCAGATGTGTACATTGAAGAACTGACCACAATGATGGCGAAACTCGCACGTCTGCAACCAGCTTTGGTCAATCGGTCGTCTCCACTGCTACTTCACGACAACGCGCGAACCCATACTGCACAACAGACCGTCTCTAAGCTGCATGAGTTGGGTTTGGAAGCTCTCCCTCATCCGCCATACTCACCAAATCTTGCGCCTACCGACTATTACTTTTTCCAAAATTTGGACAACTTTTTAGCGGGAAAAAAATTCAATTCCCGAGAGGCAGTACAAAACGCCTTTGAAGAGTTTGTTGTCTCCCGTCCTGCTGATTTTTTCAAGAAGGGCATCCATAAACTGCCACAGCGTTGGCAAAGATGCATTGATTGCAGGGGTGATTACTTTGAATAAAAGAAATAAATAAGTTCGAAAAAAAAATACTTTAACTTTTTTCAAACAAAACGGCAATTTCATAGGTAAAGACCTTAGTTGCGGAAAACTGACGGGTGAATTTCGCAAGGGCCTATCTACCCCTCCCGCACCCCTGTATCTACCCCTGTCCCTGGCTCATAAGCTACTTCACACACGTAGCCCACGATCGCATTCCTTCTTTTAATTAAATATATTTCAAAGTAAACTTTAAAAAATTAAATGCGTCGCCAACAAGGGAGGAATTTAAAGCGTGTGCACAATTGGTGCTCATTGATACAGCGAATAGTACGTATTGAAAACTTAATTTAGAATAATCGCTTGCTAGTTTATTTTAACAAAATGTACCAAAGTAAAATAAAAAGTTTTTTATTAATTTATATATTTTCCTTGCTTATAATTAATAATTTTATCCTAAGGTTACTATTTAACCGGATAAAAAAGTGTAATTTATCCGTATTGCAGTCGCGCACAAGATCCATGCTGACGGCCGGTAACGTTTAATTTTATCAAAGTTGGCATATGCCTGTGTTGGTGACAGTGTTTGTAAGTGACACCATACCTAGTTGTGATAATGTGAAACTCCGTTTAGCATTCAGCAGCTAAATAAATTAACAAATAAAAACGAATGAAAAAAAACTTGAAAAAGAAATCAAATAATGTAATCTTTATAAAACAATTAAAGCACTTTCTAATAAATAAAAGCTATTATACTACAAATGAATATTTAAATGATAAAATTTAAGCTTAGTATATAAAAAAAATAATTCATTTAATTTTAGTATAAAATAAGTAACCGCTCCTTTCTAATCTAATAAAATTTAATTTTGTCTTCCTCTCTTCTAATTTTGCGTGCCCGACAGGGTCCACGATGAACTGTTATTTAACTACCTACACCTGTACAACATTGTGGAATGCAAATAAAAATTGAAATTGAAATTGAACTTTAGTTTAGCTCCACCTATCAGCCTGTAGAACTTTTTTTGCTTTGTTTGATGTTAATGTTTTTGTAGTAAAAATTGTCATTTTACCGGACATATCAACATAATATTTTTTTTTTAATACTTTGTTATGTTGACAGTGGAGATCTACGTTAATTAACAACTTTCAACTTCCGTTCGCCTCGCCAGCTTACTCCCAAGTCAAGCGTGCGTAAAGAAGTTTTACTTCAAAATCTGTGGACATTTCACACAGCGCCATCTAGCCCCAAACTAAGCAAAGCTATGGGAGCCAGATAACTGATAGAATACTTAGATATTTTTTGTTTGTAAGTGTATACACAGAATACAATATCACATTCAGACACAGAACAAACATCGATGTTCATCACACAGATGATTATCCAGAGTGGGAATCGAACTTTCAAACTACAGCTCAGAAGGCAGGGCTACTATCAACTGAGCTATCGGGGCAGTCAGTGGTATTGTAGAAATAAGTAAATTGCATGGATCTCAGAATTACAAGTATTATTACTTTGTCAAGTATTCGCTTCTGTTTTAACTATACGTATAGGTATTAAATAAATCAAATATAAAAACTACAAATAATAGTAAATAAACTTGATTACAAAAGCTTTTTTTGAGTTCCAGGCCAGAAAAGTTCCATTTAATATTGTATTTAAATCCACACTATCTAATTTTTATTGAGACGTACAAGCGCAGCACATTAATTTTGTAAATTAAACAGAGAAATCCATTTTCAAACTGAAAACCGTTAAATTACGGAAAACTATAAAAAGTTTGCAACATACCTTGGCTTAAAACATGTTTTAAAAGGTCCGAATGCATTTTGCCGATAAGTTCGGTTCATTACGGGGTAATAAACCTTAAGTTTTGCAAGTGCAATTAAGAAGGTATGCCGACAAAGGACTGTATATCTTTGAAGTCGCCGCCGAGCAGCATCCGCTTTCTCCTGGTAGAGAAGGCCGGATGTGACGTGGCCTTGCGCTGGCGCAGGACGGAGAGAGCTTTTCACGATTACTTGATACATTCCACCGTAGGGATAAAAACGTCGTTCGTTTGCACAATGGTAAAACAAAACGTGAGTCACCTAATCCAAACTTATCTATGGGACAGAACAAGCAAGACTCATCCTTTACATAAACATTAGCCTTTTAATACGAACTAATAGAAATTACGACAGCAATATCAAGATTTACGCTTATGAATCCAACTGAATGCAAGAAGCGGTTTAATTATTATCGTTTTATTATTATTATTCAACAAAATGAAGACGGTTACGAGTCTCAATGCTACCGAATACGTCAATTTATGAGTAAGGTAAGTATAAAGTCTGTATTCGCTATCGGTTTTACGGTGCATTATAATGAAAAATATGCGCGGGTTCCAGAATTCAAAATGCAGTTGAGGTGAAAAGGGAGGGGAACGTGGGGGAGTAGAACGGGTGGGGAGGGGCGAGGGCGTCCGTAGCGGGCCAATAAAGGCGCGCAGTAAATCCACGTAATTTAGAGCGGTTGTAAATTATAGTTCCGCTATAAACGCGCGCCGGCCGCGTACCTGCCGCACAGAGCCGCGCCCGCTGCGCCGCCGTGTCACGCTACGACTAGGCATAAACAAAAAAAGAACGACGACAGCAATACAAGACATTCTTCAGGCTTCACTCGCGGGTTAAGATTCAAGCGTTCGTTTAGAGAAAATGTAACATATAAAAGGTTTTCTTTTTCATGTCAAGGAATGACGTGACGAGTTAAATGTTCACTCGATGTTAAGTGGTACGGCTGCTCATATCAGTTGCAGTGTCACTCAGAACTCTAAAGTATAGAGTTTCGCATGAAACTGCACTGCGCACGTCATTCTGAGACATCAGCGCAATCTAGTAATAAGATTACTAGACTGTGAGATCAGGTCATAAAATCTCATTTGCCCAGTAATTTCACAAGCTACAGTGCCCTTCAAACCCGAACACAGCAGTGCTACTTGCGCACTACTACTTGGCGGCAGAATAATTTGCAAAGCGGTGGGACCTACCTAGACGAACTTTGTAGAAAAGTCCTACCACCTAGTTAGGTCTTTTAGATTTTCAAAATTGCTTTCAATGTAGGCAATGGAGGCTTTTTTTGCACCGAACAATACAATATTTTCAGCTTTATAAAAAGGCAAATATTGATAAGCCGAAATTTATCACAATTTTATTATTATTTGTCGTATGTTTATGATAACATTATAAAATTAAGTTTGTCCAAGAAATTCAAATGGGTTCCACCTACCTGCAAAATCGATCTAGTCTGGGTTCTACAAAATGATGTATAAAATATCACACATGTACAGCCTTTCCATTAATATAAACGTTTTATATATAGAAAGATAGATCTTTACATACATTAAAAGTCTCTTGTGAACCCCGCGTAAGTCTTAAAAACTTGATTCCCATTGAATAAGTTAATCCTCAAAAGTGTGAAATGTAACATCTTCATTTGAATGGATTAAGCCACATCTCACGGTCCGACAGCCCAAATTCGATTTGTGAAGTATTTTTCTATGTCAATTCACGATTGGGTAAGCTTTTCGACCGCAGTTAAGTCATCGCAGTAGGTACTACATTACCTATTCGTTATAGTTTGCTTTTTGTTCTACACTTTTGTGTAATTATGCACCTATCTAACGTTCGATTTTAAAAGAATTTGCCTTGATACAAAAGTTTGCGCTGAACTAAGTGTGTTACTGTAGGACAATAGTCATACGCCACTCACGATATTTCAAGGTAATGTTAATATCAAGTAGACACTTTGATGAAAAACTTTACCTTACTTAGGTAGATGGGATTTTTAGGCTTTTAATTCATAAACATCATCATTAGTAAATTTAAACAGAAGTTATAGACATATTTAGCAAGGACCACACCGTATTACGGCAATATTTCCTTCATAAAATATCATTAGTAAATAATTATTTATTAATATTTTATTTTTAAGATTTTATGTTTGTAGTTGTATTTAGAATTATAATTACAGGGTAAGCAATACATTAGTGGCACGTCTAGGGCTACCTGCAGGTGACCATAGGCTTCACTGACCTATCAGGTTCCTCTCAAGGATGACTGTATGCTTGTTGGCATATAGTTGTTGGCATATGACATGAGATATATCTTCTTATGTAACAAAAGATGTTACGATGACTTTTCCTTTTAATTTCCTTATGAAAATTTCAGGCCAGCTTTAGCTGATCTCTGTGTACCTACTCTATAATCACCCTTCAATTGTTCCTATCTGATCTGATATACGAATAGGTTTTTGTTAGATCCTTAATTCCACAAAGTCGTACCGTACATTCAAACAATTATCAATCTACTTACGCAGGTATCAAGTTTTATTAGTATTTTGATAATGACGTGCTTTACGATTATCTTTGGAGTAATCTAGAGATAAACACAGAACCATAAACTATTATTCGAGATTACACGACTAGGCATAACGCTCCATCCCGACCCCTTTAAGTTCCCCAGGGATGATTTAAGCGTCAATATAAACAACGTGACGCCTCGGTTTGTGACTAACGACGTCAGTTTTACGATTACCTACGTAAAGAAACACATTATCCGTTTTATCTGAGCTATAGTTCCTTATACAAAGAGATAAAGGTTCCTAGTTTACCCGTGGCATAAATAAATTATGGGGAGTATTGTGCATTGGCTCGGATTGTCTAAAGTAAACTCTGGTTATATTGTCGTCCTGATCGCGTTGTAAATCACTCAGGGTTGCATCATGTGTTACGTAAAAAGGTTTTATAGCAACTCGTAACCCTATGGGAAGATAACAGATTTTATACGGTTTTACAGTGTTGCCAGTGCGCTATAGCTATAGAAAACTGCTCCATTTTCTATCGTTGTGTATTAAGCATAAGTTTTAAGTAAAGTCAAATGTCCATAGCAGCGGTGACTACTTCACACCATGTAGTTCACCTGCTTTTTTTTATATAATTTCATATAAAATATATAAAATCATTATATTGCCAGTACTGTTTGCTAAACTACCACCTAAACCTAGATAAAATAATTATTTTATGAATTAGGGAAATTAAAAAATTCATATACATCGTAATAGTATTTAAAAGATTTTGAGCAGGCGGAAAAATTTTTAGTTAATGCAATTAGACTATAATTATTTTTAATGTCAAATATTTCTCTTCTAAGTAATTTTACTTTATTTTTATGAAATTAAAAAAAATGTTTAATATTGCATTTAATAGAACAAAAATAATTAGCTTTAAAACATGCTACATCGAGTAAGGTCTACTGGTTATTTAAGTAAGATAAATGCACTCTACTTGATAAGGATGAAACTTCTAGATGGTTCTAATTGTTTTGGATTAGGCAACTGATAAAACTGCGTCAAACCTTTAGAAAGACTGGCCCGTTAGCTCCGTTGGTAGTATGTCTGCCTTCTGAACTGCAGGTTGTGGTTTGATTCCCACCCATGACAAACATTTGTGTGATGAACATCGATGTTTGATCTGTGTCTGGGTGTCGTATTGTATTCTATGTATGTATTTACAACTAACAAGTATATAAATATTGTATCGGTTATCTGGTTCCCATAGTACAAGATTTGCTTAGTTCGGGGCTAGATGGCGCTGTGTGAAATGTCCAAATATATTTAATATTTATATTAAAGACTCCTAAAGTTGAAGACAGATTCAGTTTTACAGATTGATTGAGATTGCGTTGAACAGCAGAATAAACAACTATTTCTATGGATTTGACATTTTCAATACGTAGTTTATGTGCATAGAGTTACTAAGGAAATTTTCAATTTAGGAATGAAATTACCCGTCGCGTTGCAATCAATCTTCTGGTGAGTATCGAACTAACTCTTTTGTAAGAACAAAAGTAGGTACCCGAGATGTTCTACGGGTTTGCTGATTCAATATTTTTTTGAATTAGTAAAGCTAAAAACTTTACGGTCGTTAAAAAACTATTAACAGAGTGAAATGCAGTGACGGTATAGAATTAAGAATCGGTATAATAATTGATGGTATTTAATTTGATTTCCTATTATTATCGTATTTCGGCGGCATCTTTGCAAATTGTAACGCTTAAAATGTTAAAGCACCGCGTAATTTTTAGCGGAGCCATATATCGTGAGCAGTAAGAAAGTTAAGCCCCGTTATTACGTAACCAGCGCAGTAGCGAACTTTTTAACAGGACTGGTAATAGTATTTGAACATCTTATTGCCGACGCTTTCTACACATGCGCTAGAGTCGATTGCTGCCTACGAGTGAATTTACCTACCACCCTCTAAATATATTTGGGGTCAATCGTTTGAATAAAGTATAATAGTCTATGGATACGCATAAACGTTATAATGTTTTGTGATATTTTGCATACTCATGCTAAGTAAAATACTACTTTTGTTCTACAACATTGTGGTTATAACTGCAGACGTATTGCAAAGACAAAATATTTAAAAAAATCATCGTAATCGTATAATATTTGGCCAATAAGGTATACTCTCGTCCTTAGACTTATATGCTAATACGTCTACTATATACTGATACTGGGACCAAATGCGACTTAGACCAATTAAGGTTTGGTCCAAATATGCCTGGTATCAAGTCTTGACATCATAATAATATACTCAATGCCTGAAACAAAACTAAGACAATTTCTTTTTTGAAGTAAAATGTTTTTATGCACGTTTGACTTGGGGCGTAAACTGGCGAGACGAACGGAAGTTGAAAGTTGTTGGTTAACGTAGATCTTCATTGTCAACATAGCAAAGTTATTTTTTTAGTATTATGTTGGTATGTCCGGTGAAATCACAGTTTTAAATTATCAAGATGGCGACATTAAAACAAAGCAAAAACAAAGTTATACCGGCCGACAGACGGAGCTAAACTAAAGAAGTTGTACTTTAGTCGTGGGGTCTAACGCACACTTGCTTTTGCTAATTTTGGTAAATATGGTGACAGCTTATACCTAAGTTTACCTTTTTACCTTTTTAGGGCACAACTTATTTGCCTGTTCTTATATATACGTATCTATAGTATATGTACTAAGCCTTTATAATAAGCCGCAAAAAAGTCGAGATAAATTCCACAAAAAATGTAGGCAGGTAGTATTGAGAGTATCGAACCGGCTGCTCGCGTTCGATCGCTCCCGCGGAGCGCCACCACGCACGAAGAGCTTTGTTATCTGCCATCGAGGCTCCGCCCTGCCGGCCGCACCGCGATCCAATATGGCCGCCGACGCGACGCGACGCGCGTTTATATCCCTAATGAAAACCACTTTAATTAATTCACAGCAATCACATGCACCGTCCAAGCCGCAGCTTTTATGTTTATTGTTTCCATTCCATATCATTTTAAAGCACCACATTTTGATTTCTCCAGAGTGTCACCGCGCTGTTTTGTTTCGTACCTGAATGGGCAGCAACGTTTATTAGCGCCGTATTAGTTAATGTTATTATGATTATTATTTTACTGCCATTACGCAACTTTTCACTTAGTGTTATGAGATCGTTTATTGTTATAGTTCAGCTGCCTTTGTCATTTTGGTGTTGGATGTATTTTGCATGATATAGTCTGTTTTTTATCACCCTGCCTTCCATCAAAGTCGAAAAAACTGCTGGAGTTCATTAACAAACCATATATTTTAACTAATTTATGCTACGTACAGATTTTGCAAGTGTATGTAAAATTAGAAACCGAACATTTCACTAAATGTATGGTATAATGTCTGGAGAAGAATATAAAGATCGTGCCTCAGTTAGCGGGCCTTGTCAGAGAAAGAGTCCATGTCCAGCAGTTGACTAGACCAGCTGGTGATAATAATGAGAAGGTATAACTAAGATTTGAAAATGTATCAACAGTGGGTAGCTCATAGGACTTTAAATCCTATATTAGGTACGCACTGCATGATATCATGCGCCAACCTGCAGTTGACACTATACGCTTACACGAGCTTCTGATGCCCGCAGCTTCGCACGCGGCGTGGCCTATGAGAAAATAATTCAACCACCCATTTCACCCTCTTAAGGGTGACATTTCGAAAAATCCTTTCTCAGCAGATGCCTACGTCATAACATCTACCTGCACGCAAAATTTCAGACCGATCCGTCCAGTGGTTTGGGCTGTGCGTTGATAGATCACTATGTCAGTCAGTCACCTTTGAGTTATATATATTTAGAAGATTCTTGTAAAGGCCTATGACTCAGCATTAAGAGTGTGGGTTAATGATGCTAATATTATACTTAATTATTAACATGATTAAATTAAGACTATTTTATATAAGATAAACTTATTTTTAGCTATATTGTGTTATCATGCTTCAGATACCGATATTTTATCGAAATACTTAGTAGCTGTTGATTATCGGAGGCCTCCAAACAGACTAAAAGTTAAAAACTTTGGCCCACTAATACATAGCCAAAACATACAGAAGTAAAGCGTACATTTTCAGTAGCGCAAAGCAATTTCACTCGCATCAAAGCTAGAAACTTCGTAACCGTTGAATTTCATGCATTTAAATACACAAATTGATGGCGTGGAACGATTTGCATGTAAAACGTGACAAACAACAGGCGCGACTAATCCATAATTGGTATTAAAGTGCTTGTACTCATGTTTCGTGCAAAATCGCAGTAGGGTTGATGATTTGCATATTATGTGACGGGCAAAAACGGCGTTGCGAATTGATCTAATGAATTTTATGAGCTTAAGCTGTTTGTGTTTAAATTTCGATAAAAATGTAATCCTATCGTTTATTAAATAATGATATACGTTTTGACCAGGTGAAAAGCACTCCGTTTATAAGAGATTCTGAGATTATTATAGTTTTGCATATTATGTAGATAATTCGTACCTACTCGTATTAAAAAAAAAGGTACAAAAAAAGAGTTTTTATTATTATTTTGAAATAAAAGTTATTAAAACAGCATTTATTAACCGCCTAGACTTCGTATAACATTTCAACTACGTAGGCATACTAACTGTAACTTTGAATATAGCGAGATTACGCTTTAAGCATTCTTTAGACATAAAAGAGTAAATTTACATACGTACTTACTTATGTCTAACAATTATTTTTATCTTGCTTGAAAAGAAGAGCCGGTGACTTCAGTTTTCCTACTGCTGGATCTCGCTTATTCTGGATTTTATCACGCAAGGAAGCACCAAGCACAGCCCTCTCCATAGCTCAATATTTTCAATAGAAGTATATTCTTAATTTCACAATAGCCAATTACACATTTCTCACTCGAGCCTGTGCTTTTAAATGTCCTTCAGATTGTGTCACAATCAGTGAAACCAGTCGTCGATTCAACCAATATAAAGCTCATGGTCAAAGTTGGGTAATGTATTTTGACCTTTGTCTTACAATAGGCCTGGCGGTGCGAATTGTCTCCGACCGAGAATTGGCTTTTAGTTAGCTAACCAGTGTCTTATTTTTTTTTGTACTAAGGTTTATGAAACACTAGCTTTTGGCTGTAGCTATATGTTATGAAATGGCATGAAAAAAGATGAAGTATAAGCTTTGAGTTTAGAATTTGGTTATAGCGACTTTTTTGACACGCGTGTAAGTAAAGCCCACAGACAGACATAAGTTACACAGTTTTCTTGAACTTAATACCTATAATCTGATGATTTATATAAGCTAGGTACGGGGCATATTTCGAAGACACAGTAGGTACCTAGATAATTACTATACTTAAAACTTGCCGCGTAAAAGTGGACGAATTCAAAATTTTAACGGTTTTTGACGTTTTCATCGGGTGGTATTTTTGATTTTAAATGCAGCTAGCTACCTCTAGGTACCTAATACCTACCTACACATTAGCGGAAAACGGAAACGGTTATATTTGACTTTATCTATCACAAATATTCAACATAACTACACTGATTCTTAAACAATAGGCCTATATAATATATAAAAGTTTAAAGGCCTGGGGTAGCTACAAAATAAAATAAAACCTGATATATAATAATATGTTTGAAGTAGCTGCATCATGCGCAGAAAAAAGTAGCCTTTGTGTTTATTCCAAATTTCATCAAAATTTGTCTAGTCGTTTGAGCGTTAAAGAGTAACAAACATCCATACATACAAACTTTTGCGTTTATAATATTAGTAGAATTCTACCCGTCAGAGTGGATCATACACTTTACGTCACTTAACTCAAATTGTCTTATTTTTTATAGGTGACTGCGCATAAAATCCTGTTTTTAATTGAATTAAGTAGACCGTAATTAAATAATAAGTAGGTACCTATATTCTAAAGTACAGAATGTATAATTTATGATATTGTTGTTAATGTATTATTATGTAGTTTGCCAAATCATCTTGAGACTTTGGATATTCGAAACAAAAACTTACCTAAGCTAATTTATAAACATCTCTCACATGTTATATGTATAACCATACAAACTTATGCGCATTAACATAAAAGATCGTAAGTTTATGATATGTAGTTATCTATGGATTTCGACCACAATACAGCAGTGCATGAAAACAAAGGTAGATGTTAGGTAGGTACCATATTCTTATTTTTTCTAGCTGCATTACCACAGACACCTGGGTCCGTGTTTTGTTAAATTATTTTAAATGTTTAGTTTATTACAAGAGAGACCATACAATTTTTTAAATATAAGTACTTATTCCTAATTGTGCAAACACCACGAGAAAACCAGTTTCTGCAAGCAGCACCCGTTCACGAGCTTGACGCATGTTCCAGCCATCGCGCTCCTCGAACATATTTGAGGGAAGAGTGCGACTCGACAGCCGACACACGACGCCGCAACAAGAAACATTTTAGTGAACGTTAATGCTGCGAAGATACCTATTCAACTAGTGTGTGGTCGTGTGATGACATTATATTGTCACCCCATTGTCGCCGCCCGAGACACGTCTTGAGCGACCCGGATGATCCTATAGCAGCCGTAGTATCGGCTGCGCTAGGATCACCGGACCAGTCTAACCCTTCTGGCTCAGGTACCGCTTTCGGCACCGGTATAGGATACCAGCGTAACACAATCAGACACCGACCCCGCCGGCGAGGTCGACGTACCCCCCGTAGGTTAGCTAGAACGGTCGCCACTTTCAATAGGGTCCACTCTTCCAGTGGACGTAGTCTTCTCGATCCTCTTATCCCGGCAACGGCCCAAGCCGAGACTCGCACCCCAGGGGTGCCCTTGATCTAGTTGCCTCCCACTTTTGACGGCTGGGCGCCTTAAGCGAGGGTGACGCTGTAAAGGTCGATAGAGACCAACAGCATTAGCTCGTTCAAAAAAAAAACATTATATTGTACTTATTTTACGGTTGACCTAATAAATATGCTCAAAATCGAGCAACTATGAAGGAAGAAAAGTTCCAAAGTGACCATCCTAGTGGCCCCTGGGTATTAGTACACCAACGATTTGTCAAAACCGAGGCGACCCATTGGATGCAAGTATATATTTGAACATTCGTTTTATTACCTACTTATAATGTTTTTTAATTGATTTTTTATAAATATTAGACTCTGATAGGTGTAGGGGTAAAAAAGGTCCATTATTGACCCTGTTTAAAAAAAAAGTAGCAGTCGCAAACACAATATGGTTGCAATTGTGAAGTTTAGGCTATAATCTGATTTTAACAAAAATTTTACAAAAGTTCAAAGAACTTTTGAACCATTGAATATTGCAGGAGGGTTAAATCGATAGGTACTGAGGTCCACCACCACCCAGCCACTGATGATTCACTCCTCTAGTTACGCGCTGTCAGGATGCAAAAGATAACTAATCTTCCACTAGATATACCTATGTCCAGTATATACCTACACGTGAAAAAAATCCAGTTTTCGTGATTTTCAACCGAATTCAAAAAAAGGTTTCCAATTCGATGATTCTTTAGTGTTTGTTACCTAAGAATTTTTGACTGGGTGAACCGGTGAAAATATTTTGATGATTTTTTTAAATTTAAAAGCTAGTGCTTTCCGTGTGATCCCATATTAATTTGGTACATTTTTGACAATAGCATCCATGAGAAAACCATATAAGTCTGAAGTCGATTTTTTACGCTTTGCTTTTGTTAATTATTTACGATGAATCTCGCTCTCTGAAAGTCTAACACTGGGACAGTGATGACAGCAAAATATGGCAGCATCGGTAACCCTAAACGAGTTGACAGCGACACGTCCCTAGCGGCTATTTGTCGCGAGTCCCGGCTCTCCCCGCGGCGTCGTTAGCATCCCGCCTCTACCCGCAACTAAATAGATATAATATTCTCTGTGACACTTCTCTTGTGATTTATTCAGCTCTAGCGACACAGAGCTGACACATAAACGTCGCTTTTGTTTCCCTTTACCGCGAGATTTATAGTAGCGTCGAGGGGATGCTAGTGTTATTCGCGCTACCTTGGGTCGTGAATGTTGAAAGTAGGTACTTTAGCGAGACTACTGGTTTTGAGTCCTGTATTTAGGTTTCAAGCAAAGTTTTTGTGTCCTGTGGGTAGTTAGAATTTTATGATGAGAATAGTTTAGCTTTCGTAACTAATCATGTAGTACCTCCATCGGAGTTATATTGTATTAATGTTTTAGCAAAATATTTCAAAGAAAATTTCGCTGATTTTCATAGATTAATTTTTATAAATTATCCTAGGTCCATATTTTATAAACCAACTAGCTTCTGCCCGCGGCTTCCCCCGCGTAGCTTATAGAAAACGAAGAAGAAAAATTTTCATAGACAATTCAACCATCCATTTCACCCTCTTAGGGATGGAATTTTGAAAAACCCTTTATTGTTGGATACCTACACTTTACAAAGAACTCACCTTCCAAATTTCAAGTATCTAGGTCCAGCGGTTTAGGCTGTGCGTTGATATATAAGTAAGTCAGTCAGTCAGGACGTTGAATTTTATATGTATAGAGATCTTAGTTCTGAGAGTGATCTCTATTAGATGCAGATCAAATTGTAAGCAGATAATCTGAATTTAAGACAGGTGAACGATGGTTCTTATTTCATTAAAATTTTCTGACAGATAAGTATCTTATCTCAAGAGTGCGTGTGAGTTCCGAGATCGGGTTATAAAGTTCATGGAGATGCAATTTATTCATTAGAATTAAAAACGTCAAGATGGTTTAAAACTAAAATAAAGATACTAAAATAATATGCGCCTTTACAACGGTTATTGTGGGACCATAGTCCTCGTAGTTCCGGGTTCCATATAGATACAGAGAATCCAGGGGTCCGGGATATATGTATGTGATCGTTGGGCGTTTGTTTGTTAATTTGCTTTATAATGGGGCTTTTCTACTATTAAATAGGCACCTACTCATTTAATTTCGCTTTAGCTGCGAACAATAAATTTAAATAATTTGAAGCCTTTAATTGTATATTAGTCTCTTTAAGAAATTCTACAAAGCAAATAGTAGTTGCTAAGTAGCTTTAAAAACAAATGTCTGTGTGTAAACAAACGTTTCTGATATTTGAACTCGTAATGACCTGCGGCAAGTCTTGGATAATAAACTGATAAGGAAATAACTGTTCCTACTGATTAGTTGAGTCGCGCGGTTAAACAACATGGCTCTAAAACTAAGTGTTTCTGAAGTAAATAACTTGAATGATGATTTTGAAAAAGTGTTCGGCAATGTTATAGAATTGTGCACAGACGCAGCAAAGACTGTGAAGAATGCAGGACCATTCAAGAGTGTGTCAGACATTTGCGGCGCCTTTCATGGATACTTAGACGATCTGGACATTGAAGGTGATCATGCTTAATTACATTGTTACACAGCTATGGGCCAGCTAAATATTTTATTCTATTTGTTATTTACCAGAATTTATTAACTCCGCATCAACATCGGCCAATTAATAAATCACAAAACATCACACTATCACACTAATAATATTAAAAAGGCGAAAGTTTGTATGTGTGTTACTCCATCACGCTCAAACGGCTAAATGGATTTGGATGAAATTTGTTACCAAGATAGCTTATACACTGGATTAACATATAGGCTACATTTTATCCCGGAAAAGTGAAATTTTCTCGTGGGATGAGCAAATAATTAAAATACTTTTTATCTGCGGGTGAAACCGCGGGGCGCAATTAGTTGACAATACAAATAAAAATAAATCTGTGGACATTTCACACAACGCCATCTAGCCCAAAACTAAGCAAAGCTTGTACTATGGAAACCAGATACCTGATAGAATACTTAGATACTTTTTGCAAGTACATACTTAGAATATGTGTTCTAATAATATTTCTAACACCCAAACATCGATGTACATCACACAAATGAATGTTTTTGGTGGGAAGCGAACCCACAATAAATATACAATTCAGAAGTCAGTGTGGGTTATTGCCAACAAAACGGTCGGGCCAATGGTACATAGGTTTTTTTCTCCCTAATGTAGGGGAGAATACTCATGAATGGTATAGTAAAGGTATAACGTAATGTATAACGGGCTATCATGAGTGTACTCAAATGTTTACGTCGCGCCGCTATCGAGTATTTTAAGATATTTGTTTCAAATTAGTACTTAAGTACCTAAATAGTACGTTACCGCTAGTACCGCTAGTGGCGCTGTGCTAGATATTCTATAAGTATATTCAATTACCAAGCACCAGTTTAATAAGTACATTTGAATTAACTCGTAATAGTAATATTTATAATAATACTTATACTGAATACTAAATAAATATTGATACTTATACTGATGCCCATCTTTACTAAATTGTGACAACTCCTAAGTTCACACTTATTTCCCCAACGCAGGGGTTGTCGTAAAACGTTTGTTAAATTCGTGTCAACTTGGCAGATCAAATACTGTACGCTAATTGGTTGAGACAGCCGATGATCAACGGGCTACCAATGAGAGTTCAGTATTTGGCCTGCCAAGTTGACATGAATTTAACGAACGTACAAGAACCCAGGGGAAAGTGTTGCTTAGTTAAGTTGAATTTTAATAGACTTTAGTACAGATGGGAAATAGTCCATGGTATATGTAATGTACTTAATCCTAGTTACTTCTATACGTAGGTAGGTACATTCTAAAATAGCTCTTTCTATTTGTTGCCTTTTCTCGTAGGCTGAACGAGAGAGTTATAGTAGGTATATATACCCCCTTCTCCTCATGTCCATACAAAAAGCGCCAACGTTTTTGTATCTCTAAATGTTATACGATTTTGATGATATTTGTATAATTATGTCTGCATAGTGCAAATCTATGTTCATCATCTTCTTTTTTGAGAGTTCCGCAATATATTCGTAGTTATAGTCAACTAAAGGGACAAAATGTTGGCGTTAAAATGCCAACAAAAAAGTATTTGTAATTATAATACAAAGAAATAAATAAAAATAAATATGTGTGGACATTTCACACAGTTACTACCAACTGAGCTATCGGGCCAGTCAAATAATATGACGCTGTGTGAGATGTCCACAGATATTTATAAAATACCAAAATGTTTAGGCATAGATTAGTCTTTACAAGCAATTGCCTCAAAAAATAAACGTGTTACCACAAATACATAAACAAGGCTTAGACAGACGTGTGTTTAACTATACAAAACAGTAGTTTAACACTAGATTAAGGCTTGTTTAATCTTTTGTGGTTGAGCCGTAAAGGTTTTGTAAAGGTTTAAAGGGTGAAAACCTTTTTCCCCGAAACGCTAAAACGTGGTTACATTCACTCACGGACTATTGTCTCTTTCACACGTGCAGACAGCAGAGCGACGGCAATAACATTTTCAAATATTACAAGGCTCATCATCATATGCATTGAGTAAAGTTCTTCGACTGATCTGATAGCTCAGTTGGCTTCTGAACTATAGGTTGTGTGGGTTCAATTCCCACCCAGGACAAACATTTGTATGATGAACATAGGTGTTTAATCTGTGTCTGGGTGTAATGCCGACGTAAGGTGGCAAGTCTGTCGGTCTTTAACAGATTACCTACACCACGGCGAATGCGCACAAGAAATGCATGATCATGCAGTTCTTGTGCGCATTCTTCCATTCATTCTCCCATCACCATTCCACTACCGGACTACTAGACGCTCGGCTAAGCGCCATCCTTTCGTGGTCGAAATACCACCCATTCGTACCAAGCGATTTGATTCCACGTTCTTAATTAGAACGGCTAAGGAATGGAATGCCCTGCCAGCGTCTGTGTTTCCGGCGAAATATGACCCGGGCGTGTTCAAGAGAAGAGTGAATAGGTATTTACTTGGCTAGCATGCTACACCTTCGATCACATCGTCACTTCCCATCAGGTGAGAGCGTGGTCAAATGCTAGACAAGTTTGAAGTAAAAAAAAAAAAGCTGTATTCTGTGTATATATTTACAAACAAAAAAAGTATTTAAGTATGTATATATTCCATTCAGTTCTCTGGTTCCTATATAGTACGAGCTTTGCTTAGTTTAGGGCTAGATGGCGCTGTGTGAAATGTGCACATTTTGTTTTCCAACTTAATATTTTCTGCACTGCTTAATATACTGCAGCTGAAAGATCAGTCCAGGGTGACAGACAGTGCACGCAACTAGGAAACTAAGTATAACATACGCATTATGTAGTCTATCTACGTAGATAGACTACATAATGCGTATGTTATACTAGTACGTACTAGCAAAACCTATAAAATATCTGCCTGACATGTAGACTAAGAATAAACATTTAAAAATTAGTTTTATTACTCTATATACTTACTGTTTTATGCTCGTTTAAACTTGTACCTATGTCAGTCTTAAAAGGACGTGAATAATTATAAAATGGTAATTACAGCGTGGAAACTTTGTTTCGCTCCAATAGATCATTAGAAAATCATGGTATATAATAATTAGGACGAAGATGTTCACTTTACAATCTTAGGTTTATTACCATACGGTTCATTTACAGTAATTTATGCGGAAATTATTAGGGTGATTACGGCACCTATACATGGTGAGATTTTCAACTGGGCATGGATAGTCATAACTATATATATGACTATATAGTATTATACTACCACTAGTATACTAGTACCACAACTGAAAATAACCAAAAACGCTCACATGAGTCTCGAGGTCCATTTTTATTATTACTTGCAGTAATGTAGGTACCTTTAAAAATTAATAAACTTACCCAGGAATCTGATCAATTTCAGTCATCAGACAAAAATTTAACAATCGTATATACGACAACCCGGGAAAAATGTTGCTTAACTAGTTGTATAATAGACGTTAGTACAGACGGGCAATAAATAAGTAGATAAGTACTACGAAAGATGTAAACTACCTACTTAAGGCGGAGTCCAAGTGCCTCTTTTATGTATTTGAGGGAGCCGCTAGAGTTTTGTTTAAAGTTGAAAATCGGATATCATAATTGATGTCAAACTAGGTTCTGCGCTTGGGCCTGTTAACTATGTGGGTTTTGTTAGTGTGCTTTCGTCCACAATACTGGAGTAAAACTTCTTTAGTTTATCTATCTACCAGTCTATTGGCCGGTATAACTTTGTTTTTGCTTTGTTTAATGTTAATGTCGCCATCTTAACAATTGTAAATTATCATTTTACTGGACATACCAACGTATGAAATGTATTAAATTTGATATGCCTTTATTGGTAAACCACTAAAAAAACCCGCATAGTTGTATTATTATTTGGTAATAATACAAATATTTAACTTTTTTATGTTTACAATGGAGATCTACGTTAACCAACAACTTGCAACTTCCGTTCGCCTCGCCAGCTTAGGTACTCCAAAGACAAGCGTTCGTAAAGAAAAAAAATTTACTAGTGCTGTGTTTACCTAAAACATCAGTCCGACTTAATGTAATGATTCTGACTAATGTAATGATTCGTAAATAAAAAGTGTAGTTAATTTGTAGCACTACACTTTTTATTTTCGGTTTATTCACCTTTTATTTACGTTTTAGTTATATTTACGTTGACAAAACAGATTATATAATTAGGGTCATTCTACGATTTTATTTTGGAAAAACTCAAACTAGGTACTTAGTTAAATTGTATTCGGTCATCTTTCTTCTTCGTTTTATAGGTACCCTATTTGCACTATTTTTTTTCATCAGATTACTTACTTTGTTCCGTCGCGTTGGTCTTCGAAATAGTACTTTTTGTTGATTACACTCAATACCTTCGTTATTTCTTTCAGAAAAATTAGTGATACTAAAACTGCATCCAGACTTGGCTGGCCGACTGGCGGCACAAGGCGAATTGACTCCGGAATCGACCAATGAACAAAAATCCGCCGGATTGGACGATTTGACTGCAGCTGATAAGAAAACCATCGATGAAAGTAATCTGAGGTAAGTAAAAAAAGCATGTTTACCTTGAATTTAACTTCAGTTAATGAATAAGTAAAGTAGATAGATGACTAAATTTAGTGAACAATAATTATACTCAGGTCCCACATTAGTAAGAGAGCAAATGTACACATGTTGTACTATGTTGCACGGAAAACTGCATAACGATGGATTATCATTGAATGAATTGAATAAAATAAAACTGTGCATCTGAGACATGCTATATTCTGGGTTAGCCTGAAAATCACGAAAGCAGCACGCAATTTGATTTTAATGCTTAAAAATAGACACCTTATGCCATCTGTGCGTTACTTTACAAACTAGTTTTAGAAGCGATCATCCAGTAGAAGTTGAACGAACAATAAATAATGGCTAAACATTTACATATCTTCCAAGTTGTTTCATCACAATTTTGCTAGATGGCGTCTTCATAAATTTTTACCAAAGTTCTTCTTTTCAGATACAAAGAAAAGTTTGGTTTTCCTTTCATTATTTGTGCACGGGAGAACAAGGTGCAGTCGATTATTGCTGGACTCAGGACCCGTTATAATAATACACGCGAGGAAGAAATATATGTCGGAATAGAAGAAGTGAAGAAGATATGTAAACTGCGAATACTGGACATTGTGAAGGATTAATGACTTAACATTATTTCGCGTATTTGTAGATTTAGTTTAGAATAATGCTTATTAACATCTTAGTTAATTGGCTGATAATAATTTAAAACTACATATCAACATATTAAAAAATGTATTTCTGAAATGTTTTGCCCCATTTTAATGACCCTTGAATTGACTATCATCTTCTGTATTAAAAAGCTATGGGACGATTCACGCATGTGTAGATATACATCATAGATAAGTAACCTAGGTCTGTGATATACATAAACACTGGTGGATAATAAGCAAAATTGAATGAAATACCGACCTTACTACCGACCGATTAGGTCGGTATTTCCATTAAGGCATTTCAAGTTTTGAAAGTCAAGTCAAGTCTTTCTTTGACTTTATTAAGATCATCTCAATATTCTTCTTGCACCGGTATTAAGTGTAGGTGGTTACTTTTGTAGTGTAATTCTTTATGATGTCTCAATTGCAATAGATTATAAATATGTATTATAAATTAGTAGAAAAAAAACTTTTAACCAAAAAAAAAACAGCAGTGTAAAGTTTCTTGTAGATTCTTCTTTACAGGCATAATTGAAGCTTCGCATCGGAGTTTTCTCTTCTGCATTGTGCGGAGTTTCCTCTTTTGCATTTGCCCGCCCGATTGCTTGCACCAGTAGTGGGAAAAATAACTTCTTTTTTTTTCAAGCTCATATATTGTACCTTATGGGTTGGTTGGTAATTGACATTGAGCACTTTTTGATTTTATATGCTCACTTAACTATAACTTAATTTTATGTAACTATTCTCATTTTGACTTTGCTAATATAGCATATTTGCAATAAAATCCTGGTGACTTTAACACTTGAAACCACAAATGCCAATTTTAGCTACTGTAACTAGTTGTACAATTGTACACATAAAATTTCTATTATCATTGCTACACGAAATATGGAAGTGAAATCTAATTAAGCAACTACAGGCATAAACCAACAATTTCTCAAATTAAGGTACTATCACTTATTGTGATGATAGTTCTATTTTAACCAAATAAATGTGCTCATTAGAATTACATGTATTTTATTATAAAATCCACAATATACTGTAAACTAAGCTATCTCACAGAAGTCCCAATGACCGTTCAACCACAGCATGAGGTTGGCCAGCCACTTCACAGAACTCCGGCTGGCAAAGGATATCTTCAAAGCCAATGTCCAGGTGTCTGCCTGTGAGAACATCCTGCTGTAGATTTGAGCTCGGCAAGAAGGGAAGATGCCCTACCTGAAATTAAAATGGGTAAATGAATTAAAATGATAAAAGTTTGTGAGCATTGTGTGCATACAAGACATTTTGAAATGAGTTATTTTGTTAATATTATTGTATGGGTTTTGTAGAGGCAACTAATAATTGTTAGATTTGCCTTCAATTTCACGAAGTATAATAAACACAGGACACTTCTAATATGATTGGTAATACAATTTTAGTTCACAAATATGTATAGGTGGTCTACTAACATTCAGCCTGTCTATATTAGGGTCATGAAATCAGCACATCAATACTCAGATCTGCAATAGGGATCTTTATGGTATAAATATAATACATCTTATTAGTAAATACACTATACATTTCAAATATATTATAGTAGTAATAGTTTGGGATGTCACTCTTTTGATGAAAGTTGCAAATTTAAACTGGTTACTAACCTTACTAGCAAACCTCTTCTCCATAGTGAGTTTCAATGGAGCATGAAGGCCTTGGATATTACGAAGCATAGCCATATTCATTTTCTCTGCATTTAAGTGGAACTGCAACATAAGATACATAATAAAGTATCTGCAAATGCAGTCAAGTTTTTTAAAATATTTCAGATTTGGATAGTGTGTGAATATAGTGGTGGTATAGTGCAGTTGGTTATTGCAGTATGACCCGACTACCGGTACCGAGATATAGAAATAGCATACTTTTGAAGATATTAATGCAACATGATAAATCGTTATTACTAGGTTATAACAAAGTTGAAACTGCTGGTCTAGGAGTAATATGCGAGTAGTAATGCAACATTACTTACATTTTTTTCCGACATTTCTAGGGGATGTGACATGCCGAGTTTTGGTTTGGAAGCACCCAGACCTGCTACGAAGGGGTCTGGAACACCAAAAGCACCCTCTTGGACCTTGACGCCATGGCTAGCGTGCTCAGGTTTTACTTTCAGGGAGGGCAGACCGAAACTCTGGAAAATATTACATGGAAATTAGTGAACACGCGAACCTCGATCGAGCCCTCACCTTTTAAACAGTAAATATAGCCTGAACCTACCATCTTGAACACTTAGGTAGAGTACGTGGATGAGAAGAAAAGAAACGTGTGTATTCAAATTACGTGCAAATTTTTTGTACTTTTGAGTACAGACTGAATTTATTAATTAAAACTTGTAAAAAGAATTGTAATGTTAAATAAACCTCGCAAACGGAATATTTATTTTAACCTGACTGATGACTGTCAAAAGGACCAAATGTCAACGTCAAAAATTGTCAAATCACTCCCACAGATCGTTGAAATGAAAATACACATACAAATTTTATGTTGTTTACACAGATTATACAAAAAACAATTGACATATTGACTGTTTCGTCGTTTACTCTAGGTTAAAGGTTTTTTAGGGTTCCGTCTTTGCGTAACGTTACATACTTTTTGGTTTCCGCGGCACTACACTACAAGGTGTATGTTCGTCATGTTCGTCATGAGGATCGAAGAGTTCAGTGTTCATGTCGGTCCTACTCTTCTAAGATATTTATCTTTTTGCTTCTAACTAAAGCCAAAATCCAACACGTTGTTGGAGTAAAAAGTTTTTATTTCCACTTTATCGCAACATCGTACTATACCTTAGGATTGTACTATTTTTACCATACTCTATAGGGTTCATTTTACTGGCAGCACGAAGTCTCCAACTGGGAGTTTTGGCGGGAGAGCGAAAAAGATTGCGTCAACGCATTGTATTATTTTCCAAAACTTGTGTTATTTTCAGTGTTAGTGCATAAAACTGGTGGCATTCTATTCGTTAATTGCTGTATTACAGGCGTGAGTGTGGGAAAATGGTATAATGATGGTGAAACGTTTCTTTTCGTGTTGTTTCCAAAACTCCATAGAAGCTTCAAGTAAAGTTGCCACCACTTTACTAGGAGTATGACTTTGACTAGACTATGACTTGACTATGACTTGATGACTTCGATTACGACTTGACACATTTTTGCGTGACATATATTAATTTGATAAACTATCAATTACTTGACACTGGCTAATTACAAAAAAGTGTGGAGCCAAATAATATAAAAAAAGTCTCCAATTGGAGTTTTGGCGGGAAATCGAAAAAGAAAGATCGCATCACCGTATTGTATTATTTCCCAAAACTTGTGTTATTTTCAGTGTTAGTGCATAATTTGGTGGCGTTTTATTCGTTAAGTGCTGGATTACAGGCATGAGTGTTGGAAAGTGGTATTATGATGGTGAAACTTTTCTTTTCGTGTTATTTCCAAAACTCAATAGAAGTTTCTGGTAAAGTTGCCACCACTTTACTAGGAGTATGATTTGACTAGACTAGACTATGTGTACTGAACTACCGACTATGTGACTGTGTGTACTTGACTTGATGACTTGGACTGTGGCTTGACTTGACACACATAATTAAATAATAATGAAAACATTTTTCGAGCAAAAATCTTTTTGATAGGTACCTTAAAAACGATTTATAATATTTTAATGTGGCTTAATGTAGAATTATTTTCTATAACGGCTGTCAACAAATTGTTTATTTACAAACTAATGTCAAACGATGTAATTTTCTGTTTACTTTTATTGTTTGTTAATAAATAAGCCCTTAAAACTTTTATTAAATCTTGATATTTGCTAAATACCTACCCTAATACTAAATATAAAAGTATTTTCATTATTTGCCTGCTTTTCAATTTTTATCGGTTTACATTAAAGTAAGATGGCAGCAGCGCGTAGTGGTGTGAAAAAAGAGCTGGTAAGTTTTGATTTCTTGGTGGTTTAGGTTGTTCGTGGTATACTCACTTAATCAAATTCCTTACTTAATTAAAATTAGATAGCGGTCGTCAAGTTTTTTAAACAAAGCAAGTACTTAGGTAGGTGGGTACTTATGTTTGAGTGGCCTCAAAGCGCAGTTGGTACAGGTTTACCTATAGTCCGGGGCGAGATGGTTAATGCAGTGCGTCTCCATCTCGCCCCATCCCGGCGGCGGTCGGATCACGGGGGGGTTTTAGTGGGTTCGAGTCCCACATACCACCACCCCCGTGGTGGCAGGGAAGTGCGAGGGCATTTCCCCCCCTCAAAAAAAAAAAAAAAGGTTTACCTATAGTGGCCTGTAGCTGTAACTATACCCGCTTATACAGTATCGAACTACCCGCGCGTTTGATTTAAAATACTTTAAGTATAAGATTTACGGTTTGCTTTAATTTTATCAAAGCAGCTTGTAGTATTTTTTACTTAAAGGAAATCCCTTTATATGTACAGTTAATTCTCCCTTGCTTCTGCTAACTTCAGGATCCAGAGGAATTAATGAAAAGGAAGTTCAAAGCAAAATGTCAGTTTCGAGCCCTTTATCGTTTAGTATTGGCCAACGCGTACTGGATGATCGAAGACGTCGAGCATTATGAGGGAGTCGAGGACGTCAAGCGAAGAGTTCAGCAGGCAGTCAGAGGGAAAGCCAGGAAAAAACAATTGTTGACCATCAAAGTTAGCTTTTAAGTACAAACCAACCAGCTATATGCCAGCGTCATTTATCTCTACCAGTTGCTTATACATTCATCCATGTACTTGTCTATACTTATTATTTAGGTAATTGAATATTGAAAAAGTTTAAAACTTTTGCATTCGTGCAAGGTTTTTTCATATTTATTTCCCTCTATATCATTCCTGATCTACTATCTATATAGTAGATCTATTGATCTACTATACGTCTCTGTATGACAGGTATAGCAGTAGACTCGGTTCTACCTCTTTCATCAATCTATATTACGAAGTAAGTAATTTTGTTTAGTAATGATCACAACCATACCCCTGTATTTATAAATTCAAAATTAATTAATCATGCTCTGAAATATTAAACTCTTACAGGAGTTTTTTGATTTCAGGACAAAGCTCTTCTCAATAAACCCGCAGATGAACGTACTGATCATGAAAAGAAATATATTTACCGTATTATTGGCGGACTGAAGTGCTTCAAGAGATATCCTAATGTAAGACATTAATATTTACACTATTGTTAGTATCTATTTACAGAATAGAATAGAAAAACTTTTTATTGCTTATACCAACATAAAATAAAACTAGATATTACAGAACTAGAATAGGTAGCACAATGGACGGCCTTATCAAATATACATGACAACAGAACACGTGTTATGTACCACTTGTCAAAATTGTACTGTTGGAAAAGCTAATCAGGTTTGATGATGTTTTCAACAAACACATGCACCAAAAGACTTTTCTATTCGATTGTAGTTAAAGTTAGGTACTTGCACCGTGAATTCCTCTAGACAAAGCATTTGATCACTGTCTCACCTTATGGAATGTGATGACGATGATCTACGATGGTGTATGCTCGCTTAGAAGATATCTGTTCACTCTAGACTCTTAGACCACATTGGGATGGAATTTCAACCATATGGGTTGAAAATATTGGGTTATGGGTGCCGTGTTTTTACGCACTTCGAAACTTGCTCTTTGTTCGGTGAAAGAAGGAAGATAGTTTCATTAATTTAGTGGTACATGGAATATTTTCAGGCGTCATCTCTATTACAAAATTTTTAAGGTGGTAACTTCATTTTAATAGGTATTTCTATCCAACATTTTTTTCCTATAGCATGTAAAAAAGAAGCTAGCTGCAGTCACATACTTCAAGTATTACAGTCCAGGTCGAGTCATAGTCCGTCAGCATCACGAAGCTCACGCGTTGTACTTCATAGTGACCGGCGACGTGACCGTCAGCCAGATGATTTTCGATGAGCTGATTCACCAGTACGTTTCTGTTGATATCGGAGTCATGCATCCTGGCGATATGTTCGGGGAAGTTTCATTGCTGCACAACATACCGAGGACTGCCACTGTGACTACTACTGGTTAGAATTTACTTCCCTACTGTGCATGTTCAAGAGTCATAAAATTCGTGAAAACATATCATCCGCACTTTCGCCGCCTTCCGTATCTCAATGTGAGAGAAGATCCGTGTCCCAGCAGTGGCAGTCGTAGGCTGACGACGTAGATGCTAAGTAAATTGGCTAAAGTACCTATGATCTCAAACTTAAATCATCTGGCCTTGAACGAGCCTGTTGCGGAAGCAACAAACAATTCACTTTATCAGCCTTGTACAGCAAACGAAAAATGTTCCATCTTATTGTTATCGATCAAGCTTTGCGTAGCTTTAGCAACCAATTATCCTATTCATTGTTACCGTGTCAGTAATAAGTATACTCTGTCATTGACGCCAGATCACTGCGAATTATTAGCATTGATGAAGGAAGACTTTAAAAATGTCCTGCAAGCGTCGGTTCAAAAACAGTGGGATGAAGTGCGTCAAGCCATGTCCTCGTTTACTTACTTCGATGCTCTAGATGAGGTAAGCTTTTATGAAACATAAGTTGTTGTTGTACTGATAATAAAAAGATGACAGGTTACCTACGCAATCGTTTTGTTTACTAGGTCGCTCGTCGTGAAGGTTGCATAGTGGCTAGGATGAAGTCTTACGAGCCAAACGAGACCCTACTCGGCGATGGTGTGGGTGTATCCAATTTTGTCTACTTCGTCCTGTCGGGTCGTTGTCAGATGATTGAGTCTATGAAAGTGATTGTGACTAAGCGCTTGGGAAAAAAGTTTTATACCCTATACGATCCCTACGTAAGTATAACATCTTATTCTAAGGTGTTATTCAGTTTTAGTAGATTTTCGATTTTGCATGTTGGAGCTCATTAACTTCGGTTTTGTAGAATTATTTATCAGATTCATTATATATTTAGGTTTACATTATCAGATCGAAAGCTTATTATTAGCGATAAAAAGAATGAGAACGCTTTGTACTACTCGTATTTGTGGCTTTACTATAAAGTTGTATACTTACATAGTTAGAGATGTAGTAAATTTTACGTATGAGATACTTGTCTATATCAAGCCATCAGAGAGCAAAATTTGATTGTTCCATAAAATATTGTTGATAATTGAGAAATTATTATTAAAGGTGCCTAAAGAAGACAGCGAGCAAGATTTCGAAACCAAATACTTCGGTGCATATAAAAACCTTAATCAAAGTAAGGAAAATAGATCCTCAGCTATTGCTTCGGAACGAGAATCGAGCCAGCACAAGGATTTACCAGCAAAACCCACAGAGAGCATACTAAAGTCTTCGAGTTCTTCGAAATACGCGAGAGCGTCTGGTAGTTCTCAGATAATTCTTGGTGAAGAACGGCCCAGTGTTACGATTACACCAGATGATAGGAATGCCTCGGTGAAATCGCAGCTCCTTCTACTGCCTTCCGATAGCCAATCGCACGTGCGTGAGTCAGTCAGGTATGTCAGTTTTTTTATGTAGCGGTCTACATGATAAAATGTAAAAAAGAATAATAAGTTTTCTTTAGAAATATCAGTGTGCTTTTGTTTGTTGTAATAATGGGACCATGTTCCTCGTAGTTCCTAGGTACAGGGAGTTCTAGTTAGGGTTCAGGATCTATGTATGTGATCGTTGGGCGTTATTTATTATTGATATGTTGATACGTCCATGGTTGATGGCGATTGCTCTTCATTGTACTTCGAGTATAATATCGCACAACCAAGATCAATGGTTATTTTTTCAGGTTGAGCGTGGTACCTGAGACAATAGTAGAAGAGAAGCCATCGAAAATAAAGATTTCATCGTCACCACACACAAAGACCTATTTTATGCAGGTATTTATGTATATTCAACTTTCTAATCGCACACGAATAATACGAAATTTGGGTAGAAGAATAAAAGCTAGTATGTATACGATTGGGCTTGATAATGCAAGTATATTGTAAAGATAAAACGGAGTTACAATACGAGTTCAAGTTGCGAAAGTTTAAAAAGTGTAAATGCAAGTATCTTACCAAAAACAAATTTTACGAATGTCGCATAGCTATGAGAGGGGAATGGTTAAGCTTATAGGGTTTGGGTCTCTACCCAGTCAGTCAGTCTCTACCCGCTTAGAACGTAATCAGCTTATGCAGTGTATGTATTGATGAATACTGCAATAAAATAAACCAATTGCTATTTAAGTATTATGTTCTGCGTTTATTCCTGTCGGACGCATTTCAAGTCCAATAATTTTCATCGCAAGTTCCAGCGGATTGTTTTTTGCATCATTACGAATATAGAGTATTTAAGAAAGTGTTCTTAATAAAAATGTAAGTTGGACCTCGTGGATAACGCGCAAGTGTTCACACAGGTTTATCTATGCAGAATCAGCGAGTCGTTAAGAAATCTTCCATATAAAACTCATTGGTTAATCTATTTTTATTTTTAGGTATGCCAATTCAATCCTGGATCAAGTTTCGGTTTCGGAGAGAATATGAGGGACAGGCGCATTGTAGCGTTGACTCCAGTAGATTGCATGCTCTTGCCGATGATCTGGCTGCTCCAAAGGAATACGGCCAACATCTGGACTCGCATTCAACATTATTTGGAGAAAAAGGTTAACAGATTTTGTATTCTTTGTGTATGTATAGTATAGGTGAATTTCTAATGGCAATAGCCTAACGATTGTATTTGGATCTGGGTTTTGGATTTTTTTGATTTTTATTGGAAATTTGTGTTTCTATATGTTGCAGTCAAGTTCCATGATAGCCTAGCATCAATCAATAGTATAATTAAACTTCGATATTGATAAACTAAATGTTATAGCAAAACTAATTATTTGTATTATTATTTATTCTGTAGCTGAATGTAATTTCTCCAGATACCAAACAAAAAGACGCTGTTCAAGGAGTTCGTGCAAGAGCGCCGATGGCAAGAGTTCCGCGAACAACTGGTTGAAGACGTGGTGGCCCGCTCCAACACCGTTAACTTTACTTCGGTTCACGATGTACCATACTCCATACGTATGGAAGAAATGCTTGATATTTGATATTGTTTTCTACAGAAGATTTTATTAAGTGGTTACATTTTAAATACATTGTAAATAAATTACATTTTCTAATAATACTCTACATTTTCGTTCTAAATGGCATTTTCCATTTGGATGATGGATCAATGCGCGTGTGTCCCAAGAGCTAGTGTCAAATGGAATTGCGGAAGCGGAGCGTCTTCTAGGACAACAGATTTACCCTCCTCCATGTATGTCCCGTGATTTTTCATATAGCAGCTACGGTTTTTTTTTGTAATTTTCAATTTTTTGTCTAAATTTAATTACCAACTTAACGTACTTTCCAATGAGCCTTATAAAAACGGATTTTTTAGTTATTTTTTTTTAAATGCGTGATGCGGGATTCTGTTTACCTCACTGGTGGAAATTTACCACAAAATCATTTTTATTAGGTGGTAGGACTTTTCTGCAAAGTTCGTCAAGGTAGGTACCACCGCTTTGCCAGTTATTCTGCCGCCAAGCAGTAGTGCGCAAACACTACTGTGTTCCGGTTTGAAGGGCACTGTAGCTAGTGAAATTACTGGGCAAATGAGACTTTATAACCTGATGTCACAGTCTAGTAATTTTATTACCAGACTGTGTTGATGTCTCAGGATGACGTGCGCAGTGCAGTGTCACGCAAAACTTTATACTTTGGAGTTCCGAGTAACGCTGTAACTGATATGGGCAGCCGTGTCGCTTAACATCAAGCGAACTGTTAGCTCGTCAAGTTATACCTTAACATAAATTTTTTTTTAACACTGATGTACTTTCATTTAGTGCAGACAAAAGTAAGCAAAAGCTTTATAGAAAACGTTCTAAATGAAATGTCGTCTACAAGGAATACATTCTGAGAGTGTTCAACTCCTTAGGTAGGTACATCCATAATAGGTTGGCGGAGGCGGAGGCAGCTTGGGCCCAAACATGGAACTTGCGGTGGGTAGATGCGTAGCTAACAGATTGATTGATAGTGTAGGTATTGTAAAGAGGTAATTTTGGAATTGAGTACCTACCAACTTTGGAATTAACATAGCGGTAAATCACACGTCGATTACTTTAATTGGCAGAAGAAAGCGCTGTATAATCGATGACTTTATGCAACTTTATGATAGTTTTCACTTTATGCCAGAACACAAACCGGCAGCGTAGAGTTTAATTTTATCCTCGCTCTGTGTCGCTACCTATCGTCCTCTACATTTTATAGTCATCGGTAAAAATGCTAAGTAAAACTTCACTGATGGCACATAAATTGGGTACCTATTGGCAAAATATTGAATAAACAGCATTTCTACACTCATCTACCTTTGAGTCAACGTTATATATAGGTGAAATAAAATTATACTCTTGCTGCTTACGAATATACCTTGCAAGCGTAATAAGATGGTACAGACAATATTATCATCAGCCCACACTCCATATCTGCATTCCCACTGTTAAGGCATAAGCATCCTCTCTCAGGGAGAACTTGTAGTCCATAATCCACAACTCTGACCAGGGGAGTGACCACGAAACTTTGATTGCAATGCAACAGGAAAATTTTCCATACTAACTATGCACATAAACTGAGTATTGAAACTGTCAAATCCATGCAAATTTCTGTTTCATTGGTTGCAATCGAGTTATGTGATCGCCCAGGTGCGGATGGATGAAACATGCATCGAATTTTGTGTTTCTTAACATGCTGGTTTCCTCACAATATTTTTACTGTTGTGTTGTGTACTGTTACTGTTGTTATATAATCTGTGACTGTTGTAAGAGCGAGTGATAACTCCACTCGTAACTTGGGAAAGTGCGGTACTTCATCTTCTGTCTTGAATGTAAATGCAATATGGCCTGACAGCTCAGTTGGTAGTAACTCTGCCTTCTGAACTGCAGGGTGTGGATTTAATTCCCACCCAAGACAAACATTAGTGTGATGAGCATAGATGTTTGTTCTGCGTTTGGGTGTATATGTTGTATTGTGTTATATTTATATCTATGTATGTATTTACAAACACAAAACATCTAAGTATTGTATCAGTTAACTGGTCCCCATAGTACAAGCCTTGCTTTTTTTTTACACCACATTTATTTATTTTATTTATTTAATAAAAGTTCTTATATTAAGGAAAGCCATTATCATCATAATCATCAGCCTGAAGATATCCACTGCTCAACAAAAGCCTCACGCATAGAGTTCAGTGCAAAGAATTAATCACCATCCTAATATCGTAAAGCGCTTTATGAATATCCAAGCACTCCTCATTTAGCATTCAAGCGCTTTCGCGAATGACATCATTGGCCGCGTCTCGTAACCAAGGCAACCGGTTTTGGCGGGAAGCACCCACGCCTTCTGCGACTCGAAGACAACCATCGCGGAACACATTCGACCGCAGTGCACCGCGAGAAACGACCGCGCGACACCGACGACAGCCACTGACTCGGCTGATCGAACCTGTTAACAGTTAAATGTAAATATAAACCATCTATAAACTAAACCATTAATGAACAAGAACATATTTGTAATTATTTAAATCGAGGCGGGACTCGATCAGGGTTGTCACATAATTTCAGAAGCAACAGGAAGATTTAGCAGGTGAGTCAGGTTTTATATGTTTCACTTTCTGTATTTTGGTGTAAGCAAACATTCCAACTGTGGATCTCGTCATGTCTTAGATCAACTGAACTCATACAGCAGATAGACCATTCTTCTCTAAAGATTAATTATATCAGTGTTGGATCTTATATTTTTTTTTATAATTTTGTAGCACCACATACAAAATGCGTATAATAACTAATGTTTACTAGTAGTTATCTATGTTGAAAATCATTTTAAGCAAACTTATTAGACTAGGAGTACACTCTACTTACCTTCCTAATAAATACTTATTAGGTATCTGACCATATTACCAACTTATATTTACGAATTTGACCACGGTCTCGTTAAGACAAATAGTGTTTAAACTCGTCAAATGCTACATAAGCAAAATAGCAATGGCCACAATAGAAGATAGGTATGTAATTGCTCGTAGCTAAATCCGTTGACAAATTATTTTGTTTAGCTACAAGGAACAACTCAAAAAGCAATACAATAATAACACATTAACTAAGTGTTCATATTCATAAACTAATAGTGACTGGCCTCAGCTTCGCACGGCTTAATTAATTTTTCTCTACCCCATACTCCACCATCCCACTGTAGTTGCCTTTTCTGTACACTTTTCTCTCTCTCTCTTCCTTCTTCCATCTCGTCCTTACTTTTCTCTTTTTTTTGCATATATAATATTTGTTACTAAACCCTCCCGATCTCGTCATCCATCTGGCGGCGGTGGTACAGTGCAGAAACCCCTATCTAACTCATGTGGCTCCTATTTGAATAAACCGATTTTGATTAAAATAAACGTAACTGCCTGCCCAGAGCTAAATAGATTTGCTCCAATAGATACATAACAGCAAACGGGTTTAAAATGCATCCAGTATGTAGTAGAGCGCTATGTATTGTAGTATAAGATACTAATGTTATTGTCTAGTATAGGAAAACTTTAATGATGTAAACAATTACAGCCTTATTAATAAACTGGTATTAGTCTCGGATTAGTTACTTCAGCTTTTGTCCTTTTTTTGCTACTGGAATATTTAGTTGGATCGAAAGAGACAAAAGATGGTGTAACTAGTCTAAACCTAGTTCGTGTTTATTAATAAGGCTGTAAGATTCTTATATAGCCGCTCCGTTGCAAAAGCGATTTGCAGGTTTAGTATTTCACTGGCATTCAACAATGATTTTCCTCTCAATTCTCCACAATACTACAAGAATAACCAACTCATTGAATCGATATTTGCAAGCACATGTAAATCACTTAACAAGTATAGTTAACATGAATCCACTAACACGATACAGTTAAAACCCTGTCAGCAATGGCGATACACATCGCTTCCGTACCACAAAACACGCGTTGTTTGTTTATTTATTGATTTGTAAACTTTGTTATTCGGCACGCAAAACTGCTTAGAATTTGCATTTATTGCCATGAAAGACCTGCCCGTGTTAATAGTCTACAACGTCCTTAGCTTTTTGACCTTTTTATGGGCATTTCCTGATAGTGGTTATGCGTCGAGTACGAAATGGTCGATGACGCCACGATGCGCTCGGGCCGACCGCACTGGTTATTGACAAATGAGCTCAATTGAGACAACTGTACCTACTCGTTCAGATAGAAGGTGAATTGATTGGATAACACAGGTTACCGTTCAATGTCAGAATAATACATTTTATATTCTAACGTAAAGTTTAAATTATACTCGTCTCATGTGTGTTTTTGAAGTAACTTACATCTCGTGACATGCCTCGAAACTAGCAGAAGGTCATGTCAGAAACCAAGCAGTAATAATAATAATAAATAAGTCTTCCTATGCGCGTTGTAAAAGTTTGATTGTTCGCCAAGGTTCAGGATCGTAGTCGCGTCTTGTGGATGGCCCCAATACGATTTTATTCATTTTTCACGGCGACAACGACTCGTACGTCGTACGTCCTGGCACTGAATCTGCTTTTCTTTCAGGGAACCTCCCACTATGGCTTCTGATTATTTTAGTTCATATGATATGGAAGGTCTATAAAGGTCAAAGTCGAGTGTATTTTAATGGTTACTGATTTATTTTGGCAAACCTAACCGATAGGCGTCCAAAGTGGCGTTTTATGGGGAAGCCGATGTTCAGCAGTGGACGTATTCCGGCTGATGATGTGTGATTGTGATTTATTTTGAACTTTAACAACTAGGATTTATGATACGAGTTATCTTTAACGCCCCTAATGATAATGACTTTAAGTTACAAACTATGTCTAATCACAGGCATTAGGTATTAATTAAAATAACATTTATTTACACACGTAGGTATCTATATGTTCAAGATGTGGGCGCCATACGAAGGCGTTCAATGAGTAACCTAACCAGTTTAGCTATTAATCCAGCAATGACAATTGATCTTTAATCTTCTAATTGCCATCCTTTATAGACAATTAACATTAGCAAACGGATGGCATTTCCATATTTTTACGCCAGTCAAGCAGTAAAATTTTGTGTTGTATTTTGAAAGGATAATGCTACGCGATGAAAAGAAAGCTTGCAGCTTTTACTAGCTTTCTACTAATTATAATACACTGTCACCATCATAATAAAATTACGTCAATAATAATCAAGCGACTGTTTTACGATGAGATGGAAAATATTATACCAGCTTCATATAAAATTAAAATAAATCTTATGTTCGGTTCGCAAGGCACAAAAATGTTTTCTACTATTAAAAAAATATCTGGGTGCAATAGTTTAAGGCAAGTTGTTTATTCCAACATTCTCTAAAAGGAATATCAGCTTTCGATAAGTTAAATGGGCCTCAGTTCTGCGAAACATTTGAATCTACCCATACAAGGTAATCTTACGACGCCGACGCGCTGCAAAACTATTTATTTTTATCAATTAATAGTCCCGTTGATTCATTTTTCTGTGAGTGGTTTTCGTTTTCCAATTATATAAATAGTCTTATATTAGCAAACCAAGATAGCAGTGCTCATTCTGGAAATTGGTCCGGGACAGATTTTTGTGGCCGCCTTCAGAAAGGTTTTTGCTTTAAAAGCGTTTAAATTTTTGTACGGATTCACCTTTTTTATTTCTACTAAATCATATCAGGGCTTATTTTATTTTTAGTTAAAATGGTGCTCCCGTTTAATTTGTGATTTCCGAGATCTGTTGGGGTACTCTATCTTAGAGACGACGTGGACTCAGACTTCAGCTCAGTAGGCGACACTGCTATAAAAATAATAGATATTTCTGATAATGTTAGACTTTTCTGATGCTCATAGGAACATCGTGTATATGCATGTCCATAAATAGTTTTTAGCCCCCATAACTGATACAGCCTGAACAATTATGTCAATCAATACATCCTTCGAGCACGAAGAATACATCAGGCATTTTGTATTATTTGTACGGGATTTACTCACGACTATAGTCGGATAGTCCGGCCAATTTTAAACGTGAACGTAATTTTATCCGACTATAGTCGGATTGTCCGGCCAATTTTAAACGTGAGTAAATCCCGCAAATATAATACAAAATGTGTGAAAACCACGTTAGTTTCCATAATAAAATACATCAGTCTTTAACTTTCACCGTCCTCTATCTCATAAACGGGTTGACATATGAAAAATAGCTGAAGTCGAAGATTATAGAGAATTCTATGATCTACAATTTTTATTTTAGTGCAAACTCGGTTAGACGTACATAAAGGAAATATTTGAAAATATCCCGGTTTTGGTGACCCCTATGACCTTGTACATTTAAGGATGCTCATACGTGGTGACATTTCAAGGTCACATGAGGCTTTTGAAATAAAATGTAGAATACCAAAATAAATAGCCTTACGAAATTCAGCTTAATAGGTTTCATTGGGAGATTTACCCTTTTTTTCAGCTTATTTGTATTATTTGTATTAGTCTGTATACGCCTTGAGACGTGAAAGCCACATAAACACACAGAGCACCTTAACTATATTATTTGTAAAGATTATTTTACATTGTTTTGCTCACTACATTATTACAATTTATAAAACAATACCCAAGCCTAGTTATTATTTACTTGGCTTATTAATTTTTCCTAACCAATCAGATTATAGGCTTAGAAAATGGAAGAATTGATGATGATGATGAGTCAATAAATAAAAAATAGGTTAAAAAGACCAGTTCAAATGATGTTGTAGGAGAAATCGTGTAATATTTGTTTTGATTAAATAAGTTGTATTCAATGCCGATTCATAAAATGGTGACTTCATTTCAGCCCACAGTTATAGCCTTCGTGGTGGTGGAAATTATGACAATATCACTGAATTAACATAGTCACTCAAATATGTAGGTACCTAGCTTTAGCATAAGTTGACTCATTTCATAACAACAACAGGTACTTACCAATGAAGGCAACGACGCTAGATCCGATGGTGAAAACTTTTTTGAATATAGATTGACACTGAAAAATTTACCGATGTATTAGTACCTCTAGTTATTCTGTGGTAATAGTTCTGCTTAAGTATAGGCACCTAGGTTTAAAACAAATGATTTAATATTTTACTGTACATCTGCTGGGCGCTGCGTTACTCGATTGCAATCAATAGAAACACAATTTTTTATGGATTTGACAGTTTGAATATGCAGTTTATGTGCATGGTTGGTTAGTATGGAAATTTCTCCTGTTGCATTGCAATCAAAGTTTCGTGATCATCCCTTTCATATAACAATAGAAAAACCGTAAATCATATTTATTTAACATAAATATTAATGTTTATCTAAGTAATGTCTGGGGACATATAATTGTTATTCTAAATTTAGTAACAGTAATTAGTAAGCACTGTAAAACAACTTATTATGCATGAGGTGTTTGCAAGAAGCTCTTAAGATAAAACGAATGATAACCCTCTATAGGTCAAGAATTATTTATGAAACATGAGTAAGTGCAGTAATAAACATTTGATTTAAATATAAAAAGAAAATAATAAATAGTGTAAGTTATGCAAAGTTTAAATTGTATCAGCATCATTATCAACAGCTCGCTGAACATAGATAGTATCGTAGTTGAGCAGGTCGGCTCATAACCCGGAGGCGGCGGGTTCAATCCCCACCGCAGGAAAAGTATTTGTGCACAGAAAAAAGGTGTAAATACTCATCCCCATCACTGTTCTGACTGGCTGTCTAGTCCACCTAGTGGGGACCAGCCTGCGCTGTATCTTCTTGTTCACTGATGCCATTTAAAAACCTTTCTTCCCCAACGGTCGTTTCAAAATTGTATGAAAACTCATAATTATAGCTCTGGCGAGAAACCTTTTTATCCGCAACCTTCTTTTTAGTTAACAAGAGGTTTTGGTTTTTGATAGGTAACTATATCAATTTGACAGCACTTGGACATCGCTCATATTCCTAATTTTTGTAAAACACTACTTTTACTTTGGTATATTTTGTTACGATGTGAATGTTGGTATAAGATAAATAACTTTTGAATGATTGTTGTAATTTATAATTAACTTTGTTGATTTGTAGTATTTTAGAGTTTAAATAACAATGCAGAAGTCCAAGTCAGCTAAATCTTCTATAAGCACGGCAAAATCGGTAACGCTTCTTTATATTAATTTCAGTCTAGTATATATCCTCTACATAGATATCAGTCGCTCAACCAAAATAAGTGATGTGTGTTTGTAGATGTTTAAAATAAAAGAAGTTTGTTACAAACGTTAAGAGATTAATCTATCATTTTAGGGAATAGATAGACGGAAATCTCTCGCACGGACGTCTTCTTCGCTCACAAAGAAGTTATACCCGTGCGATTCACTGATGGGCGTTCGGCAGAACCCCTGGAACCCGACTAAACGCCGAGGGCCGATAGCTGCAGAGGCCGCGAGCCCTGGACCTGCCGTTGTTTCGCTACCCACCCTCATAGGTAAGTAATCTTTCGTTAGATCTCGCATGGCTTAGGATATCGCAGTTTTAAGGTTGCCTCAAGATGTTTGACTTCGGCTGTCGTCTCACGACAGCAACCAGGACTGGTGCACTGTCTTGTTGAAATAATTCAGCTAATGTGAATTCCAACTCCTGCAAATTACGGAAATTAATAAACAACGCAATGATAATTATTACCAAGTAATAAAAATACTGAAAATTGTTCAAATTTATAAAGCTTGAATTAAGGTTTGATTTGAGAATAAAATCACGGCACCTAACTACACAAAAAATTGTGTTTTGTTTTATTAGTTAATGCAAAACAGTTAATTAGAGTTTTAAATTGCCTATAAACAAGACCTATTAGTTAGTAGGGGGAAGAACTCTACAATAGTAGTGTTCAACCCGAACTAACCTCACGATTTCCAGATTTTCCTCATATTATGGATTATAATCAAAAAACTATTAAGGCTTGAAATATTTTTAAATTAAAACTTCTTTACTCATGCTTGACTTGGGGGTAAGCTGGCTACATGAAGATTGAAAAAAAGGGTTAAGTTTCGTGTATACTGTAGGGGCAAGAGAGATAGAGCTAAAGAAGCTTTACTTCAGTCGTGTGGTCTAAAGTACACTCGTTTTTTTAATAAAACTATTTTTTGATAAACCATTTTTTGGCGCGATTGTCTTACTCTGTACTCTGAATATTCAACCTCTGTTTTATCATTTTACACAATTTCTACGTTTATAACGATATTTCTCACATATGAATTTATCATTCTATATTTGAATGAACTTACCCTACTGCCAAGTTGTTCGAGTAATCTTCAAGTATGCAAATATAAAAGCATATACAAACTCCGATTCCCCCAAGTTGACACTAAGACCTTGCTTTGCTCAGTCAATCATTGCGGACAATGAATGAGGTAATCATCTATGATTCGCAAGTACTTGTAATACAATAAAATCAATCAATCAATTATATTTTTTGTTACCACTTCATATGTCATATACGTTTTTATCACCATAGCCACCATCACCAAAAATGACGAGGACTTCTCCATCATCGTCATCACAACAAAATCAAGTTGATAAGAAATTATGGACCAATGTCATAATTTCAATAAAAAAGGTGTCAAAACGCCCATGTCTTTTCATAAATATGCTCTACCTTCTGTTAGCAAAAAAGTTTCAGGATCAAAACATCTTGTTCCTCGAAAATCAAACACGACTGGCGTAACTCCAACATAGAAGTCCTTCCTACCAAGATCTTTGCTTACTTTAACATCATATTTCGAAATTTGTAATACTTTGCTATTCAATATTGACTTTCTGTATTCAAATTGGCCGTAAGCGGTATTCCCATTGCTTTGTAATTGTAATATGAAAATTATCTTAAAAATTGAGACGTACCGGCTGGTGTATTTGAACAACTTTATACTATTTATTTTTTATATTATTGTAGATATATATTTCTTTTGTTGCGTTAGTTTCGGTACATCATTGTTTGAAGTACAACGACGTGAGTCAGATGAGGTCACCTCACTAGAAATACTGCTAGCGGCGTGTTGTTTTAGAAGTTTCAGTGTCATAATTCTACTACAAAGTATCTATGTACGAGTATATAAATATTTAAGTAAATTAGACGTGACATTTTATTCGTTCTTGCAGCTTTGTCACACTCATTATTATATATTACGTGATATTTATATATATGTATATAAGATTAAACATTCTAAAGAGTACCATTCTTACTTACGCTTATGCTATACATAAGTTAATGACCTACGAAACTAACTATGATAATTAAGTGTGTTCCCACTAGTTGTTAAGGTGAATAACAATTGGTATTGCGTGTGATGTATCGTCTAAACCTGACTATGAAAATTGGCTCGTTCCAAATTGGTAACAAAATGTACAACTATATTATATAACATTCCCTTCTAAATCTGAATCCGAACGAATTAAAAAGTAGAGCCTACAATTAGGTTTATAAAAACCACGATTAATAATATTTGGTTGGTACATAAAAAATACATGACGTTAATCGTGTCATGATGCTAAGCTAAAGTATTCGCTCATATCCAAATCGGTAAATATGAACACAAAACTCAAAGGTTGTGGTGAGATTATCGCGAGCGGTCGACAAATATCCTCGCGTCTCGCTCGCATCGCATTTTAGTACACAAACTAAAGTGACATCATACTGTTAATGTTGTTCACCGGATAACAACGCGCCGTATTTTTCAACTCCAATTTAAATATTAAATCCGGACTAACATTAATCTTTTTGTGATACGTTCGCGTTAAAGACGGCTTGAGTTTAACTAAGGTGAGTATTTAGGTTTATACTAATCGGCATTATTTGATATATTCAAGTGATATTCGCCGGTGGTATAATACATCTATAGAATTTAATATAGAATATAACCAGGTGTTCGAATATATCAAGGACTGCCAATTTCTTGTATACGCATAATGGAATCTATTTATAGTAAAAACGTGGGCAAAAACATTGACGCCGCTTAAGTTGATCTCAATCTACATCAACAAGAGTGATATGTGCATATCTATAGCTGTATGTAGTTATGTGGTTTGACATTGGCTGGCCAATAAAATTGTCCTAGCGTAGGATGTATAGGTAGGTGAGATGGGCTTTTTTATATTTTTAGCAGTCCTTTTCATTCAATATGTGATGGCATTTATGCGTGCTGGTCTATATTGTGTTTCACAAAATTGTTTTGAATGACTTGTTTATTTTCAGTTTTCTTAATAAAATTATCGTCGTTTTATACAATATCGTGTAGTGTTTTAGAAATAACTACATGATAAGTTGATAACATTATACTAATGTTTTAGGAAAACCTCCCCAGGAGTCACGTAGATCACGCGCTCCAGCTTTCACCTTTGGCCAGAAGCTGGAACCACCTGGCAGTTCTAAAGCTGGTCCAGGCCCTGCTACATACAACACGGAAGGAATGACTGCTAAGGGTATGTGTATAATAATTATAATTCACTAGCGGGCCGTCCCGGCTTCGCACGGGTGGATATTTATTTTTTTAAATTTTGGCATTAACATATTTTTCTTGCAATTAAAATAGCCTATATTAATCAGTGATAATGTAGCATACAAACGATGAAAGAATTTTTAAAATCGGTCCTGCACTTTTTGAGCCAATTCATTACAAACATACTTACATACAAATCAGATCTTTCCTCTTTATAATATTAGTATAGATTTATGTCTTTCCATCTACATACCTTAACATTAAAGATAGTTCTCAGATAGTCCGATTTCTCTTTTCGGTCTATATCAGAAAAATTGGAAGGACCATATTAAAAAATCGATGGCTTTTGTAAACAAATTTTATAGATGAAGAAATCTCAATGTTATGCTTAGATATGCGACACTCAGGATCTCCCACACGAGTTTCTGACTCCGCGCTTTTTATATATAGGCACACTAAAGGGGTAGTAGCCACAAGACTAGGTGGCATTGGGTTGCTCTGTGTCGGTTCTGTGACTCATTTTGAACCCAATCTATTCAAGCCGACCAAGATTCAAGACAAATATCTAAAAAAGAAGATCAAATATTACTTTGTATACCTAATATTAGTTGGGCATGTTTATCATATTGCCTTGAATGCAGTTCATTTATTATTTACCCGTAGATAAACTAATATAGACGCAATAATTAACATAAAGATTAAAAAACATCTATTTTTAAAAGTGTTTATTCACAATAGATCGATTACATTATAGAAGATGAAATATATTGTCCCATATGTAAATTTATAGGATGGCGTTTGATAACTTCCACGGATCTGATTAGAATTTGATATAGGAAATTTAGTCACAATTGACATAGAAAATTAATAATGGATGGTCTAATTGACTCTTTGCTTGAGATTTTTCCTATTAATTCTTTGGACGAAGGTATTATTGTTTTCAAGAATAAATAATGGAGGCTTCTCGATAACACGTCCTCATATTTGATCGTCATCATTGGGCAATTGATCAAGATCAAACACAACCTCCTTTAATTGTCTTTGTCTAGACTCAAATTTACTACAGCTACAGACAAGCGCTACGTAATTGAAATAAAAGACTGAAAATGGCGATCCCTGCCATTTCCAACGACATAAGTGAGCTTGCGTGCCTAGTTAGAATTCAGCCCATCCAACTAACTACCAGACAAATTGCCTGCCTACGACACACTAAAGTTCGAGGTGATCCGACTGAGCATTTGCGGACCTATAAAACCTAATTCATGACCTATAGCAGTCCTCTTGTTATTGAAAAAATAGGGCTTGCAAGACATTATATATATTAATACAACTAAAAAGCTATAACAGTATGACTTGATTTTATATTGCAATTGTTTTTGAAACATTGAATACTAAACCCTTATAAAGTAATGTGATAAAGAAAGGTATCAATTTTCTATCTATATCTCCATAGAGTTGCTTTGAGATACTTTTTGATAAAGCCACACCTATAGAATTGACATAGAATCGCCGGAGCGCATCCAGATATGAAGCTGCCGATTGTGTTGAGCAATTGGCTTTATTTGGACCCTTTCACATCCGCGTTTTAGTGAGACCCATCGATTGCTGGCTATGAGCTATGTTAATGAAAACGGTACGGTAACAAAGTGATCATAATATTTACTGATTGATATGCTCTTCCTAAAATTTTCCTAGAATTTTGTAAACAATACAACCTGAACAGTTCGTCATCATCGTCTTCAACAGCCGGAAGACGTCCATTGCTGAACATAGGCCTTACCCGTCGTCGGTCCAATTGGTAGTGGGCCGGCCCACGCTGCGTCTTCCGGTTCGTGGCCCGTGGTCGCCACTTAAGAACCTTTCTTACCTTATCTTAACGATGATTCAATTATTAATCAATATTAAACTAAATCATTTTTATAGCTCGAAGAAAACGCAGACAAAATAGAGTCCTTCTATAAGATCTCTCTGACTACTTAAGAGAATTAAATAGATTGTGGGCTCGATCATGATATCTTTTACTCGCATCAATTTTGAATATCAAAGAACATTTTTATTAGGTAGTCATGTGTATTATAGGGACATCCAATAAAGAGTAAATGTAATTCGAAAAATTAATCTTGAGTTGCGTAACCAAGGTAGAGTAGAGACGTGGGCAGCTTATGTGCGAGTGTCGTTCACTGGATAATTGCATATGTTTCCTTGGTCGACAAATAAAAGTGTTCAGACGCAATTATACAGTCTGCCGCCCACAATACGTCTGTCTTCATTATTGTTTACATGGAACAATGTTTTTGTGATTGCTATCGTTAATCTTAATTACAAAGCATAAGATCCACAACATTTATCATACCCGAATATTAACGATGTAGAACTTTTTGTCTATTTTTTTGGATGTCGGAGACTACTTTTTTACCATTTAGTAAGGTGAAGTAGTGAAAAATATATGGGTATCAATTTTAAACGCTTTGCCTGTACTGCCTACATAGATACTTGTGACGCGGCTCCAGAAAGGGGTCAGGCCCCTCTGTATCCAAATAGATTCAATTTACAATTTAATTCACTGCAAAAGGAAATGGTGTGGTTTCAGTCTTAATTTGTGATTTCTAATCATGTTTCATTCCGTTTGAATACAAACAAACTAATGTGTTGAGAATGCCTTAAAAGAAGTGGAAAAGACCATACATTTCAATAATACTTCAATTAAATTACGGAGCATGTACCTTCGCCATTCTGGAGACATTTTACTTAATTCTGTGATTCATACTGCGACACAACTGCAAGTGGGTCATGACTGCAGTATTATTTGTATAATCGATGTCGTCTTTTTATATCCGCTAACTTGATTTTACCATTCCGGAATACAATTATTGAAAAAATAATAAACCTAACACATTACTACTTATAAAAGATAGAGAACTTCACAGTAATATTAAATTGCTGAGACTATGCAATAGACCATGACGGGCTTGCTGTTTCGATCACATTTAGTTACGGTCTGTTTTTGGAGATAGTTTTTAACTTTAAAGCTTCATTGTTCCGTATTATGTATGTTGGCATTGGTTCGTAAAGTTTCTTCGGCTGCATTGACTGGATGTCACCAAATAAGTCCGTATGTGCGAAGGTGATCCATGTGTGAGTCAGAGGCTGCCTACAGACCGTCAGGGTTTGCGAGCACTCGATCGGTCGAGAGACCGATTCCGCTCTTCAGTCGTATATCCACCACGCTTCAATAAACACTCAGCTTGAGTACCTTGAACTTGTTTTATCGCAAGTTTAGCTAAGGTTTACTTTATGCATGAGAAATAGTAGTGCAGTGTAGTGACAACGAAAGGTTCTAAGTGGACTTCTAAGGTGGGTTATGAACACGATAATTCAATTCATTCTCTATTCTTGTTAGCTTATCGCATTATTTTCAAACTATTTCTCAAACTAAACTATAGTATCAACAAAGGAGTATCGATATAGATTTTTAATTATTTTGATTGAATTATCGTTAGACAACGAACGTAATTTTATATCAATGTTAAAGTCGATGTGAATTTGTGGATAGATTGGTACCTATATATAAAGTTATTGAAAAAAATAGTTCAATAATCAACTTTGAAACTTGTTTGAAGATTAAAATACCAAATCATAAACTGTGTTTAGAAACCTGTTATTGATCCTGTATCTACCGGATGCCCAAGATAATAGTGGCTTAAACTTAAAGTATAATAAATCAAAAGATGTTTTGCTAATTGGTCTCTGTATTATTGTTATATTGATTAGCCGCTAGCAGGATATTTTATTACATGAAAACTATTTGTTTGTTTCTAAATTCTTATTTTAATATTTATTGTTCAGTTTATGGAATTATAATATAGAAACTTATATACTGTACCATAACAATTATAGAATATAACAAAAACAAAGCTTAAAAAACTGACTTCAGACTTATATTGTTTTCACCAGCTTTCAAATAAGAATCATTAAAATCGGTTCACCCAGCCAAAAGGTAGCAAACATTTTAAAAAAGTACAGTCGAATTGAGAACCTCCTCCTTATTTGAAGTCAGTTAAAAAGGGTAGGTATTTGGTACGTACTACTAGCTTCTGCCCGCGGCTACGCTCGCGTGGCCTATAGGAAACGAAATAGATTTTTTAAAATAAATTATTATTCAACCAACCATTTCACCCTCTTAGGGGTGGAATTTCGAAAAACCCTTTGTTAGTGGATACCTACACTTTACAAAAAACACACCCTCGAAATTTCAAGTCTCTAGGACCAGCGGTTTAGGCTGTGCGATGATATATAAGTCAGTCAGGACTTTGAATTTTATATGTATAGATTGAGTTTGTTAACTACATACTTAACATCAAGCGAACGACTAGATCTTCACGTTATGAATTTACTTATAAAAATATTTTATTAATAACTGTATAAAGTGCTTATATTTATAACTCTATATTGCGCTATAAATATCACCGGTGACCTTTACCACCTTAACTTGGCATCTCTATTTCCAGACTTGCAAATCTCATATACCTAAGCAGGGCACAATAATTGTTGTCCTTGTTACCAATGAAGTTGTATCGAATGTTAGAAGTGCGCTACAATTTCGCCCGTATTTCACTCGCTTCCCGGAATTGAAAATAGCAGTTCGACAAAGATGCTGTTTTCGGGAAAATGTCTATCAGTTCGAAAATTTCAAAACCAGAACAATTTTGCAGTTGGTGCTCATCCTTTTTACTTTCTTTGAGTCGATCATTTCCGATATCCAACTCCAAGATTAATCTAATGATAAAAATGGGGCATCCACAAAAGGTGGGAATGCCCCATTTTTTTTTAAATTGTGCTACTGGCCATACTAATGTGTCTTAAACAATTAGAATTATCTGGTAAAGAAACCTACTAACACTTTGGGATAATAGGACGGTCAGTAGGCCCAGCCGCGTCACTTCATGGTCGCTGGCCTCCGCCCCGCGTCGCGCCGACCCCCGCGCCTTGTGACTACGAACCGAGCAAAGCCGCCAGGGCCGTACTCGACCATGCCCCAGCCTTCTCCATAGGACTACGAGTGAGCCCCCCACAGCCCGGCGGGAAGACTCCAGGTGCATCCTCTGCGGCATGACCTTTCGAGCTTCTTTTGTTTCTAAATACTTTTCGCTAGTTTTACATTGTTGTCTTCTCATGTTACTTTTCAGTTGTTTATCTGTTAGTTTCATTTTGTAGTGGTAATTGTTTTGTCATCGTTGTAGCTTAGAGCGCAGTTTGTCATCCTACTGATCATGTTTGCATTTCTTATTTATGTATGCTGTTTATATTATGATGTTGTTCTTTAGTATTCATTTTGTAAGCAAGATATTGAATGTCATGCATATTTAGTGATTCTATTTTCGTTTTACAGTTTATATTTAAAAGTCACGATATTTCTTAAATTACTAACTGTAGGTACCTTTGCAAATCTTCACGAACCGCTTTTTTAAGCAAGCCGTCTTTATTCAAGGAGCTCAACCTTTCATTCAATACGCGAGTAATGAATGCAATGCATGTCGCCAGAAAAACTAAATATTTCTTATATATTAGGTCTTTACCTATGAAATTGCCGTTTTGTTTGAAAAAAGTTAAAGTATTTTTTTTCGAACTTATTTATTTCTTTTATTCAAAGTAATCACCCCTGCAATCAATGCATCTTTGCCAACGCTGTGGCAGTTTATGGATGCCCTTCTTGAAAAAATCAGCAGGACGGGAGACAACAAACTCTTCAAAGGCGTTTTGTACTGCCTCTCGGGAATTGAATTTTTTTCCCGCTAAAAAGTTGTCCCAATTTTGGAAAAAGTAATAGTCAGTAGGCGCAAGATCTGGTGAGTATGGCGGATGACGGAGAGCTTCCAAACCCAACTCATGCAGCTTAGAGACGGTCTGTTGTGCAGTATGGGGTCGCGCGTTGTCATGAAGTAGAAGTGGAGACGACCGATTGACCAAAGCTGGTTGCAGACGTGCGAGTTTCGCCATCATTGTGGTCAGTTCTTCAATGTACACATCTGCAGTAATGCTCTCGCCGTTTTGTAAAAAGCTATGATGAATCACACCAGCACTAGACCACTAAACTGTGACCATCACCTTTCTAGGGGTCATTTTTCGTTTTGCACATTGCTTTGGTACCGAACCAGGATCTAACCAACTTGCTGAGCGCTTTCGATTGTCAAAAAGAATCCATTTTTCGTCGCACGTAACAATTTGGTTCAAAATTCCTTCATTTCTGTGCCTGTTAAGCAGCGCAAGGCAAGTCTCGACGCGTACGTTGCGCTGGCGATCGTTAAGTTCGTGGGGCACCCATCTATCAAGATTTTTTATCTTGCCAATCTGTCGCAAATGGACCAATATTGTTTTGATGCTAACATCAAAAGCTGCTGCCAGCTCAGCTGTAGATTGAGATTCATCAGCTTCCACAATCGCCTTTAATTCATCATTGTTGACCAAAGTTTCCGGACGACCACGAGGTTCATTTTTCAAGTCAAAATTCCCAGAACGGAACCGAGTAAACCAATAACGGGTTGTACGTTCGTTTGTACAGTTCTCTCCGTAAACGTCGTTGATGTTACGTGTCGTTTGTGCCGCGTTGGTGCCACGACGGAACTCATAGTCCATAATTACACGAAATTTCAGAGTATCCATTATGAGGAAAAATGTTGAAATGTAATGAAAATACAACGCTAATCAATAAACAAAAGACTTATATTGTAAATAGAATGTCATATTTTTAAAACAAAATTAATTTGAATTTAGAATTCATAGCCAATCAAAACTTTTTTTTGTTTGAAAAAGTCTGTACTGCAAAACGGCAATTTCATAGGTAAAGACCTATTATTAGATACATAATTATTTAAATGAAACATGTGGTATTATTAAATTAGTTTATTTAATTTACCCGTAGGTATGTGTTATACCAATATCATTTCATCCAAGTAAGTAGTAGGTAAGTATAACAACAGATGTCGTTTGTACTTGAAAATTTTGTTGATACATGTAATTACGATTTTGTTTTAGTAGTAATATAGTATTGTACTGTTTTGATTTGGCGTTGAAAACAAACACATTAATCATGTCGAACAAATTCATAATAGGTAAGTTGGCACTCGCACAATGGAATGCAAACTTACCTACTCTAAAGTTTTTATGTATCCTTCCACAAGCATGTTTTTGTTTTGTGTCTAGTCGACTGGCACTCTTGTGACTAAATACAAAACATATAATAATATAGTCACCTATGTGACTAAAGAAAAAAAAATACCCAGTCACATACTTCTGTAATCACCTGTTCTATTTGTAAATACAAACCAATAACAGGAATTTAACCCATCGGATCCCATACAAGTGTGCGACAGTGGTATAAAAAACTTTTGAGAGCTGGGTGACTGCGCTTACCAATGTCATGCATTGTTATAACCTGTGATGGTGATGTAAAGTTAGTTGTTGAAAAAATTGAGTTCCAAATTTTTGCACAATGCTACTTCGTTAGTGCACAGAACTATTTGCAAAAATAACTATCTGGTGTCGGTACCTACCTATGTTTTAGTTTGAAAACTATCGTGAGTATGACACATTTTGTAAGATAAATAAACGGCTAAACTCACGTCAATCAAAAAGTCGAATTTCGAACCAGGTTTCGGACATATTCAATGTCCTTCTCCTGGGAGCCGGTTACTAACGCAAACCACGGTGGCTTTCGCGAGCGTCGGTGTTAGCCGTGAGTTTAGCCGTTATTTATCTTACAAAACCTATCTGTGTTACAAATCCTTGATCATGCCACAGATAATATAATATTATACTAGCACAGATAACCTCCTATACTAGTAACGATCCAGAGCGCAACAACAATAATCTTACTTTCGACATTTAAGTAAATGTTTTGGTCCATTCACATTTATTCCTACCCGTTTATCTAACGTAAATGTTTAATTCATTCCAGCACCAAACGTGTACTCCATGCCCCCTGTTCTCGGCGAAGCTAAAGAAGGTAACAAGCGCGCAGCGCCTGCTTTCAGCATCACTGGCCGAGGGAAGGACGTGGATACCAAGACACCGATGCCCGGTCCTGGGACGTACACCACCGATAAGGCTGCGGGAGTGCTAACCAAGAGACCTCCAGCCTACACTATGGCGCCAAGGAGAGAGCTCAAACACCCATCTGCAGCCGTGCCTGGCCCTGGAGTTTATTGCCCAGAGAAGGTAACTCATTTTTTCGCCTTAAATCATACTTAATTGGCTTTTGTATGCAAAAAGTAGTAAATATGACATCATCGACGAAATTATTCATGAACGCTTGAACAATATTGCGATGATCGCATTGTATACCTGTGAGACGTTACGCTAAAATCCAACTTCATGTTAATTTTGTTTACCCTAGCGTTATGAATAGAATATAATAACGTGGGTGTGCGACCATTTGTTTAAAGGATCAGTAGTTGCGTAACCTTTCGAGATTGAAATGATTGCTAAATTGCAAACCACGCGGAACGTTACCTTCATCTTTCCGCATAACGCCCTCTGCGGAAACCTTCTTCGAATTCATTGACTTGTTTCAAAATGCTTATCAAGGTTTTTTTATCAATCATTTAACTAGACATTCAAGTGTAAACAACTTTTTGGTTGCTGGCAATTTACCCACCTCGGGTATCATTGCTAAATCCTGTTCGTTAACATCTTATTTTTATTTAGATAAGTTTTGATTAAAGTTGTTTGTTCCATCTTGAAATGTATTGAAACTACCAATGAATCGAATAAATTATGGATTCGGAAAATGGTTGAACTTGCTAATGTGTTTTTTTCTTATTAACCATCTAACAATATACATCTATGACTAACATAAAACTGGGTACGTATAACAGGTGTGCGTGAACTTGCCGTGGGCGCCTGCGCATACATTCGGCATCCGACATTCTCAGTTCACCGGCCAGTCGGTCCTGTACCCAGCTCCTGAAGGGATCGGCGCAGTCTAACATCTATCCCATTCGTCTGTAACAAGCCTATATAACACTCCACACTTCTCACAAGCTTAAACTCCACGCTTTATAATGTGATACGTGTATATACCGTTTTAGCGCTTTTAATCATTGTTCTAAAATATTTATTTGTAAAGATCTCTATTAAATTTTTATTGTAAGTTTAAGTATTAATATTTTCATTGCAGTTTATTATTTATTTAATTTTAAAGCTTTGTGAATAAATACAAAAACACCAATAGGTGGGTAGGTAGTCTTCATGACAGTCATTTAATATTATTAACATAATGATTCAACCTAACTGAAACAAGTTTTAGAACTAGGAATTGTTCATTTGCATGCTGCATGGGTTCGACGATAAGAACCTAAGTAAGGTAATATTTTAATTTAACTAATTTGGCTAAAGTAGGCAAAAAATAAATACATATAGGTAAATTTTTTGCCATAATTGGTTGATAGCAACTATCAAAATATAACATGTAGAAAACTAGCGTAATACAAGTAGAACAAGTTTTATATTTGAATATTATTGTGCATTTATTTAAGTAAAAGTAGCTACTTATAAAGTAGGTTAAAAATAGAAATAAATGACTACCTAGTACTTCTAACGTTACTATAATACTATAATTTATATTTTCAGACTGACTCTGTTCTACGCGAAAAGTCAACAAAGTATACTATATCGAGTAAAATGAAGACTATTCATAGAGTTGAACAAGTTCCTGCTCCAAACTCTTACAGTCCTGAAAAGGCTGATAGAATGCTAAGAGAAAAATCTCCGGCATATTCTTTTAGAACCAAAACCGAATTTGTAAGAACTCATGATGCACCGGCTCCAAACGTTTATTCCCCGGAAAAAGCAATTAATTCGCTTAGGAACGGGCCCAAATACACTTTAGCTGGGAAGGGATGTGCTGAGAAACATGAAGTAACTCCGGCGCCTAACAGCTACAACCCGCAAAAAGCGGACAAAATTTTGCATGAAAGTTCCCCTTCTTATTCAATTCGCTCTAAGGAAGTGGTTGAAAAAATCGAACAAACACCTGCACCTAACGTTTATGCACCCGAAAAGTCTATTCATATGTTAAACGGAGGGCCTAAATATACCATGACTGGGAAAGGTACGTCGACAAAAATAACAGAAACACCAGCTCCAAACAGCTATAGCCCTGAAAAAGCAGATAGTGTTTTACATGAACATTCACCAGCATATTCCTTCAGGATTAAAGAACAAACGGTAATGAGAAGTGAATCACCAGCACCAAATGTTTATGCTCCTGAAAAGTCGATGCACATGCTGAATGGAACTCCTAAGTTTACCATCGCAGGCAAAGGACATTCTGCTAAAATCCCGGAAACCCCAGGTCCAAATGTGTACAACCCAGATAAAGCAGATAAGATACTTCACGACTCTTCACCAGCTTATACTTTTAGACCTAAGGATCATATCACTAAAATTGATAATACTCCTGCTCCTAACGTTTACTCACCAGAAAAATCTATTCACATGTTAGACAGTTCTCCAAAATATACTATGGCAGGGAAAGGGCACTCTCCCAAAACCGATTATGTTCCAGGGCCTAATGTGTATAACCCTGATAAAGCAGATAAACTCCTTCACGATGCATCACCATCATATACTTTCAGACCTAAATGCTTAGTAGATAAACCAAATGATACACCAGGTCCTAACACGTATGACCCACATTTATTGGATAGTGCTCTGAAATATAGCTTATATGGGAAAGGTCATGATGCAAAGCTGCCAGATACACCTGGACCCAATCAATATGACCCACATCTATTAGATGGTACTCCAAAATTTAGCCTTTATGGTAAAGGACATGATGCAAAACCCTCGGACACACCCGGGCCCAATCAATACGATCCACACTTGTTGGACGGTGCTCCGAAATATAGTCTCTACGGCAAAGGTCATGAAGCAAAGCCTTCAGACACGCCTGGGCCAAATCAATACGATCCTCATTTCATAGATGGAACACCTAAATATTCTATGGCAGGTAGACCGCATTCTGAAAAACCTTCTGACGTGCCAGGACCTAATGCATACGATCCTCATTTGTTTAGCAATACGCCTAGTTACACCTTATCTGGCAGAGGCCCGGACGGAAAACCATCTGATACACCTGGGCCTAATAACTACAACCCGCATTTACCGAATAATTCTCCTAGATACACGATGGGTGGAAAAGGTCCAGAAGGAAAAGTATCAGATGTTCCTGGACCAAATGCTTATGACCCTCACTTGCCTTCAAATACACCTAAATATACTATATCCGGTAAAGGTAATGACCCAAAAGTATCTCATGTCCCCGCTCCTAATCAATACGATCCACATTTATTAGATGGAACTCCAAAGTTCTCTCTTGGGGGTAAAGGGCAACCAGGAAAAGTGATTGATACTCCAGGACCTGCCGCATACAACCCTGAAAAAGCAGATAAAGCTACACATGAAAATTCACCATCATATTCATTTAGAGTCAAACAACCATGGTATAATCCTGGTGATGGTCCAGGCCCAAATGCTTATGACCCCAGTAAGTATGATAATATTTTGGACGGAGCCCCCAAATATACTTTTGGTCATAAAGGTCCAGCAGACAAACTTTCAAATAATCCCGCACCCAATGCATATACCCCGGAAAAAGCGGACAAAGTACTACATGAAAACTCACCATCTTATACATTCCGTCCTAAAATAGAAGATGCAAAAGTAGCAAATACTCCAGGGCCAAATTATTATAAACCTGAAAAGGGCGATAAAATGTTGCACGAGTCATCGCCAGCTTATACATTTAGGCCGAAAATCGTGGATGGTAAAATTGTGAACACACCATCACCTAACGCTTACTACCCTGACAAAGCTGACAAGGTTATACAAGAGAAGTCACCTGCTTATTCCTTGGCACCAAAAGGAAAAGATGGAAAGATAAATGACACTCCTGCTCCAAATGTATACAACCCGGAGAAAGCTGATAAGGTTCTACTAGACAATGCGCCTCGTTATTCCTTCAGGATAAAAACAAATCCTCGCAAACCTGACGATGTTCCTGCTCCTAACAGTTACAACCCTGACAAAGCCGACAAGGTGCTATTACACAATGCGCCTCAATATACCTTCAGAGTTAAAACTGATACTGTGAAGGCTCTTGATACACCAGGTAAGCTTCAATCTTTCCCAAATCTAGCTGTCTGTCTCTACCCATTAAATATTTGATAATGATGCACGGTTTTTAAATAACTCCGTCAATAATAGACATTAAATAGTTACATTTAATCGTTATGTAAATCTGTACTCACCACTGTAAAAGTTCTACATAACTTTTTTATATATATTTGGCTTTAGCACGTATCAATACTGATTACTGATTGACATTAACACTTATGTATGAATCAATAAATCTTCACGCTATTTCTAGATTTTAATGTTAATATACAATTAAAATGTGTAGCTATATAGGTAGTTAGATACTCTATAATGATGCTTTATTTGAGTGCCATAATTTGATACTTTAAGATGAAAAGAAACAATCATTTTTTTACTTTGTGTTTATGGACTTTTTCAGCCCCGAATTCCTACAACATTCCGATGCCAGTAGAAACCCCGCTATATACAATATCTGGTAGACATAAGGAACCAATCGACGAGCGCTTGAAGGTACCAGCACCGGGAGCATACAGTCCTGAAAAAGGATATAAGCTCGTTTTGACGTATTCCCCTCAACACACATTTGGCATCAAAGTACATACCAACAAATTCGTCGATTCACCAGGTTAGTCAATGTATACAATAATCTTTTCAACATCAAATAAATTCTTTTTCCGGTTCAAAATTTTAGTGTAAGTAGTTACAGTCGTAACGAATAGGATCATTTTCATGGATTACAGCTTAAACTAGCTAAGGTTATTTACTTCAAATACATAATTGAAAAGCATAAAAAGTTGTATTAGTATCCATATATTTGGACATAACACTCGTGGCCTTAAACTGTATGGTCATAAACAACGTTTTATTTCAAAGCTTTTATGAGTACGAAAATTACCTTTACTGGTATAATTTGTATATTTTTAATCATATTATTTAAAAATAATCATTACAGATTTCAATTGATATTTTGTTTATTATAAAGCCCTAATTTGCTGAAGCGTATATGGTTTACGCTAGCTGGTTTATGACGGAAATATCACTAAGTAAAAGGAATAAATTGATTACAAGTACACTGCTATGCTAATTACCTATAAGAAGTCGTTTTTAATTTTGGAATATATTGTATTTGTTCTATAATCAGTCACAAGTATAAATAATACAATTGGATAAGCATGAACTAAAAAAATGCGCGCTGAAACAGGCAAATAGAAAAAAAAATTACTTACAAATGATGCGCATTCAACATTATATTAATAAACATATTTTGAAGCTACCCTAAGTAATAAATCCGTGACTATAAAAAAATCCCCTGTGCTCTAATATAAATAGAATACTCTACGTTAACGCAAAAACAAGAAAATTCTTTTTTGCTCTGTAATTATATTCCTTATTATCTATTAAGTTATGGTTGAAGCTGCTAATTTGCAGAGCTAGCTGTAGCTAGATAGTAGATCTTGTTCGCTAGGTAATACAATTGGATGCCTATATCTTTATACCTGACTTTCCTGGTATATACCTAATCCATTTTCTTTCGTTCTTTCTAGAAATTATCACTAATGGTTGTGTAAACTTTCAGCCCCAAATACATACCAGATACCTTCGGTTCTCGACACTCCTGTGTACACGATGTCGGGACGACACAAGGTGCCGGTTGACGACAGGGTGCGAGTGCCTGCGCCTGGAACCTACTCACCAGAAAAGGTAATACTGGCCCGATAGCTCAGTTGTTAGTAACCCTGCCTTCTGGGCTGTAGGTTGTGGGTTCGATTCCCACCCAGGACAAAAGTTTGTGTGATAAACATCGATGATTGCGTCTGGGTGTTTTTTTGTATTCTATGTAAGGTAGTGTCGCCGAAGATGGCCCGGCTCCTAGGATAGCCCACTTTAAAAAAAAAACAGTTATGATTAAACGAAACATTTTAAATTTCGCGGGTTTATGCTACTAGTACCATAGACAATAATGCAAGTGTGTTTTAATTATTATTATTACAACTTCCATTATGTTTTTTCTATACTTTATTTATCTGCAAGATTTCACGAGGTTTTGAAATTAAGTGGGCCTTCATTGGCTCCTGTACCTTATATATTTACAAACCAAAAAAGTATCTTAGTATTCTATCAGTTATCTGGTTCCCATAATACAAGCATTGCTTAGTTTGGGGCTAGATGGCGCTGTGTGAAATTTTCTCAAATGTTTATTTTTATTAAATGATACTAAAGTTACTAGATAAAATTGTATACGGTCAGACTGACTGACGGCTAATAGCCAACCTCTTTTAGTCAATCTGATGAAAGGAACTAAACAAATTTATATTTACCTAAGATGTTATATTAATTAGATAAAAATATTAATTTCTTCAGCTTCAAATTGGATAAGCTAATGTTTTTCTCAGTATGTATTTATTGCCCCCAATGTCCGTCATTCTGCAAATGTCATATTTAGCTTAGAAAAATGAATAACAAAGCTGATCTTTACAGAGCGCACCAATCGCTATTTTAATAGTGTTATTTAGGGATAATAGCTGAGTAGGTATAACTATGAATAAAATAATGTAAAAAAGAGTATGATATAAAACCCTGATAACTACAACACACAATTCTTGACCTCTCAGCTGCGTTTTGAACTGTTTATTTTCCCACATTTGCTTATATGTATAAGTGTTAAAAATAGTATACTTTGTAATAAACAGATTGTCTTTGACTTAAATTATGACATTTTATTATTCGATGGTTTTGTTACAGGTCCAAACCAGCAAAACGCCCCAAATCACATTTGGTATCAAGCACTCACCCTTACTAGGTCAACTGAAACCAATCGAACAATCACGACCTTCTGATAAACCTGCCCGCGCTGACATATCGGAAGTATCAAGGAACCAAATCGTTAAGCAAACAATTGACGAAGTCAGGCAAAGTCCCGATTTCAACGATAACGATAGATACAGCAGACAAGACACATACGACGTTGAAAGCATCAGTGACATGCAAAGTCGTACGCATTACACTCACCTGAGACCCGAAAGCGAATTGAGAAGTACCACGTTATCTCCCGAACCAATTCAGACCACCGACACATTGACCCAGGAGATCGTTTGGGTGCCAGAGAACACTCAAATAGCACGCAGGGGGTCTTATACCATTGATAATGCAGATGCAAACGGATATTCCGAACGTTATTACAATAGCGACGTAGTTCCCGTTGAAAATGGGGTCATTCGTACGGCCGAAAACGTAGAGCGGGCCGGAGGTTGTACTGAAAACAGTAGCACCGAAGTGATTCGGAGAAACGGTTTCGAGCAGAACATCGATAGGCGCGTTCAGAACGTAACTGCTCATGAGAAGAAAGAAGTTGGCAGTGAGGAAGTTCGTACTGGCACTGACGTGCAGCATCTGGCCAATGGGGGTATTTCTAAAACTACGACGACCACTACAGTTCGAAAGGTTGGCACCGCTGCTAAAACCGCTAACGCTACGACCACGGTCACTCGCACCGCCACCGCAGTGACATCGCGTGACGTCGGGGTCAAATAAACGGCTTTCCCCAAACACGCAACAATAGTGACGCTTTTTGACTGACTCCTAATCACACTAATATATCATGACAATATTGACGATCATTTAAATTCTAATATCTCCAACGTTTTTCCTATTTTCTCTAAGGAAATTTTAGATACGGCATGCGTTTTGAGCATGTTATCTATATACTTACGTCATTTGCATAGCATACCTATTATTAACTGTAATATTTGATTCTACCGTCAGACTAAAGTAATTATTATGACGGTGATCCACTTATTTATTTCTACGCGTATAAGTTATGATATCTTTTATGTTGCGCGATTCATGAAGAATTAATGTAACTTGTTTATCTTACCAAGCTTTGCCACATGTACCTAGCATTTAAGGAAAATGATACAGTTTTTTACATACTATTAACATTACCTACTAATGTTGTTTTGTTATACAATTCAGATTCTAATATGTAATAAAGTTATATTGATAATAGCTGTGTATTTCTTTACGTAGCCTTTTTTAGGTTTCTAAATGCTAGTCTGCTATATACACAAATAATGTAAAAAGTTTTGAAATTTGTTCGTCGAATGGTGTATGGGAAATAAAAACATGAGATCCATGTAAGTAATAATTGTCAAAGAATAATTGTTTAATGTGCCTACCGGTTGAAATATCTTCGAACGGTTTGAATTGATTTAGAAGATTTTTATATCATCATCATCGTCATCATCAGCTGGAACTCATCCACTCTGAACATAGGATACAAAGCGCCACTTTGGCTAGGTAGGTACTTTTCTCCTGCATTTATCGCCTCCTCACGATTCTGACTAGGTCATCGGTCATTACGTGGTTGCCACTCGAGAACCTTGATTCCCAATCAGTTCTCGGTTCTGGAGCGATGTGGCCTGCCCACTGCCATTTCACTTTGTCAAATTTGAAGGCACATCGGTTACTTTTGTCCTCCTGTAGATCTTCCTATTACAAATTTTATCGCACAATGAACCTATATCCTAGTACCGAAGAATTTCTTAAACCTAAGTTTTGTACAATATATCTATAAAATTACACTATAAAATATAATAAGAATGCTAAATCTATGGAGTGCCACCAGCAGCGGAGCAGGGCTTAAGCTACCGGTGCTTAAGGCTGCAGAATGATCTATACATAAAAAATTTAGAGTCCTAACTGACTCACTGAATGTCTTATATATCAACGCACAGCCTAAACCGCTAGTTCTAGAAACTTGATATTTGGAGAGTGTGTTCTTTGTAAAGTGTAGGTATCTACTGAGGAAGGGATTTTCGAAAATCCACCCCTAAGAGGGTGAAATGGGTGGTTGAATTATTTATGAAAAATTTTCTTCTTTGTTTCCTATAGGCCACGCGGGCGAAGCCGCGGACAGAAGCTAGTTAGTATAGTATTATATCTGTGGTAATACGTAGGTATTAAACAATGATAAAAACAAAGCGATTACTTTATCTACTGTACATTTTGTTAAACAGAATGTATTTTCTTAATAATAGTAACTGCCAGTTACGTTTGCAGTAAAAAAATAATTTTTATCACAAAAATATGCTGCAGAGCACTTATCTGCATGTGACATTCTCATATGGCCAGTAGCGGATGTGTTGGCGATAACTTGCTATGGAACTTGTAGCGGATGCTACAAGAATGACTCGGATAAGTGGGCAGTGACCCACACACCCACGCTAAGAGCTAGGTACTTAGGTAACTATTTGTTTTGTGACGGAATTAATTTGTTGTGGGACGATCCTAGAGTCAAGCAATAAACGCATCCAAAAGACGATGGAATCATTGAGACGCAAGCTTTTTTTTGAACGGACTCATGCTGTTGGTCTTTGCCGACCTTTACAGCGTTACTTATTTTGTCAAAACCCGAAAGAGCTAAACGAGCAGCCCTATGTGGGCCTATGTGCAGCCCAGTCTGTACTACGAATTTTGGAATTTAGTGATCATGTACCAAATAGTCTAATACTTTGTCTATATACCTCTCTATACCTATAAACAATAAAAAAAAGCAAATGCGTAATGACATGTACACCAACATTGCTATTTGTTCTATTTTTCTGTAGTCTGGCTACCTATGTACTGAAAATAATATAATAATAATAATAACACCCAACGATCACATACATTAGATCCTAAACCCTAACTAGGATTCCCTGTGTCTAGGGACCCAGGAACTACGAGGACCGTGGTCCCACAACACTCAGACTCAGAACAAGTATTTGCGCTTTTTTCTGTGCACAAATACTTGTCCTGCCGCCGGAGTCGAACCCGCCGCCTCCGGATTATAAGCCGACCTGCTTAACCACCACACCACAGAGGCTGTCAAATTATATATCTAAATAAATATCTGTGGACATTTCACACAGCGTCATCTAGTCCCAAACTAAGCAAAGCTTGTACTATGGGAACCAGATAACTGATACAATACTTAGATACTTTTTGTTTGTAAATACATACATAGAATACAATATAACACCCAGACACAGAACAAACATCGATGTTCATCACACAAACGTTTGTCCTGGGTGGGAATCGAACCCACAACCCACAGTCCAGAAGGCAGGGTTACTACCAACTGAGCTATCGGGCCAGTCAAAATTATAGATATTATACTAGATATAGATATAGATACTAACCTAATTTTTTAAAAATTTATTAAGCGTTGAAAATTACTATGATATTTATATAAGTGCCTACTTTATATTCTTTCCAGTGCTCTAACCCAAAAGCGTCTGGTTTTTATTATATCGTAAGCTTTATGTATATTTTAATTAATAAATGAGTATATCAATGTTAAAGGGCTGTAATCTACACAGTTGGTAAGTTTTTAAACACAGTTTTTGTTGGCTATAGTTACAATACTTAGGTACTAGGTACTATGTAACAGGTGCCTGAAAGCTATTTATAGGTATTAATGTTATACTATTAAAGCACGGCAAGCATGGAAAATTAAATTAAATCAAATCACAATTGAAGGGGTGCGAATAAAAAGGGTTTAACTGATTTTTTTCACAAAATGACTTATGGGTATCGTTGGATTAAGCGTGAAATTATCTACAATAATACATTCTCAAAATAGGCTTAAATCTCGAGATTTTGAGTATAAAAACGGTTTATCTATCACAGAAATACAGTTCGCTTAGCATAAAAACATTAGTATGTTTATTTCATTATATTATATTTTTACAGTAATTGTATGAATTAGTACTATATTTAGTATTTTAAAATAGAATTAAACATTTTCAAGCAACTGAAACTTACATAAACCTTTTTTATTACCTTATAAGCACTATACATTAAAATAACGCCGTTAAAGTTTAAAGTCAGTTTTCTAGAAACTGTCAATTTGACAGTTAAACCCTTTTTATTCTCAACCCTTCAATTGCTACATGTTATGTGATAAGATATAAATAGAACAGGAGAAGACTGGACAGTGGATACATGCACCTACTATTGGAGTTGGTAAACATCCTGTCGTTTCATAATGCATTTATACAAAAACAAATGACGGTGACTTACAATGTTAAACGCTTATTAGTAAGTTAATTATTTTGACCCAGTTAATTCTCAGAATAGTTTACTTACTGATGGATAAGTATTAAGTAAATAAGTCATATCGCAATAATGACAAAATTCAAGACTATTTAACCGAAATCAAAAATGGAAGAGGTTCTCAATTCTATTACATCTTATTTTCTTTATTTAATGTTTGTTGCATCATATCTTCATTATTTATAGTCCGATTTAAAACACACTTTTTTATTTGAAAGGATACACTTTCAGGTTAGTCCCATAGAAATTTCATCAAAATCGGTCATGAATGATCTTGGTATAAAATTAAGGCGATTGATTGAAGTTGGTTTAACCCAATTTCTTAAAGAATTTTATTCAGTCAAGTCGGTTATGATTTTGATACTTACCTACATATACAGTAACACTATCAATAACTTATATTTACATAAATATTGAAATAATATAAGTACCTATAACGTATACCTCCTGGTATTAAGTATACCTCCCTTCACGTCGCCTACGTAACGACTTCGCTCCAGTTGGTACTGTACAACTTACAACACAACGGACCTTATGGACAGGATAAGCGACGACTGGAGCATTCGAGTGACTTCTTATCTCGGAACAGTAATATTGTTCTGTTCTCCCTATCAAGATAACGCTTTCCAGTATACGTTCCACGTCACTAGTCATAAAAGCATGAACTTTCTTATAAAAGATCAAGTTACTAAAACAGCATACCTAGGTACTATGTTTGCTTATGCAAAATAAAACTCTATTCGTCAGTTACCTACATCACACTTGCCAGCAGTACAATCATCCGCCATTACGAAAAGCTCACTAGTACAGTCAATGGAACTAATAATTGAACTACTTACTGCGAAAGAACGCATTGTCTTAGGTAAAGCCTTCTATATCTATACACCTTGCAATCCGTCACTCAATTTGTCGCTTTAATCTGCTAGATGGGAGCCGCAACGCGCCTCTATGCAATGCAATTTGCTGGATGGGAGCCGCAACACTCCTCCATACAATGCAATTTGCTGGATGGGAGCCGCAACACGCCTCCATACAATGCAATTTGCTAGATGGGAGCCGCAACACGCCTCCATACATTGCAATTTGCTGGATGGGAGCCGCAACACGCCTCCATACAATGCAATTTGCTGGATGGGAGCCGCAACACGCCTCCATACAATGCAATTTGCTGGATGGGAGCCGCAACACACCTCCATACATTGCAATTTGCTAGATGGGAGCCGCAACACGCCGCCATACAATGCAATTTGCTAGATGGGAGCCGCAACACGCCGCCATACAATGCAATTTGCTGGATGGGAGCCGCAACACGCCTCCATACAATGCAATTTGCTGGATGGGAGCCGCAACACGCCTCCATACAATGCAATTTGCTGGATGGGAGCCGCAACACACCTCCATACATTGCAATTTGCCGGATGGGAGCCGCAACACGCCGCCATACAATGCAATTTGCTGGATGGGAGCCGCAACACACCTCTATACATTGCAATTTGCTGGATGGGAGCCGCAACACACCTCCATACAATGCAATTTGCTGGATGGGAGCCGCAACACACCTCCATACATTGCAATTTGCTAGATGGGAGCCGCAACACGCCGCCATACAATGCAATTTGCTAGATGGGAGCCGCAACACGCCGCCATACAATGCAATTTGCTAGATGGGAGCCGCAACACGCCGCCATACAATGCAATTTGCTAGATGGGAGCCGCAACACGCCTCCATACATTGCAATTTGCTGGATGGGAGCCGCAACACGCCTCCATACAATGCAATTTGCTGGATGGGAGCCGCAACACGCCTCCATACAATGCAATTTGCTGGATGGGAGCCGCAACACGCCTCCATACAATGCAATTTGCCGGATGGGAGCCGCAACACGCCGCCATACAATGCAATTTGCTGGATGGGAGCCGCAACACGCTCCACACTGCAATTTGATTGATTGAGTTGACAAATAATGTGGCAGATTGTATGGTGTGTAGAGTAATGAACATACTATTTAAATCAGTGTTTGACTCGTTCGAATAACAACAGTTGATGGGAACGGGCACGTTAATATGCTGAGTATGCCTTGACTTTAACGTATTTTTTATGAAACCCACCTAACCCTCTGACGCAAAATGAAAGGAGCATGATTTTCTGACGTAATTTACCTTTATTGAGTTTGGAATAAAAATTCTTGGAACCGACAGGTAATAATCTAAGTAATCTCGAAATAAACAAGCTTTAAAAAAAAAATTAACAACTTTTTCACTGAAATGTGGCTCATTTGCATTTAGTGGTTAATTTGCATTATCAACTACAATTTGTGAAACATGTGATTGCTAGCTGGCATTAGGTATGTTATTCATTATGCAACAAATAATCGTGGTTCTTCGGACTTTAGTCCATTAACAGCTGTTGCTTGCAGCTTTGCCCTCGTGCATGGCAACTGTATTCAGTTCACTTATTGGACTAAGAAGTATCCTGATGTGTTGTGCAGTGTTCATACTTTACTATACCCATACCTTTGATCATTATTGGTTCAGCCGTAGTTTAATAAAGATGGGTAGTAATCACAGATAAATAGAGTTGCTTTTTGTATTAATATTAGATTAATTAGTATGGAACACGTCTATTCACGTTCGTCTATCTATATTATGGCATTCATTAATGTAAAAATGCAAATTTTTACATTAATGAATAACGTGATGAGCTAGTCGTTTACCTAATGTTAAGCAACACAGCTGACAATAACATTTTCAGTGTCACTCACCCGGTTGGCCTGATAGCTCAGTTGGCAGTAGCTCTGCCTTCTAAACTTCAGGTTTGGGGTTCCATTCCACGAACATCGGTAAACTGCGCCTGGGCGTGTTATATTGTAGTCTATGTTTGTATTTACAAAGAAAAAAAGTATCTTAGTATTCTTTCAGTTATCTGGTTTCTACAGTACAAGCTTTGCTTAGTTTGGGACTAGATGTTGCTGTGTGAAATGTCGACAAATATTTATTTTGTTTTATCATTAGTAGTTATCGTCTCGCAGCGGCAGCTACTAGGTATCATCATCAGGAGATGAGAGAGGTCAAACTAAGATATTAACATAAACAACTCAAAGTGACGAATTTGCAATTATAATTGTAAGTTACAACTAAACTAACCAAATGTTTTTGTTTTCGAACTATGTCTGTAGTCGTCGTAACGGATGTTGCTGCGGTATCCTCTAACTCCGCGGTTCACCAGATCATCCGCATTTCCAAGAGCTCTAATCTTTTACGTACAATAAAAAATTAGGATGCGCTTAAAGATGTGTGGTGCGAATATGATAAGGTGCCTAAGACTATAGACTATTATTCTTTTCTCTATCTTAATCCTCTCAGTTCTGTATCTAACTGAGCCCAAATCACAGTATAGGCAACGCTAGGAGCTTATAAGTTAACCGCGTTATAAAAGTTATGTTTTTTTTCTTTTTATTGGTTGATAGGCTCGCGTTTGACCACTATCAACCTGATGGTAAGTGAAGATGCGGTCTAGGATGTAACACGCTTGCCTAGAAGATACCTGTTCACTCTCGATTTCAAGACTCCAAGGTTGTAGGTTTCGGGAAATACGGATGCCGGTAAAACGTTCCACGTACAAGGTGGAATTTAATTTGTTCTTTTCCTTTAATGTATGTATTCAGTCCATGCTATAGAACGCTTCCATATAACTTAATAAAAAAGTACTTATGAAATAAAACTTAAATCTAGGTATTATCAAATTGAAATTCTAAAGAAATGCCTTGCGACATTGAACAAAGCAGGTGTTTTATTGACTACGAAACATTTACAAAGCACTCAGCCGGTGCCCGCACTGTGTGTACCGTTATAGATATTTCGGCTGTCATGCAGTTATTTTAGGATGCTAAATACTAAGCTTTTTTTTTAATTGGACCTTGTTCGAATATTCTATAGCATGGTCTGAGTGCATGCATTTAAGGAAAATAGTGAATTAAATTCCACCGTGAATTAAAATCCTTGTAAAATTAAAAACGGCTAAACTCACGTCAATTCCTGGTCGGAGTAATTTCAACTTTTTATTGACGTGAGCTTAGTTTAATTTTACAAAATGTATCAGTCACGAAAGTTTTGAAACTAAAAAAATTATATGGTTTTAAGGTTTTTACTTTTGTTTTTGCTAGGCATAAGTAACACCTTGGATGACCTACTATTTCGATGATGAACAACATGGACATATCATACAAAGACGAACGAACTCCTGGGAAATGAAATTTCGATTAAGAAACAGACAAATAGACTAACAACAAATGTATTAAGTATTATTAGTAGAAAGCTCTCGTTTTTAAACTGAGGTATGGAAGCCAAAAAATAAAAGAAGAATAGATTTCCATATTTATTTATATTTTAACAAGCACTTTGTAATTTTATATCCTTAGTAAAATAATTTAATATTAAGTACCTAATATAATTTTGATTTGTTAAAGTGCTAAAAATAGCCGATTTGAAATAAATTTTTTGATTTGATTCAATGGCATTTATTTCCAAGAATTAAGAATAAATTAAAGATTCAAATTAACATATAAACATAATCCTTAACTATATATATATTAATTATTTGAAAAAGAGTAATATTCTAGGTAAAAAGGGGTCATAAATAAAACACAGAATTTAGATCACCTTCTGCAGGAAGCGTACCCAAAAAGCTGGCAACATTCCCTCGTTGAATAGCCAGGCTAATTCGTTGACCGAGGTATGTGCCAGCCTTTTGGTCGTGCGTCAGCTCAACCAGGCGTCTGGAAAGCTTAAAAAAAAGAAAAAAAAAGTCAAAGTCAAAAAGCTTTTGACTTTAGAACAACTATTTGAATAAAATAAAACATAGTTTGAAGCGCGCGCGCGCTTACATTGAGTTGAGAATTCAAACTGAGGAGCGGCGCGCATGCAAAATAGAGTTGTGGCATTAGAGTTGTGTCATCCGACGCTGTTTACTTACGAGTATGCTGATAGACTAAGAGTAAGAAGTCTACAAACAATTTTTGATGTACTCTTACAAGGTCTTTTAGTTTGTTGTTGGTACATATTGTAACTTATTGATTTCTTATTGTGTAGTTTTATATAATGTTTAATTAATTAGTTACTTATGTCTATGTAATTACTTATTGATACGTACCATTCAATTTAAACCCTTTAGTTTAATGGTTGAATTTGCAAAACTCTTCCTTAGTACATCTCTACCCTATAGATGGAAAACACTCGACAAATAATAAGCCTCTGGGCTAGGTCCAGTGGTCACTCACTTACTCAGGAAAAAAATTTGATAAGATGGATGATGTTCGTGACGGTAGAAAAGTACGCTAGCGAAAATTGTGGAAAGCGTAATGTAAGCAATCGTAGGTTTGGATCACGCGACACTGGCGCAGGTTGATTGACGCAATAGAACGTAATAGCATCCCCCCGACCCGCGGCGCACCCCCGCTACCCCTGCCACCCCGCTATAAACCAAATTAATGTTTGTCCCCGATGCTGATAAGCATGTGTTACTTGCGTCTACAGCCGCAAACTATTCCGTCCCTAAGCAGGCCCGTTATGGTTTAACAATTTTGTTTTAAATCCTAATTTCTATCCGGTAGAGCCAGCAGCCACTTAGCACGGTACCAGTAGTAATATGGGCAGTAGACTTTATGATGAAGTGATGCGCCATTGTAGACACCAAATAAATAATAATAATAACGCCCAACGATCACATACACAGATCCTGGACCCTAATTAGGACTACCTGTGTCTAGGGACCCAGAAACTACGAGGACCATGGGCCCACAACACCCAGACTCAGAACAAGTATTTGCGTTTTTTTTTGTGCACAAATACTTGTACTGCCGCGGGAATTAAACCCGCCGACTACAGATTATGAACTGACCTGCTCATCCATCACACCACAGAGGCTGAGTTGTTGGTTGGGCATTTGATGAGTTCAGTTTTGCAGGCTATTGAATCTCAATTCTCTCACATCAGGGGGTCCAGAAGGTGACGTCAACAAGAAAAATTACATTCCTCATACATTAAGGGCTTCATGAAAATACCCCATGTTTTATGACTTGTTATGATATAAGTAAGGGTCTTTTTTCATAATTTTGCGGCTATGATGTCTTGTATAGTGTGTGTAGGAAATCATAGTTAGGGTTCAGGATCTAAGTATATGATCGTCGGGCTTAAAAAAAAAAACAATTTCTGTGAAAACTTTCACACAAATCAGTGCATGTTTTTTTAGGTGTGAAAGCCAGACTAACAAAAAATGTACTAGCGGAAGGTATATAGGTAGATTCGGAACCAGTATATGGGTAGTGCGCTAGTGTGAAGGAACAGGAAAGCTTACAAAGTTATAAGTCAATGCAGTATATATACCTGTATCACAGAATACCTAATAGTACCATGGCCTAATACCTGTGTTACATTGCTTACAAACGTTTGATAAAAACATGCGTTTGTCGGCTGACGGGTTGTGCGTAGGTTGCAACCTATATAACTGGCCTTCAGCAAGCGCACCAGGCCGTGTCCGGAGCAAGAATAATTCGTAGTACACCAAGCGGTCCCTTTTTATAGCCAGATGGGTGGGGGAGCGATGACAGCTACCGGTGCTGCCAATGTAATACATTTAAATGCTACTACAGGGTAAATTACGGTACTGCCCGCAACGCATAGAGTATACAACCGGACGTTGCCGCCGTCAAATTCAATGTCATTTTGACAATGGTCAATGTCTCTTTAAAATAGTATTGTTGGAATTTAAAAAGCATTCCATATTGTAAGGTGATAACTGTTCACTTATGAATACAATAATTATGCATTTTTTAGCCTTGCGATAGTTTCCAAGAATGGCTGCTCTTTGGTTTAGGTATGCTACTGTTTTTGGTGCAAACAATGAAATGTAAATTTATTATTATAATATATTATAAATGATCGTGGGCTTGAGGTGGTTTTTGTCAAGGGAGTAGAGCGTATTATTAATAGATCGTTTTACTTTAATTCTTCCTCAACTAGTTGAAAAAAAAGGTTAAATATAGTTAGTATCAACTTGGATTTTATAAAAAATTGATTTTTGTAAAAAAAAACTGTAAGGAAATAAAGAGCCAGGACTTTATTTTATTTTTGCTTATCTATAGTTTTGCCATATTATTAGATGAACAATATAGGAACTACCAGTTTGATAAGCATTTGAAGTTAATACAGTTATAAACTACATGCTAACATTAAGTGAGCATATAATTTGACCAACCGTCCCAACCGATAACGTTATCCTACACACAAAAACACATGTCGAATATCGGCGCACATGTTTAAATGTAAGTAGACCCCGCGGCACAATATAAATATTGACTTTTTCCCTATATTTTTTTTACTTTAAACTTGTCTAGCGTATGACCACGCTCTCACCTGATGGGAAGTGACGATGCGATCGAAGGTGTAGCTAGCTAAGTATAACTATACATTCCTATACATTCATGTAAAAGTCTCGGGCTAATTTGGATAAAAATTGATATTATGACATAATAAAAAAAAGTTACCTCCGACAATGGGACATCGAAAATAAGGGTTATAAGTTTGACAAAAATATCTGTGAGTGTGTGTATTTGGCTGTAGAAGGTACTATTTTTAAATATAAGAGAAGACATGATGAGCTAGCTGCAGTGGCAGTCACTCAGAACTCTAAAATAATATAAAGTTATAAGTATAAAGAGAGATCAGGTCATAAAGTCTCATTTGCCCAGTAATTTTACTAGCTACAATACCCTTCGAACCGGAACATAGTAGTGCTTGTATACTACTACTTGGCGGCAAAATAACTGGCAAGATACCTACTTCGACGAACTTTGCGAAAAAGTCTCACTATCCAGTATAAACATCCTGTATTATTGATACATCAATGCAAATTCCACGGAAATGTGCTGACACAACAGGATCTTCATAAATAGTTTCTGAAAATAATCTTAAAGTACTTTTATATAGGCAAAGATTATTTTATTAACTCACCCCAGTGTCGATATTGCTTGGTGGTAGGACTATTCTGTAGAGTTCTTCTAGGTACCACCACTTTGCCAGTTATTCTGCCGCCAATCAGTACCTAGAGAGCAAGCACTACTGTGTTCCGGTCTGAAGGGCATTGCTAGAGAACTTTCTGGGCAAATGAGACTTGATCCGAGACGTGTGCAATATAGTAACGCGAAAACTTTTATTTTACACTTCAGTAGTTTTACAGTTCGCTAGTCGTTCGCCTGATGTTAAGCGTCACGGCAGCCCATAACAGATGCAGTGCCACTTGGAACTCTAAACTATTTGAAAGGACTTTTTTATAGTCTACTAACTGATTTTATAATTTTCCGCTCAATTTTCTTATTTTTTTCTGTCATATGAACCTTCTTCTAAGGCTGGGTTGCACCGTAATCCCAGTTAAAGTTACGGTTACAGTTTAAATCAACTATGACTTTAACGTTAACCATGAAGTTTAGCCAGCATGTGTTGCACCATCATTATTGTTGTTATAGTTACGGTTAACTAAGTTGCTAGTCTGAAGATGTGCCATTTTCCCTATAGTATTTGAAAATAATATTTTTGTTCATGGCAATACTGCAAAAGTCCCGTTAATCAGTCTCAAAGAATATACTTACTCTCATCAAATAGTGTCATGCATGTCAGTCAGTATCACTAACTTCCCAAAGAGCATATAACCACAATGTAACTTCCTTTGTCGTGGTAATTGTTTTGAAAATAGGTATCGTTTGTTGTAATTTAATATTCTATATTGTATTGGGGTACTAAATACTACTAGGTAATTTATAATTGTAATACACTGGATGTTGATTTGCATTGTCTTCACATTTATAGATTTATAGATGTAGGTATGCTACACTTATGGAACACGAATCAATGAAAATATAATAACATAAAAATTATTCTTTGTAAAAAAATAATTGACTTTTAAATAAAACTGGATTTGTGTGTGATCTGATTTAACAAACAACATAGTTCTTGTGAAATTCTATTTAGAATTTAAATTTTATTATAACATTATTAGATGTAACCGTTGGGGTCGACGTGTTCTGGAGTGGAGACTGCAAATCGGTAGACGTAGTGTAGGACGACCTGTGACAAGGTGGAGCGATGACATACGCAAGGTAGCTCGCAGTACCTGGAAAAATAGAGCCGAAGACTGGGCTCAGTGGCGTGCCTTGGGAGAGGCTTATGTCCAGCAGTGGACTGGTATAGGCTGATGATGATGAAAAAAAGATGTATAAACGTTACAATGGATTCTACAAATTCTCCATCTGTGATTGGGTTACTCCAGGTGCAGCGCTAGCGCTCTAGCTATTGTTTTGGATACTCGGAATCTCGCTAAAATGAGTCATCGTCCCCTCTTGGCGAAGCGATCAATTCTAGGAAGATGCAATTTTTTCTTATTAATCTCCACATACTGTTCATCATTTCCACTGTCGGAGGAACTTTCCCACTAAATTTCTCGCAGTAGAGACATGATTGATTACAAGTTTTACACGGAAATGGTAAGTTGGTAAAGTTGAGGTTGGAGGTGAAAGAGGTTGGAGGCTCTGTTTGACAGCTTTTGACTATAACGTTTACTTTAACCAGCCAATCTTGCGTAGTTATAGTTACCGTTAAGTTATGACGTCATTTTGACCATAGTTAAATGGTGCAACGCATTTCTGCTTCACGGGTGTTTTAACTGCAGTTATGACGGTAGTTTAACCTTAACTATAGATGGTGCAACGCAGCCTTACAGTAACAAATACAACAAAAAAAGAGTTAGCGTAAATGTTCCATCCATTCACGCGTGATGCGACGAGCAGCGGAAATAGAGGGCCGTTTTTATATTAGTCTATAAATAAGGTCTGTTACATATTCAAATACACACGCAATCTATATCATAAGAAATGGGTTTAGAAATAGTTTTTTTTTTATTATTTAGAAATAGGTAATTGTACTTTCTTTATACAAACAGTGTTTGATGTTTCAGTATTGTCGGAAAAAACATATAGGTAAGTAGGTGCAGTTATAAAGGAAACTTAAGGATAGTTTATTATAAATATTACATTTAGCTGGATCTTATTCATTGTTGTTATTGGAACTTGTATGAATCAATGTTTGGCTGGGAGACAGTAAGCGAATAGTAATAAATTTAATTAGAAAACTGTTCTAAGTATGCGTCAAAGAATCGTGAAAAAGAAGTGTAAAAATTTTAAGTCTTAATTCATTTTATTTCCCACCCAGGGCAAACATTGGTGTGATGTACATCCATATATTTTGTTCTGTGTCATTGTATTCTAAGATTTATGTATGTATTTACAAACAAAAAGTATTTAATATCAGTTATCTGGTTCCCATAGCACAAGCTTTGCTTAGTTTGGGACTAAATAGCGCTGTCTGAAATGTTCACAAATATTTATTATTATTGTTAATCTCTGCTGAAACCATTAGGTTTGTGCGCAGTAGTTTGTTCTACCTGATAACGCTGGTAATATAAGTTCAACAACATTAGCCCATTCCCGATACATAAAAAGGGATGCATGTTTAGATTTGAGAAGTTATTTGGTTTTGGAATTACTTACTTATATTTACTTATACTTATATGATCCGAATTTCACTTGGCTAGCATGCTACACCTTCGATCGCATCGTCACTTCCCATCAGATGAGAGCGTGGTCAAATGCTAGACAAGTTTGAGGTAAAAAAAAAGTAGTATGCCTATGTAATTATTACCTATTTACCTATGTAATTATCATTCTGCAGTACTGATCATTTCAAAACAACATATTTTTATTGGTTTAAGAATTATAATTTCATATTAATTTAATATTATTTGGAAACAATTTTTTTTATAAATAAACGCTCATATTATATGGCTAACAGGTAACAGATGTTCAGTCGGAAAGTAGGTAGTTACATATTATGTAAGCTGTCAGTTGAATTATTTGCGGCATTGCGTTGGTAGTAATAAATAGAGCATTATACAAAGGTCGCGAATACAATTGCTGGCATTGTCCTCTTATCACACGAAACGAGTATCTACTGTCACAAATTAATCACTCTTAATAACAGTTAAGGCTAAAATTGATGCTTAAAACTCCAACGAATATCAAATTATAAAAGTCAGTTTTTTATTGTGTCCACAGAGAATTCTGTTTTTATACGACTTTGGACAGTTTTGACAAGTTGATGAAGCTGCCTCTCTGTGTTATTTACCGTGTTTCTGGGTTGTATGGCAAATTTTTATATGGTTTTGGATAAAGATGAAAAGAATATACTTTTTTTTTCTCTCAGTAGAGATTATGCTACTTCTACTATTATTTTTATTTTTAATTGAAGATTTTATGTATTGGTATACCTACTATATTTTGGCAGTGACAAACAGCACAACCAAAAAGTTTATAGTAAAGTTTTGTAGTATTCATCATTGAGTATAAAAATTCAGGCGACGCTTTGAACAGTCAAAGATAACTTTATGCCACCCAAGTTCGACGAACTGCTAATTCGCAAATAGTTTCGTTATTGCTAAGTAAGAGCACTTAGTCGTAATTAGAGTTGTCTGCGTACACATTTTACCACATATTACCGATATATATATATATTATACCGATGCATAAAACTCCTTAATTATGTATCAGATTTAATATAAATGTCCGATGTCTCACGGATAGTTGGTAGAGCTATGTCAGGGGACCAAAATTTAACAACCTCAATGATAATTTCGTTAAAAAACTAACAAACATCAATTCAACTAAATCCACTTTTGAAACTTCAGCTACATTTTGGATACTTTTATCAACTTTTTAGCTTTAATATGAGCTCTATAATAAATGGCAGAAAAAATGTATTGTGGCAGTCGAATCATGATAGACACGTTCCTGTGGTACAACCAGTTAATCATAACGGTTACATTCCACTTCAAATAATTTTATAGTTTCATCATCCAAAGTTCGTCTAAACGCTATTCCTAAAGCGTATGATGGTAAACCTAGTCGACACTTCGTATCAACGGGCTTAGTCCTGTTGGTACTCCTTATACTGTGAACAAGTAGTAGTTGTTGTAAAAGATCCTGCCTACATATACACAGGTATTTGTGTCGTGGGCAACTAGCTGGATGTAACAGGTCCACCTACCACTTAGCTCACGTTCTATTAATTTATTTAAATCGGTTATTTACTTATAGTTTGGACTAACTTTTAAGACAACTTAGATATGCTATAATTATATTCACTAGGGGACAAAGTCGAGAGACATGTCACGAGAAGTCGCGGGACATTTACTTGTGACTGTCCGACGGTAGTATCGATCGACATTTCGTTCGTCCACATACCCAAGTTGTGGTCTATATGTTACCCGAGGAGGGTAGTATCCGTTTTCATTCGTCCTGCGACCTTGCAAGTGGCGAAATACAGAGCGATAGCGTTTTCACAACCCAAATGGTTTCGGGCGTTTGTCGAGTGTCGTGTCAAGACAAAAATCGAGACGAGAGACACGAAAAGAAGTGACGCAGTACGTGCTCCGTACACCATCGCTTACCATCAGGGGTGTTGATGGTCATACGTAAATCTATTACACCTAAAAAAATGTCCCGCGTACGTAGATGTCAGGCGATGTCCCACGTGACCTCTCCCGATACTTAGAATCGTGTCGGGTGATAAGGTCGCAGGACAAATGTCACCTAATGAAAACGGGGCTTTAATTTCATGCTTTTAAGCTATTATACTTACTTTGATCGCGATAAATTTTCTTCCAATGATTGATTTTTATTGCAATTTATTAAAATGAAACGTCACGTCTACATAATTATTATGAATTGTTTGAAGTATCTTCGGATTATTTATTTATTTGTTTAACATGACGCTGATGACTGCCAGGCCAGTGTCTGTATTTTTATTAGCAAATCAATAAAGGTCATTTAAATTCTCAGAACTGTCTACGTGAGCACTTTTTGATGCTCTTCATTTCCGAGTGAAAAATGTATGATATTAGTGTTACCTTTTTCATGTTAAGTTTTTAATGAATTTACATACGTTTAATATGACTGGTTTTGAGCCTTATTTCTAAGCAAGTGTTAAATAAATATCTTTCTATTCTACATTAAAATTATACTGCGGGAGCTATACTAACGTACTATATATACAATTTTATAGTTTAATGTAAATTGAAAATTTTGTATTGGAATTTATCACCCATTGGACGAGCTGAGAGTTATAAACTGAGGGTATAGATAGAGCAGTATTCGGTCCCATAAACTCTCAGTAGCTAGCGCTGTTACACGTTAAAAATTTTCTGTATGCGGTAAATTTATTAAAACTCGAAGGTAAACTTTCTACCGCGAGCACGCGACGGGTCAAGGCTGCTAACGAATCGCGTAGGCTCGACTAGGTACTGGTTGGTCCCTACGCACCACAATAATTGTCATTTTGAGCAATTTGTGGAATTAACGCTCGTATACTGTATACTACCGAACGACGTGCGATGGCCGACAACCGTGCGATTCAATTAATGCTAAGTAACTTGTGTGCAAGGAAACCATTCGGTTCGTATAAGTCTGCTTACTGCTGTATGGGTAGCTTTTATAGGGTGCAACGATCTGTACTAATCAGTTGGGAATTTGAATTGTTGATCGTTACTTCATTGGTAGTAGGTATTTGCTGATGACATTGATATTATGTGAGTTTTGAGGCCTTGAACGAAGGCCAGAAGGTGAAGATAGAATTCAGAACAGTTCACACCCAACACCGATATTAATTAATAGCCACACTCTCACAGGTTTGTGTGTCAGTTGTCACAATTTTTTTTTTTTAAATTTATTGATTATATTGAATTGGTGATGGTAACATTTTGTTACATTAAACCGTAATCTTATCCTTCATAAAGTTGCAACTTTAATAGTACATACTTTCTTCAGCTAAGTGATTATTATCTACAGATAACACCATCATCCTACAAGTATCAGGTATATATATTTATCTGTATGACGATTGTAGGATTCAATATAAACGACCTGCAATAGTTATGGTATCTGCAACACCAGAAGCACTGTCGAGTGTCGATTCGATGCCAATCTTACGTATCAATAATAGAGCTACCGCATTTTGGAGTCTTTAAAAAAGAGTATTAGTATGTACTTTTTTTTTAATGCCTCCAAAACCCTGTGAAACTCTTTGGTCCATTTACAGAACAATTTTTCATAAATGGAAGCTCGCTCTTTTCCAAGTCCCTCTAAACTGTATATTACATAGGGTTTATTGAGAGCAGAAAAGTTATAGTTAGGTATTCATCTTATACAGTTATTCATCTTCTAGTTCTTATTATGACTAGTTTCACCGCGAATTTGTATCATTTCACTAAGCCGCGTAACATCAACAAAATATTAATTATGATTGTAAATTGATATAGTAGTGAAAAAATGGATACTGATATTTGGGAGGAGTTTATTTGCATATATGACAAATCTTTGAAACAAATTAAAACTGAGGTGGCTTTTTGTCAACAAACACAATATCTCTCATAAAATGCGCAATAATAAAATTACTCTGCTATCTAAAACACATAAAGTCCTCTTTCATGACATATTTACTCAACCGTTTTATGGTTTATACAGCAATAAACGAGAAACCATGCAAGTTACACTAAAAATAATTACAAATCCCAAACCATTTTATCTGTTATCGTTATCATTATCGCTATGCAAACAGAAATCCAGAGATAAGGACATTTTGCGAGATGTCATATTATCATGCTGTCTACATACTACATAGTGTATTTTACTTCTGATTGCACTATCTGTCATCGATAACTGTACTGCCTCTATAATATCTCAAATGTGTGTGTTTACATGACACGTGAGCAGTTTTGTATGAAAAGGAACAGTTGATACAGTTGATGGTGCTAGATAAAAAAATCCCTTTTTAAGATTCAACTATTTTTCATAGCAAGTTATGAAAGAAGATTTTTTTCACTGATTCGTAACTAGTTATTATAAAGTAATATTTGATAGCTACAAAAACGAAGAAGTTTCCTTATTTTAGTAACTAAGAACGAAAAAGGTTTGTTTTGTAAAGCCTGGTGTAGTGGTTGAGCAGGTCAGTTCATAACCCAGAGGCAGCTGGTTCGACAGGACAAGTATTTGTGCACAGAAATATGGCAAATACTTGTTCTGAGTCTGGGTGTTTCGGGACCATGGTCCTCGTAGTTCCTGGGAAAAGGGAATCCTAGTTAGGGTCCAGAATCTATGTATGTGATTTGGCGCTATTATTATTGTTGTTGTTATTAAAGGTGTATTAGTGTACTCACATTTTAATGTTGGTGTTTTTCACTATGGCGCAATGCAGCAAAAATCTTTTAGGCATTTAATTATTTTTAATTTTTAAGAGACAAAACCATAAAGTTGCATGATAAAAAAGTTACCGATGGTATAGTGGCTTTAGCTTAGTTCATGGACAATCGGAAAAATTTCAATTCTTTTAATGGAAAGAGTTGATATCATTCTCAAGTCTTGTCATGAAACAAGTAGCCATTCAAAAACTCCAAATATTTTATATTATAACGCCAACTTAGTCCACGTTTTTTGTGTTTATAAAAAATATTTTTTATAAGCTCTACAATATTTGAGCATCTTGAAGCCACAGAATAATGGTACAACTAATGTTGACCTATAGGAGTAAATATATTTGTTAATACTCTATAGATATGTCCATAGTACTTACTATTACATATTCATTCTGTTAATAGTTAAGTACTATATCATCTATTTTTAAATCTGCCTGTCTAAATATTTATTAGTTAGTTCCTAACTAGTTAGTAACTATATATATAATTAGTTTAGTAGTATAGTTTTTTTTAAGAGAACCTGTCATGTAGCATAATGTAGCATAATTAAAAAAAATTATAAAGCATAATTTTTCTGCAGTGCATTTTCATTTAACCTTTGAAATCAATATGGCTCTAATTAAATGAATACTATTATTTGTATAATAGATAAATAAAAAGGAAACATATCTAACAAACCACTATCAGTAGGCAACGTTCCTAATGCTGGCAGTATTGCCACGTTGAATGGCAATGCTTAATCTTTGGCCGAAAAACGTCTGGTCGAAACTACACGTGAGCAAAATGGCATTTTCGACCAGTAATTAAGAAAAGGTCTGTAAAAATTTGGCGAGCACTCGGTCCCCAAGGCCTCAGGGTCCCAACTGCAAAAGGCGCAAATATAAAACTGCTATCAAGATTACTAATCTATACTATTACGAGCTTCTGCCCGCAGCTTCGCCCGCGGCGTGGCCTATGGGAAAATAATTCAACCACCCATTTCACCTTCTTAAGGGTGGAATTTTGAAAAATCCTTTCTTAACGGATGCCTACGTCATCATAACATCTACCTGCATGCTAAATTTCAGCCCAATCCGTCCAGTGGTTAGGGCTGTGCGTTGATAGATCACTATGTGAGTCAGTCAATCAGTTCGTCACCTTTGAGTTATATATATTTAGATAGATTAGTTACTTTATTTTAGCAGCTAGTGTAACTACACGTTAAGAAGCGGGTGTACTTTCCTATGTGGAACATTTAACAATATTCCCGGTAGACGTCGTAAATTAATTAATTCTGAACCACAACTATTATTTATAATTTTACTTCATTATGAATTTCTACTCCATTCTGCTAAATTGAATGTTAGTTTTCCTCGTTCAATCAGGTAAATAATATAAGTGATCTCACAGTAGAGTATGATTTAGTTATAACTTGTACTATGTAGCTATGTCGGCATAAAAATACTTTTGTTACTGTTACTGATTTGTATCTTCTACAGATAATTACAGTATCAAAAGGTGAAAACATATGTTTTGAATTGGAATATACTTACAGTCAGTCATGTGCACAAAATAACTTGTATGCGGTTGACACATGATGGAAGATCATTGCATCATCGAGGTAGGTTTGGAATATTTTTTTCTTCCTTAACGGCTACGTGGGGTTAATTTTAAATTCATATCTCATTGTACGTATATAGTTTATGCTGCTGTAAAAAAAATTTCGCGTACCTACTGTAGTATTAGAGCATTTTCTCATAACTCCATTTACGAGTTTACTGACATCATTTTTGTTTTACGCAATAAGAAATGTTTAGGCTTATTAGGCTCTCTTGTATAAATCTATTAACCTGCTTTAGAATCATAGAATTAAGTGCTTGTTTACAAAAATCTTTTGATCTCTAATGGGGGTGATCTCGAAACTTTGATTGCAATGCAACAGGAGAAATTTCCTTATGCACATAAACTGCGTATTTAAACTATGAAATCCAAACAATTTTTTTTATTTCTATAGGTTGCAATTGAGTTATGTGATCTCCCAACTCGGCCTACAGCGTTTGAGCTGTGTGTAACCCAACATATAAAACCCTTTAAGTTAACATTTTCCCAATCAATATTTTATTAGTATCGGCACAGAGTACAAATTTCATACCTAGCGTAGTGTAGCCGACCTCTGTATCGTTTCGAAGTGTTTCATAGATATATGAGTTTACCATTAAATACTGTTTGGTTATATCGTAAATTTGAATATTCAGGGCAGTGATATTACGACGATTTATGTGTCAGTACCTCGGCAAATGGTCTTGCTTTATGCCTAAAAAAACGCATTATTTATGAATATAATATATAAAAGTTCTTAAGTTATTAATATGCATTAATCTAGGTCCCCAGGTTGGGTAAAGGCCTCCACTAAAGATGCCTAGTACATAGTTTTTTGTATTACATAGTATTGTATTACATAGTTTTGTGCTATGTAGTTTTTTACATAGCTCTAATAAGCGTTCATACTATGATGGTAGGGTATTAACTTTGCACGTAGCAACATACATACAGCACTATGTATATGTTTATTATTTATGTGTTCGTACTTCGGCAAATGGTCTTGCTCTATGCCTAAAATAACGACGGTTATTTATGAATGTAATAACAAACAGACTGGCTTTCTGTCAGCAACTTTTAGAAAAGTGCTTATCTTTTTATATGATGGGTGTAGATCGGAGGTTAAATAAACGGATTCCAGAATTGTGATCTAGATTTTAGAGTGGTTTTGAAATTATCGTCAATATAGGTAGAGTTTATATGGTTCAAACAGCAGATACGAAAGTTAAGAAAATTCCGCCACGGTCCAGCCCCGAAATACCTTTAAAAAAGAATTTAGATTTTTCTACTTTCACCCTAATTCCATTCTTATTTAGTTTGCATTCAGTTAGATATTATTTACATTCCGTAAGTCATAACAGACTATAGGTATAATGATATTCAAAGGAAGGGGTGGATTTAACATTTAATACTCCTGAGAGTTTATGACTAAATCACATTTAAGTGTCTTTGAATATTTATGGGAAATCATGTATACGGGAAATACGTTGAACCAGAATTATAATGTAATGCACAGAGCACTTAATAGGTTTACCATTGCAAGTACTAAGTTGTAAGTTATAATTTTCTACAAGAATTATTATGAATCTGATGACATGTTATTTGTCTATTACATCGCACAAACACACATCAACTGCCGAAAGACTGCTAAATACAGACCTCTTTTTTATCTCAGACTTATCTAGCATTTGACCACGCTCTCACCTGATGGGAAGTGACGATGCGATCGAAGGTGTAGCATGCTAGCCAAGTACCTATTCACTCTTCTCTTGAACACGCCCGGGTCATATTTTGCCAGACACAGACGCTGGAAGGGCATTCCATTCCTTAGCCGTTCTAATTAAGAACGTGGAACAGCCCCCATAAAGTGCCACTTTGGACGCTTATCATAGCCAGAATCACCACGCTTAGCAAGCGGTTTGGTGATCGCAATCGATCTCCTAGGTGCATTTTTGATGCACCTAAGAGAATGCTGCTGCTCATTCCTTGGATATTTCCTTAGCCGGAACCCACGGGAAGTGATGAGGATATTTGTCCATAAACTGTTAATATATTTAATGAAAATGGTTCAAGGACCAATGTATGTAATCAGGTTCATTTTTTACCAACACTTTTAATAGATATAATAGTCATCGATATGCACTATTATCGTTATTTTATACACATGTGCTAGCTGTATACGAAATAAAGAAAACATATTTGATTTTTCTTAACTATATTCTTTCCACATTAACTCATGGTGCAACATTACTTGCGTTTAAAATATTGGACAAAGGTTAAACAAACGTACCCATAATAGTAAGAAAAAAGATACAATTAGTAAAAAATATGGGCCTTCCAAGCTAAATAGGGTTGAATTCTTTTTTAGTGTTCTTTTTAGTTAAGTAACCTAATCTACCACCTAATAAAACTAAACCTTTAAAATTCTCGAGTTTCTGCCCTCAGTACAATTTTTTTTGAAAGATATTTATTAATAATAAAAAAATAATACATAAAAAATTGTTAAAAAAAAATAAGAAGAAAGTCCTTGTTAAAAACTGTACAGTCTCAATCAATACAATATTAATTTTCTGAAATATTTTTGTTTGTTTTTTCCCTTTAGCTTAGATAGTTGTGGTGTATGTAGGTAGATTTGAGACAAGTGACTGTGGGTAATCTTATGTGAGAATGTGCACCTACCTATGAGTTCAGTTTGGAATGGCCAAGTGTATATAATAATAGTCATATACTATCATCCTTGTTTTGTGCATTACTGAAGACCAAATTTCATTTATTTTAACAGGAAAATAGATGCTTTTGTATATTAATTCTGTGAAATAGAAATTAGTACACTACTCTATAAGAATGTGGTTGTCATATTATTTTATACCCATATAATGATGAGTGGCAATTTGTAATGTATTCCAGTATAATTTTACCTGTTTTTAATATATCTAAATGCTACATAGTTAGTCAACTGATTAGGGTGGATAGTTCAAATCAATTTCCAGAGTATGTATAGTAATAAAAAAAAATATTTTGACACGAGCTTCTGCCCGCGGCGTGGCCTATGGGAAAATAATTCAACCACCCATTCCACCCTCTTAAGGGTTGAATTTCAAAAAATGCTTTCTTAGCGGATGCCTACGTCATAACATCTATCTGCATGAAAAATTTCAGCCCGATCCGTCTAGTGGTTTGGGCTTGATAGATCACTATGTCAGTCAGTCACCTTTGAGTTATATATATTTAGATATATCGCCTTAAAGTAAAGGTATATTGAAAAGTACTTGGAAATTAAGACTTCCACGGTCTATTTCCAAAGATTTATCTTCGCCAAATCATGGCAGCACCGCGCATTATATTTTTAATGGTTACGGGATTTTTCCCATCATTGGAATAATTTCTAACGTACGTATTACAGAACTACACTCCATCATGAATCTGCTCAAAACGAGATTTCATTCACAAAATCATCAAATAGTGAATGAAATCTGTACTCGAGGATCAATCGACTATACGACAGCATATAGTTCTATAAAACGAACAAAAATTCTCATACCTACACCTTATATACACCAGGTTCACAAGTAGGCTGAAGATGCGGGTAGATGGTAGAAAGATCCCATAAGTAGGTACTATTAAAAATGCGGTTATAGTTCTAAATTTTTTTTTAAGACATCAATGATCGAATATTTTGGATTGCATTGCAAGTGTTTTGAAAATAAGATATGTCAATTTTAGTTAGGAGTAAAACTATTACAGCCTTATTAATAAACAAACGGGTATTAGTCTCGAATTAGTTACTTCAGCTTTTGTCCTTTTTTTGCTACTGGAATATTTAGCTGGATCGAAAGAGACAAAAGATGGTGTAACTAGTCTAAAGCTAGTTCATGTTTATTAATAAGGCTGCTAGAGATTTATTCGTATCGGTATATCTGTTATTCTGAGATTAAGTTCTAGGGAAATGGACGCAAATGGAACGTAAAACATAAAATTATTGTATTACCTGCATTTAAATATTTCTTATTATTGACAAAGGAATAAATGGAATTAAAATAAATGCAAAATATTATGTCCCTAATAAAATAATGCTTCAGTTATTTTAATTCCATTTTTTTCTATTTATTTATTGACAACACCCATAGACATCAACGTTATGGGTTTTGTGCATTGTTTAATTTTACAGCTACAGTAGATAAATAGATAGATAAACTCTTTATTGACACCAAGATCACGAAATATAAAACAGGAAAGCTTATAAGTAGGTTACAATGGTTATGTACTATCAAGTATTAATGAAAAATAATACAAGCAAGTTTTTCAAATTATATTAAGGACTAGCTTCTGCCCGCGGCTTCGCCCGCGTGGCCTGTAGGAAACGAAGAAGAATTTTTTTATAGATAATTCAATCACTCATTTCATCCTCTTAGGGTGGATTCGACCAAACTTGGATTTATACACGAGTAACTATACCAGTATAAATCTATTCCACGATATTATACTCGAGTAATTCATTCTTCGTTTTTCCACGCAATACTAAGTTTAGCTATGCTATATATATAAAATACGCTATATATAGATAAAAGGTAAAATTAAACAATATTACGCATGGTAGGTACTACGCCATGTTATAGTAAGTCTTTATATCATAGTAATTTGGTATCGTTTCCGCGTCAGGTGTTAGGACTTTAGGACATACGCGTCAGGCATAGTACTACGCCGCTGTATTGTTGGTCATTGGGTCGCATTTTATTTCTGCGCATGCTATGAGCGTGATGCCGCTGCCGTGTTATCTTGTTCGTAGACGAGGTTGGGACGGACAGTCATTGAGGTAATATTACAGTAGGACAACTTCAGCGTCTGGACAACTTTACACCTACCTACTTACATTCGATTTACAGCATGCACTGCGACCAGATACCTGTATGTGTTTACGGTCAACGGAATTATGTGCGCTAATGGAAATTTCTAACAAATTTTTACTACACTATATAAGATATGCCTATGCTAACTTATTATTTATCTTTCATGCAAAAAAGTTAGTATAAATAAAATATTAGTAAGCACAACTCTAGCCGTAGAACTCTTTTGGTATTACAATAATTATGTAGGTATTACAGAATTTACTCCTAAGGGAGACTTAATTTTAAATACCTAATAAATTTTTAACTTGTAAAGGTGCTAAAACCTATTGCAATAATATCTTTTGAATTTGATTTTGACTGCTAGCATTTTTAAAATACTCCTTTTTTCTCAGTTTCTATACATTTGTATAGGAAATAAAAAAGTTCAGAGTGCGGTGGGCCAGCTTCTAACTACATCTGCAAGTAATCTATAGTGAGTGTAGAGTATAGCAGTGAAATGCTTTCAAAAAAGCTAAAAAAGTAAACGGGTCAGTTCAACCGCTAGCTATTTAACAAATTAGTATAGGCGGAACTCGACCGCGGCCCACATTTTGAGTGGTGCAGTTACCACCTACGCCAGATTTACATGTCATTTGATAAACAATGAAACTAGATAGTAGGCGTACGTACATTTGTATATGTTAATCAAAACTAGGGAGAATAAAAGTTCTCAATAGTTCCACAGAGCAGATACGCTACGGAACGACACATGTATTGAGAATGATAATAATTCCACTGCTTTTTCTGTGGCAGAGAGGCATGACAGCAACCCAACTAGTTCACTGCGCGATGTAGGTGCGACGCGCCTTTAATACCGGCCCGTACTATTTGACATTCCGCCGCAGTGAACGTCGAGGATCGGCCGCGTCGCCGATTCGTACAGCTCCGTGTAGCGAACCGCGCAATCTTCACAACTTTTGTTACGATACAATACGACCCAAATAAGTCTCTTGTGTTTCTAGTATCGCCGACGTGTTGCATTAACTTAATAACAGCGCCCGTCGCAGTACTACAATGTGATAACAATGGAAATTACCATTTTCTATTTACAATTACGCGTATGGATTGAATCAAAGTGACTCAGTGTTTTTCAAATTTTAAGTGTTCATAGCAACAGTGATTGAAACTTATAACCTGTGGAATGTGCGTTCAATAGCCACACACTGGAGCTGGTTCTAAACCTAAAAATAGAACCCAATTGAGATCGCATATAATGAAATGAGGATATGGTTTATTATAAGAGAAGCAAATTGTGGGTAGATGTTAACACAAACTAGATTAAAGAGGACGCGCCAAAATGATGAACAGCTGGAGGTGTTTGCTGTTCACAGCTGTCACCGGCATAGCGTTTGTAGTTTCATCTACAGAAACAAATGATAAAAATTGCACAAATTTTGCAGGTTTGAACATTTTCTATTCATAGATGCCAAAAGATTTAAAGTTCGTTGCACACAACCCCACCAACTTTCTTTTTGAACTAATTTAAACGTAAAACTGAAGCATCCAGCGAGTTAATAGTAGAACAATTACTAAAATGCATTGAAAATATAGACTCCAATGCAATAATTATCATTAATAATCATAGTCATAAAACGCATGATGTTAATAAAAATCCCCTTCTAATTTACATTGGTAAAGCAAGTACAAATAATTTCCGCACCTTGTTATTTGATCAGTGTATTCCACAGCCTTTCAAACATTTGAAAGTAGATCATCTGTCAAGAATACCATAGCATGATGACGCTGCGCTGATAACACCAAGTTAATGACAAAATCTTAACTACTTTCAAAGATAATGTAGTAAACGATAAAGCCAGTGGTGACAATGGCTTTGGAATGACACAGTCAAAAAATCTTGACACATTTGTAACAAACAAAACTATTTTCTGTCTTTATCTTGCGCGTTAAATACTTTCTGGCATCTTGAACTTTATTACGATGGTCACTAATTTATAATATTGCTTGCTATTGACTAAACAATGTGAGATATGCAAATAGTAGTATCGCACGGGGTTTCATAAGCATTAGCTTTGCCGATATACAATGAGATGAAGATGGTACGTATGGGAAGCATAATATGGGAATAATGTAGAAGCTTATACCATGCCTTGTGAATAATTTAAATGTAACAGAAGGTGCTAACGGAATGCACATTGTTATTAATCCATGTGTTAAAACTAATAGTATAACAGTAAAGGAAAATAACCCTGAAACCATACACCTAATTATACATTACCTGTTGGTGTTAAATATCCTTTTACGAATTTTTATTGACGATGACTAGCAGAGGTTAGCAACAATGAGTAAAATATCCGGTATTCTAAATCCTTTTACGTTAAAAAATTCAGTGCTACCCTGTGCGTCAAACGTAAACTGTTTGACTTTGCAGTTTATTTTTGTTCCAGTCAATAATGATTTACGGTTTTTCGAATAGCAAAATTTTGGCAAGAGTGCAAAATCTATGCGATAAATTTCATATCTGCAATTCTCTCTTAGGTACATTATAAGAATATGAACGGTTCACATTAGCTCATGATAAGTATATAACCACATAGATAACCTATCTAAACAAACGTGCTCTTCCAAGATTATCATTTACATAATTATAACATTTTACATTTCATTACAATTTACAGATTACAATAAGTGCACAGTAGAATTTCTTTTAAATTAAGCGTATCTATGCTTGCGATATTAAATTGCACACGTTCGTTTTTTCTTAGAATTACTTACACCAGTGTGTTTATATTTGGTTAAGTTTTTCACAAAATATTATATAAAGTCCATGAAACATTTTAGGTACCGAGATCTTACAGTTTAATAAGTTGATTGACAATACGTCTCCCAAAATTATTTTGGTTCCGAATTTCTATGCTATAAACGCACAAATTATAGCAAGTACCTTTGCGAATTGGTGAAAAATACAAGAAAAGTTTTTATATGTAGATACTATGCATGTCTCTACTTTTTCCAATCGCAATTTTGGCATTATGGCAGCAAAAGAAGATATTTTAAATTTTAAAAACAGTATCTACGCTGATGTTATTGGTATTAGTTTATTACAAGACTCAATGTGCCTCACGGTTTTTCCATTTTCCGTAGAAATTACAAATTTTGCGAAATAAAAAGTATCCAATATATATAAAAAAAAGTATATGTTGATATTGGTAAATTAACAAACCGCGTGAAAAAGTTATTTCAAACGGTTCAACTACGGAACAACTTTTCACTTTTGTATATAAATAAATATAAGTAAATATAAGAAGAAGATTTAGTAGGAATCACTGACGATTTCTCATTATGGAAAAATAGACATCTTAGATAGACAATATGTTAAAGAAGTTCGCATTACAAGCTATTTTGATGACGTCATTGAATTCTGGGATGGGCTTGCTACCGTTACTTCAATAATAATAAGAATTTTCTGTATTAACGTTATCAGAGAAATCTGCGACTTCCATTAATATAGCCCTTTCTCAGACTTCACAATAACATTTTGATTTGCAAGTCATCAGGAGTCTCTTTAGTATATATAGGAATAATTATTTGTATTTCGTTAGTAGATAATATCATGAGCGTGTATGAATACATAATGAAGTGTTGTCATTAATTAGCTCATTCATATTTTATTCACGGACAACTGATAATGCTTCACACATATTCAATTTGCAGAATTGGCGCCTCTATTTATGTTATCTCAAAACCTAATTGGTATGTTTCTCTCGACGCTGGCTATTTATAGCAGTTGTTTGATCGCCACGATCTCAAACTGACTATTAATGTCTAGATTTATGTCCATAAATTACTCCGGAGTTGCATTATACCTAAATCTGAGGAATTGTTCTGATTGTCTTTGATAATTGGTTTCGGCCACTACCGACACTAATTCTATGATAATCAGTTATGTACATATTATTATAATGATTGTATGTAAATAATTATCAGGGCCAATGGACAGTCTAGAACAGATTACTCCATTATTGAATAGCCTTTGTTTAAGCCTGGTCAAAGTTCATGTTTAACAGAAGTGTACCAGACAGCTCACGCGTTAATATATACGTTATTACGTCAATGTTAATGTCCAACTTTAACAAATAGATACCTACCTTCAATTTTGTATGATAATCTAAATTCAGACATTGAATTTCTGAAGGTTTCCTAAACAACACAACAAACAATAGCCATAAAAAGTGGCGCCATTATTTATAATTTATTTTAATACTAAAGACAGTTCGTGGTTGCACTCGCGTTTCTTCATATAATTTTTAACACAACAATTGACACTCATAGGGATTGAATATTCAAAAACTCTTACATCATATTAAGTATTCTAAGTATTCACATATTTTAAGATTTTGAATTGTAAAAGTGCCAAAATAGCTTGTTCAACATTGGTTTCTACTATTTTTGATTTAGTGCTTAAAGTTCCTTGTCCTTTCTATGTAGATACGTTGGTGTTCCTTTTGCAATATTTTTATTTTTGTCGTATACTAGTTTTAGTTATCCTTCACCAATTTGAGTCATTATCTAGCTGCATTCCTTTCCATTTGGCACTTTTTATCTGTTTATAGAATTGAAATTCTCCTTAGTTTTGTGGCACATCAGCGTAGTTTTGGTGATATTGCTTGCCATATGGTTCTAATGAGTAACAGACCGAGTGTCGATAACACGTTTGTAAACATTTGGTTGGGCGCTCGTGTAATGGATTAATTCCGGTCAAACCTGCTGTTGTAGGGCCTTAGTATAATTCCCATATATTAACGACAATAGGTAATTATTTGACAGCCCACAATACTGTTATATCCATAAAATATGAGAAGGCATAATGCGTCTGTCACATCCAGATTCTAATTGTTTGGCGTTAATTATCCATTGTTATATACGGAATTAGTTGATCTTTACTCACTAGGTGGTAGGACTTTTCTACTAAGTTCGTCTAGGTAGGTACCACCGCTCTGCCAGTTATTCTGCCGCCAAGTAGCAGTGTGCAAGGACTAAGTGTGTTCCGATTTGAAGGGCAATGTAGCTAGTGAAATTACTGGGCAAATGATACTTTATGATCTGATCTCACAGTCGAGTAATCTTATAACCAGACTGTGCTGATGTCTCAGGATGATGTGCGCACTGCGCAGTTCAGCAGTCATGCGAAACTTTACATGTTGGAGTTCCGAGTGACACTGTTCTGTTTTGGGCGGCCGTGTCGCTTAACATCAGGTGAACGCCTAGCTCGTCACATCATTCATAACATTTACAAAAAAAATCTTAGTTCTCTAACGACCCTTTATAACGTCCAAATAGTGTTGTAATATTTAAAAGCAGTTACACGAAATACTCCTTTATTTAAAAAAAAAACCCGATACACACATTTAATCTGTTTTAAAGAAACCATACTATCTTCCTAATTATACATGCGCGATTTAACAGGATTTTAAAAAATGAGTAATCCAGCAATGAATTTTATCAATGAAACTGAGTCAGCCGTTGCAACCGTAACGTAAACTGTTATAAATATGCCGTTTACTACATTGAACTATTGGTATCATAAATAACTCGTGAGAGCATTGATATAAGGTTTAAGATGGTAGTACGGGGTAAAACCGGAACTGTCTCCTGCGTGGCTGTGTCTGAGAGGGGCGCCAACATCTCGCATGTGAGTCACCATATAGTTGGGATGAATTCACGATATTTTGCAAGAATTTGCCGTGATTCATGTTTCTGTACGTATATGTATAATGTATACGTACATAATATCAGTAGAGGACGGCTGCGCTGACAAATTAGTATAAACATTGTAAAATATGGCAATGCTAAGAGATTAAGGTCCGTATTGCAGAACGATGCTCAGTCATTGATCGGTGCTCAAGCAGAGATTTCATTCATAAAGTGGTCAATTAGTGAATGAAATCTCTGCTTGAGCACTGATCGGATGACTGAGCATCGTTCTGTAATACGGACCTAAGTATTGTACAGTTGTTTTGTAATAGAAACTCGAAACTAACCTATTTTGTAAAAGCTAAACGGGTCTCTATTCGTGTGCAGAATTTCATCGAATCATAATTTAAACCTTTTTATCGGGAATACAACGGTCCTCTTTATTGCCAATTTATTACGCATCTTGCTTAGTGGTAATAACCGGGTGGACAACATACATTTGTTCAACTACAGGAAATACATAAGTTTCTAACCGACTTCCAAAAAGGAAGGAGGTACTATGTTCGTCAGTATGTTTTTTTTTTGTGTATGTTCATCGATATTTTTTTTATTTCATCATTTCATATAATAGGTCTTTACCTATGAAATTGCCGTATTGCAGTACAGACTTTTTCAAACAAAAAAAAGTTTTGATTGGCTATGAATTCTAAATTCAAATTAATTTTGTTTTAAAAATATGACATTCTATTTACAATATGAGTCTTTTGTTTATTGATTAGCGTTGTATTTTCATTACATTTCAACATTTTTCCTCATAATGGATACTTTGAAATTTCGTGTAATTATGGAATATGAGTTCCGTCGTGGCACCAACGCGGCACAAACGACACGTAACATCAACGACGTTTACGGAGATAACTGTACAAACGAACGTACAACCCGTTATTGGTTTGCTCGGTTCCGTTCTGGGAATTTTGACTTGAAAAATGAACCTCGTGGTCGTCCGGAAACTTTGGTCAACAATGATGAATTAAAGGCAATTGTGGAAGCTGATGAATCTCAATCTACAGCTGAGCTGGCAGCAGCTTTTGATGTTAGCATCAAAACAATATTGGTCCATTTGCGACAGATTGGCAAGATAAAAAAGCTTGATAGATGGGTGCCCCACGAACTTAACGATCGCCAGCGCAACGTACGCGTCGAGACTTGCCTTGCGCTGCTTAACAGGCACAGAAATGAAGGAATTTTGAACCGAATTGTTACGTGCGACGAAAAATGGATTCTTTTTGACAATCGAAAGCGCTCAGCAAGTTGGTTAGATCCTGGTTCGGTACCAAAGCAATGTGTAAAACGAAAAATGACCCCTAGAAAGGTGATGGTCACAGTTCGGTGGTCTAGTGCTGGTGTGATTCATCATAGCTTTTTACAAAACGGCGAGAGCATTACTGCAGATGTGTACATTGAAGAACTGACCACAATGATGGCGAAACTCGCACGTCTGCAACCAGCTTTGGTCAATCGGTCGTCTCCACTGCTACTTCACGACAACGCGCGACCCCATACTGCACAACAGACCGTCTCTAAGCTGCATGAGTTGGGTTTGGAAGCTCTCCCTCATCCGCCATACTCACCAGATCTTGCGCCTACCGACTATTACTTTTTCCAAAATTTGGACAACTTTTTAGCGGGAAAAAAATTTAATTCCCGAGAGGCAGTACAAAACGCCTTTGAAGAGTTTGTTGTCTCCCATCCTGCTGATTTTTTCAAGAAGGGCATCCATAAACTGCCACAGCGTTGGCAAAGATGCATTGATTGCAGGGGTGATTACTTTGAATAAAAGAAATAAATAAGTTCGAAAAAAAAAACTTTAACTTTTTTCAAACAAAACGGCAATTTCATAGGTTTTTTATTTCATCGAATCATAATTTAAACATTTTTATCGGGAATACAACGGTCCTCTTTATTGCCAATTTATTGCCAATTTATTACGCATCTTGCTTAGTGGTAATAACCGGGTGGACAACGTACATTTGTTCAACTACAGGAACTACATAAGTTTTTAACCGACTTCCAAAAAGGAAGGAGGTACTATGTTCGTCAGTATGTTTTTTTGTGTATTTTCATCGATATTTTCGCCAATTTTAAACCGATTTAAAAAAATATTTCTTAGTTCGACAGGGTGTATTCTTGAGGTAGTCCCATTATCATCAAGTCAGGATTTAAAAATGTAAACTCAAGGGAATCGAGGAAAACTAACTAGCTGATTATCTTAGAAGTAAATTATGACCCACTTTCTGGGTTCCGATTGAGCTGATATGTTGCATACTTATCTAAGTTTAGTTAACAATAACTAAAAAGGATAAATTAAAAAAAAATCACACTTATATTATAAAGGCGAAAGTTTGTGTGTATGTTTGTTACTCCTTCACGCTCATTCGGCTGAATGGATTTGGATGAAATTCGGTACCAAGATAGCTTATAAGATACACTGGATTAACATATAGGCTACATTTTATCCAGGAAAAGTGACATGTTCCCGTGGAATGAGCAAATAATTAAAATACTTTTTATCCGCGGGTAAAACCGCGGGGCGCAACTAGTTATTAATAATTGCCCTACATATTTTAGGAACAGAAGTATCTACCGTAGCCGTTCAGCTTATTCATCGCTGAGATGGTTATAAACATTACATACACAAACTTCCACATTTATAATATTAGTAGGAAACATCAGTACTAGCATGAAGTAGTATAGGATCTAAATGTAATAAAAACAATATTCTAAACAGCTATAATGGGCTATATTTCACTAGGTGGTAGGACTTTGTTGCAAAGTTCGTCTAGGTAGGTACCACCGCTTTGCCAGTTATTCTGCCGCCAAGCAGTAGTGTGCAGGCACTACTGTGTTTCGGTTTGAAGGGCACTGTAGCTAGTGAAATTACTGGGCAATTGAGACTATGATCTGATCTCACAGTCGAGTAATCTTATTACCAGACTGTGCTGATGTCTCAGGATGATGTGCGCAGTGCAATGTCGCTTGAAACTCTATGTTTTAGAGTTCTGAGTGACACTGTTCCGTTATGGGCGGCCGTGGCGCTTAAAATCAGGTGAACGACTAAAAAAACGATTTTCATAAAAAAAAATCTTACGAGATTCATACTTTTTAATTCACGATCATTAAAAAACCTGTATATGAATTCGTGTCTTGTTTATTAAACGTAAATAATGAAATATCCTCTCAGACTATGCTAAGAGGCCTCTTAAAACACAAGAAACTTGTTTCACGCCCACATTAGATATTTGCTCACAATGTCTAATGATCACTCTGAAGACTAGTGTGATATGAGCAAACAACATTGGGGGTCTAAATTACTACTTGTATTATTAGAATACACAGTATAATAAGTTTCTTTGTTATCATCAACAAAATAACCTTTGCTAAGTCGTCTGACCGTTGCGTGAGTCCACGGTCTATGTATGGCGTCATGCAACGACATACACTTACATAAGTAGGTAGTAGATCACCGCACTAACGTACCATTCCATGTTAGATCTATTGCGCTAGACTAACTTCTTAGTACTTGGTATATGGCTTTGACTATAAACACTTGTAAGTAACTCTAATTTATTACATGTTGTCTTACCGCGAAGAGTTAAGTATCTTAGTATGCGAACGTTTTATTTGAAATAGCTTAGAATTATTTGTTTATGGAAATATTTGAATATTTATTAAAGTTATCGTCAAGTAGGCTTTAGTAGATACAGACCGTGATAGAGTCATAATGCAGCGCAAAAATATTTTCGAATTTTAGGCAAATTGAATATTAAACATCTAAAAACCGGTCTATGATAACAAGCTTGGTGATTATGCAAGTAAGATACTGGAATCTATTTTAAAAATATGTCATCAACTGAGAATGTTACTAATATTTATAATAACTGCTTTCATTTTACTTTAAAATGTAGAAATAATTGTATTCCATTTTCATTATCACGCAGTCCATCTATGCTAAATTCGATTTATAGTTAAATCGAGATTTTCATGAATTAAATAACCTCGGCGGCAACTATTCATGAATGAGCGTCGATATGTATTAGGCACATGCTCGTAGGTATGCCCTTACGTACTTGTACAATTGTTTATTTTGATTACAATTTATCTTAGATAGCTTGAGACTAAAATTGAGCCAAAAATTCATATTCAGACATGTATTAGGTATATATATTGGTATATCAACAGTATATTAGGAACCCTGGCTTTGGTGAATACATTTTTTGTGCTTAAGTAATTTAGGCATTGTCTTTTTACTTTGTTTGCGTTCACTAACCTGCACAAAAAAAGGCAACGTGAGAAAGGCTTGTTTTTGGAAATAGCTGAAAATAAATAAAAACCAGAGAAACCAGAACATCATAAAAGCATTATATAATCTATTTAGGTAACTGGTATTTACAGAGTTGTATGCATTTATGGTGTGCGTAGTTAATCATGTCGGCTCATTAAGTCATAACCCGGTGGGTTTGATTCCCGCGACAGGACAAGTATTTGTGCACAGAAAAAAAGCGCTAATACTTGTTTTGATTCTGCGTAACTACAACTAGTACACGGCCAACACTCACGAAATACCTATAATAGTATTTTGTGAGTGTTAGCCGTGTACTAGTTGTAGTGATGAATACTACTCTCGTCAGTTTCTATAATATTATTGATTCTGATTGTCGTGATATAATGATCTTCGTAGTTTCTGGGTACCAAGGCAATCCTAGTCATGGTACAGGATCTATGTATGTAATATTTGGGCAATATTTATTTATGTTTTCTAAATAACTGGTAAAACTAAATAGCATTTTAATTATGGAGACTCTAGACATTTTTTGTCTCGCGCGGCCCCATCTATACCTACATCGCCGGCTCCAGCAGACAGACAACACAGTCCAAATCAGTCAAGGTTATTTACTGAGAACAAAATGGAGAACGGGTTTATACCACGGCTTTGACTACCGAATGATTATTTTGGACTTGCGATACTGTTCAATTTGGTATAAAACAAAATTATCAGTTACATTATTGTTTATCCAAATATTACTCGCATGCTGTTACACAATTAATATTAGGTCTTTACCTATGAAATTGCCGTTTTGTTTGAAAAAAGTTAAAGTAATTTTTTTTCGAACTTCTTTATTTATTTTATTCAATGTAATCAACCCCTGCAATCAATGCATCTTTGCCAACGCTGTGGCAGTTTATGGATGCCCTTCTTGAAAAAATCAGCAGGACGGGAGACAACAAACTCTTCAAAGGCGTTTTGTACTGTCTCTCGGGAATTGAATTTTTTTCCCGCTAAAAAGTTGTCCAAATTTTGGAAAAAGTAATAGTCGGTAGGCGCAAGATCTGGTGAGTATGGCGGATGAGGGAGAGCTTCCAAACCCAACTCATGCAGCTTAGAGACGGTCTGTTGTGCAGTATGGGGTCGCGCGTTGTCGTGAAGTAGCAGTGGAGACGACCGATTGACCAAAGCTGGTTGCAGACGTGCGAGTTTCGCCATCATTGTGGTCAGTTCTTCAATGTACACATCTGCAGTAATGCTCTCGCCGTTTTGTAAAAAGCTATGATGAATCACACCAGCACTAGACCACCAAACTGTGACCATCACCTTTCTAGGGGTCATTTTTCGTTTTGCACATTGCTTTGGTACCGAACCAGGATCTAATCAACTTGCTGAGCGCTTTCGATTGTCAAAAAGAATCCATTTTTCGTCGCACGTAAGAATTCGGTTCAAAATTCCTTCATTTCTGTGCCTGTTAAGCAGCGCAAGGCAAGTCTCGACGCGTACGTTGCGCTGGCGATCGTTAAGTTCGTGGGGCACCCATCTATCAAGCTTTTTTATCTTGCCAATCTGTCGCAAATGGACCAATATTGTTTTGATGCTAACATCAAAAGCTGCTGCCAGCTTAGCTGTAGATTGAGATTCATCAGCTTCCACAATCGCCTTTAATTCATCATTGTTGACCAAAGTTTCCGGACGACCACGAGGTTCATTTTTCAAGTCAAAATTCCCAGAACGGAACCGAGGAAACCAATAACGGGTTGTACGTTCGTTTGTACAGTTCTCTCCGTAAACGTCGTTGATGTTACGTGTCGTTTGTGCCGCGTTGGTGCCACGACGGAACTCATATTCCATAATTACACGAAATTTCAAAGTATCCATTATGAGGAAAAATGTTGAAATGTAATGAAAATACAACGCTAATCAATAAACAAAAGACTTATATTGTAAATAGAATGTCATATTTTTAAAACAAAATTAATTTGAATTTAGAATTCATAGCCAATCAAAACTTTTTTTTGTTTGAAAAAGTCTGTACTGAAATACGGCAATTTCATAGGTAAAGACCTATTAATAACAATAATATGTTTATCAGTTCTTAGAAGTCTTAGTACCTTTAACAACAATAGTTAGAATAGTTTTATAGTGTAATCTAATAATAACAAATAATACATTATAAAATGCACAGACTATTCATTTTAAAAGAAATTATGTTGTGTATACAATAGAAGAGGTTATACCATTTTTTGTAAGGTATGCCCTTAATAATAATCAACAATCTGAATTGAATCTGAACGGTCCCATTATATCCTACCTAGAAATCTTGCAAGCGAATATTATAACACTTGCATTCAAACTGGTAGACGCACTGCCGATGCCGATGCCGCGCCGCCGTGCCGAGTGGTGCATATACATAATTTCATATTTACTTTTTAGAAAAGGTAAGATCTACCACGCGTTATTGGTATTATTTTAGTTAACAATTCGTGAAATATATTAAGAGTGCGAATAGGTGTCGAGCCAAGTAATAGAGAGTAATTTGTCAGCGTCGTGCTTCCACGATTCATCACATCACCCCTGTGTCATAACATCCACAACTATTTTAGATACAATAGAACAAATTCTCCGTTATATTTCCGGTTGTTATTTTTGATGTTGGATTTTGACAAAACTTTATTTTTATTTAGATTTGTAGCGGTCTTGCAAACTAACCCAAAATATTGTAGTTCTTGCTTGGAGTTGTGTTAATATTTACTATTCGTTGAACAGTTCTCGTTAATATTATTGTAATATTTATAGTATTACAAAATACATCTGAAGTTTCTCGTAAACTTCAACGTTTTTCCTTGTTATGAAAGAGATGATTATTACGCAATTTCACACACCTAATGTTGCTAGAGTAACAATTAACCTTCAATTAAGTTTTTCATCGATTATTTATTTTACTAGGTGGTAGGACTTTGTTGCAAAGTTCGTCTAGGTAGGTACCACCGCTTTGCCAGTTATTCTGCCGCCAAGCAGTAGTGTGCAAGCACTACTGTGTTCCGGTTTGAAGGGCATTGTAGCTAGTGAAATTACTGGGCAATTGAGACTTTATGATCTGATCTCACAGTCAAGTAATCTTATTACCAGACCGTGCTGATGTCTCAGGATGATGTGCGCCGTGCAGTGTCGCTTGAAACTCTATGTTTTAGGGTTCCGAGTGACACTGTTCTGTTATGGGCGGCCGTGGCGCTTAACATCAGGTGAACGACTAGCTCGTCACATCATGCAATAACATAAAAAAAAAAAAAAAAATCTACCTTTAAAAGAGTCAGGGTTGTAGTTCATCTGAATTTATTCTGGCTAAATGTACGAAATAAATACATAAAATATATAAAATTATCTATAAAAATATACATATGTGGGCAGAAACGGGTTCGTGCGTAGGTAGCAACCTATATAACTATAGGCCTTCAGCATGTCCACACCGCGCCGTGTCTGGAACAAGAATGATCCGTAGTACACCGAGCGGTCCCTTTTTATAGCCAGATGGGTAGGGAAGCGATGACAAATACCGGTGTTGCCACTGTAATAAATTTAAATGCTACCACAGAGTAAATTACGGTACAGCCCGTTGCGCATAGTGTTTATAACTGGACGTCGCCGCCGACACATATATGAAATTCGTTGTCATGGGGTAGTTTGGTCTGTTTACGGTCATTTTAGTTTCAAACCAAGTCGATAGTCGTCGATAAAATAACATGTAAATAGTAACTTCTAAAGACATCAAACATGGCAATAGTATAGGCACAAATCAATTAGTTAACTACACAACGAGGATTTTGGCAGGAACGCGAAAAAGATTGCGTCACTGCATTGTATTATTTTCCAAAACTTGTGTTATTTTCAGTGTTAGTGCATAAAATTGGTGGCATTCTATTCGTTAAATGCTGGATTACAGGCGTGAGTGTGGGAAAATGGTTTAATGATGGTGAAACGTTTCTTTTCATGTTGTTTCCAAAACTCCATAGAAGCGTCAAGTAAAGTTGCCACCACATTACTAGGAGTATGACTTTGACTGGACTATGACTTGACTTGATGACTTCGACTGTGACTTGACACATATTTGTGTGAAACATCATTAACTTGATAAATTATTAATTACTTGACACTGGCTAAATACACAAAAGTGTGGAACCAAAGTCTAAGTAAAACAGGTTTATTCAGGATTGTTCAGAACATACTGCAAATTTTATCAGTGAGACGGTGGTAAAAAACCACTTACAGCCAATTTGCTTTACGCCCACATTTGCTCATAATATACGGTACAAAATGTAATTTGTGGACCAAATCACAGCGTCGCGTATATTTATTGGCTCATAAAATGCTTGTCACTGTATTTTATTGCTGGCATCAATCGAACACTTTCGTTACAAAGGTACTCGTAAACTGTAAAAAGACACTGAGTAGGTATGGGAAACATTGCATAGCGCATATACGGTAACTTTACAGTTTCATAATTTAAAAATTCGAATCATTGTGACAGCCTCTTTGGTTTGGTGGTTGAGCAGGCTCATAACCCGGAGACAGTGGGTTCGATTCCCGCGACAGGACAAGTATTTGTGCACAGAAAAATAAGCGCAAATACTTATCTGCGTCTGGGTATTTTTGGACCATGGTCCTTGTAGTTCCTGGGTCCTTAGGGATCCAGGGAATCCTAGTTAGGGTCTAGGATGTATGTATGTGATCGTTGCACTATTGATATTATTATTATTACTGTGGCGTCCAAGTCTCGTCTCTATACTAGTCTGTTTCATCTACGTATATATAAGAACCTCTAGTTTATTCAATTCTATTCTACTAATATTATAAATTCGAAAGTTTGTGACTATTTATGAATGTTTGTTACCATTAATCTCCGTAACTACGGAACCAATTTGGATGAAATTTAGAATACTGCATGCTTATATGCTGCACATAGGATACTTTATCCACGGGTGAAAATCGGGGTCACGTAGGTGTATAGATATCTTATCTTAATATATATAAATCTCGTGTCACAATGTTTGTCCTCAATGGACTCCTAAACCACTTAACCGATTATAATAAAATTCGCACACCATGTGCAGTTCGATCCAACTTGAGAGATAGGATAGTTTATATCTCAATCTATAATAGATACATATTAAATACCCGTGCGAAGCCGGGGCGGGCCGCTAGTATAACTATAGATATTTGGAATTTTGTCTTTCATGAGGCGTAGAAGTGTACTATAATTATCAGCGCGCAATACGATGAAAAATCATAGCGATAAAATTCTAATTCTGTAAACAGAAATATATTTACAATCTCTGCATTGTGAAACCAATCATTTGCGATGTTTATTTCACACCGAAACAACAATCGCATCGAATAAAAATCTTAGTGCGTGTTAATCTTAATAAGATGTTATATGAAAATTCAACTACTAATGCGGTCAAGTTGTGTGAAGAAACGTATGATAGGTGAAATAAAGAGATACCTATCACTAGTTTTCATAACAGACTTGATTTAACGCTTTTTTTGAGTTTTTGAGGTAATAATTGCACGAAAAGGCACGTATTTCTGATTTGCATAAAATTGTTTGCCTGTTAAACGTTTTTTTTTGTTTTGTTTTGGCTCCACACTATTTAGCCAGTGTCAAGTAATTGATAATTTCTAAAGTTAATTAACATTGTATAGTGTGTCAAGTCAAGTCACATTCCAAGTCATCAAGTTAAGTCATAGTCTAGTCTAGTTAAGTCATACTCCTAGTATAGTGGTGGCAACTTTACCAGAAGCTTCTATGGAGTTTTGGAAAACACACGAAAAGAAACGTTTCACCATCATTATACCACTTTCCCACACTCATGCCTGTAATCCAGCACTTAACGAATAAAATGCCACCAATTTTATGCATTAACACTGAAAATAACACAAGTTTTGGAAAATAATACAATGCGGCGACGCGATCTTTTTCGTTTTCCCGCCACAACTCCTTTTGCACGTTTAAGAATATGGAACGGTTAAATACCTAAACTCATTGCATATACCCATTAAGCAATTATTAATTACACAACAGCTGACACAAGTGGAAATTACTTAATAGAAATCATCAGATTTTTTGCAACTTCTCAGTGTACATACTATTATTCTGTCCTCAATCACGTGGCTCATATATAATCGTCAACAAAGTGCAGTATACTTTATTGACGCAGCTGGAAGGGTAATAAAGACGGTCCGGGGAATTAAAAAGAAGCATCTATTTTATTGGGGGTTTTCACAGTTTGTCGTATCCTGTTTTGCGTTTTCAGTTCGATTAACGTACTTATTATATCCGTAAATGCACGTGGGCTTACAACAGGATTATTCTTTATATTAAATTGTTATTCATATCACATTTGATTTATGTTATTATACTTAAAATATACGAACTCTTTTAATTTTCTGGGATAATAAGTACTTGAGTACCCTAAATTGATCTAAGTAAGTAACATGTGTACAAAATTTCATTGAAATTGTTTCACTCGTTCTGGCGTACAAGTCACCATAACAAATTTAAAAATTTCTCAAATTTGAATTTTTGTTGGTATATCCGGTAAAATGACAATTCACAATTATCAAAATAGCGACATATTATCAAGATAAGAGACATTAGCCATTAACAAAAAGCTGAAGTTGACATTCACATTAAACAATGCAAAAACAAAGTGGAATAAATGGATAAATGGAAAATAAAAAAGTTGCTCTTTAGTCGTGTGGTTTAAAGCACACTCGTTTTTTGAACCATATTAGTTGAGTATAAGGTTATGGATAGAAATGCTTTTTAGTATTCATGTCTTATCGATAAAGTGGTTTTTATCTTTCGTGACTTATCTTAGTATATACAACGTATAAAAGTAGGAGGTATATGGCGAATTGAGAATAATATCTCTGTTCCTAGAAGGTTAATAAAATAACAATCAGCCAGTGCATCAACTGGCCATAGTGAAATTCGGTCAAGGGACAGGTAAAATGTACAGTAAAACCATATAAGTAAAGACCGTTGAGCAACCAGGCATTGGATGATAAGTAATTGGTTTTTGAATATATTTTCCCCGAAGGTTAGAAATAACAAATCAAATAAATACATTAAAAATTATGGAACATAAGAATTGTGAAATAAGCAATAAGTATTTTTTTCTACCGCTTGTCGTCATGTTAGTCTGCCTTTATGAAGAAGTTATTTATTAAGAAGTTATTTTATTTTTTGTTCTGATTTTATAATCAGTGTATCTCACTAAAGCCTGAACAGTGTTACATACATTAAAAATAATATAGAAAATAATATTTTTTGTGGTATACTAACAAAATAGTTAATGAAAGTACCAAATATATAATTAAAAAATTTGCCGGTCTGTCTGAATGATCATCACGCAAAAAGTACTGAATGTATTTGATGCTATATATTTCATGGAGGTTCATAACGCATCATTAAAATCGGTATATTCAAGAAAATATTATGGACAATTTTAAACAACGGTATTCTTGTTTACAATTTTTCAATATTTTAGCATTATATCCTAGACGGACGATCGCAAATTTGTGTCGTACAGACGCCATAGGTTAATAACATAAATAAATTTGTTAAAAGAAGAGTAGAGTAGAGGAACTATGAATAGAATGGTCGAAGCCCGTGCAGGGTTGGATTTCGTAGTATAATTATACTATTTGTACCATTATTATTATTATTATTTTTTATAATCTGCATTTCCACAGAAACCTGGGTCCGTGCTTTTTGTTAGATAATTTTTTATATTTATGAATTAAGCCTATTAATAAATTTGCTAAAAGAAGAGTAGAGTAGAGGAACGATGAATAGAATGGTCGAAGCCCATGCAGGGTTGGATTTCGTAGTATAATTATACTATTTGTACCATTATTATTATTATTTTTTTTTATAATCTGCATTTCCACAGAAACCTGGGTCCGTGCTTTTTGTTAGATAATATTTTATATTTATGAATTAAGCCTATTATTAACTTGTACCATTATTTCATAGTGTGTAGTATGTAGTATCGTAATGCCACTATACTACGCGAAAATACCATAATTTTATCTTCAGGTTGACCGACTTGTATTAACAGTGAACCCATTAACTTTTTAATATTTACCTTACAATATCGGGAATTTCTTACTTTATTTTCCATAAGATTTCGTGAATATTTGTGATTAAAACGAAATATCACTAAGATCCTTAGTGATATTTCGTTTTAATCACAAATATTCACGAAATATCACTAAGATCCTTAGTGATATTTCGTTTTAATCACAAATATTCACGAAATATCACTAAGATCCTTAGTGATATTTCGTTTTAATCACAAATATTCACGTACTTATTCCATAAGATTTCGTGAATATTTGTGATTAAAACGAAATATCACTAAGATCCTTAGTGATATTTCGTTTTAATCACAAATATTCACGAAATATCACTAAGATCCTTAGTGATATTTCGTTTTAATCACAAATATTCACGAAATCTTATGGAAAATAAAGTAAGAAATTCCCGATATTGTAAGGTAATCACAAATATTATTATACACGCAAACACAAAAAAAACGCCGATGGTATCGATAATCGAAACATATACGATATAAAAAAAACAGGAAACCTCAAACGTGGTATAATTTTGGACAAATAGTATAATTTTATTTTAAACGTACAATGTTTTTTTGAGGTTCTGAATCCAACGAATCCAGAAATCCAGCGAAGCCAGGGCATCATCAATAAAGCGTTAGTCTCAGTGTACATAATTATATTATGTGCAAACATCAGCTTTAACTCATCAGTTTACCAGAAATATATGCATGACAGTATTCAACGATATGTTATCAGTATCACTTACCATTATCAGTTCCAGTAGGTATATATTTACGATCGGCTTCACGATTTGATTTACCGAACTTCGTAATCGTCGCGTGACTAGATACCATCGTCGTAGATATTAGTAAACAAAACAACGAGTTTTTATTTGTTTCATATTGTAGCCATAGCCAACGTGAAATTGTTTAGGCTAGACTTAGCTGATCGCTTACGTCACGGCGCATTTACCTAACCTACGAACAGATACGTGTGTGAGATGACCGTATCACTTTTTCGACAAATGTTTACAGCATGTTTTGGTCTGTTATAAACAAAACTGTGTACTCGTGTATCGCTTAAAAACTATACCAAGTCCATAATTACTGACAATTGGTCGCTTGAGATAATATTTTGTTTTTAACCAAAAACGGAGAGTTCTTTGAATATCAATTTTAATGTAATACTAGTTGCGCCCCGCGGTTTCACCCGCGGATACAAAGTATTTTAATTATTTTCTCATCCCACGGGAATATTTCAATTTTCCGGGATAAAATGTAGCCTATATGTTAATCCAGTGTATAAGCTGTCTTGGTACTGAATTTCATCCAAATCCATTGAGTCGTTTGAGCGTGAAGGAGTAACCAACATACACACGAACACACATACAAAATTTCGCCTTTATAATATTAGTGTGATAGTGTGACTAGTGTGACAAATAATAAACAAAATCAATACATAATAGTATTATATACGATATATTATATATGTATATTATTATGATCCCTCTCTCCTTTAATTTTAGTATGAGTAAGAACCGGTAGTAATGATGATCATTATGAAATAGAATTGTAGTCCTATACAAAATAAAAAATAGTACACAGTGGTGATAATTCATTCAATGACCAACTCTATGATATGATTATTTTATAAAGCACCAGGTAGTTTTTTAGACACTTATCGATAACAAATCAAGTCCATGTATATTATAATTCTATAGAGTTGTCCAAAAAAATAAATACTCATTAATTCAAGTGCTGATTATTTTCCATCTCAAGCTCATTTCAGAATCTCTCTCAAACAAAGGAAGTCTCTTGTTTCACCATTATTTTAGCGACAGGAAACACATTTGTATCTTAACTCGTGCATCCTGGAAGCACTCTATAGTACACTACAATACTTGTTTGCGTACAATATTGCTATCATGTTACATTATCATAATTTTATAAATATTTATTTGTGCTCTACACAATATTAACTTGTAAAAAATTGATATGACCTACTGCGAATCCGATTCCCTACTTTGTTAGCTATATGCACAAATATTACAGCTGTCATACAAAATAGTGTTTAAAACTCGGTTTCCAGATTCGGAAAGAACGATAGTACGTATCTACGATAGAACGACAGTAAGAGGGCTTATTGCAATCAAATTTAATAGCGTGTAACGCCATCTACCGCCTTAAATCCAATACCTATATAATAATAATTCATTGGTCGCCGCATGCAATAGTCACATCACGCTCTCGCGTAATGTTGAATATTTGAATAACAGGAAATTTTCACACAAATATCACACCATTCGATTGTGTTTTTTAGAACTTAAGAATACCCATCTTAATATATATAAATCTCGTGTCACAATGTTTGTCCTTAATGGACTCCTAAACCACTTAACGGATTATAATAAAATTCGCACACCATGTGCAGTTCGATCCAACTTAAGAGATAGGATAGTTTATATCTCAATCTATAATAGATATATATTAAAGACCCGTGCGAAGCCGGGGCGGGCCGCTATTTACCTATATGTATGTTTAATTATTATCAACTAGCTGCGCGCCACGGTTTCACTCGCAGACAAGAAAGTAGCCAATCCACTATACAAGTTATCTATATTTCAAATTTCATCCAAATTCAGCCGTTTGAGCGTGAAAGAGTAATAAACATCCATACATACATACAAAAAATCTTTGACTATAATATTAGAAGCATTAGTCTGTGCAACAGTATTTAAGCGTTACCGTTGTCAAATGAAGCCCAAAACTACGCTTCGCAGACCAATGCTTGTCTAGAAGCTACTTTGTTTTTTTTTTGTATATTACCGATTGATCACTAAGCCCTTTTTGATTTTAGAAACAATTAAAAAAACATGCATGCATGCAACATGTGTCAAAATTTAAATCAAAAGTAATTAGAATCAAAATCACGTAGTATTGATATCAATTTCGAAGCAAATCACCGCCAAAATAACTTTCTACCCCTTTTTAACCCTGTTAAGGGATGAATTTCAATAATATACGAAACGCGTCTTCCATCAATTTAGTTAAAAAAGGTTTATGCAAAATTTGAAGTAGATGGACCAATGAATCACGGTGTTCCATACAAACTCTGCCCCCGTTTTTTACCCCCATAGGGGTAGAGTTTTGGAAAACATTTTCTTACCGAATGCCTACGCCATACAAAGCTCCAAGCTTCAGGCCTCTAGTTTCAGTGGTTTAGGCTATGCATTGATCCGTAAGTCAGTTAGTACATAGTCAGGACAAAGCCTTTTATATGTATAGATTTAAAATGTGACTTATATGACTTATTAATGAGATGTGAACCGTTCGTTAAAACGACTTATGTGGTGCTAAGTGAATCCTTATATATATGTATACCTAATAGCTGTATATTAATCTATGGATACTAAAAATTGCAAAAATTAATAATATCGTAGGTTACGTGTAGTAGTAACACATAGTATATATGTATTACGTTCAGCGTACGCACACATGTCATGCTGCGAAAGACGTCACTGTGAGCACTTAATGCGATGAAATGACCATTAATTTGTCGATAAGTAGAACCGGCGGGATCCTAATCACTTAATTGGACGCCCTTTCCAGAGTTTGATACAACCAATTTGTTATCAGCAACAGTACACTTGTTCCACTGGCGGGATTAATTTCCGAATGTAGACCGCACCTCTGTCACGAGGCACCGTCACGCCCAGGACGCGGTTTCGGCTAATTAATAGCGTTTATTCGATAGTTCGTGATGTCCCAGATCACGTTACAAGTACCATTAGGTCGATGATAAGCATCACTCGTTCGAACCCTACCGCCTTCACTTAGGTAGCTTGACTCCTCAGCGATGATATATTACCCTCGATTAGGGCTGAAACATTAAATTTACTCTTCTTACTGTCGTCGATGTTTACTCTTGGAACATGACTAATTACTTTCTCGAACGTTGGCAATTCGATGGCCGAAATTTTCCGTATTTTTATGGAGATTTCAGTTTTTACCTGATGGTAAGAAGTTACCACCACCCATGGACATCTGCAAAACCGAGAGCATCGCCAATGCGTTTCCTACCCTTAGAGCTCTCCATACTGTAGTTATACGGTTTTCCGAGTTACTTTAGTTGTTTTTGGTTTGAGGAGAACCTCAGGAAGATCACAAGTCTGCAAGATGTGGAAACATCTTGCAGACTTGTGTAATACATAAATAGCGTTGTATGAAACTGTTACACGTACACTATTTTTTTTTATCAATTTTTTTACGGGGATTTTAAACAAACGTAGTTTTATGTGAAGGCGCTTTTTCGCGTTACCGTACAATAGTAAAATCGGTCAAGACAGTATTGGTCAGTCGGTCGATAGTTGTCCTAAAATAAAGTTTTGCATAAATCAAAATCTTTTGAGCAAATATTTTTGTATATTTATTATTATCAAATGCGAATGATGTCTATTAATATTTATTTACTTTTGAATAATGCTGAACATTAGAAAGGCAATATGCTTAAACGTATAGGAAACGATCATTTTCATTTCAGAACTCTATCACCCTAACGGCCCGCGCATTATACCATGCAAAAAGGAAATCATTTTACAAAAGGGACAAAACTTTACACTAAAATGCCAATCGAATACAAGCATAGAATTTAATCAACAAGATGTACCCGAAGAAATTATTGGAGACTTTGCTGTTAAAAAAAGGAAAGTGACACATGACAATGACATCAATAAATATGAAATAGCTCTAGATTTGATTAACGTTGACCGATATGCAATTGGGTACTACGCTTGCAAAGACAGCTCAGTCATAAATGATGTACTCAATTATTTGACCATGGAACCAAATAACACTGAACTTGTTTCATATATTTATATATACGTCAATGGTGAGAACACAAACACAATAATACCTAACAGGATAATCTCGTATTTAAGATAGTAAACTAAATATTTGACGCTTTATAAATATTCTAGGAACGGATAGTTTGTTTGCACCAATGCGGGAAGTTGTAATGTCCAGGGCTGGTTATTACATTGTCGAATGTAGACCCTCTACACCAGAGATTGAAGTCAAGATCATTTTGTCGGTATGTATGCTGAGACGAAAGCGATATCAAAATCTTGTGGCATTTTCATTCAATATTATTTATGATACTTTTATAAAATATATTGAATATTTTGTTTACATTCCATAAACAAAAACATTCAAGAATAAATCACATAGTAAAAAGATTGCTTATTGCAATTGCATGTTTTTGTCCGTAATTAAAAATAACAAAAAAGTTTATAACACAACAAAATAGACAAAATTTTATTTTCTCCTATTGCTATGACATTCATAAAAGATAAATGTTATATCTGTATGAGAAAATGAATATTGACTCAATGTACTGTAATGACTAACGCTTATTGCTGAACAGAAAATTGTTATGCAGGCAAACTAAAGCATGATTGATGCCGCATAATCAATATGAAATGATAACAAGATTCTCAATATTCAGGACATTGCAGTGAATACTTATATACGATATAGTCCAAAACTTGGGTTCGTGTTCAATAGCGATTCAATAGAGGTACTCGTGGATTCCGTCCCAACCACTTTATTTACTTGTCGTTGTGACAAAGAACACTACACAGAGGAAAAATATTTAATTTTTGTAAAACGTAGGTGACTAAATACATGTGTAGATAATTTTTTTTTGTTATTCATGCCGTATTCACGACAATTATTAGATTTTGTTATGTTTTTTTTATTTGGGTTCCGTAGCCCTTGGGGTGCATTGTAAGTTTCATTTGTATGCCATTCAACTGATAATTCAAGGGGTAAGGTCAAAAAGGGTTTAACTGTCAAATTGATAGTTTCGAGAAAATTGACTTTAAACTTCAACGGCTCCATTTTAATGTACAGTGCTTATTAAGTAATAGAAAAGGTTTATGTAAGTTTCAGTTGCTTGAAAATGTATTAATTCTATTTTAAAATACAAAATATATTACTAATTCGTACAATTACTGTAAAAATATAATACAATATAATAATGTTTTTATGCTAAGCGAACTGTATTCCTGTGTCAGTTAAACCATTTTTAGACTGATAATCTTGAGATCTAAGCCTCATTTCGGTATTTTGAGAATGTATTATTGTAAATAATCCAACCATATATACCCATAAGTAATTTTGTGAAAAAAATCAGTTAAATTCTTCTTGATCTCATCCCTTCAATTGAGTTTTGGCCAAGTAGTAAGTGTAATAATAATAATTACATGGCCTAAACACTAATAAAAAGTCGACTAATAAGAAGCTATAAGTAAGTTTAAGATGAGTACTCTTTATATTTCTTAATCGAGGTTTTCAATAAAAATTATAATCCTTGCCATACATTTTTTTACTTTATATGATGCATTCTCATTTGCAAGCCCAAATGCAACTCAGGAAACCTATATAAAAACAGAGTATCGTTATCCTAAATGTCTATGGAACCTATTTGTGTTTGACGTACGTTTCAACGATTAACTGCTATAATCTCGGTACTAATAATTTCGTGAATGGGGCAGATAAAGTGTTTTTCAATTTTAAATAATTTGAGCTTCTGAAAATTACTCAGCAATCGTAAATGCTTGATTAAAAATCGGATTAAAATTGAAAAACACAAAATAGTTATGTAACTTTACAAATATTCGTACTAACCATACATTATTTATTTGGTAATTAATACAATAAGCGCAGAACAAGACACCTGCAGATTATTTAAACTTCTCACCAAAGATTGGATATTTAATGAAAACTTGTAATAAGATTGCTTACGTATGTCAAGGAAAAAGCGATGGAAATAAAACCGAAGAAAAACCAATACGTAGTAAGTAATAGCGCTCAGCACTTGGTGTCACCTAACAAGTTTAGTAATCTGGTGTGATGGTTTTATTTGTATTTACGTGATGGTACATTTCTTTTTTTTTGTTAATATTAAGTTTCGTGAGCTTGGCTTTTCCTTCATTTCTGTCTTTACTTTCTGTTTGGTGTGTTGCTCTGCGTGCATGCTACACGTTTGTTGTAATTAATTTATAACAATTACTAATACACTTTTATGTATAACATTTTTATTGGGAATGTTTTTTGTCATACATTCATATGGATTATTTTTTGTAATTTAATCGTCATAGGTATTTATTTATCAGTACGATGAAGGTATATAAGGTTATATTAAAATTTTCTACCTGTTATAAGACCACCGAATATTTAAACAGGTACCAAGAAGATATTGAAGAGACAATTTCATATCGTTTCTTATTACCAACCTACTAAATTAGTTATATCAATTTAATTGCCAGATATAGTGAGTATGGGCCGTAATGCCTCTAATGGACCATCATGCTTGCTTGGTCTTTAGTTGATATCTCGTAGCCTTCCTCAATTTAAAAAAGCGGAATACTTACTGGATCCTTTTTTCTGTCAGCTTGTCTGTCATAAAGCTCCCTTTTCAACCGAATTCAAAAAAAGAGCTCCTTAACTCTGTTGCGTGCTACGATTGATCTTTCATGATTAAAGATTTCGATCGCCACACCAAACCACACATAAATATTACTATTTTTAAATTTTCTCTTACATGTGCTCAATCAGTGAAACTTGAAGTTTCAGTACTTACAATCTATCTAATCTAAGTACCTATCTGTGCAACTCAAGCTTTGTACAATTATTATGCAATTTATGCGAAAGTTTCAAATAGACTGATAATTACAATGAAAAATAGTTTTCTGATAGTATATCCTTTTACTTGTGTTAAAATTAAAATATTTATATTTTAACGTTCTATGTATATTATAAAAGTAAGTACCAATATATAAGTTTTGTTAATACGTGAAACTCTATAAAATTGGTCCAAGGATTAATATTTATTATAAAGAATGATATATTTTAAAGAAATTTGTATTTTTGACATAATCAATGATTCTTAGATAATTTTTAATTTGAGGGTAACGGAAATCCTGTCTTATTTTTTTGGGTACTGGGAATTTGAATTCCTTGACGTCTTACTTTTAATACACATTCATTCCGTTGCTGAAATGAGACTATAATATGTTTGACAGACGGGCAGACGAGCAAGAACGTGACCATAAAGACTTCCGTTTTTTTAAACAAGTACTTACTACTCTAACTATTATAATGAAAAACATGTTACGTATTGATTGTGTCTCTCCAGTCTCTTTTAACTTATTAAAATATATACCAAATGCTCAATATATAATGATGTATCTGAAACTAGAAATTATCATTTATGCCGTGTCAATATGTGATCAATATCTCTATTAGTATACGCAAAAGACTCTATTTTTTACGTCTTAAGCTTGATATTGGTATGGTGATATTTTTTCAAACACATTTCACCGAACACAGTTGCAAGTTAAATCAACTCAAACGTTAGTTCATGCATTTTCATCTAAAATACAAATTTATAAAAATATCTGGTGTAATTCCGCTGAAAACCATGAACAAAATCACGCATATTGCTGCTAAGAGCTTACAGAACCACACAGACTCAGATCCACATAAAACTCACCTCACCTGAAGACACATACACAAACTGGAGGTAACAACAACGAAACTTTGATTGCAATGCAACAGAGAAATTTCCAAGCTAACTATGCACATAAACTGCGTATTCAAACTGTCAAATCCATACAAATTTGTGTTTCTATTTGTTGCAATCGAGTTACGTGATCGACCAACAGAGCGCCTGGTCGATGCCACGCGTGACCAAAATGCTGGCATTCATTGGACACAACGAATCAGAATTGCAGTTCAACGGGCTAGCATGTTCGGTATGCTACCTAATGGTAGTGGGTTATAGCATTTGGTCTGTCTATAGGTCATCGCAGCTAGTATATAGTCCAAATGTGTTTTTCCTAGGTAGTGTTTAGTAGTAATTATTATATCACTGTAGTATTTAGTTGAAAGAATAAACGCGCTTTGTCGGTATAACGGACAAACTATATTATCACACAACACTAGATCACACAAACAATGGGTATATTTTTTTTGATAATGTTTTTTGTGTGAAATATAAATGAATATTTTACGTTTGTAATTATTTGTAATTATTAATGAGATCCATGCTATATATTTCATGAAAAGCAGTTCAAGTATAGCCATTTTAAAATGTACCAATACATTGCAATCAAACAACAAAGAAATTGCAATAAAAACAATTTAGCTCTACATAAAGTACTAAACAAAAGGAAAAGTGAAAAGAAAGTTTTAATGGGAACTGAGTGTTTCTTGATTTACAAATATTATTTTTAGTAGTGAACAAATATCGTGATGCTCAAATTTCACCTGACAGGCCCTGAGTATCGAGACATTCACGTCACGTCAGATACCACGTGATTTAACTCTTGCAAAAAAGTTCTTCACCCACCTAGTAAAATTATAGTTTACTAGTTGCGTCCCGCGGTTTCACCCGCAGATAAAAGTATTTTAATTATTTGCTCATCCCGCGCGAAATTTTCAATTTTCCGGGATAAAATATAGCCTATAAGTTAATCCAGTGTATAAGCTATCTTAGTACCGAATTTCATTCAAATCCATTCAGCCGTTTGAGCGTGTAGAAGTAACAAACATCCACACATACACACAAACACACATACAAACTTTCTCCTTTATAATATTAGTGTGATTAATATTGTTATATCACACTCGCGATCATTTTCAATGAATATACCCCATCAGCTGATTTATTAACATTAACAGATGCATCTTATATATTTTGTCATTGATTTTGAAGCTAATGTTAGGGGCTCATTTACATTAATCGTTAGAATGCATCGGAGGTTCATGAATCGTTCTTATGCCCGTGAGGCTATTGACTGCAAAATTAAAAACTATGGATATTTAAGTCACACATTTTACTTCAAATTTTGTTGATGTGTGGCGTTGTCGCTCTGTCAAAATCAATGAAGTGCCAGATATCGGATGCGGCCCTAAAATACAAAACTTTGTGTTTTTAGACGCCAAATAGGACGAGTCGTTAAAAAAAATTAGAATAGATTTTAAATAAAAAAAAAAGACTGAAAACTATTTCGGAACTGGTGTAGTGTCATTGAAAATAAAGCTTAAAATGCCTACTTTGACAATTTAGAGTACAAAATTTAATTTTTAAAATTTATATACATTGCATTACATTTTAAATAGGCTATGAGGTATATGTAAATGTAATAAATTACTTAAAACTCTATGTTTCGCTGCGCTATTTGAACTTAATATTTTAGGCGCGAATACTTGTATGTAGTTAGGAATATATGGCAGTAAGTTTTAAATGAAAAATAAGGAGTTAGAGAATTGCTTCGTGTTAGCTAGTTCGTCGTAAAAATAAACAAAGTACGTTACCTAATAGTCAAGGTTATAGACCAAGTAACCTTAGGCATGCGGAGGTCGTGGTAGTTTCCTAACGTTTAATGTAAACGAGCCCTACATTCAATGATTATATTTAATTTGAAAAGGCCGCCTTTTTAGGGGTTGCATTACTCGTTTTTATTATTATTTTTATCTTTTATCTATGTTGATCTACAGATTTTCACAATTGTCCCATTAGTAAATATTTACTATCACTATGTAGGTAGTTTAAGGCAGATTAATTTATCACTTCATATAACCACAAAACATTAGTTAACTGATTACTTGTTACTGTTATTTAGACCACAAATGAGTAGCCAAGACTTTTATTTAATTTATGTTTCTAATATAATATTTAAAATGGTTATCTACTCAAGGGAGTTCGAGCTTTTATCTTCTTTGTGCGTATATTTTATGTGTTTTATTTTTCTAAATTTAATATCTACACACTTTAATATATAATAAACTAGGAGAAAACGCGTTCCAGTTCGTGAGTCCAATCCATAGCTGTATGAGTACGTATACATCGGTAACTTTGGAGAAACGTATTTCGTATCGAGCCCAATTTCACTACTTTATTATGATTATGTAATAATGTACACACCATTACACTGCGAAAGGTTATAAAACTGCGTAGAGTTTTGGTTCCGCAGTAGCTTAGAACTTAAGCCTAGCTTTCTAGTTACTTTTTCACAAATAACTTCAATAATGGAATCATTTGTTTTGTGGTTAGAATGAAGTAAATGAAGATATTATTATAGTTGATAAGTAGCATATATAGACCTTTTTGACGGTAAATTTGTTCTAAAATAAGTAGGTCAGTTGTTAGTAAGTTACATTGCGTAAACGACATTTATTATTGTTAAGAAAATACATAGTAAATGATTCAATATCAAAAATCTTTAGATTAAATCTCAAAATATTGACTTCCTAAAGATTCTGTAAAAATGACTGATCAACTTATTAATCTTATTACCGTTAAAATGTATCCCATAACAATTTACTGCCAATGGTGTTGTATTGAAACATTATTGTATTGTTTCCAGAACAAAAAAGCCATCCACAACCAATGGTGTACGGCAAATATAACGAATTTCTTCCTGGTGAAACGTTTTCCCTGAACTGTTCTGTCGTTTATGAACCTAATACTGCACATAATCTGACATGGGAGTTTCCTAATGACTACGTTAAGGTAAGTTGATATTTATTGAAAAAATGCTTAATGCTAAAAACGATTATTATTTTTAGTGGTTTTTTTTTTGAACGGGCTAATGCATTTGGTTTCTATCTACCTTTACAACGTCACCGGGCGGGATTATTCTCAGTCCTGTTATGTGTCAAATTAAAAGGTTGCAAATGGGCCCACGTTGGTTGACAATTTGTAAAACTGAATCATTAGACAACAACCGCACCTCTTCCTGCGGGTGCAGCCACGAGCCGGCTATGGGAATATCCAGGGAATGGGCAGCAGCGTTATCTTCGGTCTGCATTATAATCTATACTGCACCCCCCCCCCCCCCCCCCCCTCACTTATGGCACTTCCCCCCCACTCCCACCTGCTATGAGGCAGACCTATGTTTAGAATGTGGACGTTTTCCGGCTAATGATGATGAAGAGTTGGTTGACCTCTAATACATCACACTAATGCCCAATTGTACTAAAGTTCGACAGCTCCTAAATTCGCACTTTTCTCTATGATATACCTCAGTGGCGGATTAAAGGTCCACAGCGCCCTAGGTAAGCACTTCATCGGCGCCGCTGTACCGGCCATAAATGGCCATCATAATGCTATACATTTTAACTAGCTGTTTTTGCAATTACGATGACGTTGAATCATCAAACCTTAGACTTTAGTCGACCAGGACCCTCGTACTTACTTAATATGACGTTATAACTGTGAAGAAATCAAGAGGAACAGAACGAACATCGAAATTCATAATTCCTCTCTGCTCTGGGAAATAGGCCTTAATGTATATGATCGCGCGCCCCTTGTAACTACACGCCCCTAGGCACGTGCCTAGTTTGCCTTACGAAGAATTCGCCTCTGATATACCTACTCAATGCAATTGTGTATATCATAGAGAAATAAGATCTAACTAACTAGAAGATGTCAAAATTTAGTATAGACGGGCATAAGTATTATGCAAGAAGGCAAAAAGTATATAGTAGGCGTAAGAAAGTATTGATACCTTTTTTTCAGAACACTTTTGAAGTTGAACATAACAACATGGAAGTGACAGCTGGTGGCACTTTATATAACAACATCACTGTTCGAAATGCAACAAAACAACATGCAGGCAATTATATTTGTGTTTCACAGATACATTGCAGTAATAAGCAAGCTAGTTATATGAAGATATATTTAGGTATGGAAACGTTACGTGCTTATAGTAGAATTTTTATGAAAATGCAACATTAGATTCTTAAATATTTAAGTTACCTTGCAGTTGCAAATGAAATGGAGATAGTGCCCAATACCAACTAGCAAATTGAAAGCTATACCTACGCCTCCTTGCATTTATATTTTTATGGCACAAAGTAAAATAAAATACTTGTCAATACTTGTCTTTCATTATGTCATTGACATTATAATGAAAAAATGTATTGACAGATAACCAAATAGATAAACATAGGTATAAGGTGAGGCGGGGTAAGACTAACATAATTTCTTCGTAGATAGCTGCAGGCCTAGCACGGCCGGTGGACAACTTCTCCCCAGGGAGTAGATAACAAACTTATCCTCACTGTCACTTTATTCCACTCTGCGAGCACGGTCGCGACAGTGGAAAGCTGTATCCGGGCGATAAACGGCGGGAGTAGCGTTTTTAGATTTCTCTACCGTATTGTTGCCAGTACGAGAAAATTTAACTAAAATGACATTACATGCTTCAATATTTTGTTCAGTCCATCAAACCATCGATAATTGTTCGGCTAAATATACTGGGATTGAAGACAAAATATAAAAATTAAGAAAATATAAGATTTTTGAGTCTGTGTCCCTGTGTTAATCAAAGAGTATGTAACGACTACTATGTATATGAGTGCGAGTAAGTGAGTAGTTTAAATTAAAATTTTATTTTGTTTGTAATATGAGCGGAAAAACGTGATTAATTATTGTGTAGTAGTTATATTTTAAATTTTTATATGTATATATTTTATAATAAAATATACTCAAAAAATATATGCATCATTTAAGTTAATTACGTAAATTAAATAATTTTCTTATTAAAACTAAACTAATAATTGTATTTTCACGAATATTTCGCTATGTATTTTTTTTTTGTATTGAAACTCATTTCCCGGGATTTAGAAGGGATTACTTGTATTCCGAATGCTTCTCCCGGTGTAACTTTCGCTCCAAAATTCGAGTTCCCGCGATTAAACATAGTTATAATAGGCACGCGACATTTTTGTGCCTATTAAAACACTTTGACTTCCTTATACCCACCTACAAGAGTCGAAGATAAATACTCTCTGCTTTATGTCAATTCAAGAGAATATTATCCACTTTCTTCCGAGTCCGTGCTCTGAAGCGGGGAGTAGCGGGATATAATGTCTACGATAATGTCAAAGGGAAATATTTCTTTCCTCTCCTCGTTGCCGTGCTACGTAAGGTGGAGAGGGGGATTATTTTAACTGACAGGTGGAAAAAACCGGGGGAAAGACAATTTCTCCACATGCCGTGCTAAGCCTGCTGAGATCGGTTTTTATAATTAAGGTTTTGCATATACCTACTTACCTATCTGTGACATTCTTGTTAATCTTTTCAAATTTACTATTATAAGTCTTCTAATTTATTCAGAATATCTGTTCTGAATGCATTAGCGGAAATTATCACCGATATTAAAAAACTATAATAAAGAATACCTTCTTTATATTAAGTTTTATATTAAAATACTATAATAAAGAATACCTTCATGTTAATGCATTCAGAACAGATATTCTGAATAAATTAGAAGACTTACAATAGTAAATTTTAAAAGATGGCTGAATTTTTCAAAATATTTAAAAGTGTTTAATTATGCTCCAGTGTTAATCTTAGCTCACCTCACTTTACACCTACAGTCCTACATAGTTACCGGGTGAAGAAAAATGAGACTTCTTTTTGAATTTTTCAGTTTTTTTTTACATAGTTGTCATATTTTTCTTGTGTTCACGGTATAATCAAATATAAAATATTAATACAATTTCTTTTTATAGATGAACCAAGGCTAACCCTGAGGAAAGCTATTAGGGACAACGTTGAAATAATTAAGACTCCACAGGGTTCCTTTAAAATGCTCGTGCAAGTAAATTCGTACCCTCCAGCTAATTTATCTTTGTAAGTAAATTATGTTTTGTGACTGACTTCTAAAACTAGTATTTTGTTTTGTTGTGTATGTATGTGTGTATCATAATTGAAGGGTTGAGAATAAAAAGGGTTTAATTGTCAAATTGATAGTTTCGAGAAAATTGACTTTAAACTTCAACGGCGTCATTTTATTTTAGATTGCTTATTAAAGTCAAAGTCAAAGTCAAAAGATTTATTGCAAATAGGCTAATTTTAGCACTTTTACAAGTCAAAATTATACTAGGTACTTAAAATTAAGTTATTTCACTAAGCATATAAAATTACAAAGTGCTTATTGTCAAATAATATAGCAAGCCCATTACAATATATGAGTTTGAAAAAAAAGCAGTTCTCTTTCTCACTACTGGTGCAAGCAATCCGGCACAATGCAGAATTGAAAACTTTGATCCGAAGCTTCGATTACAACTGTAAAGAAGAAGCTACAAGAAACTTTACAGTGATGTATTTTTTTTTTTGTCTTCTTTCTACTGTCTTTTACAATGTATATAATTCATCACAATTGAGATAATGAATATGTTACAAAAATAACCACCACGTCACACCGGTGCAAGAAAAATACCGTGATTATCTTATTATAAACATTACAAATAGAAACTGAATTTATAGATAGGAATAGGCAATAGGCAAAGTACCTAAGCTTTCATACCGTTAAGCTTGGGATATTCAGGCCAAGCTTTTTTGTCCGACACATAATCATTTATTGTGTAATAGGCTTTTTTCATTAAGTTTGACTTTATGATTAATTTAAATTTACGCATTGACAATTGTTCGATACCGTCGGGCAACTTGTTATAAAAGCGTATACAGTTTCCCATAAATGAACCATTAACTTTCTGCAGTCTGAATCTTGGAACTTTCAATTTATTTTTGTTCCTAGTATTAAAGTTATGAATGTCGCAATATCTGGGAAAAGAGCTAATGTTTTTGCGAGTGTACATCAAATTGTCGTAAATGTATTGACAAGCCACTGTAAGAATATTTATCTCCTTAAATCGTTCCCTGAGAGAGTCGCGGGATTTCATGTTATAAATGGAACGAATTGCTCTTTTCTGTAAGACAAAAATTGATTGTATGTCCGCGGCTTTACCCCACAGTAAGATGCCGTATGACATAATACTGTGGAAGTAACTAAAGTATACTAATCTTGCAGTGGCTTCATCAGTAAACTGTCTGATTTTACGCACAGCATATGCAGCAGAGCTCAATCTACCAGCAATGTTTGATATGTGAGGACCCCACTGTAATTTAGAGTCTATAGTTATGCCAAGGAACGTGACAGATTGTACCAAATCTAATACCTCACCATTCAGTAATAAATTTGTAGGAGACCCCCTAACATTAGGTAACGAAAACTTAATACATTTAGTTTTCTTACTATTTAACAGTAGATTGTTTTTAGTAAACCAGTTCAAAACCAGTGAAATTGCCTTGTTAACGTCGTCAAAATCATTAGTAGATCGGTCAACCTTGAAAATAAGAGACGTATCATCTGCGAACAAAACAATATCACATAGGTTCTTTACAAAAAATGGAAGATCGTTAATATAGGCCAAAAATAAGAATGGTCCTAGTATTGAACCCTGCGGGACCCCCATTTTAGTGATAGAACCAGATGATCTTGCTCCATTAACTTCAACTGTCTGAATTCTATTACCAAGATAAGAAGAGACAAGATCAAGAGCTTTCCCACAAACCCCGTAATGCTTTAATTTAAAAATTAGGGTTTCGTGACATACGCAATCAAATGCTTTGGATAAGTAATAGAAAAGGTTTATGTAAGTTTCAGTTGCTTGAGAGCGTTTGAATTTTATTTTAAAATACTAAATATAGTACTAATTCATACAATTACTGTAAAAATATAATATAATACAATAAATATAATAATGTTTTTATGCTAAGCGAACTGTATTACTGTGACAGATAAACCGTTTGTAGACTCAAAATCTCGAAATTTAAGCCTCATTTCGGTATTTTGAGAATGTATTATGGTAGATAATTTCACGCTGAATCCAACGATACCAATAAGTCATTTTGTGAAAAAAAATCAGTTAAACCCTTTTTGTTCTCACCCCTTCAATTATCATCACGATCAGCTGGAAGACGTCCACTGCTCAAGATAGACTATAATATGTAAAGTATAACAAATTATTAGCTGATATGTTACTATTTACCTGCTTTTTCGTCTCTTGATACCGTGCTCCTGAAGCCGTCGCGTGGTGTTTGTATCCACATCGTCCGTTTGAATGCTTCTCACGTGAAACAGCTGTTATCAGTCTGACTAAACTTTTACTTCATCGTGTAAATAAATAAATTAAGTACTTCAATTAAGAACCAAAGATTCAAAAGAAGCTTTGGTGTAACCACACGATTGAATTTTTATTTTACTGCAATCCGCTAGTTTAGAAGAAGTGGTTATTACCGACATAATTTATTTTAAACTTTTATCTATACTAATCTCTACATTTTACCAGATCTGTTAATATATCATAATCGTTACTTTCAGCTTTAAAAATAATATTGAAATCAAAACAAGAAAAAATGGTACATACGAGATAAAACAGAGCACGTTTAATGGTGACGTGTCCATGTTGGTGAGAAAACACAGCGTTGAGGATTCTGCCAACTATACCTTTGTAGCTAAGAACGGCAACATAACAAAAATGGTTACGTACGACCTGCGATTTTTAAGTAAGGCTTTTCGGTTTATTGTTTTATGTAAATTATAAAAAAATATTATTTATGGCCGTAAAAATGCTTCTTTTATGTTAGTGAATGATGTGACGAGTTAGTCGTTCACCTGATGTTAAGCGACACGGCTGTCCATAACAGAAAACTGTCACTCGGAACTCCAAAATATAAAGTTTCGCGTAACACTGCACTGCGCAAATCATCCTGGGACATCAGCACAGTCTGGTAATAAGATTACTCGACTGTGAGATCAGATTATAAAGTCTCATTTGCCCAGTACAGTACAGTAACCGGAACACAGTGCTTGCACACTACTGCTTGGCGGCAAAATAACTGGCAAAGCGGTGGTACCTACCTAGACGAACTTTGCAGAAAAGTCCTACCACCTAGTAGCTTTTTCAGTATTGATTTCTATGATCAGACTTTGCATTTATTGTATAGTTAGTACATAGATGTAGAAGTATATTGGTAAATATGATAGAAATAATAAATCGTATTAGAAAATAATAGAATGGAATGTATCTTGTCATCGTCTGCGTTTACAGAAAACTATTTGAGTTTGAGTTTTAGTTTTCAGTATGTCATAATATCGTAGCTAAAATTGAATAAATTAACCCAATTTCAAATAGAATGGTACAAAATATACTAATATGAAAGTTTCTCATTTACTTTTAGCTGCGCCGACAGTAAACTTTGGATATAGTGACAAAATCTGTACTCATAATACGATTGTTACTTTGGTGTGCGAGGTCACTGGATATGATTTACCAAATATTACATGGATATTAACCGACAACGATTCAAACCAGACCTTAAAGAAGGTAAGATAAAAATATTATTAAAGACTTATAAATAATTGTCTTTGGTTGACATAACTCTGCTATATAAGTTCCCCTTTCAGGCATATCTATACATATAAAATTGAAAGTCCTGACTGACTGACTGAATTACTTATATATCAACGCACAGCCTAAACCACTGGTCTTAGGTCCGTATTACAGAATTAATAATTAATAATTCACTAATTGATCACTTTATGAATGAAATCTCTCCTTGAGCACCGATCGATAACGGAGCATCGTTCTGTAATACGGACCATAGAGACTTCAAATTAAGAAAGGGTTTCTCAAAATTCCACCCCTGAAAGGGGGTGAAATGGGTGGTTGAATTATTTTCCTATAGGCCACGCGGGTGAAACCGCTGGCAGAAGCTCATAAAGTATAAAATGGCTTATCTCATAATTTAAAAAACTATATTTTATTACAGCTCAGTGACAAGGTTGAGACGTTATCGGTATACAAAGAGAAAGCTACTTTAAATTTAATGTGTGGTTTCTCTGGTGCAATTACTTGCAGTGCAACCAATAGTTTCTTTCGTAAAATATATAGCGAAAACCAAACCAGAAATCTAATCGTGCATGAAGTAAGCAATGGATTCGGAATTTATGATCAACCGATCAACAAAAATGGACACAAATATGCATGGTTCCCTCAAGGAGAAGACGCTTTAATCACATGCTTGGCTTCTAAACACGACTTTGCTAGTGTTGGCTGGATAACGGCTAATAAAAGTGATGTAGAGAAAATGGGTAAGCATTCAAACGTTTAGTCTCTATTATTATAATTACAGCTTGTTTACACTGTTACATTTGTGTGAGTGCATTTTGTCACATACGTGAGTTTTTTTTTACTTATGTATTTGTTTAAGTGTTATTTTTCAATATTTACAGAGGAATCTCCACCAACCAGATTTTCGTTAAAAGCGAAATTAAAAATAAACAACATTTCATTAGATGACAGCGGACCGTATGTTTGCCGCGGTGTTATGCTTGATGGAACAGTTAAAGAGGATACTATTGATGTTGATGTTGCAGGTTTGCATATTTTATCTATTTGTTTTCAAAACAAAAATATCTATATGGAATATCTAAATGGTTTTCTTGTAATTATAGCACTGCAACCGCCGGCTATAACGTTCAACAAGGACATCAACGAGATCGTTCAATACTACCAATCTGTAAATATAAATTGTTTAGCACACGGAATACCTCTACCCTCAGTATCATGGTTGAAGGTAATTTGTGACTGAGCACTTATTTTATAACACGTTTTTATCCATGACTATTGAATATAAAGAAGTTCTATTTTTAGCGTGTATTTAGGTTACTGAAAATACACGTTTACTCATACTTATTTATTACATATCAATGTTCAGTCATATAATGCAGATTTTTAAAGTTTGGTAATACACCGTGCTTTTCCAATGCTTCTCAGATTCTTGTTAACCTTAACGTTAGAGACAGTGTTGTCAACGTATGTATTGCAGTTGATACACACAATACACACTCTTGATGTAACTACTAGGATAGGATAGACTGTTTAATATTTCATCTAAATTGTTACAGGATAATGTAGATTTAAAAAACAATGGTAGTAATAGATATGTAGTTAGTAATGTTTTAAACCATACTACAATCAATACGAGTATAATCATTGATCATCTGAACGAGAAACATTTTGGGACGTACGAATGTGTTGCTGATAGTAAAGCTGGACGAGTGAAAAAGACGACCACGTTGGTTTTGAAAGGTATTATTCAGTAATATATTTGGAAAGAGGCTATTCAGAAAATTTAATAGAATATTTAAGATTTTTTATGTTAGACAGGATTAGGTAACATATTATAAGTATAATTTCTTAACTTGACAGCAGCTAGACGGGTATTAGAATGATACCTACCACCATGCTTCCTCATGAACGAAATATAAGCTCTGAATCCAAACTCACGACCTGCGGATCTACGACCTGCAAAGTGTAGTATCCAGTATTTCTGCGACGTCTAAAAAACCTAATTAATCGTCACGTGTTTGATTGGTAGAACTCAAACATTTAATGCAAGTGGAGAGGAACGAACCGAAGTGGTGGAAGTAGAGTATCTAAATAAACATGGTCATATCACGCAAGAGTAGTGTTTTTTAAAATCAGTAAATGGGTTTACGGAATCGGACTAGTAGATCCATATATTCATCTGATTTTCTCTTATTTGTTTAATAAGCTTAGATTGGTACATATTTAAAACAATATATAATTATAAAATCCGTCGTCATGATGATGTAATGCAGATACAGACAAAGAGACATTAAATTCTGTTAATAAGTCAATTATAAGATGCGTCAGGTTAAAACAAGCTGGTAAGCACAGGGCTTATATTTATCACTAAAATATTTATTTTATTTTCTTACAGTGACGGAGCCTGCACACGCAAAATATTACATAGTGATTGGCGTAATAGTATTTTTTGCCCTAATACTGGTGATCTACCTTATTTGCAAAATCAAGAAAGAGAAGCAGTTCCGCAAACAGTTGGCGGCTGCGGGACTCCTTTACTTCAACGAGGGAGTTACCAAGTCTATTAATCCAGAATTAGGCATCGATGAACAGGCTGAGCTGTTACCCTATGATGAAAAGTTTGAATTCTCTTTGGACAAACTAAACATAGGTTAGTGGGTATTTTTCAGTGTTTTTAATCATACTAATATTATAAAGGCGAAAGTTTGTATGTGTGTATGTTTGTTACTTCTTCACGCTCAAACGGCTGAATGGATTTAGATGAAATTCGGTGCCAAGATAGCTTATACACTGGATTAGCATAAAGGCTAAATTTTATGCCGGAAAAGTGAAATGCTCCCGTGGGATGAGAAAATAATTAAAATACTTTTTATCCGCGTGTGAAACCGCAGGGTGCAACTAGTATACTAATAAAATTGCTGTAATACTGTTCATTTCAAAACAAAATATTTTTCGCTTGGCTTAGAATTCAAATTTCAAATTAATTTTATTATAACGACATGGTTTCTTTTTTAAAATTTGTCATTTGTTTATTGGTTTACGTTTTCATCGCGGAATTATTTTCCAGGAAAACAGCTGGGGGCTGGTGCTTTCGGTGTAGTGTACAAAGCAGAAGCCCGAGGCATCATCAATGCCGAAGAGACCACGACCGTTGCCGTCAAGATGGTTAAGAAGACGGCAGACAACATGTACATAAAAGCACTTGCGTCAGAGTTGAAAATCATGGTGCATTTGGGAAAGCATATCAACATTGTCAATTTGTTGGGGGCGTGTACTAAGAGTATAGGCAAACGTAAGTTTATGTAGCTTAAGTGACCAGATGATGTTATGTTTCAAGCTACTGGACTTAGACTCGACAAGGATTTCACTAACGTCCTATTGACTTGGTTTTTATAACCGCATACATACATCACTTTGCACTTTTATATAATGCATTATATACTAAAAAAAAAAAACAGAATAAAGAACAGTCTAGTTTAAGGTCCTCTCTACTACATAACAAACCGTAACATACAGGAATTTAATATGTAAACACAATTTCAACCATTTTTATCTACTTTGCTTAAATAATTCGTTTAGTTCATAAAAAAATACTGCAATATGAATAAGTTGAATTTCATTTTGACAGCCTCTGTGGTGTGGTGGTTCAGAAGGTTGGCTGATAACCTGGAGGCGGCGGGTTTGATTCCCAGGGCAGGACAAGTATTTGTGCACAGAAAAAAAGCGCAAATACTTATTCTGAGTTTAGGTATTGTGGGACCATGGTTTGATACAGGGAATATTAGTTAGGGTCCAGGATCTATGTATGTGATCGTTGGGCGTTATCATTATTATTATTTACGAACTTCTAAACAATTCTAAATATTGAGTTTATAATACAGTTTTTAGCAGAATTATTTTGTTTAGGACTTGATGGTATATTAATTATAATGTAATCGTGTTTTATAATTGGCAACAGGTGAGCTGATGGTGATTGTAGAATACTGCAAGTTTGGCAATATCCACAATTACATGCAGCGGCATCGAGAGGTGTTTATAGATCAGTTCTCAGACAGCAACAAGGACATGAGTTACGGCAAAGTGAACCGCGGTTATGACACCTCAGGGAGCATTGGGTATGGCATCAGTTATGGCTTTTTAAAATTATCATCGCCATGCATAAATTATGCCTACGTTCGCTGCTGGTCATAAGATTTTTTTTGTCTTATGTTATTGTCATAATCATAGTCATAATCATAATCATTTATTCAAAGTATTTTAAATTACATGTCAATTAAAGATTTATGATGTATTTATACAAAAAAATAGGGTATTATACTAGTATTAGATATAGCTAGGTATTATAGTACACATTCAATATTGACAATAATAATGACATCGCAGTTTCCCACCTCAAAAAAAAAATAGGTAATGTATGTATTCGCAACTGTTTCGCAAATTAAAAACATTATAAAAAACGGTTTAGTTGGATCTATCATGGTTTGTTACTCAAGTATGATATTTAGTTTTCTGTAATTTATATCTACAAATTTTTTGTTTATTTATTCATTTATTTTTAAGGATCCATGAACAGTATCACGTACATTATTTTAAGTTAACAGTAGTACTAAACGGTCTAAACAGATGTGCTACCAGCATTATTGACCACAAATTACCAAATTAAAACATTAGTTATATCGAGACAAGATACTATATAAATATATTTATAAATATACAATAAAGAGAACGTTTTGTGTCCTTCTAATGCAAACACATTATTACTTTAAGTATTTTAGGACTTTATAAGATTAATTTATAGTGAACTACCTATTTCGTCATAATAATATATAAATATCTATGCTGCCAGCATGTTGGGTACGCTACCTTCTGGTAGTGGGCTGGAGCATTTGGACTGTTTATAGGTCATCGCGGCCAGTATATAGTCCAATGTCTATTTTTTTGTAGTAGGTAGTTTTTAGTTTTAGTTATTAAATCATTGTCGAATTTATATTATAATTACCTATTCACTGTGAATTAAGTACACACCTAATTACTATATTGTGAATATGTATCTCCTATAAACTTAAAGGTTAATGCATTGTTTTATTTGGCTCGGTGTTGTTTGGCTTTAGTTGCATGCAAGCATGCAATTTATAGCCACTTCGTTTTGAAATGGCACAAGAAAGTACGTAACGTACGTAAGAAATTTGCAAGAAGGACCACAGATTAAATAATAGTAATTGTTTAGAACCATCAAACCGCAGAGCTAGAATTTGCAGTTACAGAAAATTGTTATATTAACGATTATAAATTAAGGAATGTTATAGTGTGATTATTAAATTAAGTAATGTTATAGTGACAGCCTCTGTGGTGTGGTGGTTGAGCAGGTTGGCTCAACCCGGAGGTGGCAGGTTCGATTCCTGCGAAAGGAAAAGTATTTGTGCACAAAAAAAAGCGCAATTACTTGTTCTGAGTCTGGGTGTTGTGGGACCATGGTCCTCGTAGTTCCTGGGTCCCTAGACACAGGGAATCCTAGTTAGGGTCCAGGATCTATGTATGTGATCGTTGGGCATTATTATTATTGTTATTAAACTATTTAGATTATTCCAGAAATGTTATGTGAAGACTGGTGTTTAATTACACATTAATATGTATGGTACACGAATTAGCTGATCTAATTTATATCTAACGAGGAACTCCCGCGGTTTTATTGGCTTATTCCTCTTTTGCTACAGAAACTCCTAAATGAGGTAGTATTTTTCAATGCATCTTGACAAAACTTGGATACAAGTTTACAAGTACAAAGAAATTTTAGTCGTCGGCAATTTTTTATTTGAAGTGAATTTTCCCCAAAAACGGGGAAATTTGCTGGGCTACCAGTTTTGATAATATTTGGCAGAAACATTGGGTACTAAACAAGTATTTCAAAAAAGAGCAAAATCAGTCAAGAGATTGTTGAGATATAAGGCTTTAAAGTCTTAGTTCGGTACATACTATTACATAATTTCGTGTGGTTCCGGCAGTGTGAGGATATAACCATTTCATCTTTTCTCATGGATGCCATAAAACCTGCATAAATTGTATATTGTGTATTCTTGCAAATAAACAAATGATTGATTGATTAAAGGGCATATCGGCGATCACCAAGCTGCCTGCCAAGCGTGGCGATTATGGCAAACCCCAGTTGATAAGCATCCAAAGTGGCGTTTTATGGGATAAGCCTGTGTTCAGCAGTGGACGCCTTTCAACTGTTGATATGATTATACACAATGTGGACAACTAAACACTATAAACAACAACTACTAATAAACACTATCTATTATAGAAAAAAAACATTTGGACTATATAGGAGCCGCGATGATCTATAGACAGTCCAAAGGTAGGACTAGGTGGTAGGACTTTGTTGCAAAGTTCGTCTAGGTAGGTACCACCGCTTTGCCAGTTATTCTGCCGCCAAGCAGTAGTGCGCAAGCACTACTGTGTTCCGGTTTGAAGAGCACTGTAGCTAGTGAAATTACTGGGCAAATGAGACTTTATGATCTGATCTCACAGTCGAGTAATTTTATTACCAGTCTGTGCTGATGTCACAGGATGATGTGCGCAGTGCAGTGTCGCGTGAAACTCTATCTTTTGGGGTTCCGAGTGACACTGTTCTGTTATGGGCGGCCGTGTTGCTTAACATCAGGTAAACGACTAGCTCGCCACATCATTCACTAATATAAAAAAAAAATGCTTCAACCAGAACACTACCGGTAGCGTACCCAAAATGCTGGTACGAGTAGCATTGCCCCGTTGAATCGCAATTCTGATTGACTGAACATATTGTTGCAAAAACAATTGTTCTCAAGAGGTCTACCGATCGCAGAACTACTACCTAGTATTACTACTACTATTTATCAGAAATCAAACTCGGTCATAGCTGTAATAGCCACATAAGTTAAATTATCCTTGATTACCCATACAGCCCTCGAATAGCAAATAAGTATAAGTATTAGCATTGGAAAAATATATGTTGCAGGCTTCAATCGGACTACGGCACCGAAAATACTCAAGACACGGACCAAACATTGCTAACGAACAACACAAATCGAACTTGTCGAAAGAGTAAGTTGAAACCCTTATTATTTTTATTACTCTATTTATTAAGTACATGACTACATTTTAATGAACTCTTACAATACGAGAATGGAGCGGTAAAATATAATACCGTTAATGCCACAGCCATAAAGCCTGGTACTGTTCATTTTATTTCCAACCGATCAACTATGATCCCCCGTAAACGCCAAGTGTGATCAGCTGGGCGATCACGTAACTCGATTGCAACCTACAGAAACACAAATTTGTATGGATTTGAAAGTTTAAATACGCAGTTTACGTGCATAGTTAGTATGGAAATTTTTCCTGTTGCCTTGCAATCAAAGTTTTGTGTTGTTAAAAACTCCGATCATAGAGGCACCAAAACACCTAATCCTCGCACTTTTATAGGTAATTTATTGTTTTTGACATTTACAATTACATTACGATTAGGAATTAAATCAAGAAGTTACCACGGTACCAAATAACACTAAACTATGTTTCATCTTTTAATCAGATGTCCCTAGTCAGCCGACGGAAGTAGCTAAAGGTAAAGAATGAATGGCACATATCGTAAAAATAATTTTTGGAATACTATTGTTTTCATAGCACGAGTTTTGTCTTAGTAATGTGCATTTTTCTGTAGCAAGATATTTATATTTGGTTTTAATTTCACCATTATTATTATTTATTGCACTTGTCTTATTAATATTATTACACATACACTACTTTTTTTAAATATACCTTGTTTACTGTTACAGTTTGCACGTTAAGAATGAGGGAATGCATGACAATATTTGTTTTGTGTTGATGAGGCCATTATTGGGTAGCTCAATTGAAAACATTATTATTAATATTCAATTTCAGTAAACATGTTAACTGAAATTAATCTTTCGGATACACGAATACGAAATACAAAAATGTATCAGCAAACAGTATATCAGTTTATTTCAAATGTCTAACTTCTTCCTTTGACATGTTTCAGTATCAGAAGGCTACGTACAGCCAGAATGGCGGTCCAACTACGAAAGCGACTACAGCTACGATGGACGTGCCCCACGGCCGTTGACTTCGCGGGACCTCCTCGCTTGGGCATTCCAGATAGCTAGGGGCATGGAGTATCTGGCTAGTAGGAAGGTACGTTTTGATATATATCCAAAAAAAATAATATTTGATTGTTATAATTTGACTTAATTATATTAAGTGTATTTATTAGTAATAGTTATTAGTGGAAATTTCTAATTGGCCTTCGATAAATTGTTTATTTACTTGTATTGTTACCTAGCTGTTAGTTTTCTAAAAACTGTAACATATAATAAAATTAAACTGAATTGACTGGACTAGGCAGTTTTTTTGCCTTACTCCAAAAGACTATATAAAGGTTATATTATCGAAAGCCTACGGCCAAAAGTACTTTTGACCAATTTGGCTATTTAAAAGAACCTACTTTCGACTGGTTAAGAGTTTTGACTGCAACATAATATTATGGAACGCAGTGATTACCGTCTTTATCTTTTGACTTAGTATAATCCTCCTCAGTGTACGTTAGCACAATACGTGTCTGAGAACAGAGATTTGTACATTTTGTTAAGGGTTTAACAGTTGGCATTACTATTTTAAACACTAGGCCCTTTATGTACTTTATACGCGTTATTGAACCTCTTATAATTAGCTTATGTCGCATTTCAGGTTATCTGCCTACATTTTAATTAAATACGTCGATTTACATATTGTTATCCCATTTATAATTACCTAATAATTTGCATTCCATTAAGTATTAGAAGAAGTACCATCCCTAATTATTATTTTTCTTTTTCAGGTTCTGCACGGTGATTTAGCAGCGAGAAACATTCTATTGGCTGAAGACAACATTGTAAAAATATGCGATTTTGGCTTAGCCAAAAGTATTTACAAGAACGATGAATATCAGAAAAAAGAAAACGTAAGTGATTTTTACATGATCATTCTGAACATATTTATTTCAACCAATTGGCAATTTAGATAAAATAATATAGTTAAAATACAAGGTAATATAAAATAGTCATTTATTCATTTACATTTAAAAATGACATTTTTATTTTTTACTAGGCACTACTTTGTTGTTATTATAGGTTTGCTCAAAACGTTTCCACCTCCAACTGACGCCAAGCAGCAGTGGCCAAACACGGTTCAAACAAGTGTTCCAATTTGAAGGACACAGTAGCTAGTGAAATTACTGAGCAATGAGACTATGATCTGAGCTCAGTTTTATAATCTAATTATTAGACAATCTTCTCTTATATATTATGTGAATTATATAAATAACGAGCTTTTGCCCGCAGCTTCGCCCGCAGCGTGGACTATGGGAAAATAATTCAACCACCCATTTCACCCTCTTAAGGGTGGAATTTCGAAAAATCATTTCTTAGCGGATGCCTACGTCATAACATCTGCCGGCATGCCAAATTTCAGCCCGATCCGTCCAGTGGTTTGGGCTGTGCGTTGATAGATCACTGTCAGTCAGTCAATCATTCAGTCACCTTTGAGTTATATATATTTAGATATAATAAGTATTTAATGTTATGCGATTGAAATGATTCAAGATGTGATGTGTTGGAAGTACATGTGCTTTTTATTTTACAGATGCTTCGTACAGTTATGATCGAAAACTCCATCTGGTTTGTTATTGTATCAATGCATTTTCCATTCCAGAGCCCTCTGCCGGTGAAATGGCTGGCAATAGAGTGCATATCTGACAGCATCTTTTCGACCCAGTCGGACGTGTGGTCGTTTGGCGTCGTGCTTTGGGAGCTGTTCTCTCTCGCCAAGACGCCGTATCCCAACATTGATCCCAGAAACATACTGCAGTTCTTGACTGAAGGGTATGTATATGCCTTTACTTGTAGTAACAAACGGCAGAAGACCGGGGTTGGTAGTATTATATTATCTGTGGCCAGGAATTGATAATTTTAGACTAGAATAATACATATCTATGGGACGATTACAAAACTAGAAAGCCCAGGTTAATAATAATAATAACGCCCAACGATCACATACATAGACCCAAGACCCTAACTAGGGTTCCCTATGTCTAGGGACGCAGGAACTACGAGGATCATGGTCCCACAACAGCCAGACTCAGAACAACTATTTGCGCTTTTTTGTTTGTGCACAAATACTGGTCCTGCCGCGGGAACGAACCTGCTGCTTCCGTGTTATGAGCCGAACTGCTCAATCACCACAGCACAGAGGCTGTCTATAATTATATAGACATTTTACATTAGTAAAATGCTGTGGGAATAAGTTGAATTAAGTGTTTTAAAGTAAATTTAATGCACCCAGGCGTTACAAATTTACACAGTACAAATATTTAATATGTTAGTTAAAAACAATTAACTATTATTATTGGTAATCCTTAAATGTATATAAAATACATATTAATTTGTTGATTGCGCTTCTAGGCTATATTGTATACCTACCTAATTCATACCTTTAAATTCATTTTTTTTGCATAACAAGTACCTACTTAAAGTTCTCCTACTTAAAAATATGTTACTGATGTATTGTAAGACAGTGTACTAGTGTGTTAGTTTATTCTACGTTTATCAACAGGCATCGGCTGGATAAGCCTGCATATGCCGACGATCGCATCTACAGCTTGATGAAGCGGTGTTGGGAACAAAAACCAACCATGCGGCCTTCCTTTACACAGCTCCAAGAGATTCTCGGCACCTTCCTTGAAGATAATGTCAGGAATGTAAGTTATGCTCAAGTTGAGTCAAAGTATAATAGAGTTACCCCGCGTTTTCACTCGCCTTTTACCTATTTTCCCGTGGAAAACCCGTGCCTAAGTAAAAATAATGAATGAGCCTTCCTAATTTTCTAGGATAAAAATACCTCAAAATTATTTTTTCATATATTATTAGTATTCTTTATTTTCAAACTAAATACTACAATGATATAATAACTAATACTAAACACTACCTACTACTACAAAAAAACCATTAGGCCGCGATGACCTATAGACAGTCCAAATGCTCCAGCCCACTACCAGTACGTACCCAGCACGCTGGCAGCATTGCTACCGAGATTACAAGTTAAAAGTATCTTGATCTCTCTATTTGCAAACTGCGTGTGAAGTTTCATATAAATCGTTGTAGCCATTTTTGTCAGAAATGCACAACAAACAAATGAACGTTAGGTTCTTGACGACAGATTTTAACTTGAGTAGGTTTTGAGTACCTTTGGATCTATAGAACAAGTTTTATTTTTAAACTAGTTGCACTCCGCGGTTTCACCCGCGGATAAAAAGTATTCTAATTTACTCATCCCATGGGAAAATTTCACTTTTCCGGGATAAAATGCAGCCTATATGTTAATCTAGTGTATAAGCTATCTTGGTACCCCATTTCATCCAAATCCATTCAGCCGTTTGAGCGTGAAGGAGTAAAAAACATACACACAAACAAACAGACACACATACAAACTTTCACTATAATATTAGTGTGATTAATATATTTCTGGCCTTTTTTTAATACAATTTTTTTAACGTAAGTTATTTCTATGAGACGAGTTGCTCGATTATTGGATGTGTATGACAGCGACATACATACAATAGTGTATGACAGAGACCACCATTTAATTGATGGAACAGAATCCTGCAGTGACATTTCAGTTTCAGTCACTATATATTATTATTTGTATCTATTCAAGAGCAAGATGCTTTTAGAATGGGTACCTATTCTACAAATACGGCCATAGTAGATTACCTATTACTCATTATCACACGTAGAATGTCCTTGACCGTTATGCTAATACTTACCGAAAATCTAAATCTTGTGATATTGATTTAACACAAGTACCTATGACATAGTTGAAGGGTTGAGAATAAAAAAGGTTTAACTGTAAAATTGATAGTTTCGAGAAAATTTACTTTAAACTTACCCGGCTTCATTTTAATGTAGAGTGCTTATTAAGTAATAAAAAAGGTTCATGTAAGTTTCAGTTGTTTGAAAATGTATTAATTCTATTTTAAAATACAAAATATAGTACTAATTCATACAATTACTGAAAAAATATAAAAAATAAATATAATAATGTTTTAATGCTAAGCGAACAGTATTCCTCTGGCAGATAAACCGTTTTTAGACTCAAAATCTCGAGATTTAAGCCTCATTTCGGTATTTTGAGAATGTTTTATTGTAGATAATTTCACGCTGAATCCAACGATATGCACAAGTCATTTTGTGAAAAAAATCAGTTAAACCCTTTTTGTTCTCACCCCTTCAATTGATATATTTGTTACGAATATATTGAAATTAACACTTTTCTTTTACACATTTCAGCATTATGTAGACCTAAACTCTGAATATGTGGACCAAAACTCGAAGCCAGAGGGCCAAGAAGATTACTTGGCGATGATGTGTGCCCCGGACTACAACAACTTAGTGACACCAAGCCCTCATCACTACGTTAACGGAATTAACAACGCAAGGAGTTTCTTCCCGAACCCACCAACTAAAGATGGTAAGTATCGCCACTATTTTATTGATTTCTATCTAAAAATAATATTTTCTCTGAAGGGTCGATCACGATAAGATCGCAGACTAAAGGTATACGTAATTTGATGTTAATAGGTATATTTTGCTTTGTTATATAAGTATCAATATAAAATTACGTTCGAGTATTTAATTTTCCTTTCATTAGTCTGAGGAAAAGATTTGTGTATGTTGGTTTACCTGACAGATTTTTCTGGCTTTTCGCATTCGTTATTAAGCTGATGATAACCTGTATAAACCTTTTGCGTATAAAAATCTACTGGAGAGAATGGCTGACCAAAAAAGCCAACAATGTTCGCCAGTGTATATGCGCAGTACAGGTTTTCGCAACATTGCCAGTTAAAATAAGAACAGCTCAATTAAATTATTGACTTTTGGAAAAGTTTTATGGAAAGTAGAGTTTTAAGACCAACACTAACTTGTACGCAAATTGTGTACTATTATGATTGTAGCAGGTGTTAAAGAGTTATTTATTTACCTTCATCAGATGAAATGGACGATACGACGTTCTGACATTCTGCGTGTGGTAATAAATAAATATAATTATATAAGGGTAATAATGAACGTTGTTTTCGCATGGTGCTACCAGTATTTACTAACGACACCGTTTTGTAGTCTGAAATGCAAACATTTACTAAAACTAAATTTTTTAAATTACAAAACTAATATCTTTGAAAAGATTAGTAGCATGAGCTCGATACATAAACAATTCCTTTCCATAATCTTTAATGTCATAAATGTAATTATTAAAAAAAAGGTAAGTCATCAAACGATTTATCAAAGCGACTTTTACGTCGAAGCAACTGCACCGATTTGAGTTCATAAGCGATTTATCCTACCAACTGTGAGACCAACTTAAACTTTGTTTTCTTTGCTTCACATTCAAACCCAAAAAACTAAACTATTATTTCGTAAAACGGCTGTAATAGAGCTGGAGCATTTTTATATCGTTTTGATACATAAATAATATTCTGATTTGATTATATGCTAAGTTTAGCGTTTATAATTACAGATGAAGAAGGATATCTACAAATGAGTCCGACTAGTAGCCACGATATATTCAGCCCTAAGCCAACAGATACAAAATTTGATTTTGATCCTCGCAAGTTCAACTCGAGACCCTCGGTGGCGAGCAGCTGCGGCTCGGAGCTAACACCGATGCTGACTCTCAACAATCTGCCAAGAAGTGGTTCGGATTCCGATCACGAAGGCAGCACTTCACCATACCTCAAAGTCTGTCCAAGAATCGAGGAGGAAACTGACGAAGTATTTGAAACTAAACAATACAATGCAAAGAACGCGCAGAATACCGCCGTGTCTAACCCTACGTATATAACTTTCGATATTGACATCGAGAAGAAAACACCAATAGACATAAACAGTTATGTCAACATCGTACCGAATGGTCTAGTCAAATAGTTTTACAATCTATAAACTTAGTGAACCAATCTCATTTTAGTTTTAACTGTACATTGTTATATCTATTGCAAATTTCCCATACAGTGATAAGAAACTATCGTTATTTTATCTCCCTTCCATCTTATCATTTTCCTTTATATTACTGGTGTCGATTCTGTGTCGCATTCTCTAAAACTAAACTAAACTTAAAGTATGGCGGTACTCTTCTGATAAAGGGAAAATGAAAAAGACGGAAATATGTTAATTTCGTTTAGCTTTAGAGTATGCAACACAGAATCGACACCATTTTCGTATTAACTTCTACTTGTTCTATCTGTCAATTGGTGTTAGATTTGTTTGTGTTGATGCTTTAGTTATTTAAGTAACACTCATGACCTGTAAATTCGTTGCAGTAGATACGTTAAGGGGGATCGAGAATTGCGAACCTTGAAGCTGTCAAAATTGAGTGCAGATGGCAAAATTGACATGTGCCAGCTTTAGTCAAAAAAGTGAATACGTTTTTGAAACCTTCAATAACAAGTATTATGTCAGTCACACTAAAGTAAATAGACACATGTGAAAACAAAACAGAACACATTTTATACATTCACTGTAGTTTTCAATGGCATTTTTACTTCTTACGATTAAAGGGTCGTATTTATATTTTAGAGGCGTTCTTTACCATATTTTATATCTCGCAGTGTCTTATGTAGGCGTTATAGCTTAACGTAACGAAGATTAATTTAATCTGTCCACAGTAGAAATTAGGTATATGGTCATTAGAGTGATCAATCTCCGAAGGTGACAGAGGTTTCATTTGAACAGAGAGTTCAAATTTAGTAAGATTGGAAACGCACGGAGGAATTGCATTTTTTTTATTAAGAGTTTAGGGCGCTACGTTGTTAAGAACTTTATAATTACTACATATTTTAGTCATTTTTGAAGTGCTGCTGAGATTATATTTGTTACAAAGTTACCATTGTTCTCTTAAAAATATTCTTTCAGAGATAAATATATATATAACATATTATTGCTAGAATGCCACAATAAACACGTGGTTAAAAGCAAAACTAAAATTGTAACTCGTATATAAGAAAATGATGTAGTACATAGATATCATTTGAATATTATTTAATTTATAGCAAGGCATGATAGTTTTTAATTACATTGGTAGGTTTATCAAATATTATAATTATGTAATAGATTATTTTATTTCCACGTGCGTATGATGTGATATTTTGTTATAGAGAGAGTTGGACTCCTAAAACAATATTGTAGAGCATACTAACTTATTTAATATTTATACAATAAAAATGAACCCCACCATTCTAAAGTTATAGTTTCTCTATATACCTACAAAATAAGAATTCGCTTTTTCTAAATCATTCCTTGTCTAATTTTGTATTTATTAAATAAAGTAGTTTCGTTAACCCTAAAATTAAACATTTTTTGAATGTTTTTTAGTATTGTAAAGAAGTAGTACAATACCTACTGATATACCAAAATTGAGTTTTAATTATGCGACGTCTTCTAGTCCAACATGTACGAATACTAGCTAGAAAAGATACGTGCCTGAAATAGATTTTTAATGCTAAAAAGTGTAATAGTAAGTAGTCTATAAATTATTTTAATACTTATTTAAGTTTGTTTCTTACCATTTATCAAATTTATAAGTACCTAATAAATATAGTGCATTTTCCTTTTGTTAGAGAAAAATATAAATGTTGAATTTATGTGTATGTTAACGAAAAAGCGAATATTACCTATACGTACTAAAGTTCTTTTTAACTTGTACAAATATATTGATGTGATATTACACATGTTTAATATACTTTTGTGTTTTATTCCCATATTTATTATATGTATAGATCCTACAGTTAGAAAAATCCCGATTATCTTACTCTCTATCCTTGTCCTTTTTTAATTATTTCATTAATACGTACAGGAACTCTAGCAATTAAAAGCTATATTGGTGTCGATTCTGTGTTGCATTCTCTAAAGCTAAACGAAATTAACATATTTCCGTCTTTTTCATTTCCCCTATATCAGAAGAATACCGTCATACTTTATGTTTACTTTAGTTTTAGAGAATGTGACACAGAATCGACACTATTGTCCTTGTAATATAAATACAAAAGTTCGGATACCTACACCATGTTAATTTTGAATGTCTGAAGCCTACCTAATTATTCACAATCACCAAACTAACGAGCGAATGACGGTCATTTTTAGCAATGTTATCATACACCACCTCTCAATTTTGAGTCATATTATGATTGATGACTATTACAGATAAAAACCATTTAATTTACTTAGTATAGGGAAAAGTTATATAATGTACGTAGGAATAGTGAAGTGAGGAGTGCTAGATTAGGATGGCGAGCACACACCTTGCGAGCGAGCAAAAATTATTATAATCACTTTACAAACAAGCATTGGAAAATTTAAACGGCTTGTATCGGCTGCGCTAGGATTGGGTCGGCATGTATTGTACTTAATACATGCCGACCCAATCCTAGAGCTATAATAGTAAGTAGGTACTACTTACTATTATGTATTCGAATATACTGATTTATGATTTGTTTTTATTTATTTACTTACATTTATGCAGTAGATTAGTCAGCTCTTCGGTACCGGTCATAATTTGCCACAAAACTCACCAATTCGAGTATCGAGATACCCTCGTATTTAAGTTGGCTAGAACAGCTTTGATTATCCATGAAGGCCGGTCCACTTTTCTAGTGGACGAATTTTTCTCGATCTTCTTCCGGCAACGGCCTACTTGAGGCCCACTTGCACTTGAGGCTTACGTAAAGGTGGCCATGATCTAGCTGCCTTCCACTTTTAACGGATGTGTCTTATGGAAGGTCGCACTGTCAGTAAATATCGGTTGAAAGGTTGGGCAACAGCTTCAGAGCATTTTAAAGTAGGCTCATCAGTTTACTGCAGCCAACCGCACTTTCGATCTTAGGTTATTTATGGGTTCTATCTATAGGTATATTCACATTGTTTACTTAGTTGTTTAACATTGATTTTTTCACGTTGCAAAGTCTTTTAATACCACAATATGATCTACGAAGGCAGTTATTCAATAGGTTATATAGGTAAAAACAAAAGCCTCATTTTTACATTATTATTTTAATTTAAACAGTCTATTACACATACACATTTATACGTTCTATGAAGTTCTTCGCTTTGTATGAAGATCTTTTATTTTCTATCCCCATGCCATCACTTGTTTTCGAAATGCTTCGGTGATCTGTAAATAAAATGCTACAAAATCATCTTTAGGCACTAGCTTACTTTATAAACAGGGAGAACAAAGGTTGTGATGATACGTGAACTTCTAAAAAATTGGTCCAAAATCTGTACTTCATACAAAGAGCTTGTTCTATATAGAGAACAACCAATGCAAAGTTACAAAGAGATCTTTGGTATAGATTTTTTGTCCCGATTTTTTAGAAGATCACACATCATCACTTTTTTTAAATATCAGTTGACATTTCAACCAGCGCCTAGTTCCAAACTAAGAAAATCTTGTACTATGGGAACCAGATAACTGATACAATACTTAAATACTTTTGTTTGTAAATAAATACATAGAATACAATATAACACTCATATACAGCGTCACTGGGCGGCCCAGCGTCACCGCGACGAGCGATAAAATTTTCTGGTAATGTAAACTTGCAAATGAATCCATACGGTATCTCTAGTAGGTATAATAATAATCATAATGATCCGACTTACTTGTTTCCCACTTCCAATAACTCCCAGAAAAATAGATTTTATGCTATTGCCTAAATGATCTGAAATCTGTAAAAGAAAAATAATATTTTTCATTAGTCATAATCGGAAAGTAGGTCTAAAGTCGACTGAGGAGCAGGTTGAAAATTAATACTTTTTAGCCCTAGATAAAATATATTTTTATTTATTTTTTTTTTAAGATTTGGCTCCACACTTTTGTGTATTTAGCCAGTGTCAAGTAATTGATAATTTTTCAAGTTATCGATATTTCACGCAAATATGTGTCAAGTCACAGTCGAAGTCGTCAAGTCATAGTCAAGTCAGTCTAGTCAAAGTCACACTTCTAGTAAAGTGGTGGCAACTTTACTTGAAGCTTCTATGGAGTTTTGGAAACAACACGAAAAGAAACGTTTCACCATCATTATACCATTTTCCCACACTCACGCCTGTAATCCAGCACTTAACAAATAAAATTCCACCAATTTTATGCACTAACACTGAAAATAACACAAGTTTTGGAAAATAATACGATGCGGTGACGCAATCTTTTTCGCTTTCCCGCCAAAAAACCAGATAAAATATATAAGATAGATAATAGAGAAATAGAATCATTTTCACCTGACAGCTGTCAAATTATGGAAAACAACCATTTTTATTTTTACATTTCTGTTGAACGATGGTCCAACTTCCTCTACAGCCTCAATTATAGCGTGATGTAAAATTGAAAAAAAATTTTTTTTTTTTTTTAATGACGTTATTATAATTTCATTTCAACTTGACACCCTCTGTGGTGTGGTGGTTGAGCAGTTTGGCTCATAACCTGGAGGCGGCGGGTTCGATTCCGGCGATAGGATAAGTATTTGTGCATAGAAAAAAAGCGCAAACACTTGTTCTCGAGTTTGGGTGTTGTGGGACCATGGTCCTCGTAGTTTCTGGGTCCCTAGACACAGGGAATCTTAGTTAGGGTCCAAGATCTATGTATGTGATCGTTGGGCGTTATTATTACAATAAGATTATAATAATTAACATACTGATACAAAATATATATTATCTTCCCCATTTACAAAATTTTTAGAATTACGCAAATTCTTGAACATAAATGATTTATTTTTGATCTTTGTTACGCTTGCATTTGACCACTGTCTCACCTGATGGTAAGTGACGACGCGGTCGATAATAGAATATGCCAGCCTAGAAAATATGTTCTAAAGTAAAAAAAAAAATAAAAAATCAGGGTTTCATATTCTCGACATGAAACAATTTATTATTCACTTGAGTATTTATTAACTTTATTGCTCTGAGCAAGACATTTATATATTCGTAATTCGGAGAAAGTCGTAATTTGTTTGCTTTTAAGTAAATCGGTGTTTTATGTTGAGAATATTGAAATTTAAATATACTTTTAACTTTTCAATTTATATTACCTAGTAAATAAGTTTTCGAGTCAACACTATATATAACACTGTTCTTATTTCTTGTAAATATTTACTTGAAATGAAGCAATTATACTCAAGAATAAAATAATTATTGGATGAACACTGTCAGAGCCCATTTTAACCGTGTAGAAGGCGGATGTGGGTTATGATTGAAGGGATTTGACCTCTTTTATAAGTTCCTCGTAGAAGGTGACCTTATAGAAGGTGGGAAGTGGATGTAGTAGTGGCTAGGTAGACCGACGACCTGCTGTGCGATCATGTAACTCGATTATAACCGATAGAAACACATTTGTATGGATTTGTCAGTTTCAATACCGTAGTTTATGCGTATAGTTAGTATGAAAAATGTCTCCTGTTGCATTGCAATCAAGGTTTCGTGATCACACCCTTGATCATCATCGCAGAGAGCCGCTGGATTCAGGAGGCGAGTAGACGCTCACAGGGGAGTGTGTGCAGGATGCCAATGTTCAGCAGAGGACGTATTCAGGCTCTTGATTATATATCTTGATAATGATGATAAAAATAATTTCCTTAGCATGAGAATAATAATAATATAATAATAATAATAATATGTGTGGACATCTCACACAACGCCATCTAGCCCCAAACTAAGCAAAGCTTGTACTATGGGAACCAGATAACTGATACAATACTTAGATACTTTTTGTTTGTAAATACATACATAGAATACAATATACCACACACAGACACAGAACAAACATCGATGTTCATCACACAAATGTTTGTCCTGGGTGGGAATCGAACCCACGACCCGCAGTTCAGAAGGCAGGGTCACTACCAACTGAGCTATCGGGCCAGTCAAAAGAATGCTATAATGGTTAAGATTGGTACTTACAGTTAAAGCAGCTGTAGCCGAAGCAGGGGCAGCAGTTGTAGTTGTTGTGTTTGTAGAGTTTTGAGCACTTGCCACCATTAGCAAGGCTAGAAATACAGCCACAACTAACAGCTTCCAGTCCGAATGAGCCATCTTCACAATCACTTACTACTCTGACTTGCAAACCAACTTCTATACTAATTTATATAAAATCCCCAAAATGACGTACGTAACAGAAGCTTTGTTAAACCAACGACATGACGTGAACGTTAAGCAAAGCGTTCACAAATTCTCTGAGATGTAAATTTTTCAATTGTTTATGTTATTGCTACATATTCAACTGCTGACAGAGAATCGTTCGCGGACCGCTTTGTTGCTATAGAATATTCGAAGTGGAGTGATGAGTGATTGAAAGGTAAAGTGTAAGTATCATGTCAACAATTCTGATTATGTATGGACGTCATACGAAAAAAATGACAGATACATTAAAATGTTTTACAACTGACAATCACTATTCGTGATTTTCATAATAGAAGTTATTAAGTTACAAGATTAAAGATGTCTGGACTATCTATCATTTTCAAAAGTGTTGGCACAATGCGTGTTATTGTAACAATTCTGGTGAAGGCGTGAAAATATTGCACCTGTTTTTTTCCAGATCTTTTCAGAAATATATATATATATGTGGTTACGTGTACGATGACTTGTGAATCCAGGAAAAGTGCAATGTTTGTGGAAAGCCGTGTAAACTCTTATAAAAACGAGAAACGAATAGCAGTGCACCTTTTGCCTCAATGCATCACCAGCGCCACATCTGAATATACGAGAGCAATGTAAATTATTTTTCCGCTTGTGCTGTAATACATAATGCAGGATTCACACTCTAACCGCACAACGAGAAACTCCAGCGGAATATAAAAGAAAATACAAGTATACGTTACATTTCACTTTGGACTATATTTATTTTGATAATTCAAGGGGTGAGATCAAAAAGAGTTTAACTGTCAAATTGATAGTTTCGAGAAAATTGACTTTAAACTTCAACGGCTTCATTATAATGTAGAGTGCTTATAAGGTAATAGAAAAAGGTTTATGTAAGTTTCAGTTGCTTGAAAATGTGTTAACTCTATTTCAAAATACAAAATATAGTACTAATTAGTACAATTACTGTAAAAATATAATATAATAATGTTTGTATGCTAAGCGAACTGTATTACTGTTTCATATAAACCGTTTTTAGACTAACTATCTCGAGATTTAAGCCTCATTTCGGTATTTCGAGAATGTATTATTGTAAATAATTTCACGCTGAATCCAACGATACCCATAAGTAATTTTGTGAAAAAAAAAGTCACTTAAGCCCTTCTTGATCTCATCCCTTCAATTATCAACTTAAGAAACAAATAGTGCCTAAAACCAAATTAAATCTACTTAAATTAAAATATTCTCGTCTATTCCCATAAAAATGCCAAGTTTGATAACTGGTTGTCGAACTCGAAAAATATTTACTGTTAGATTACCGGTTGCCTAAAAATATTTATCTTTCCTTCCATAAAACGAGTTTTATGTCCTAAGTATACTTATCTAAAACTGTAATTATGTAAACTTATAAATATATATATGAACCGCGGTTTAGTCACTATCTGCGGGTAGAGTGCCCATTAAGCTGGCGACATTCCCACGTTGAAATTGTTTAAGTTTAGATAAAATACACCTAAGTAATTAACTAATAAGTATGAGAGAAGCCTTATCCTTATTTTTACTGAATAAATAAAATTAAATATTGCAGTTTCACACAAAAATGACGAAATCCATTTGGATCAAGTTTTCAACATGGGTAACACATATTTCCGGAGTCAACAACATAAAATACTTTTGATTCCTGAAAATGTCTAGTTTCCCCAAAAAACGGGTAAAATGCATATCTATCTAATATATGTAATTACTTACTATCTTGTTGTGCTAGTTGCTATCGTTAATGGTTTTAAGATCTTACGGTATAGGGACTTTCTTATCTCTATAAAAAAAATTGTTGACTACATTCCTATCACTTACACACTAAGAAAATCTTTAAATATATAACGTCAAAGTTAAAATCAAAGGATTGTATGGTAAACATGCTATTTGTAGCACTTTTATAAGTCAAAGTAGGGCAATTATTACTTAGGTACTTTGTAAAATATAGTCCCAGGACCCAGGGCCCAGGGGTAAATATAAACTCTAATATTATTGATAATTCTATCTCTTTGCTTAATTGCTTAAATATAGCATTATTTTCTGCCTTCAGTAGCACCTTCGATTAAAATTTTGTCACAACCAGTAGTAAAATAAAAATGTGAACCCAAAATCCTTAATTGCGAGCACAATGCGCTGTAAGCTATTTATCATTCGAAAGGGATGTAAGCGTGCATGCTAAATAATAGTGACATCAGCACAAAAGAACGACCACCTCGTTCTTTTGTGCTGATGGCCCACAGCCACCACGAGCCATTACGAAAGAAGGAAAAAAAAATGTCGTGACAAGACATGTGTACCCCTAGCCTGTACACAGGTCTTGGTGTTTTAGAAAACAAACATGAATATTTCATTGTTTAAAAATTTACCAACCTAATTTGGTTGAATTTGTCTGCTAGCTGTTAGCTGCCAACTCCGAGACAACAAAATAAACAAAAGACAGACAAAACGATTCAAACAAAAATAGAGATCTATCCCTTAGTTTCTGAGATCTATGGTCTGGCTAATTGGAGCAAGGCTTTCAAACCAATCGAGTCTTTCAGTGCGCCGCCAAAGTGAGTTTGATTGTGTAAAATTAAATCGATAGCTGAAAACGGCCTCGCTTCCGTTGTGGGTAACTGAAGTGCCTATTGACCTTTTTGCCAAAATGATGTAGGTAGGTCTACTTAAATGCTATGTACGGACAACCCCGACCGCAGATGTGTGGCCCTTTTGTATTCATAATAAAGCTGAATGAGACGGTTTCTTTTTACCTTTTTTGTATATATAATGTAGTTGGTAAACAAGATCTCAAAAGTAGGGATATTATACCTAATACTTAGCAAAATGTGGTGCAATTCTAACCAATCTGCCATATAAAAGGCAAATCGCTTGATTAAGAAAACTGATTCTTAACTAACTTTTCCACTAATAAAAACAATAATAGATTAGGCAAATAATAAATACAGTTAAAAGCAGTTTAAAAAATCCAGAACTAGCTAATCTAAGGCTGCGTTGCACCATCTATAGTTAAGGTTAAACTACCGTCATAACTGCAGTTAAAACACCCGTGAAGCAGAAATGCGTTGCACCATTTAACTATGGTCAAAATGACGTCATAACTTAACGGTAACTATAACTACGCAAGATTGGCTGGTTAAAGTAAACGTTATAGTCAAAAGCTGTCAAACAGAGCCTCCAACCTCTTTCACCTCCAACCTCAACTTTACCAACTTACCATTTCCGTGTAAAACTTGTAATCAATCATGTCTCTACTGCGAGAAATTTAGTGGGAAAGTTCCTCTGACAGTGCAAATGATGAACAGTATGTGGAGATTAATAAGAAAAAATTGCATCTTCCTAGAATTGATCGCTTCGCCAAGAGGGGACGATGACTCATTGTAGCGAGATTCCGAGTATCCAAAACAATAGCTAGAGCGCTAGCTCTGCACCTGGAGTAACCCAATCACAGATGGAGAATTTGTAGAATCCATTGTAACGTTTATACATCTTTTTTTCATCATCATCAGCCTATACCAGTCCATTGCTGGACATAAGCCTCTCCCAAGGCACGCCACTGAGCCCGATCTTCTGCTCTATTTTTCCAGGTACTGCCAGCTACCTTGCGTATGTCATCGCTCCACCTTGTCACAAGTCGTCCTACACTACGTCTACCGATTCGCAGTCTCCACTCCAGAACACGTCGACCCCAACGGTTACATCTAATAATGTTATAATAAAATTTAAATTCTAAATAGAATTTCACAAGAAATATGTTGTTTGTTAATTCAAATCACACACAAATCCAGTTTTATTTAAAAGTCAATTATTTTTTTACAAAGAATAATTTGTATGTTTTTATATTTTCATTAATTCGTGTTCCATAAGTGTAGCATACCTACATCTATAAATCTATAAATGTGAAGACAATGCAAATCAACATCCAGTGTATTACAATTATAAATTACCTAGTAGTATTTAGTACCCCAATACAATATAGAATATTAAATTACAACAAACGATATTTCCTAAACCTATTTTCAAAACAATTACCACGACAAAGGAAGTTACATTGTGGTTATATGCTCTTTGGGAAGTTAGTGATACTGACTGACATGCATGACACTATTTGATGAGAGTAAGTATATTCTTTGAGACTGATTAACGGGACTTTTGCAGTATTGCCATGAACAAAAATATTATTTTCAAATACTATAGGAAAAATGGCACATCTTCAGACTAGCAACTTAGTTAACCGTAACTATAACAACAATGATGGTGCAACACATGCTGGCTAAACTTCATGGTTAAGGTTAAAGTCATAGTTGATTTAAACTGTAACCGTAACTTTAACTGGGATTACGGTGCAACCCAGCCTAAGTGACAATAAAGCCATAATATTATACTTACATAGTCGAAGCCATGTATTTCAATTTCTAAATATATTTGCTTAGGTACTCTAAAACGAAACATGACGATAAAAATGTAGTAAAGCGTCGACAGTAACCAGTTTAAAAATACTTACTAAAGATAGAACTTTATGATTCGGGTTTACAGCACTCTCGGATAGAGCGGAATAGAATTATCAGCCGGTTCCGGTAAAAACTGCAGCGGAGTGGCTTTTAATGCTTTTTTACTTTCAGCGGAATAAATGGTAAAACTGATATTTAGTTTTATAGCACTCTGGCAAAGTGTAGCAACCTAAGCACTCCATTTTTGGAAACTTCATAGGTGCAAAATTAACTTGTGTCATATAATATTTTTAAGTAGTAATCAGCCGTGTGGTCCTGGCCTATTAAGACCATCCCATCTCTTCCCGCGGGAGTAGGAACCGGTTAAGAGGATTTCCAAGAAAGAACATCATTCTCCTCGGTCTGCATCATAGATTATTTTTGTACATACAGGAAGTCTGTATTTATAATCTACTGCAATCAACAAGACGTCAACCAAAGTGCTAACCCCCTTCTCTTCTTCTTCAGGATTCTTTAACAGTGAATGCCAAAAGGCTGATGATGCAAAGTAGTAGGTACTTAGAAAAATTGACGAAAATACCTACTTACGTACGTAATAAAATTGAAAATACACAAGCAATTTGTAGTAAAATTATTAAATCTAAATCACTTATGGTGACAAATTTATGCATTTGCATACATTTGTCACCATAATACATTGAAATAGTGCATCAGAATAGGTTGAATACTATGGTGAAACATCTTTTCTTCGTGCTCAATAAGTCCGCCATAAATGCAGAGCGGGGCATAATTTAGTCTATTGCAAACAATCTACTATTTTAAATCAGTAGCAATTAACCATTATTATTTATTTTAACATTTTAAACTTTAATTACCTAATTATATGTACTTAGATTATTTTGAAAACTTATGCTGAAACCAACTGAAATGCTGTAAAAGTACCAGTGCTTATTATTATTATTATATATATTATTACTATTATTATTATAATACTAGTTGACCCGCCCCGGCTTCGCACGGGTGAATTAAATAAATTAATAAAACGCGGTCGAACGTGATAAAAATCCTATGGCCTTCTCCTGATTCTAATCTACCTCCCCACCAATTTTCAGCCAAATCGGTTATATGTATATATATATATATATATATATATGTATATATATATATATATATATATATACATATATAGTTAGTGTATATATATAAAAGATAGCCGTGTTAGTTACACTATTTATAACTCAAGAGCGGCTGAACTGAACATATATATATATATATATAAAGATGAGTAAGTATACCTAATCTCATTCGTCACGCAACCTTGTATTGTAGAAATGATGAAATGTCTGAGATGATTTTTCATTTACTAAAACATGTTTGCTTCGCAATTTAAATGCGGAAATGTGGTGGTGTACATTCCGGCGTATCTACTCCGCTGAGGCCGGCTGCGCATCCGGGGACGGATCCAGCGTCTCGCGCGCGCCACCGTCTCCGCTCTGCTTACACAGGAATTACCTTATTACAAACTCGAATCCAACGAGAGAACATCCAGGAATTAATTATACATTCTAAACGCTGTCCATTTTAAAGAATATCATACAGATTGCAAATACATTCTTGGTAATAAAAAAAATTCTAGGGTTAAAAAGTCGAAGCGAATTCTATAGACATGATTCCGAAATAAAATCCAATTTTTGGCTGACTAATAAAAGCCATTAAATATTTCAATTAATTGAAGAATTTAATTTAGTGCAGGTTGAATCGTCGAGCAAAGATCGAGTCAGATATTTCGGTTCATTCATTGATATTCCGATAACGTTGAGCCGTAACAATATGTGACAATAGAGCGAGAGAATGATTTTAATTTTCAAGTTATTTTAAAAATCAAAATCAAAAATCATTTGTTTATTTGCAAGAATACATTATTAATTTGGGTACAAGGTCACATAGTAAGCAGTGGATACGTGCATTCAGCCTGCGAGCAAGCGTGCAAATATTAAAAAAATATTTTTGTTACTACATTACCATTTGTTATTACATGTTACTTATTCCTTGACACTTAAGTTAATCATACCTACTTATATTAGTTCCATTAAAAGTAGGTAGGGTTTTGTTTATTGTAAAGCGCCCCTATTTATATCAGGCGTAAGACAATTCGAGGAGCCGACTAAGGGTGCTGCGGGAAATCCTACTCGTCTTATCCTTTCACGTAGAAAATTAAATGTCTCAGGGTAATATCCGAAGGTTCCGACTTCCGACTCTGTGTTTGGCAGTTGATCTACCTACTGCCGTCCTTGCCTTTTGCGGTTGAATGCTTGAGTAACGTATTATAAGTTACCAGTTAGTACACCAACTATAAACTTTATTTGCTATTGAAGTATAGAACTATATCCTAAAATACATATAGGTAGATTTCATAGATATTAGAGGATAAATAATACGCACGCAAGTAGTACTTAGATACTTATAATGAGTAGGTAAACAGGTAGGTATTTTAGGTCTTTTCGACAATACTTTCCAGAATTTGATTCTTAATAGCACAGACCTAGAACCAAGGCTATGCTTATGAGCAACATTGGTGCAGGTACAGGTTCAGGTGTGTTTTTTTTAAATCATTGGACTAGATTATTTCCGGGTATCAAAATTACTTTTTTGAAAATGTTTGGGTATTTTTCCGAAATTGGCCTTCCTACCAGATGACTGCATTCTCAAGACTCTTTTTGGATGTTTCGCCTTATAACTTCGATTTTCTGATGAACGCCAAAATCACTTAATTGAAAAGCTACTTACATTTGTGTACTTAAAGAAAACACAACACAAAAATATTCAAGTTCGAATAAAGCCCAGCTATTATCCTTCTTATTTTCATTTCCTTGCTCAAAGTCTGTTAGTATTTCAAGCTGATTGCTGATATTATCAGTATGGAGGTTATGAGGGCGCCTCCTTTTTGTATTTTTAGGTCACCGAGATTATGATGCAGTGCGGATGCTGCATTTGCATAAAAGCAACCATTACACACAGCTTCGAACAAATAAAAAATCAATAGCGGCCGGTCATATCTCGACACAACGCGTCCATTGCTATTACCCGGCATAACTTATGCTTGCGTGGGTTTTAGTTGCACATAACTATAATGATAATGTTTTATTTTACTTATACTTAAACCATAAGGGCGAATTCTGTAACTTAAACATTGAATTTAGTAGTTAACATTTGCGGAACATACCACATACTTACCAAGAATATTTTCGTCTGAGTCTCTGGGACATAATATACAATACTACGCAAGCAAAGCCGAAGGTTTTAAGTACCTACACAAGGTATAAATTAAAAACACAATTAGATATTTAGTAAGAAGCAACAACTCTAGCTACATTCGGTAAAACATATCTCTATGCACTATAAGTATTTTGTATAGGAGTTTTGGCGGGAAAACGAAAAAGATCGCGTCAACGCGCGATCGCGTTTCCAAAATTGTATATTTCTATTGCTGCGAAATGGATTATGTATATTATAATGTGATAATCCTTTGGCAATTCTGGCATAACGCTCTTCATCATGTAGATGTTTCAGTGCAATCCAAACGCCCCCGGGCGGGCAACGTTATTACGAGGTTATTCATCATATTGTTACTATTATTGTGGCACGAAGCCTTACATAAACAAATTATAGGTACTTACTACGTTATGTATAGTCGCCAGATTATCGTGTCTATGTCAAAATTAATTGAACATATCTGTTAATTTTTTTTTTTTTTGTTATGGCTTCACACTTTTGGGTATTTAGCCAGTGTCAAGTAATTGATAATTTATCGAGTTAAGTAATATATATGTATGTCAAGTCAAGTCACAGTCCAAGTCATCAAGTCAAGTCATAGTCTAGTCTAGTCAAGTCATACTCCTAGTAAAGTGGTGGCAACTTTACCAGAAGCTTCTATGGAGTATTTTTGAAACAACACGAAAAGATACGTTTTACCATCACTATACCACTTTCCCACACTCATGCCTGTAATCCAGCACTTAACGAATAAAATGCCACCAATTTTATGCACTAACACTGAAAATAACACAAGTTTTGGAAAATAATACAATGCAGTGACACGATCTTTTTCGTTTTCCCGCCAAAACTCCTCGTTAAATATTTGTCAAAAAAAAAAGGTACAAGCGAACAATAAAGAGGTATTATTTATTTAATTTTATTTATTTTTAAATAATATCGTTTTAATGACCCCAGAAAATGTCTTATGGACGTGGTATTCTTAATTTTCAGCGATAAAACACATTTTTGTTAGAAATTATAGACTGATTTTCTAAATGAATGACCTGATAAGATAAGTACTTGATATCCATATTTCATATAATCCACAAAAAGAACTCCACAAAATTAACACATTTTCATGCGTAGGCTCAGTTTGACATTGAATTATGATTTTATGTTATAGAATATTTTTTTTAGTGAAGTTTCAATTTAAATATATTTATTAAATTGGAAACCGTTTTTACATAAAACAATAAAAAGGGAACTTAATCAAACAAACCACTACCAGTAGGCAACGTGCCCAATATGCTGGCAGCATTGCCACATTGAATGGCAATGCTCAATCTTTGGCCGAAGTAGAGGCCAGCATTTTGGTCACGTGTGGCTTCGAATATTATTCATATGTTATTATTTATTTATTATTTTTATGTAATTATTGGTTATAGAGACCGCGTCACTCATCTTGGGTTAAGTATATTATATGATTGCTTGTAGGTACGTGGGACACTCAGAAAGTTTTGAGAAACTAAAAAAATAACTTCTATGAAAAAAATTTTTCACGTAATCTTTTCATAGAACTCTCTACCAGCCTCTATACAAAGTTTCATGCGTCTGAACCAATTTACAAAACATTTTTCCAGTCATCCGCAGACACCTCTTCCACGGCCTTCTCAAACGCTGCTAGCGTGACTTCCAGCGATAAAAACTGTATCCCTTTAAGCCGATTTTTAAATTTAGGGATTAAAAAGAAGTCACACGGAGCCAAATCAGGACTGTAAGGAGGGTGTTCCAAGACTGACCGGTGTGGAGGCATGAGTGTAGGAAAGTGGTATAATGATGGTGAAACGTTTCTTTTCGTGTTGTTTCCAAAACTCCATAGAAGCTCTAGTAAAATTGTCACCATTTTACTAGGAGTATGACTTGACTAGACTATGATACGTATTACAGAACGATGCTCAGTCATGGATTGGTGCTTAAGCAGAGATTTCATTCATAAAGTGATCAATTAATGAATGAAATCTGTGCTTGAGCACCAATCGATGACTGAGCATTGTTCTGTAATGCGGACCTCAGACCTGAGACTTGACTTGATGACTTCGACTGTGACATGGACTTGACACATATTTACGTGAAATGTCATTAACTTGATAAATTATCAATAACTTGACACTGGCTAAATACACAAAAGTGTCGAGCCAAAACATAAAAAAAATCTGTGGAATTTTCAGCGGGAAAACAAAAAAGATCGCATTGTATTATTTTCCAAAACTTGTGTTATTTTCAGTGTTAGTGCATAAAATTGGTGGCATTTTATTCTAGTGCTGGATTACATGCATCAGTGTGGGAAAGTGGTATAATGATGGTGAAACGTTTCTATTCGTGTTGTTTCCAAAACTCCTTAGAATCTTCTGGTAAAGTTGCCACCACTTTACTAGGAGTATGACTTGACAAGACCTAGGCTAGACTATGAATTGACAACTTGGACTGTAACTTGACACATACAATATATATGTATAATTATATATAAAATTAATTACTTATACTGGCTAAATACACAAAAGTATGGAGTCAAACCAAAAACATAAAAAAAGTATTCTGTGACTTTGACGCTCGAGAAAACAGCCTCTTTGTTTTTGTAATTTGTTTGTTTTGAAAACTTAGGCTGGGTTGCATCGTAATCCCAGTTAAAGTTACGGTTATAGTTTAAATCAACTATGACTTTAACCTTAACCATGAAGTTTAGCCAGCATGTGTTGCACCATCATTATTGTTGTTATAGTTACGGTTAACTAAGTTGCTAGTCTGAAGATGTGCCATTTTCCCTATAGTATTTGAAAATAATATTTTTGTTTATGGCAATACTGCAAAAGTCCCGTTAATCAGTCTCAAAGAATATAGTTACTCTCATCAAATAGTGTCATGCATGTCAGTCAGTGTCACTAACTTCCCAAAGAGCATATAACCACAATGTAACTTCCTTTGTCGTGGTAATTGTTTTGAAAATAGGTATCGTTTGTTGTAATTTAATATTCTATATTGTATTGGGGTACTAAATACTACTAGGTAATTTATAATTGTAATACACTGGATGTTGATTTGCATTGTCTTCACATTTATAGATTTATAGATGTAGGTATGCTACACTTATGGAACACGAATCAATGAAAATATAAAAACATAAAAATTATTCTTTGTAAAAAAATAATTGACTTTTAAATAAAACTGGATTTGTGTGTGATCTGATTAAACAAACAACGTAGTTCTTGTGAAATTCTATTTAGAATTTAAATTTTATTATAACATTATTAGATGTAACCGTTGGGGTCGACGTGTTCTGGAGTGGAGACCGCGAATCGGTAGACGTAGTGTAGGACGACCTGTGGCAAGGTGGAGCGATGACATACGCAAGGTAGCTGGCAGTACCTGGAAAAATAGAGCCGAAGACCGGGCTCAGTAGCGTGCCTTGGGAGAGGCTTATGTCCAGCAGTGGTCTGGTATAGGCTGATGATGATGAAAAAGAGATGTATAAACGTTACAATGGATTCTACAAATTCTCCATCTGTGATTGGGTTACTCCAGGTGCAGAGCTAGCGCTCTCGCTATTGTTTTGGATACTCGGAATCTCGCTAAAATGAGTCATCGTCCCCTCTTGGCGAAGCGATCAATTCTAGGAAGATGCAATTTTTTCTTATTAATCTCCACATACTGTTCATAATTTCCACTGTCGGAGGAACTTTCCCACAAAAACTCTCGCAGTAGAGACATGATTGATTACAAGTTTTACACGGAAATAGTTTTAGAAAAAGTTTTACACGGATAGGGAAAATGGCACATTTTCAGACTAGCAACTTAGTTAACCGTAACTATAACAACAATAATGATGGTGCAAGACATGCTGGCTAAACTTCATGGTCAAGGTTAAAGTCATAGTTGATTTAAACTGTAACCGTAACTTTAACTGGGATTACGGTGCAACCCAGCCTTAGTGTTATTGTTCAAAGTGTTGGTGCTTCAAATGTTTTTTAGTTTGTTTTTTGATTTTTAAAATAACGTTGTTCCATCAAAAAGAATAAAAAGACCCTATGCTGTAACTTTAGTTTAACTATGTATAGGTATGTTTATGGTATAAAACAAAGAGCATATAACCACTACGTTTTAGTATAAAATTTGTTAGTTCATGGTGTTTCTGTTATGGTTATTTTCTGGTGTTATTAAAAAAATATGTAGATCGATTACATACTTTTGTAAGTACTTAATTAGGTATTTACTATTGCACCAAAAAAAATTAAGTGGTGTAGTTGTGGAGTAGAACTCGAAAAAGTTTTTTACTTACACAGTCATATATTAAGTTAGAGAGTATCTAATTTATATTTTTTTGCTGTTGTAGGATTAGCGATAGGCATCGCAACATACATTCATATTACTGTTGCAACTAGGTAAGCTAATTGAAACATTGTACAAGAACTTAAACTATAACCTAAGTACCTTTGAAGAAAATTGGATTCAAGATGCTCCTATCATGTATCCAGTACTTATATGTAAATGAAGGTGGTACTACATACCTGTAGCAAACTACTTATTTCACCTAAAAAGTAAGTTCCTTTATCTATGAAGTTTTATATTAGTTTTATGAAATAGGACTCATGTTTTATTTTAAAGCTTTACTTTAGAGTAGTTCCATTTGAGGTTAATATTTTTTATTACAGAAAGGGTGCTGCAAATTTTTCTTTATTATTTATTTATTGTTTAAGTTCTATCTATTTAATAACACTAGCTAGCTCATGTGTGGTCACCAGTAACTTAAAGCCCCTTGATTTGCTAATCATACCTACATGTACATACTGGAACTGGAACCATGGTATTTACAGTGTTAATGGTTATTTACACAACATGCCTATGAAGGCATTGAAATGTCCTCTCTGATGGCAATTAAAATTCTAGTGTAAAAGTGCAGCTTATAGTCTGCGAGCTGATGCATAATTGCATTGTTTCTTGCCTACACACACTAACATATAAATAAATAAAATAAATAAATATGTGTGGACATTTCACACAGCACCATCTAGCCCCAAACTAAGCAAAGCTTGTACTATGGGAACCAGATAACTGATACAATACTTAGATACTTTTTTGTTTGTAAATACATACATAGAATACAATATAAACACCCAGACACAGAACAAACATCGATGTTTATCACACAAATGTTTGTCCCGGGTGGGAATCGAACCCACGACCTGCAGATCAGAAGGCAGGGATACTACCAACTGAGCTATCGGGCCAGTCAAGAAGAAATAGGTTTTCAATAATAATCATTTTGTTCACCCTGCATTTATTATTATTATGTAACTACATTTCAAAATGTGTAGCATGCATTAATATAATATTGCAATGGATAATCACAATTGAAGGGGTGAGAATGAAAAGGGTAAACTGACTGAAATTGATAGTTTTGAGAAAATTGTCTTTAAATGTCAATGGCTTCATTTTAATGTAGAGTGCTTATAAGGTAATAGAAAAGGTTTATGCAATTTTTAGTTGCTTGAAAATGTATGATTTCTATTTTAAAATATAAAATATAGTATTAATTCGTAAAATTACTGTAAAAATATAATACAATATAATAAATATATTAATATTTTTATGCTAAGCAAACTGTATTCCTGTGTCAGATAAACCGTTTTTAGACTGAAAATCTCGAGATTTAAGCCTAATTTCAGTATTTTAAGGATGTACTATTGTAGATAATATCATGCTGAATCCAACAATACCCATAAGTCATTTTGTGAAAAAAATCTGTTAAACCCTTTTTGATCTCAGTACCCTTCAATTATCTTTGATATGTGATGAAATTATGTATTACAATATTACAGTCAATTTTAATGGATGTAGACCACCTTTTTATTGATTATGAAGATATAATAACCAGCAAATCCCCAGTTAATGACTTAAGCCTAGCATCAAACTGTAGCTGCTTGTATTGAATATCGCTAGGGAATCACTATTTAGGGATCTATCTGTGCTAAACTGATCTGACCCATAACTTTGAAGATCCCAAGAACCCCTTAGCAACTAATAGCTCAATTATTACATTTGATGTTAATAAAGATCACAGGTGATAATCTTGGTACTTGTCAATGGATCAAACCACAATCATTATGTTTGTGGATCAAACCATGGCCTTAGTGATACTTCTTGGGTAACACTAAGGTGATTGAAGTTGCTTTAACCCTTTTAATCATTCCATAGTAACTATAAGGCACCCATATAATTATGCATGTCTGTTGACAAACCTTGCTTAGTAAAAATCTATATTTAATAAAAGATAAGGGAAAAGGATGAATAGATGTGCCATCCAATTATTCTTTTCCTCCATCTTCGAGAAGGTTAGAGAGTAAAACTTACTAACCCATCCGAAGCCGAAGCGGGTTACCTAGTATGAAAATAAGTTCTTGAGCTATCTCAAGAACTTATCTCTATAGAAAAAAAACTGTTAAATAGGTAGTTAATATTTACTGCAAGGGTTATTGACCTTCCCACAGTCAATTTTCGAAATATTTAAAGTTATTAATATAATTAGGTACATTATCCTAATTATTCCTGTGCATCTACAGATTTCATTAAAAAATTGACTCCCTGAAATTTTTCTTATAAATTAGATAAGTTGACATAAACTATAGACATCCTGCTTTAAAAACTCTTTTATAATCTATACAAATGCGTAAAGAGAAGTTCTAGATTCATTTTATAAGTTTTAATGTAAATTTATTATTGAACCCGGGTGCCACGGCAAGCGTGAGTAAAATAGCTAACTTCAATATTTAGGGCACTTTCCTTCCTGGGGCATTGGTTTCGTCCACCGTCCATATTAGTGATTAATGTACAATGTTCCTTCCGCCCGGTGACGCTGTAAAGGTCGGTGGAGACCAACAGCATTACCCCTTCAAAACAAATACAATGTTCCATTTTGATTTGACCGATGACGCTCTTTTCGCCCTCTGTATAGTTTCGAACGAATATGAGTTTTAACTGTAACTGACCACACACTACATACATAGCGCTCGAATGTTATTCGCGCCACAATGGTGCACTTTTAATTAATGCAGATTTTTTTTGAGGGAGGAAATGCCCTCGCACTTTCCTGCCACCACGTTGGTGGTGGTAGGGGGTATATGGGAGTCGAACCCACTAAAAACCCCCTGTGATCTGCCGGGATGGGGCGAGATGTAGACGCACTGCATTAACCATCTCGCCCCGGCGGTAGGCCCTTTCGGGCCTCTGCGCCAGGCTAATAGTATTACTTAACTGGCAACCTTTTTTTACTAGATGATAGTACTTTTCTGCAAAGTTTGTCTAGGTAGGTAGGTCCTACCACCGCTTGGCCAGTTATTCTGCCGCTAAGCAGTAGTGCGCAAGCACTGCTGTGTTCCGTTTTGAAGGGCATTTGTAGCTAGTGAAATACCTGGCAAATGAGACTGCTCTCACAGTCTAGTAATCTTATTACTAGATTGTGCTGATGTCTCCACTGCGTGTCACGCGAAACCCTATACTTTAGAGTTCAGAGTGACACTGCAACTGATATGGGCACTTGGGCAGCCGTGTTGCTTAACAACAGGCGAACGGTGAGCCCGTCACCTCATTTCATAACATTAAAAAACCTCTGGCACAACACTGTGTGGTGTAACACCATGCACACCAACACGCATCAATATTAGTCGGGCCGCCTTAACAAATAGTCGGGTGGCTGCTGTGTTCTCTGATTTACGTGAATACGTGACGACGCGTGGCGACCGCGGTTTCTGGAGGCAAGAGGCAGCCTTGTGTTGCCCGTGTGTACGTGTACCCAATGCTAGCTCTGATTAACAACATGCAACTCCATATCTTTCGGTAACATATCCTTTGCTGACTTTGACTCATGTACCTCACTCACTTTAACTCTTTATAAGGTCAGTCACTAATCATCTTTATATATAAAAATGAATCTCTATTTCCCTTAGTCATCGCATCACGGGTAAACGGATAGAACATTTTCGCTGATTCTATTTTTATTGTGTGTATTATTTTCAGGAGAAGGTTCTTATGCAAGAAATTGTTAAGAAAGTATTGAAAAATTTTTACCACGCGGGTGAAACCGTTGAGCACAGCTAGTTTTTAAAAGTTACAGTGCTGTCGGATGATTGCTTTATAAATATAGGTACCTACTTTTAGTGTTCCAGTGCTCTCTCATGGTAACATAGCTTGCCGATACATTGACATTAAACTTGTTGTTCGTAATCAGGAACGCGATAATTTCTTTTATAAAATGATATTTTAACCAGCCAACTTGCTTTTTTTAAATGTAGGCAACGCGTGTCGTGCGTGGAGGTGGTGCTCGCCTCTCGAAACAGACCATACCTTTTTTTTTTTTTTTTTTTTGAGGGGGGAAATGCCCTCGCACTTCCCTGCCACCACGGGGGTGGTGGCAGGGGGTATGTGGGACTCGAACCCACTAAAACCCCCCCGTGATCCGACCGCCGCCGGGATGGGGCGAGATGGAGACGCACTGCATTAACCAAACAGACCATACCTGCACCAAATATGGTGTATTACATGGTTATAGACTTACAAACAAAACTTTCCCTTTTTTTTACGTTGAGGAATGACGTGACGAGCTAGCCGTTCGCGTGATGTTAAACGACACGGCTGCCCATATCAGCTGCAGTGTCACTCGGAACTCTAAAGTATAGAGGTTCGCGTGACACTGCACTGCGCACGTCATCCTGAGACATCAGCACAATCTAGTAATAAAATTACTAAACTGTGAGATCAGATCATAAAGTCTCATTTGCCCAGTAATTTCACTAGCTACAGTACCCTTCAAACCGGAACACAGCAGTGCTTGCGCACTACTGCTTGGCGGCAGAATAACTGGCAAATCGGTGGTACCTACCCAGACGAACTTTGCAGTAAAGTCCTACCACCTAGTAAACCTGGCAGAATCGATATCAAGTACTTAAAATAATTTGAATATAATCAATAATTACTTATTAAGCACAGTTAACGTGTGTCTGAGATGTGACATAGGTTCATATTCATATCATATATTTTAATTTTCACGCTTTTCAAACGAAATCTAATAGGCACGCGACCAACCTCAATAATAATTAAGTATGTTTTAGCTTGTTTATTATCATATTGTCTTTAAATAATAATTGTACTTCGTAGGTCGTAACACTTTCTATTGTATCTTTACAGACTCCACTTAAAATATTATTATTACAATGAACTTCAGCCAAACAAATGAAATGAGTGACTTCAGATTACCCGCAAGAAGTCATGTCAATAATGCGGTAGATCATGACATTGATGACAATAACGTCGACTCTCAAAATGTTAAAAATGAACCATCGCATGGTTATGTTTTAGATTTTGTGAATATAAATTCAAGAAACCGGATTATTTTCAAGGAGGAGAAGGAAAACTTACTTGAAAACCATAATGCAAACGAAACCATGCCAACGTCTAAAAATTTTAAAGATAAGAATACTAAGAATATACTAGCTAATGGTGTTATTAGTGAACATTTGGAGATAAAACAGGAACCAATTGAACAAGACAATTTCGAATCCAATTTAGTAAGTTTAAGCTCAAATAACAGAATTATTTACAAAGAGGATACGGAGGAGTTGTACAAAGAACACATGATTAAAGAAGAGTTAGTTTTGGGACCCGAAATTATACAAGGACTTACTAAGAAGAAACCGTTACGTGAAAAAATAATCTTTGCAGAAGATACAATCTTAGTATCTGAAAAGAATAGGAAAAAAGCATTCGAATGCAATACTTGTTGTAGGATGTTTGTTTATAAAAAATACTTTATAAAACATAAGCGTGAATGTGCTTCTGTGTTTACTTGCGATTATTGTGAAAACATTTTTTATAGTCGGGATGTAATAAGTCGTCATATTAAAAATCACATGAAACGAATTTTCAAAAAAAAAGATAAAGCAATAACAGCAATAATGACAAGGAAAAGAAATCACTCTTCTAAATTAAATAATGCTACATTTGATAAAATATGTGATATCTGTGATAGAAAGTTTGTCTTTATAGACAGTTTGATGCGACACATGCAATCACATAACTCGCATGAAAATATTGATAGTTCTAATTATAAGTGCGATATCTGCGGAAAAGTTTATTCTTATCAAAATAATTTACATCGACACATAAAAGTTGTTCACGCTGGAATAAAACCATACAAGTGTAAGGAATGTGACAAAACATACATACAAAAATCAGATTTTCTAGTTCATTGCAAAAAAATTCATAAAATTCAAACTGAATATACGCAGAAGAAAAAACAGATAACAGCTTGTCAATTTTGCAACAAGTCGTTTACTGACAAGCCAAATTGCAATCGTCATATAAAATACTACTGCAAATTGAATAAAAACAATAATTTAAATAAAATTATACCAAAAGAAAAGTTCCCGTGTAATGTCTGCGAAAAAACTTACATTCGCAAAGAAGACTTAAGACATCATATGAAGAAGCACCTTGGTACCAGAGTTACATACAAGTGTGATTATTGTAGTAAAGATTTTATAAAAAAGTATTATCTCCGCTATCACATTCATAGTAAACATATGAAAATAAAAAATGTTACAGTATATCCTTGTGACAAATGTAAAAAATCTTTTATAAGTCCATGGGGCTTAAATCTGCACAAAAAAGCACATTTTAACACTAATTTGTATTCTCTGTATTGTAATTTATGTACAAGAACATTCAAAAGAGCTGAGAACTTGGAGAGTCATAAAAAATTTCATCTCGAACTAAACACAACTAAATACCTATGTGACTTGTGCGATAAGGTATATGAAGCAAAAAATAAAATTACAACTCATATGCAGTTAGAACATGGATTTAAAAAAATTTCATGTTCTAAATGTAAACAGACTTTTCGTCATTACTCGGGATTAGCGATTCACAAAAAAAAATGTGGCGCTACCGCATCGTCTCAATGATGTTATCGGAAAATAAGGTAGGTAGACGAGAAATACAAAGAATATGTAAAACTAAAAATAGGTATCTTTTTTAAATGTGAATATTGCCCGTCTGTACTGAAGTCTATTAAAATACGATTCAGCTAAGCAACACTCCCCGGGTTCTCGTATACGTTTTTTAAATTCGTGTCGACTTGGTAGACCAAATACTGATCCCTCTAGTTTTTTTTTGTTTTGTCTCCACACTTTTGTGTATTTAGCCAGTGTCAAGTAACAGATATTTTTTCATGTTTATTCATATTATATAATGTGTCAAGTCAAGTCACAGTCACAGTCCAAGTCATCAAGTCAAGTCATAGTCTAGTCTAGTCAAGTCATACTCCTGGTAAAGTGGTGGCAACTTTACCAGAAGCTTCTATAGAGTTTTGGAAACAACACGAAAAGAAACGTTTCAACATCATTATACCACTTTTCCACACTCATGCCTGTGATTCAGCACTTAACGAATAAAATGCCACCAATTTTATAGCACTAACACTGAAAATAACACAAGTTTTGGAAAATAATACAATGCGGCGACGCGATCTTTTTCGCTTTCCAGCCAAAACTCCAGCCCTCTTTAGTTACCTGTTGATAATCGGCTGTCTCAATCAATGAGCGTACAGCATTTGGCATGTTGACATGATACAAGTTTGAAAAACGTACGAGAAACCTGGAGCTAGGGAGATATGAAGCTGTCAAACTTCAATACAGATGAGCATAAGTCTTGCAATTGTAACTTGTTCTAAAATAACTATAAAAAGCTGTGCAGCTCCTAGTACAGTTTCATAATTATTCTGTGGCAACTCTTTAAAAACTAGTATTTCTTATAAGTGCATATATTAACACAAAATATATGCTATGTATTTTATTTCGTTTGCAAAACTGTATGTTTTGGATCCAAAGGTATAATGAGACTGTGACAATTTTATTAAGATTAAATTATTCTGTTTTTAAACATCACAAACATTAGTGTACTGCGTATTATATAGATGTCACTAGTGCTATAATTTGTTTTATGGTATAAGTAGCGGTAAAACCTTAGCGCTGCGCGTCATTGCGCAGAAGTAAAAAATTTGGTGTGATACCTAATTTTTGACTTCTGCGCAATGACGCTACGCAATGACTGCACAATGGCGCAATGACGTACTTATACCACTAGTCAATTATTTTATTTTCACTTTTTACTAGAGCAGGTTTATTAAATTGATAGATAGGTACATAAAGTATTGTAACACTGCATCAAAAATAATTAAAAACGAAATGAACAAACTTAACAAAAATCAAAGCTATCTCTTCCAGAAAACCTAAGACTTGCCTTATTGAAGCTTGTAAAGTGTGCTATAAATAGTTACTGATTACTTACTGGTTGATCCATTTTTAATATCGCAATAATTGTAGTTAATAGGTTTATTGAATTTACCTTGCACGTGCCTTAAAGAAGCTCACTTTTTAATGCGCATTTTTAATTTTCTTTTAAATTATTTTAATAAGAACCAAACTATTACCAGTACTTGTATATATATTTTTCTATACAATGTTGAGTAACCCATTAGCGCTGTATTGCAATAAAATGAAGCATAGTTGTAAGTATTACGTAAGTATGTATTTACCTACTAGACATTCTGTTTGTTTTAATATAAGATATGGCTGATTCCCAAACGAATCCAAAACAGCTCCAAGATGTGTTGAAAATCTATGTAATAACTGTTATGTAATTACATAGATGTTTGTCCGTTTCATAAAAGATATTCTCATATCGTTAGTTTGTGAATCCCAGCTAGCTCCCGCTTTTAGTAGAACAAGGGCGCGTGAAATCAAGCTAATGAACAGGGCTCGATTGTCTAGACTTATATCACAAACCGCAAATTTTTTTGAGCTGGTTTCACTCGCCTATATTCTTACGGTACTTTCGTTGTGTGTAAGACTTTGACATAGTGCGGTCAGTACATATAGGTACTTTCTTTACGGTTGTAAAAAAACCGCGTTAATGTTTGGGCGTGGGTCTAATTTGACAACTGCTTTATATAGCCATACTAATAATTATTATGTACTACATTATTTTATTATTAATTTTATGTTTTGGTTTTTTGAAGAATAAATGTAATTTATAATATCAAATCAATCTGCTTTTATTTATTTTAAATTTACTGCTCATTAGGTAAGTAGGTAGGTTGGTATGTATCATCATCCCACATCACGTAGGTCATAAATCTTTAAGTACTTGGTTATTAACCGATCAAGTGTAAAGGGGTGTATTTTCTATTACGTTGAGTTTAAATCTTGTTTATCTATCTAGTTTATTAGGTAGAAATCTATAGCTATGGAGATTGGAGTCGTGAAAAAATCTACTAAGGCAGGGTTTGGTTTTGTATTGAAGTAAAACTTCTTTACGCACTCTTGGCTGGGAGTAAGCTTGTGAACGCGAGGTGAACAGAAGTTGAAGTTGGTTCACGCAGATCTCCATTGTCAACATAACAAAGTTAATAATTTGTATTAGTATGTTGGCGTGTTCGGTAAAATGACAATTTATAATTGTCAAGATGGCGACATTAACATTAAACAAAAACAAAGTAACACCCGCCGATAGAATAGAATAGAATATTTATTTATTTGTGCAAAAATAATAAATTCAGTTTACAATCAACGAACTAAGTATATAAATGATTTAAGCTCATTCTCATAATTTCGCTGCAGCACAGTAGGATTCCCTGCGTTGTGCCGAACAGTACTCCTCCAATGAAACATAACAATAAATTTATCATAAAAACTATCAAGCATATTATATAACTAACACAATACAATAATAAAGAAAGAATAACAAATTATTCTCAACAATTATAACAACAATAGTTTCTTTACCCATTACTATTACCGAAAACTATATAGAAATCATTTGTGCATGTATGAGTGATATGAGGTATGAGTGTATTTGGATGGTATTATGTGTATATAAATTTGAATCTGTGTGTTTTAAACGTAGGTTCTGACCGACAACAGAGGAATAATCGTCAACTGTGTGGATGTTTTGCATATATATATTTATTTTTGTCTGTTAAAAAATGTTGAGAGTGCGTGATATATAGTGTACATGTGCGTGTATGTGTATGTATTTAGGATGTGTGTGTATGTAGGATTGTTGGTATTGTCTGTATGAAAATGAGTAGGTAGTTAATTGTGTAATGGTGTCTAGTACATAGAATTGCTTCTTAATCATTTTAATTCAAGCTGTTTAGGTCCTATTTTGTTTGTGGAACTATTGACTGTTTATGCATTCAACATTTCCACATATATTAAATACTACCTAATAGATAACACGTAATATCTCTACAGTGGCTTTGTGACTCAATCCAGATAGGTAATTGATTATTTTACGTTTGCAAACTTGCTTAGTGTCATTCCGGATTCCAAGATTTTATAGACAGATGGAACTAAACTAAAAGAAGTTTTACTTTAGTCGCGTGGTCTAAAGCACATTCGTTATTTTTTGAGGTAGGTACATACGGTATCCATATTCTATAGTAACACAACGGAGAGGTCTCTATTTCCACATTCGAACTCGGACGATTAGCTTTATCGCCGGAAAAGTACTTAACTATACTGACTCCTCGTGCTCTCTGTCTGTTTTATGTAGGTAGGTTACATGGAGCACAATTGGGCTTAGTCCAAATTGTTTTGAACAGCTACTTAGCTGTATTATTCACAAGTTGTCAGCTTGTTCTGAGTCTGGGTGTTGTGGGAACATGGTCCTTGTAGTACCTGGGTCCTAGACACAGGGAATCCTAGTCAGGGTCCAGGATCTATGTATGTGATCGTCTATTAAGTAGGTACCTATTAGCCATGGAGATTGGAGCCGTGGAAAAAAACTACTAAGGCAGGGTTTGGTTATTTTTATTGAAGTAATACCTCTTTACGCGTGCTTGACTTCGGGCGTAAGACTGGCAAATGCGAGGCGAACAAAAGTTGAAGTTGGTTCACGTAGATCTCCATTGTCAACATAATAAAGCTAAAAAATGTATTATTATGTTGGTATGTCCGGTAAAATGACAATTTATCATTTTCAAGATGGCGACATTAACATTAAACAAAGCTATACCGGCCGATAGATGGAGCTAAACTAAAGAAGTTTATCAAGTATGACTGTATATTCCAAGGAAATTTAATATTAGGTATATAACTAAACACTATAAAACTTCTTTGTATATTTACTTTGAAAAACATAGAGTAGACTTCGATACGGAACTTCTCTGGTGGATACAGTGTGATACAGAGTACAAATAGAAGTTATAGACATGCTATTGCGTATTTTGCGGTACATATATAGGTATATATATATAAATCAGATCTCTAAGTACCTACATTCGACATCCGAGAAACTTTGAGAAATCACTTGGCAATTAGCATAACGAGCTGCATCGTGTAGGTATACTTATGACTACGTTAACACAAACTCGACGCCGGCAAATGACGAATACTATCCTTCATCAAATTACCACTCGAGAATATTTACTTCTCAACAAACAAGAGGCCGAAGTGTCTAAAGACATACACTAGGCTCGTTATGTTAAGCATCATGCCGTGCATGTTCTCAGCTCGCGTTTTAGTTATAATCCGTTTCAGTGGCGTAACGTCGATACCGACAATACCTACCTGTACTTTATATATATATAGGTACTGCAATAGAATTTCACAAATCTGCCGCTTAATAGATAACAGGACTTTTATTATAAAGACTAGCTTCTGCTCGCGGCTTCGCCCGCGTGGTCTATAGGAAAATAATTCAACCACCCATTTCACCCTGGATACCTACACTTTACAAAGAACACACCCTCCAAATTTCAAGTCTCTAGGACCAGCGGTTTAGGCTGTGCATTAATATATAAGTCATTCAGTCAGTCAGTCAATCAGGACTTTGAATTTTATATTTATAGATAAAACGGGTTTGCCACAGAAATTGTCAGAACATAATTTTGAATAACCTCGACGTTTTGACCAAGTTACATTGGCCGTTGTCACGAGGGGACTGGAGTAGCGAGTGTCAGCATCGTGCAGTCAAAATTAGGTTATGATAATTTTTGTGCGTGAATATACATACCCGTTTTATCTTAGTAATACGAATTCAAGCAGTGAAAGTTTAAAAAGTTTAACAGAACATTTATGTTGATATTAGTCACAATATCAAAAATGTTGAAAATGCAATAAGTTCCTTCTACGATTTACCCCGGTAGGTGGCCTTTGGGTATCTCACATTAGCCAAGTCCAAAATGGGATCTATAAAACATACCTCTTTAAGGTTTACCTAATGAAATATCAAGAGAGCAAGAGAAAGATAAAAACGAGGTAGACAACAAATTTATAAATTTACTATACTTATCTAAGTACATAGGGGCCATTCATAAATTAAATGTCATATGAATTTCATGATGTTTGATCCCTCCCCCATCCTTGTCGCAGCTGGTCAATTTGTGCACCCCCCCAGTGTGATGTCACATATTTCGCAATTTTACATTCAGAAATTTATACATTAAAAAATTTGTATTGTAATACTTAGATATAAAATATTATATTTTATAAAAAATTGATGTCACAATATTTGGGACCCCTCCCCCCTCTTGTCACATAATGTCACAGTTTGTCGACCCCCTCCTTCCCCCTTAACGTGTGACGCAATTTATGGATGGTGCCATATCCGTAATTGGAAGAATATTAGTATGTCCACACATATTATTATTATTATTTATTATATAGGTAGATAGGTAACTAGAAAAAAAATTAAATATATTTTTCATTTCAACAGGGCGTTGGCGTCTGTAATGTAAATATGGGTTCGCGGAACCGGAAAATAAGTTTCATGTTTGTACCCTTTGGCTTTGTACAGCAGAGCTTCATCGAGGGCTGGGAGGCGACAGGCGACAGGCGCCGAAACAATTTTATGAGAACAACTCGCCACTTTATGAATAGTAATCACATCCCGCGCCGCCTGCCCCCGTTCATTTATCTCGCGACCAACCGACGATGAAATGTAGATGAGGCCTCCTGATACTCCACACTTTTACTTTGTAATTATAAATGGCCCAGGAGCAATCCGCTTAAATTATTGGAATTTGAGTGGTCTCTAGAAAATTGGTAGAGCTTTCTATTACGCAGCCGCATTTTGTAAATAGTCAATGACGGCCTTAATTGGTTGCTTACTTCTAATTTGTTTTGTCAGTGTTGGAAATACTTTGTTTAGAAGGTTTATTTCGACGGAAATTTAATATTTCAATTTGTTTGTTATAATTTTTATGACCGTTAATAATATTAATAATAATAATAACGCCCAACGATCAAATACACCTTTACCCAAACTAGGATTCCCTGTGTCTAGGGACCAGAAACTACGAGGACCATGGTCCCACAACACCCAGAATCAGAATAAGTATCTGCGCTTTTTTTCTGTGCACAAATACTTGCCCTGCCTTGCCTTGCGGGAATCAAACCCTCCGTCTCCAGGTTATGAGCCGTTCTGCTCAACCATCACACCACAGAGGCTGCCCAATTAATTATTGTTAATGTGGCCTGAAAGGCATTATCGGACTACATTTTACAAGTGTGCGGGATCGCCTCGGGAATATGTATAGGTAGGTACTTATTGTGAGGCAAAATGTCTTCAAAGGTAGACATTTTAACTCTATAGTTGGTCGCTAGATAAACTTGTAAATAGTTATACTTTGGAAGTAAAAATACTACCTGTGCATGTAAAGAAAAACTTGCGATATTATGAAAAACTTTCATTTTATTGCTCTATATAATTCATTGTGTGATTTATGTAGTTTTTTTGTTCCGTTATTTAGATTTTTTTCGTATTTTTGTTCACTTTGTTACACAGTTTGTATGATAATGACTGAAATAAGAAAGTTGCGATGATGTTTTTGTTGTGTAAATCGCGACAAAGTTGGCTCTACATGGAAGTTGCATACAAAGAAAAAATCCTTCCTTATTTAAATACATAAAAGTTAAACGTATGTACCCACCTAGTTTGCTTTTTTGTTTGTGTAGCTTTCACGACAAAACTTTTGAACGATATTGATCAAATTTTGCAAACGGACTTACACATCCTACCTGACACTACATATAGCACGTCTTAATCGTGCATAATTCAATTAGCACGAACTGCTACCTACGGCGTGCTCGCGTGGACTAGAGTTTTCGTGTCCTTTTCTAGGGTAAGTATTAAACTAAGTACATAATATATCCAGAATATTGTCGTGAAGATAACAAGCTAACAACAGAGAAAACCAAATTTAGGTACTTTTGTAATAATTAGGTATGTAGGTATCATATATAGGTAGGTACGTTTGTATATAATAGTTAAGGCGTTTTACCGTGTTATGGTGCAATTCATTAAATCTTGTAAATAGCGGTGCCTAATTATATCTATTACAAAACTTGGAACATAGATCATCAAGAAGAAAGGATTATAATTTCTAAATACTAGCCATAAAATAAGATTTAAAAAAAGGGTCGTTGACTCTATTTGAAAAATTGTTTTGAACTGATAGAAAACGTCATAAAGTATACCTTATGCAAAACATATTATTTCCAGAAATTACAATTAAGCCTCATTATTATTTTAAAATAAATAATAATGAGGCTTAATTGTAATTTCAACTAGTTGCGCCCCGCGGTTTCACCCGCGGATAAAAGTATTTTATTTATTTGCTGATCCTGCGGAAAAATTGCATTTTTCCGGGATTAAATGTAGCCTATATGTTAATCCAGTGTATACACTGGTATAGCTTATAAGCTATCTTGGTAACGAATTTCATCCAAATCCATTCGGCCGATTGAGCGCGAAAGAGTAACAAACATACATACAAACTTTCACCTTTATAATATTAGTGTGATATTGTGTAAAAGCGCAAAATTCCAGATGTAATTTTTTACTTGATTGGATATTAAATAGGAAGCTTCCAACCAAGGAACTTATATAGCTATATTCTGTTATAGTATAGAATATAACTTCTTTGCTTTTAACTGAATAGGTCAAATGAAAGTTTTTAATGTTATGAATGGCATTACGAGCTAGTCGTTTACCTGATGTTAAGCGACACGGCTGTCCATGTCAATTGCAGTATTACTCGGAACTCTAATGTAAAATTCAAAATTGAAGGGGTGAGAATAAAAAAGGTTTAACCGATTTTTTTCACAAAATGACTTATGGGTATCGTTGGATTCAGCGTGAAATTATCTACAATAATACTTTCTCAAAATACCGAAATGTGGCTTAAACCTCGAGATTTTGAGTCTAAAAACGGTTTATCTGTCACAGGTATACAGTTCGCTTAGCATAATAACATTATTATATTTATATTAATATATTTGTCAGTTAAACCCTTTTTATTCTCAACCCTTCAATTGTAAACCACCTGGAATCACTCCTATATCCGAAAAATGTAACCCAAACTATGCTAGCATATGTGTTGAGTTATATAAATAAATCAATGATGATAATAATAATAACTTTGTTCAACCAACGATAGCTATTTCGAAAAGTTTATTCAATAAAACATGCAAAAAATTTATATGATCCTAAACTTTAATTATAACATACCAATTAGATTTTTTTTTATGTTAAGGAATGACGTGACGAGCTAGCCGTTCGCCTGATGTTAAACGACACGGCTGCCCATATCAGCTGCAGCGTCACTCGAAACTCTAAAGTATAGAGGTTTGCGTGACACTGCACTACGCACGTCATCCAGAGACATCAGCACAATCTAGTAATAAGATTACTAAACTGTGAGATCAGATCAAAAAGTCTCATTTGCCCAGTAATTTCACTAGCTACAGTGCCCTTCAAACCGGAACACAGCAGTGCTTGCGCACTACTGCTTGGCGGCAGAATAACTAGCAAAGCGGTGGTACCTACCTAGACGAACTTTGCAATAAAGTCCTACCACCTAGTAAAAAGTATGGTGTAATTACCTACCCTATTGAGAATAGGGATAGGTGAAATGAAATGAAATGAAATTATATTTGTTTTCGGAAATAAAAATAGGTGACCACCTATTCAAACATCGTTTAAGAAATTTAGAGCTAATGTAGCTCTAAATTTCTTAAACGATGTTTGAATATACATACTTATATAAGGTCTAAATTTAGCTACTAACTTACCGAAACATCTACACAGACGTAAGTAGTAGGCACCTACAACCTAACGCTTAGTAACAATGTAGGAAGAGTTAGCAATAAGAAAAATTAAAGCGTAACCAAAAAGCATTGCTTCGGTTGTCCACGACAGATGTCAATCAGGGTTGTCGCGGGTGACGTGGACGTCTATCAGATTCCTGGTTATCGTGACCCTTATCTTTGAGGAAATTACTTCCTGCGTCAGTGTCGCGACTGTGACACCCCTAACTCCGATGGTTGGCCTCCATTAATGTGCCCACATCACTTGATAGATAGTACGTAGCTGGTTTGTATGACGGCTACGCCATATTAGGGTGGTAGAAATTTAATAGTAGGTAGGTGTTTTGCTTTTATGCAAATACCCTAAAGACATTTTAAACATTTTATTGTCAATAAGGAAAGGTTAAAAGCATATAATAGAATATCGTAAAAGTGTGTAAAGGCGTAGAGAGCGAGTTTGGCTCAGCGGTAGTGCGAGTCTCGATCGGACCTGCCAATATCTTTTCAAGCTATGCGCGGAATTTGCAATCGCTCTTACAGCGGTGAAGAGAAATATCGTGAGTAACGTATTACGAATGTCTAGGACGTATACGCCATCTTGTACCCAGCTGCATTTTTTTTAAAATGTGCTTATGTTGTTGGTCTCTTCCAGCGTTACCGGGCGGGACCAAGCCGCACTTAGCCTGCGCGGTGGAGCTTACACTCTCACTGAGAGAGAAAGCTCGTTACCCACCAGTGGAAATGTATTGGGTTGATGACGCATGTATAAGCACCTTTATATTTAGGTAACAATATAATAGAGGTCGCCCGCAGTTTCACCTACCTCTTCATACAATGTTTCATACCTCGTTTGAACATTTAGGGGTTACATTTTCTAAAACCTAGTTTAGTGCACCATAAAAGAAAAACACCGTCGAAATATATGTCCAGCGGTTTGGAATTTAGGTACTCGTAGGTGCATTGTCCGTCAGTCGCTTGGGACAAAGCTTAATATAGATTTCGAGTAGGTAATACAATACCGTGGAACAAATAAGTAACTTACTAAATAATAGGTAACTTCTTATTTTTTCCATGGTAATACACAGTTGTAATTTCTAAAAATAAAGTAAAGCCACAGAGAATTTTATACAAATGTGTATTGTTCATGTTATTCTTAGTAATTGTATTTGTAACAGCAATGCGACTTCAATGCGAATAAATAAGGATTGAACTTTATTATTATGAAACCCTAATAAAGAGGAGAAGCGTAAATATGTAGATACTTAATATTAAACAAAAATAAAAAATATATTTCATGGCTGACTTTGATATAACAGGTGCAGAGACTTTTTAAGAGCACCCTGAGAAAAATGAGGATAAGTACTCTAAATACTGGAGACAGCGAATTTTACTTAAAGGAAACTTGGGTTTTATTTTAAAAAAACCCCTTACTCTCAAACCTATACACAGTTATTACAAAACTCCAAAACGAAATGAACGTTTGTAAAATGAAATGAAAAATATGAAGACGAAAACATTCAAGAGGCGTCTACGGTTGAAAAATATAGCTCATTAAGAAATGTTTAGCTGAGCTAATTTAACTAGAGCCTTAGGTATCTCTGGGGAAATTACGAGTATTGTGCGTATGTAGGTATACTTACTCTACGAAGTTTAGGGACTTTGTTTGCCGAAACATTATCAAGAACCTCATTATTGCGAACTACTTATTGTTTCGTTTATCAAGTAATCTTTATGGGTGTGTTGATGACGTCGCCGGTTAATTTGAAACAATAACAGACGAGGCAGGTACGGAGAGGTAAATCGCTAAGGTATTTGAACGAATGGCACCGGCGTTTCCTGGTAATTGTAGCTGTCACCCGGACAAATGTCCTGTCCACCGTGTGCCAGGTACTCACTGTAACTGCAGCCATTAGCTCCCGAGATAATCTTAAATTACTGCCGACACACTCGATTGTTACACCTGACCGCTTGCTCTTCACTTAAATAATATCGTCGACGGACAAAACGTTAGCGGTTAGAAAGGTTTCCCAAATTGTTCTACTTATTTTGCTAGATTCTTCACATATCACTCAACATTTTTAAAGGCATTCTGTGATTCGTTTTAAGTAGTTAAAAAAGTGGTTGCAATGGCGAGAAGTCGCAAAGTACTAAATCCGATAGCTGCACAGTTGAAGTGAAGAATTTGCAGCTAACTTTTTAACCCACTTAAGAGATAGCGTTGGGATACTTCCAGTTATCCACGAATCCTAGTTATTTAGTGCTCAGCTCAGCTGATAACAAAGCCAAGTGTAACTTAATATAAAGCATGTTGGCATGTCCACGAACTTGTTGGGCGAGTTTCAAAGACGATCCCTCGAGTCTCCTTTATGCAAATCTGGGGTAATTTCTTTGGTGAGAGTCACAGGAGACCCTTTGCCAAGATTGCGTTGACTTTTCAACCGAGGCCTACCTACGTCTTACTTTGTATTAGTTTACATAAACATGTTACGCCGGACCAATCACGTCAGCGTTTCGGCAAAAGGAAAAACTTTTTCCGGCCTACGAAAATCCCTGACGTACATAATAAAACATGCTTATAATAAAGTCACGACAGAATAGATTTAAATATTCTTAAGCATAAGTAATATACTTGCCCAGAGAACGGAAATTGCGAAGAGCAAATGTGAAAAGTTCCCTTCCCAAGAGCGGGAAGCCAAGCCTAGCTAGATGTCATTACCATACCATGAAAGTATATTACTTTGTTATCTCGATTCTCTAAGAAACACAGGTAGATATTTCTTGGAAATATAGTATTCAGTACCTACCTAGTTAGTATATTTAATATTTAAGACTTCAGGTCACATATTTCATTTTTGTAAATTGGGAAATTGCGAAATATTAATAATGAAGATTAACAAAGTAAGTACCTAATTTAAAATATTAAGAGGATAGGGACTAGTGTACTAAATTATCCATAATAGGTACTAGCCCTAAAAATTTGAAAGTAGGTAGGTAGGTAATTATTTCGTCTATTTGACTAAACGACTGATTAGAGCTTGATAGGTAATGTGATACTGAGTTTCCTCGAAAAATATAATGATTCTGTCGGAAATTGGATGAAATGCAAGTGACATCACGTAGCATCCTATTGGTAAAGTACCATCAACCTGTATCTATAGGTATTTATGTTTTTAAAAACGAGACATTGTAGTTACCTAATGGGTATTGTAACTTTTTAGACTTTGTACAGTCTATGTAACTAGTAAGTTATATTAAATTGTTACTCGTACTATGTAAATCTGCCCCAAAAAATAAAGCTGTAGATAATAGCTGCCTTATTAAAAATGTTGAGAAAAATCGAAAAAATGGGGGTTCCCCTAGTAGGATTGGCCTAAGTAAAATTATTACGTTCGAACTAGCTCATAAACTTATGTACCTTTTATCATAAGCAACCGTTCCATCACTGTCTCGTGTGATGATAAGTGACGAAGAGATCGAATATGAAGGTTATGAAATGCTCACTTGAAAACTACCGATACCTACCCACCTGAACTCAGTTGTTGATACGCGTCGTAACATAACCTAATTTATTCATGCTGATCTAAGTATAGATATTGGTATGGGTATATTTCGTAAGATACAAGGACTGCGTTGATTTGTCGAGCATTCATGTTTCATCGACCATTCGGCCATGCATCACTGCGTCGGTAACCGATAAGGCGGTCCTGTAAATACGTCGGTATATTGTACCTAAACTGAGCAGGCGTAAGTGAGATAGTTCAGAAATCTCAGTGCCTACCTATATTACTTACCTGTATAAGTCAAAAGACTGCGAAATAACTATCTATAAAGTATTTATTAACTGGCATAGTGCCTTTATTCTTCTAGGTAGCTAACTACTACAATAAAAATATACCAACCACTACTAAATAAATAAAAAATGGATTGAATACTAGCCACGATGACTTATTAGACAATCCAAATGCTCAAGCCCACTACCGGTAGTAGTACACATGCTCACGTGCTGGCAGCTATTTTACAACGTTAAATTTGATCTACAAAAGTCTAATCATAGAAGAAGAATGGAGAACTACTGATCTTTATTGTCATATAGGTGCAAAGTTTTCCGCTCTTTTCTTTATTTGTATGCGACAGAACGGTTGAGCTAAACTTGGGTGAAATTATGCACACATATTTCTTAATCAATAATAAGTAGAATACATACTTTTATCCAAGAAAATTAAGAGTAAAACTGTAGGTGAAACATACAAATAAGTATTAAAATGCTTATTATTATAGCCAGGTTAATACAGGTCAAGGCCTTATACGCTCAAAACGTAACTAACCACCTTAAAAGTCTAACAATATCATTGTTTTCCAATTACCTTCGGACTCTTGCTTGAGAGACGATCTTGACATTGTTTTCTTTAGCTACGCGTATGTGGACGCAAGTTTTTCTTCCACTTCACGCTGCTTAAAAATCACTGCTCATAAAAACAAACAATTGGCAAAAAAATTTTTGTTAATTGAATCCGTGAACGGATTTTGTTAACATTTTGTTTACAGATTTACCTACTTATTTTAAGCCTGACAACGTGGAACGTGGCTTTCATCATCATAATCTAATCACTTGCTTATGCGAGAAAGAACGAGGATCATATTCAAAATCATTTTTCGTCCAAATCATCAAATAATAACTATAGCCGGAGACTTTATTGAATGTCCACGTTTCCCCCGCTCCATAGCCACTCCAAGGTTCCTGATTGTAAGCCCCCAACCAAAATTGTGGCTTTCAATAGGTTCTCGAATTCTTACCGTTTGCATTAAACGCCTTCCCATCATCAACCCTGACAAGACATATAGTATACTCTATATATATATACTCTAATTTCTATGCACTAAATAGGTAAAACATATAAGTACCTAACACAGTATTGTAAATAAAACCACGAGTTCTTAAACTAATGTTTATTCTTGATTCTTGTTTTATGCTCATTGTTAATTCAAGTAACTGTCTTGGTAGATATTTACCTACTCTGTGACTCTGTAACTGATTGTCGGTAAGTAAATATAGCTCAGTGTTTTATGTATAACCTAAATAAAAGTAGAATGTTTTTTTATGTTATTGAATGATGTGACGATCTATTCGTTCACCTGATGTTAAGCGCCTCGGCCGCCCATATCAGAACAGTTCCACTCGGAACTCTAAAACATAGAGTTTCGCGCGACACTGCACTGCGCACATCATCCTGAGACATCAGCACAGTCTGATAATAAGATTATTCGACTGTGAGATCAGATCATAAAATCTCAATTGCCCAGTAATTTCACAAGCTGCCTGTAGTAGTAGTGCCCTTCAAACCGGAACAGATTCCGGTAGTAGTGTTACTTAGCGGAAGAATAACTGGCAAAGCGGTGGTACCTACCTAGACGAACTTTGCAACAAAGTCCTACCACCTAGGAATGAATATGTGCAAATATGTGGAAATAAAAATGATTCTGAAATAGAAATCATGAATCAGTCAGGAGACGTCGATCGCTGCACATAGGTCTCCGCCACACAGGCCTCTTGCAACCATCAGCTCCCCATGGTTTTGATCAGCTAGGCGATCATGTAACTTGATTGCAACCGATAGAAACACAAAATTGTATGGATTTAACAGTTTGAATACGCAGCTTATGTGCATAGTTAGTATGGAAATATCTCCTGTTGCATTGCAATCAAAGTTTCATGATCACCCCCCAGATTATCGGTCCTCCTAGCAGGGGGCCGGCCAGCGCTGTTCGCTGTTCCCATTCGTGCCGCTCGAGAATCTTTGAAATAAATTACTTGAGTACCTAACCCACATTATTATTTTGCTTTGCTTAGTTTGGGGCTATATGGCGTTGTGTGAGATGTCAACACATATGTATATTATAACACATATATTATTCAGCAATTAATTTGTTTAAAAAAAATGATTTAGAAACCTTTAAATAGTAACCTATCTAGGTATATCACGGCACCTGTATAACACGTAAAGAGAACTGTTCACTTAGATTTCCTTAACCCCAACAAAATCCATTTAAACAACTCGAAAATACATTTCACTAGAGGACTGTCGCACTTTGTATAAGCAATTCTGTAAAAGTATCACAAACAGTTTAAAAAGGTTAATTTGGAGCGGACGCGGCGGACCATGACATGAAACCGGCACTCTGGTATTTCCACTGATAGAAATTAAGCTGTTTATTTTACACTATTTCCTACATTTTCTCGCTGAAAATTACGTAGAAACTAACTATGCAGTTTAGGTGAATAATAAGTTAAATGCCTCATATCTAGATAAGTACGTTGCTCGTAGTTGAGACCACCGCTGTGTAAATTAACTGCGTCAAATTAGGATTTCTCTCGAGAATTAAGTTATATATGTGTTTTTTTTTAATTTTCATTAAGTATCAAAGATGTTAGCAAAAAAAATAAAAAGAATGAAAAATGAAGAAATACGTGTGTTTTTTAACGCCTAACTATATACATAGATCCCAGATCCCAAATTGAATGCCCTACGTGTGCACCGGCAACCACAAACGTTAAAACTGCGAAAACCCTTGATTCCACAATATACAGAATAAGGTAATTTTTTTTTTCGATTTGATTTCTTGTCCAGTCCCGGGCATCAAATATAAGCTGGATATACTCAATCCCCACACAGTAGACATCGTCAAAACATGAGATATCTTATAGCTATCTATCATTATCATCAGCTGGTTACATACCTAGGCCTATACCTATATCTATGACAAAATTGCTACCGTGCCTACTATAATACACGAATTATATTTTTTGACGGATATGAAATCATATAGACATACTTAAAAAGCATAATGCACGCTATTCCATCTATAAACCAGACTGTCATCCTCCATTTTGGGACTCCGTTTGATGACGAGTATGGTCACAGTGATCCATGATAATGTACATTGGACTCTATGTTCAATGACTGAGTCGATGATCAACGAATATAAAAGTTATGTGAACAATGCACTATGCAGTGTTAGATGAAAAGATACAATGGCTTTGGCATCGGGTATTAGCATTAATCTAAATACTAATATTTGGTAAACGATCAAAGGCTAAACGAAATTGATACATGTATAAATTGATACATGTAACAAATTGATACATGTATAACATGTATCAATTTCGTTTGGCAATAATCAATTACTCCATTGATTTGTAACAGTAGTTGACAGGTATCACATACTAAAACACTGTTTGGTGGCAGAATAACTGGCAAAGCGGTGGTACCTAAACGAACTTGAAAAGACCATGTAGCGAGAATAGTCAGTTTGTGTTTTGTTTCTCTCTATCAAGTTTGAAATAGGCAAAGATAAAACAAGAGAAAACATTGAGTAGCTTTCCACTGTTATGCAGTGTTTATTAGTGAGGAGGTTAATGTATAATAAAATAAGCGGGGAATTTACGCGCATTCATGCAAAAGGTAAATGACGTACTGCGCTATGAGGAGTCATTGATGCATAAATAGATTTACGCCAGTCCACCCGTCTGGTCTGCAACCGCTCGATTGCGACCCTCCCGCCGATGACAGTATCATAATCTGTGTCTATAATTGTACAGGACTATCTTGTAGCTGTGGTCAGACTACCTAGTGAAGAGCGAGTATAATTGTCAACGGTATTAAATTGTTTGTAGTATGTACTTACTTAGGTAATTAACGCAGGTAACTTAAACGACAACATAACGAGTTGACATTTCTATTCCAATTTCCACTCTAATTGTAAAAGATTATCACTGTTTTTGCTGTGTCTGTTTGTGTGGCTTTTACACTGTAAAATGGCTGAGATGATTTGGATGAAAGCCCTTACCTTATCTAAATAAATAAATATTTGGTGACAGTTCACACAATGCCATCTAGTCCCAAACAAATATGTACTATGGAAACTATCTGATAGAATATATAGATACTTTTTGATGGTAAATATACATAGAATTCAATATAACAGATTCAGAACAAATATTGGCAAGTGTTTGTCTGCTGCAAAGCTACTATCAACTGAGCTATAAGGCCAGTCATCTATTTTCACGAACAGAAAACCAAAACATATAAATAATAAACTATAAGAGGTGTTATCGAAATATGCACGTGCGAATTCCTATAGAATTGTCACCCAATAGCTAAAATTGATGGACTGCATCACTTTGGTGTCCATTGGTGGAGTTCAAAGTGAGGCCGATAATAATTTGAGCCTTAGGGACCGACTCGATGATCACTCGCTTGTCACCCAATACTCGGCGTCATCATGCGGCGTCTACGTTGATAGAATATCAACTTTATTCGTGTTTCTTTTTACAGTTCACAATACGAATCTTGTGCAATACATGTGCAATGCCATTGTTTGTTAAAAAAGATAGATAAGGTAATATTAAACTTAAGCTATTATTAAGTTGATTTTGTATTTATTAAAATTAATTTCGCTATGATAAAAACTGAGTGTCATTTATTTACGTGTTATAACTTAATAATTTTCTACTTTATTCATTCCACTTTTAAATTATAAATTTTGTTACAAAAGCTACATAATAAATAGTAGTATTCTGTGAGTACCTCTTATCTAGGTAGGTACATAACTTATACACTTTTTAGTATTTTTTTATACGTAGACACTTAAGGCGTTTTAAAGATCCTTGCTCTTTTGCTGGGAATACCTTTAAATATGGGTGAGTAAGTTTTGATATTTAGCGTTTGACGTATTTGAAATGATGAAAGCCAAAGCTTAATAAGGGTCATGGATGTGTGTCGTCCTCATTTTGTCGGGGCATAATATATACAACCGAGAACGAACGGACTCAGGAAAATAATTGCAGCTCTACCTCACTGTTCCCTTTCACCTGCTAAACAACATTAACACAGATAATCTAGTTGAAGTAAGTTAATTTGCAAACGAAACCGAACAAAGTAGTTAGTTTGGTGAGGCTGAATCTACTCGAAAACGCAACTTGAATTCCGTTGTTGGCTATACTCTACAATAATGCGCAAAGTTTCGTCTTCCGGGTCAAAAGGGGTTCCTGTGAAGCGTGGAAATGCAAACACACATGTACTTATAAAATAAATTTCAGAGATACATAACAGGAAATTACTTCTATGAACACGGGAAGCTTTTATAAAGCTTCTCCAAAATTAGGTACCTTTTTCCTGGCTTTTATAAAAACGGTGATTTTCGGAGTAAACATAAAAACTCCAACCTCAAAATATAAGTTACCACCTCCACCTACTTAACGGGACTAATTCAGTTAAACGAACGAAATTACCGAGGACATAAATTCAGCGATTTTAAGAAAAATTGGGTATCGCACCTGTGCCGCTAGGAAACGAAAATGAACGCCATTATCCCACACCATAATCTTAAATCACTTCGGCTTAGTGTTTCGATTACAGACAAAGGTTCGGCGCGAAAACCCACATTATGATGGTAGTTGAATAATTGTATAGATAAGTGGAATTGATGGGTTGCGGCCGCTTCTAGTTCAGCGCCCGAATTCTGGATGGCACTTAGGGAAATTAGCTGAATTATTTTACAATTCAATATTTGGCCTCATTAAAATTCCTGATTGCTTAAAGTAATTTGAGCTAAAGATTCAGGCTCATTATTTCTGGTCTATGTACAATTTGTCTTATTTCGTTATCTTATCTTTCGATATATTAAAATTTAGTTCAAAGATTTAAATGTATTACCTAGACGAACTTTTCAACAAAGTCCTACCACCTAGTATACTTACATATCACTTTAAAATATTTAAATATTTTTTCTTAATTGCTAAAAGTTTTTCTCTGATTTTCTTTCCTCACTTATGAATTTACGTTTCTCGTTTCAAGTTTATTATTTGCTATGTTTCTTTGATGTCTTACTGTTGAGATTTTCCACTCACATTAAATTTTATTTTATTTGAATACGCAATATATACTTAATAAAACGGTAACTGGTTTAAATCTGTACAATGAGTATTTTTGAAAATTTGAATTGCGTTATTTTCTTTAACGATATTTATATCCATTATTTTAATTTTTTTGTCGGTCTTTCTCTTTGATCACGAATCACGCTGGGACCACTGGACAGATTTTAATGAAACGTATGGTAATGTATGGTATAGTCATATCTATAGCAAATTTTTCAGATTGACATTTAGAACACTTGACATTTTTCAAACGGCCAAGTACGTGTTGCGCAAAGAAATAAGGAAAAAAAATTATGCATATTTTTTTATACTAGCTGCGTCTGCGGTTTCTCCGTGTGGTAAAACTTTACTAATTTTCTACATAACTTTCTTTATTTTTTTCTTTCATAAGAACCTTTTCCCGACAGTAATAAACAACAAAAAAGAATTAATGAAAATGTTTCATCCGTGCGAGATGCGATGACCAAGGGAAATAGAGATTCATTTTTACATATACAGATATCCTACTAATATTATAAATGCGAAAGCTTGTGTGTATAACTCAGTAAAAATCAATTACCAATCGTAAAAAAAAAATTGATATGTGATAATATGAAAATTAAGAAGTTATTCAATTTAATCCTCGCGACGATTTAATGGTGTAAGATAATAAGGCCGCACAGATAACCTATCTGTGTAAGGCCGGCTTCCACAGTGCAGAGCTATGTAGATATAGTTAATTAAGTAACGTGATCCATACGGTGCAATAAAACAAAGCCGGCAACGAAGATAAAACTAAGTATTACAATAAGTATACAATAGTATTCACACTCATCCTATACAAGGGAAGGGAGGGGAAAAAAGATAGGGGAAAAGGATGAATGAATGGGACGGCAATGGAAAGGCTTCCGTTGGACAAGGTAAAGACGTAAAACTAATTTACCCGTGCAAAGCCAGGGCGGGTCAGCTAGTAATATATACATAGATAGATAGATAAAACTCTTTATTGAAATACCACACATCGATTAAAGCGATCTCTTCCAGACAACCCAAAAAAGCGCACGCGCTTGTGTGTGTGTGTGTGTGTGTGTGTGTGTGTGTGTATAATACATATATGTGTGTATATATACATTATCTAAACCAGGTATGTGACTGCAATTCTTTCCCTAACCAAGGAAGCGTAAACAAAGGTTGGCATAGGGTAAATCTCGTGATATCTCATCTATTCGTACTTCATGCATTTTTCACAGCGAACTCAGTACAGTGTGAAATCTAAGCAAAGGTGGGCCGAGGTCGATGACCGACGGGCAAATAACTCTTTCCGATAACCCTCGGCTTTCGAGCTAGACTATTTGCCATTCTCTCTATCGACAATTGTTTGCCGAGCGCCAAAACAGTAAAACTTCACGATTAATGAAATAAAGCTAATCGATTGAACACCTACTGAGACAATTGGATAACAACTGAAAACAAAGTTAAAAGTTCGACGAACTTCCTTAAATTTTGAAATAACTTTACACACAACAAATACCTTATAATGAAAGGTTTGAAATAATATACGTATATTTACTAGCTCAAAAAACTTAGTTTTAGGGTGGGTTTTAGGTGGGTTTACACATATATTTAAGGCGGGAAGGTATTTGACGCAAACGGAATGTCGGTCATCGTATTTCAGTTTTCCGGCCAGAACAGTGAAAATGTAAACCACTATAGTCGTGATACAGATGTTCGCAAGCCATAAAATCTGCTACACGGTTATTGAGCAACAAATAATAATAGAATGTGAAAGCTGTGGAGCCGGCCCGCCGCAAACGCACACAAGTTTTCTCGTTATGTCTTTGGAGATGTTTTGAGATTTGCAGGAGCGTCGTAGTGCATCGGGCACAATGGCCGTTTTCTTATCCTTTTTGCGGGAACACATCTATTCCGACTTTTTGTTGAGGCTTGGAGCAGTTGGTCGCGGAGCACGTACGTACGCTCGTCGCGGACGCGCTTAGAATTCAATATCCCTACTTCACGTTACCGTCCTTTGCACATAAAACAACCGATAGGTACTCGGACTTTTTGTATCCCATTTGCTGATGCTCTCAGTAAAGGATTCCAGATACACAAAGCTACCGACTACTTTCATTTCTTAACTGAGCTGTTTTGATGTTCATTGACTTATTCTCGGTATATGCAACGGAACCACATGTATAGCATAAAAATACTCACCTACTTAGTTAAAAAAGATTTTTTTTTATGTTACTAAATGACGTGACGAGCCAGTCGCTCGCCCGATGTTAAGCAACACGACTGCCCATATCAGTTGCAGTTATACTTGCAACTCTAAAGTAGAGTTTCGCGTAACACTGCACTGCGCACGCCATTCTGAGACATCAGCACAGTCTAGCAATAAGATTACTAGACTATGAGATTGGGTCATAAAGTCTCATTTGCCCAGTAATTTCACTAGCTACAGTGCCCTTCAAACCGGAACAGAGCAGTGCTTGCGCACTACTGCTTGGCGGCAGAATAACTGGCAAAGCGGTGGTACCTACCTAGACGAACTTTGCAGAAACGTCCTACCACCTAGTAAAAACGTTTGTTTTAATTTTGCCGTAATCTTACGACTTAAACAAACAATTTTTTCCCGTCATATGGATGTATTGTAACACTAGGTTTATTCGTGCATGAGGCACCTAATCACACTTATCGAAATAATTATCTTGATGGTTATGGAAAAGCTGTAGTCGAATTGATCTAAATGTGGTCGATTACCAAGTAGAAAATGAATGACAAGATTTACGTACTTTATTACAAGATGTTCAGTATAGGGATAGCACATGATGCATACGAATCACTATAAATAACTATGGCTATTTCCTTACCGGGTTATTACTGTTGATCTCTATCGACCTTCACAGCGTCACCGGGTGGGACTATAGCTACCTTATCCTTAATGCACATACGACTTATCAAACACACAATACTAAATACCCAGCACGTGCATATTAGGGAGGTTATTTAATTAAAACTTCATTTGAGACTGCATTTTTCTACCTCTTAATATGCAGCTATGAAGCTCTAAGTTTGCAATTTAATTACGGTATAGTTGTAAGTAATTGTATTCAGTCCGGTCACGGAGCGCGAGACTCGTTCACAGGTCGCTACCGACACCCGGCGCCGGGCGCCCGGCCGACTCCGGATCAGGCAAATGCGCGACCGGCTCTGCTGCCATCGCATCATGACTCTCTCGAGCTGCATTACCAACAGCGATCGTTTAGATAGTTTAAACAAAATCTTCACCCAGTTCATTCAAATAAAAAAAAGAATAGATTGGTAGTGAACTGTTTCAATCTTTATAAATGGAAACAAAATCACTTTACGTCATCAGCCTAATACGTTTCCACTGTGACATGGGCCATCGCTCACGTGAAGAGAACACGGCCTATACAGACCATAATTTACCACGACCGTCAAAGGTGGGTTGGCGTATAACACGTATTCTCTCATTTTATTTCCCGGTTTTCTCATGATGTTTTATTTCACCATTGTAAAACTGAGTGAAAATTTCTGCACTTTTTAAAACATCATTGGTACCGGGTCGAGCGGGATTTGAACTTTGGTGCGTCGGTTTGAACGCAGAAGCTACCACTAAGCTACACTCACTCGATCGACAAAATCTTACCTCAACCTTTACATTTTATCACACAACAAAGCAGCTGTAATGTAAAAGCTGCGGGAGTTCGAGCACTATGTTTTTATTTACGCGATGAGCTTAAAAGCGTGTTCGACGTGAATTTTTACATTGTTCGATCAGAATAAAAGCAATCTGTCAACCAACGGAGCGATACTAACTCGACTTGCCTGGCGATGATTACAGCTGCATTCGGGCCGATCAATGAAAACATTCGTTATATTCCAGCTACCAATATTAACGTGCGAATTAACTAGCCACATGTGCGAGCCCATTTAGCCTCATTACATCTAAGTGATCTACCGCCTGCAGATTAATATCGTGTTTTCGAGATTTGCCTTTGATATTTCCGAGATTTATAAAAGTAAAGTAAAAACCTTTACTTTTATAACTCTCGGTAACATACTACAAATTATTATGTATGATTACTTTATATTACGTATGATTATTGTATCACTTTATAAATGCATTCTAAATGCATTCACATAGTCGAGTAAATTAACAGATTTAAATAACTACTTCTTTTAAAATTTATATTACATAATAATAAAATTTATTAATTATTCAATTCATTATAATTCATCTTAATAACAACAGCCATTCGTATATTATTATATTTTTTAATAAAAATTAGTAGTAGGATAATTGAGTTAATAATCTAATCACAAAATTAGTTGATTACGTCGTCGTCTACTTATTATATTATCCCAAGGCTGATCTTAGCTTAGCTAAAATAGTAATTAATAAATCCAAGAAACATGATTATGATGATTTGGATAAGCTATTTCACTCCATAAATAATAATATATATACAATTACGAGCATATTGGATGAGTTAAAATAAAATAGATCTCCAACAAAGTCGGTTAATTACAGCCAATTATAGCAATATGGCCAATAAAATACAATTCGCTACAAATGTAAACTGCAAATTGAAAAATACACAAACAGCTTGTAAAATATAAAACTTAATGAGCGCCAGTTCAAATTGAATTTAAGCAACTCACGTCTAGTTCACCTCGTAAACGGTTTATACTCTTACTGAAATACGAGTTACTAAAATTAAAGACTGTCTTTAATACCCCATTCTGTACGTATAAACTTAGGAGATAAACCTACTTATCTCGTTACGCGAAACTTTTACAGTATAATTGATTTTTATAAGTTTATATTGCGCTTTTGGGCTCATTAAAGCCTGAAGCACTCACGAGAAGCTTATCTAATCTTCTGAATGATGCTGCACGTGCTCGTGCTTCAAGCTTTTTAGGAGCTGCGCAATGATACCGCGATTTTGCATGCGGAAATTCGACACTCTACCAATGAATTGTAATATTCTGTAGCAGTCATAAGGCGGGTTTTGTTGAGTCGAGATCAGCTCAGCACTGCAAGCGGAACATTGCACAATAGCTCGTCACTGCTTCGTACTAACTTCTGACAATGCCAACCAACTACACAATGCGAGTTCCCAAACCTTACTCATTTCGTTTTTGTTTCGTATGTTGTCGCAGCCGCAGATGTTCCTACGGAAACGTCGGCTCATCTACGGATTAGTGGCCGTTAGGTTTTCGTATTATGTGACCTACATTACAAATATGAACATCTCTCGGACGTTGACAGTGATGACTTAGCCTACGCATTGGACGCTTTTTCTATTTGTACTAAATATTGGACGTGTTTTTTCGAGTGGCGATTGTTTTATTGGTAAAACGTCTATTTGGTTTATTGTGATGGCTTTTTTTCTGCTCGTTCACTGCCGGTCTAGTTTTACGTCCTCTTATTTACCCAAAGTTACGTAAAAGTACCTAGATAAATACAGTTCAGATATGCAGTTTAAATGTTCATCAAAACAACGCCAGCTCCATATTTCATTTTAAATTAAAAACGTCTATCAACATTTTAGTTCCAAAAATTTAAGAACACAGGTACGTATTAATGAAGAGGCGCTCCCGTTACAAAGTCCGGCAGGCGCGCTTCCACAGAGAAAATTACGCGAAAATTTACATAATAGAGAATCCGTGGCTGCCCTAGTCCTTTGAAAGTCGGAGCTGTGGACCAGCTTCGAGTGACACGGTACTACATTAAATTAACATCTCTCTCACTTTGTTTGTAAAGGCTACTTCGACGGAACCTAATTTGTTTTGGTAAAAAGGTGTTAGCCACCTCGGTGACGGGTAGCGAGGTTTGGTAATTACCTCGTAAAGTGGTAAGTAAAGTTTATCGCCCTTAAGCTAACTTGCTTTTAGCACACGTGTAGAATAAGTTAAGAATTGTAAATATAGCATCTGATTTTTTTCGATAATGAATGATGTGACGAGCTAGTCGTGATGTTAAGCGACACGGCCGCCCATAACAGAACAGTGCCACTCGGAACCCTAAAACAAAAAAATTCGCGTGACACTGCACTGCGCATATCATCCTGAGACATCATCACAGTCTGGTAATAAGATTACTCGACTGTGAGATCAGATCATAAAGCCTCAATTGTCCAGTAATTTCACTAGCTACAGTGCTCTTCAAACGCAAACACAGTAGTGCTTACACACTACTGCTTGGCGGCAGAATAATTGGCATAGCGTACATAGTCGTAGAACTTTGCAGAAAAGTCCTACCATCTAGTAGAATATAATCGTAAAAATATAGTATGAATTTTACGTTTTTTTGTATTTAATCTACTTTTCACCTTCCTCTACCTGCTGCTGATAACAAAAGAGACAATAATATAAAATGGCTATAAAGCAATTGACCGTTAAAAGCGTTATTTCGAGTTAAACGGTGCTGGGAACAAATGTGCTCAGTACAAATTATCGGGAAGAGAGAGCGTCCGAATCAGCGGAACTAAAAACGTGAATGCTGCAGTCACCATAATTGGGTAACCACCGCGCATCATTAGGTAATTGCAGCTGCGACTCGTAGCCCGCTCTCAGCACTCGAATCCTACCAATGGTAAGTTACACAACTTACTCGCATGTCCGTACTCTGCTAGATATTTTTATGATATGTTTTAGTTTTAATGTACTTCTTTTCGTGTTATGGTGGTTTGTATAATGTACTTATCCTTTTATTTATTATTTGTCCTGAAGTTCATCATATCCTGACTATAGGCGATGACTATAAATTAGTCATTAAGGGCTTAGGAACTTCATTATATTAGTTGGAACATATATCATGACGTCACACAAGATAGATAGATAGATGAACTCTTTATTGTACACACCAAATAATAAAAAATACAAAGAAAAGAAAACAATCAATTATATAAAGTGTAACAATGGGCGACCTTATCGCTAAAAGCGATCTCTTCCAGGCAACCTTTGGATGGAGAGAATTTGACGAAGTGGTAAAGGACGGGGTGCACATAACTATTTCGTTCATATAAAGGACATAATTATAATTATAATACTTAACTTCTTAAAATATAGATACATATATATATGTATATATATATATACAAGATACATTTTAAAATTTTATTCTCTGTTTATTCATGCTTTAGTAATTTGTGTGGTATCTATATGTAACGGTGTGTAGTGTATTATAAATTATTACTGACATTTTCGTGTGAAACAATATATTTTTAATTTGAAACGGCAAACAATAAATGAGAATATGGACAACTTGCGTATGGACAAAACTGCGTATGGAAGAACTGCGTATGGACTAACTGCGTATAGACTAACTGCGTACAGACAAACTGACAAAAACAGTTTAGACGAGCTGCTTATCAGACAAGCGGCTAGCCAATCAAATTCAATATAATATTTACGTAATAACAGTAACGAAAAATGTGTGAGTTCTTATCTCGTGGTAGCGGCTCGTTCGAACCAATATGAAACCACGCTGTTCCCGCGTTGTCTCAGTTGTCTGCTCGTACAATACGTAGTTACAGAATACGCTGACCAACCAGGTTTCTAAGGTGTCTAAATAAAATACTTTTATTTTCTTTTTCTTTAAGCTTTCCTGTTTGCCAATACAGCAATCTTACGAATCGTGCCAACTGCTGTCACTAAGACAACAGGCATTCTTTATGTAACTTTTGTAGAGATTTTTTTAAGGCAATATTTTTGTCTCTCACGGTATCGTAGACACAACACAACTTTGGTGAAATTTTGCATATATATTTCTTACACTGCATACCAAGATCAACGAGGAATACCTTCTTTTTACTTTTATCCCAGATTATGAATTGTATGCAAATAAACAAACAACCATTAATTTTTATATACGTATTTGTAAAAATCGGGGTTGCGTCGTACCTGCACAACTTTCGATTATGTTCTTTAATTGTAGTACATACATACCGATACCCATAGCACAACTTGTACTATTTTGGGACGCAAACATCCATTCCTCTTTGGTCTCCTATACACAGAATAAATAATAGTACCTATACTTTATTTATGTGACATCTAATTTACTAAAAAGTTCTCTATTAAGCAGATGCTTGGCGAGCACATAAATGGGTTGAAATAATGGCGTTATTATTGGGCCTAGTGGCTCCGGACGAAGTTACATTAAGTTTGTCGTTCAGCTTAAGTTGGCTGCAAGCTCTGCAGCTATTACGGCATCCGTATGGTATAACTAAAGCCATAGAGCTAGCTACTTATATGTTGGAGGTGAACACGTGATCTCAATTCGCCTGCTTCTAGATTACTCTGGTTAAATTGCCTTGTTCAGCTCAATGCTTCGTGTAATACATATTGCACACAGCCCCTTTTAGCTCATAACATTGAATGGCATGTTACGTAAAGCACATTGTTAAAACCATTCGCTTAAGTGAGCTACATTTCAAATTATGGTAGATTGATGACAATGTACCTAGATATGCCTTTGTGATAAAGTATTAACGAAATATGATGGAACGTGTCATAAAATTAAAACACATTTTTGATTTTATGATTATTAAATGCTTTTGGAGTGCACGAGCTTATTGAAGCAAATAATTTATGAAATGAAAATTACTTGTACTTTCACACTGACACATATATACTACTTCTCCCAGACGTCCTATCGAGTCAACACGTGACCAAAATGCTGATATCTATTTAGCCCAAAGGTTTGCAAAGCATTGCATTGTTTAGCAAGGCATTGCCATTCAACGGGGCATTGCTACCAGCATTTTGGGCACGTTGTCTACTGGCTACAAGCGGCACTTACTAGGTGGTAGGACTTTGTTGCAAAGTTCGTCTAGGTAGGTACCACCGCTTTGCCAGTTATTCTGCCGCCAAGCAGTAGTGTGCAAGCACTACTGTGTTCCGGTTTGAAGGGCACTGTAGCTAGTAAAATTACTGGGCAATTGAGACTTTATGATCTGATCTCACAGTCGAGTAATCTTATTACCAGACTGTGCTGATGTCTCAGGATGATGTGCGCAGTGCAGTGTCGCTTGTCACTCTATGTTTTAGGGTTCCAAGTGACACTGTTCTGTTATGGGCGACCGTGGCGCTTAACATCAGGTGATCGGCTAGCTCATCACATCATTCAATAACATTTAAAAAAAAAGTTTTTCTACAACATTATTTCTAATTTTAATTTTAATTTTGCTTAAATTACTTTTTTGGTTGTTTTATACCTAAGCGGTTAATAATTAATCTATAGGTTACCCACGTATGGGACTGTGTTAGAATGACAAATATCTAAATCTTTCATACTTTTAAACACGTTTATAATATAGTGCATAAGATAAATATTGGTAAAATAATTGTTATTACAGTAGCCGTAGTTGCATTAAATTTGCTAAAAATTTGATGCCAGGGCTGATCACTTGTTTACTCGAAAAGGGTCACTAAACCCTTTTCAAGCACCCAGTGGTAAGATCCTTTTCGAGTAGACAATAAGAACCTAAGGTATAGTAGAAGGTATAAATAGATTAAGCAGTTTAGATTAGGCAGTAGCTACCTAATTTAAAATTAGTTACAATCAAAAATACTAAGTTTATTTTAGCTTAGATTTAAATTTTTTTAGTCAGTATATTTTGCTTATTTATTATGTAAAATAATAATAATAAATATTGCATGAGGAAACTAATTGTTTCGGTTGCGTTCACGCTTTTGGTACGGCTATCAGAAAGCTAATTTATTTTATTATTTTATTTTATGTATATAATATTTAACAATGAGCACATTGTAATTTTATACGCTTAGTACAATAACTTTAAGTATCTTATACATATATAATATCATTTGACTTGTATTAGTGCTGAAAATAGCCTATTTGCATTAAATATCCTTTGACTTTGAGTTACTCGAATACTCCAGTGATGTGTTTTTCTGCACGTATTCTGTTAGTGCTCTATAATAACTGAGACAATAGCCATATAGCTACTTACCTTAGACTCCAACCAGTTTTCAGAATGTTTTTCAAGGTCCGATTCCCGCGGCAGGACAAGTATTTGTGCACAAAAAAAATCGCAAATACTTGTTCTGTCCCTGGATGTTGTGGGACCATGGTCTTCGTAGGTCTTGGGTCCCTCGACACAGGGAATCCTATAGTTAAGGTGCAGGATCTATGTACGTGATCGTTAGGATTATTATTATTATTAATGATTTACTCCAAACCGGTGGCGCGTCCATAATCGTGTTAAATTATGTACCGTAAACATAACGAGGTAATTGGAATTATCGGGAATCGGTACAACAACACGTGCAAATTACGGGACCAGGTCGAGATTCAGTAGTCTCTAGAGCTTACGAGATGGGAATAAAGCGGAGTTTTCACTAGAAATGTAGGCATCACATCACACTAATATTATAAAGGTGAAAGTTTGTATGTGTGTGTGTTTGTGTGTATGTGTGTATGTTTGTTACTCCTTCACGCTCAAACGGCTGAACGGATTTGGATGAAATTTGGTACCAAGATAGCTTATAAGCTATCTTGGTACCAAATTTCATCCAACTATAGTATCTAGTGTATACACTAGATTAACATATAGGCTACATTTTATCCCGGAAAAGTGAAATTTTTCCGTGGCATGAGTAAATAATTAAAATACTTTTTATCTGCGGGTGAAACAGCGGGGCGCACCTAGTGTGAAATATTTGTTACGAAACTGTTACACTTTTTTACGAATTTTGCCAACAACTTCATAGGGTCATTGGTTTTTGAAGTCAATAATAAGTTCTCTCTCTCACAGTGTATCAAAAGCTAAAAATCAATTAACGTTCAACTAATAAGGCAGCAAATTTTTGAAATTAATTTTAAAATCGACATCAATCGACGGCTTAATTATTATGCATAGTTCTGTAATACGGGCCTTACCAACATAGCTGTTTTGTTTTTTTTTTTTCTAACTGCATTACCACAGACACCTGGGTCCGTGCTTTTTGTTAAATTTTAAATATATATATTTTTTGCAACACAATATTTTCTATGAAACTCTACAGACAAATCACGTAGTCGACAACTTATTCTAAGTAGGTACTTATAGTAAGTTGTAAGCTTACAACTTTGCTTATAAGTTGTAAGTTGTTGCTTACATCATTGATTCACGAATAATTTAATAGTGATATGTGATCAGATAATTATAATGCCTGCAACTAGTTCCTTAAAGCTGCCTTCTGGCAACCATGACCACATTTTATGATCACATGATCATGTTAAATGAGTAGGTATTTAAAATGTATAGGTATTTAGCTTAAAAGAGAAAATAAAAAATGCCATCACTTAACAAATACATTTATAGCAACCTTTATGAAGTGTTTTGTGATCGTGGAATAAGCAATAAAATCCGACGATTATTTTCCATCCTAAATTGATTCGAGCCGATTTATATTATCTACCCACGCGCCTCGGAGACATAAATAATTGAGTTTTTGTGTGTTTCCCAATTACCGAATCGACCCTTTTATTTTTCGTCCTTGTTTATTTTGTGACGCCATTATTTATTTCGAGTTAACAATCACGTACCGTACAAAAGAGTAATTTTTAGTATTAAAATTTTCATGAGTATGATTCATTTTATATGAATATATTTCCGACTTAGTCACCGTCGTGATTTCACTGCGAGATCTAACCTCCTAAAGAAGAGCATCTATGCTATATACTTGAATATCAGATATGCTCGAAACCTGGTCGAGAAACCGACACACTATTCTTGAGTCACAGTCGGAAATATATTAATAAAAAAAGAGTAATTAACAATTATTATTATGGCATGTTGATAAGTTAACTTCCAAGCTAGTCTATTTATCAACTTGTACAATAATAAACATTTTTTGTATCTCTATCTATTCATTTACGTGATAATATACCAAGGGGGAAGTAAAACTAGAGTGTGAAATTAAAACCACAATTGTTCAGTTTCGATCGCTCCATAACTTTTGGTCGATATTTTAAGTAACATCACATCATATAAATATTGCATCAATTGATTTACTAAGCGTGAAAGTATAGGTTACATTTTGATCAAATAATAATTTCAACGATATTAAATTGACGGCTTCTGAAGTGTGGTGGTTGAGCGACAGGACAAGTATTTGTGCACCGAAATAAAAGGACTAATACTTGTTCTTTGTCTGAGTGTTGCGGGAAACAGGGAATCCTAGTTAGGATCTATGTATGTGATCGTTGGGTGTTATTTTTATTAATAAATTATTTGCATTAACGGAAAAAAGTTATGAGGATATTTCTTACCTAGTCATAAATTTATTGTTGGTACAAAGCTATAGATTGTTCTATAGCTTATAAGTATAGATATGAAATTCTAAAACCTTTGATGTGATTTTTAAAGTTTATCCGGGATTTAAAGTAAGACCCGGATTCAATAAATTCCTTTTTGAAAATTGGTTCAAATAATTGAACCAATTTTCAAAAAGGAAATCTTTTTCATAAAATAAATATTAATTCTTATGAATTAATATTTATTTTTCTTTCTAGCATTTTAATTTGGTGAATGTAAATGGTTACTATTACAAGTTTGAGAATCTTAATAGTATGTGTAATACGAAAAAAAATTTACTGAAAAGATAGGTCCCGAGTTCGATTCTTCGATTCTATCAGTAAGGGGTTTTTTCCTACAACAAACCAATGAAACCTAGTGGTTTCGTCGCATCGTCCTATCGGGAAAGGATCCTTTCGTGAAACCAATCTGAAGATGTTTTCGTAAAAGTGACCTGCGATGAAAAGTGCAGTCGATTAAGCATTCTATCGGTAAAGTGTGTTGTAAAAACATTTCGCTCGTGGGTAATGTAGAGTTATGTAAAATGCTGCAACGAAGAACATGTGACTCAATTACTTTCACATTGGCACAGCTTTATAGTTTACCATTTTCAGCGTGGAGGTTTATTACAACAGTCATTTTATAAAGTTTTTAGTAACCGGATTTTTTGCCCTTACGACTTTTTTATAGTTTATACTCTGTTTTACGGTTGCCTCTTACCTGTTTTTGTGCTGTATAGAATAACGGTGAAGGAACTAGCATTTGGCAATTGTTGTATTATTAATATCATACCGTAATTATATTTTAGTTTGAAAACTATCGTAAGTATGACACATTTTGTAAGATAAATAACGGCTAAAACTCGCGTCAATTAAAAATCGAAATTACTCCGACCAGGTTTCGGACATATTCGTTGTCCTTCTTCTGGGAGCCAGCTACTAACGCAAGCCGCGGCGGCTTTCGCGAGCGTTAGCACGTAACTCTTATCTTACAAAACGTAATTATATTTTTACCAGCCCTTGTTGTAATATGTTGTCTATTTATTTATGCACAAAACAATAAATGACAATCATAGAAAAAAATGAAATGTAAAATAACATCGTTTAGACCTAGATTATAAATCAAATTTTTATGCAATCAGCTAAATTAGTAGACATAAAGAGCGAATAATGTTCGAGGTATACACACATTTATGTAGCCGTCAAAAATAAAAAATACTCTTCCAATCAAATTATTAATAACGCCTAATCATATTAATAGGTCTTTACCTATGAAATTGCCGTATTGCAGTACAGACTTTTTCAAACAAAAAAAAGTTTTGATTGGCTATGAATTCTAAATTCAAACTAATTTTGTTTTAAAAATATGACATTCTATTTACAATATAAGTCTTTTGTTTATTGATTAGCGTTGTATTTTCATTACATTTCAACATTTTTCCTCATAATGGATACTTTGAAATTTCGTGTAATTATGGAATATGAGTTCCGTCGTGGCACCAACGCGGCACAAACGACACGTAACATCAACGACGTTTACGGAGAGAACTGTACAAACGAACGTACAACCCGTTATTGGTTTGCTCGGTTCCGTTCTGGGAATTTTGACTTGAAAAATGAACCTCGTGGTCGTCCGGAAACTTTGGTCAACAATGATGAATTAAAGGCGATTGTGGAAGCTGATTAATCTCAATCTACAGCTGAGCTGGCAGCAGCTTTTGATGTTAGCATCAAAACAATATTGGTCCATTTGCGACAGATTGGCAAGATAAAAAAGCTTGATAGATGGGTGCCCCACGAACCTAACGATCGCCAGCGCAACGTACGCGTCGAGACTTGCCTTGCGCTGCTTAACAGGCACAGAAATGAAGGAATTTTGAACCGAATTGTTACGTGCGACGAAAAATGGATTCTTTTTGACAATCGAAAGCGCTCAGCAAGTTGGTTAGATCCTGGTTCGGTACCAAAGCAATGTGCAAAACGAAAAACGACCCCTAGAAAGGTGATGGTCACAGTTTGGTGGTCTAGTGCTGGTGTGATTCATCATAGCTTTTTACAAAACGGCGAGAGCATTACTGCAGATGTGTACATTGAAGAACTGACCACAATTATGGCGAAACTCGCACGTCTGCAACCAGCTTTGGTCAATCGGTCGTCTCCACTGCTACTTCACGACAACGCGCGATCCCATACTGCACAACAGACCGTCTCTAAGCTGCATGAGTTGGGTTTGGAAGCTCTCCCTCATTCGCCATACTCACCAGATCTTGCGCCTACCGACTATTACTTTTTCCAAAATTTGGACAACTTTTTAGCGGGAAAAAAATTCAATTCCCGAGAGGCAGTACAAAACGCCTTTGAAGAGTTTGTTGTCTCCCGTTCTGCTGATTTTTTCAAGAAGGGCATCCATAAACTGCCACAGTGTTGGCAAAGATGCATTGATTGCAGGGGTGATTACTTTGAATAAAAGAAATAAATAAGTTCGAAAAAAAAATACTTTAACTTTTTTCAAACAAAACGGCAATTTCATAGGTAAAGACCTACATAGATCCTGGACCCTAACTAGGATTCCCTGTGTCTAGGGACCCAAGAACTATGAAGACCACCACACCACACAGATTGTCAAACTGATTGTGTAATATTACTTGGCATTATAATTCCTTACCTAATAATATACAGAGTTAATTTTAATTCACATAAAACTTTTGGTTCGTAAGTAACTTAGCTCATATCAATTTACTAGATGGTAGGACTTTTCTACAAAGTTCGTCTTAGTAGGTACCACCGCTTTGCCAGTTATTCTGCCTCCAATCCATAGTGCGGAAGTACAACTGTGTTCTGGTTTGAAGGGCATTGCAGCTAGTAAAATTACTAGGCTATTGGGACTTTATGGTCTGATCTCACAGTCGAGTAATCTCATTACAAGAATGATTTCTCAGGATGATGTGCGCCGTGCAATGTCGCGCGAAACTTTATTTTTTAGAATTCCAAGTGACACTGTTCTGTTATGGGCCACCGTGTTGCTTAACAAATACGCTCAAGTGAACGACTAGCTCGTCACATCTTTCATTAACATAAAAAAATATCACTGCAGCAATAATAAGCAATATATAACAAAGAGAAAGTTAAAGTTTTCAATCCATAATATTAGTGAAATCAATAAAGATAAGAAAACAGTTTTATGTCTTAAAAGGTTTTACGTGAGTTAAAAATAGCCCTGTATAAAAGTAAAATGTTGTCTGTTTGTTAAACATCAACTTTCACGCTAAAACAGCTGAACTGATCTGGATAAAATTTTCTACAGAGAATACTTACATAACCGCGAACAACATAAGATACTTTTCCGTTGGAAAATTAATAACTCCGTGGGAAAACAGATTAAAATAAAAGTTGCGTGGCTGTTACGTATAAGCAAGCATGCATTGATCTTTTTTATAATTAATTCCAGTTTGTTTAAATCCGGTCCAAAAATCCTGGTGCCGTGTAACAAGCTACCGAAAAGAGGGCTCACCGTTGAGTCAGCCAATTATTTGGTCTTTCAAATCTACAGTCGGCTTTAAAACGATTCTTTTTTTCTGCTCTATTTGTGGATAAATCAATCACCACTAAAGCCTATCTACTTACCTTCGTATAACATACGACATGAAACGAACGCGGAATATTTATCGCTCATAATGCTTTGGCACTTTTACATCACTATAATAATAATAAGACACGAATAAGGGTTATTTTATTTCTATTTAATTTTTCAGGCTTTTATTCCGCTCATCTACATTGATTTACAGAAAAGCGGTACGGTTAATTAATTTCTTAAAACCGAATGACATAACTATAATAAGTAGTTAATTTCTTACTTAAATTCCATAAACAACGTGGTGCCTTTGATTATATACACAAGGAATAATAATTATTTAGACAGGTAAATAATAAAAGGTGGTGCCGCGTTTTTCATCTGTCAATAGCAGGCAATCAACACTACTCAATAGCTTATTCATCCAACCATGTCAAGGCACTTCATCCAAACTGTATGTTGTCAGAAATATTTGAAGGATAATTAATTCCAAGTAAGGCTTAACCCACAGTGAATATAAGAAAACTTAGTTCAGATGATTTAAGAAGCCTATGTTTTTGGTATATGTATGTATAAGCAGAAAGGGGCCCCTCTATTGTATCTCAATATATTAGAATATGATCCCATTGAATAACGGTAATCCATCAGTATTGGTTTCCACAAAAGTAGGTAAGATTAAAGTCAAGCTTGCCTTATATACATTCTGTTTTGAGCTCCTGATTAGATAGCATAACACAGCTTGTTGGACGAAAACATAGGTCGTTTATAATCAAATAAATCCGCCAGCTTTTAGCAAACGTCTCAGTGCTAGGCCAGGCTCAAGTTTTATATCAATTTCTCTATAAATTTGCCACGTAGTTGGCGGTTAGCAAGCGCCTAGAACTCGTTTAATTAAAAGGGAATCTACTCGTCTAGTGCAGTTAAGCCCCTGTTTGCTCACCATCTGTGCGCGGGAACTGTACTAATACAACCTACGAGCAATTGTGACATGTTTGCTTGGCATCTCGGTCTTGATATTACTTCTAATATCATCAATCAGACGTTATATATATAGCGTGCTTGAAGGAAACAGGTAGGAATTGTTTTAGTCAACAATGACAATTACTAATTAATAGAGGTTATATATATCTTCTGTGGTTTTGAGTCGACTCTGTTGATTTATTAGCAGGCCATTCCATTTGACTTATTCTTTTAAATTTATGAATGTTTATTGAAATCACTACGAAGGTCACATTCTTTAAGAAATAATTAATTAACAGTTTTAGTTGGTTCATTTTCTAACAGTTTGACTAGTCTCATAACTCTGCCTTTGAACTATCGGTTGTGGGTTCCATTCCCACCCAGGACAAACATTTGTGTGATAAACATCGATGTTTTTTCTGTTTGGCTGGGTGTTATATTGTATTTTATGTATGTATTTACAAACAAAAAAGTATAAGTATTACCATCAGTTATCTAGATTCCAAAGTACTACAAGCTTTGCTTAGTTTGATGCTAGACGGCGCTGTGTAAAACCCTCACAGATATTTATTTATTTATCTTTGGTGTTTTATATCATCAATTGTGTACATGTCGGTGGCAACGTCCAGTTATAAACTCTATGCGCAGCGGGCAGTACCGTAATTTACCCTGTGGCAGCATTTAAATTTATCACAGTGGCAACACCGGCTGTCTGTCATCGCTCCCCCACCCATCTGGCTATAAAATGGGACCGCTCGGTGTACTACGGATCATTCTTGTTCCAGACACGGCCCGGTGCACTTGCTGAAGGCCTATAGTTATATAGGTTGCAACCCGCTCACAACCCGTTCAGCCTACATACACTTATTAGAATATTGATCATTAGTATTAGAAATCATAAAATTGAACATATAATATTATAGTTCACTAGTTACACCTCGCAGTTTCATCCGCGGATAAAAAGTATTTTAATTGTTTACTCATCCCACGGGAAAATATCACTTTTCTGGGATAAAATGTAGCTTATATGTTAATCTAGTGTATAAGCTATCTTCGTACCGAATTTTATCCAAATTCATTCAGCCGTTTGAGCGTGAAGGAGTAACAAACATACACACATACAAACTTTCGCCTTTATAATATTAGTGTGATAGTGTGATTATATAAAGATGTGCATGAAATAAACTTGAAAAAAAAGACTTTTTTACACAAACACCACTTACTATACAAGTAGACAAAAAAAAATTAGAAAAGCCATTATTTAGGATACCACACATCACTACATTACAATTGCATTACAAACGATACATTGTTTTTTTAGATATTAAGCTAAGCTTAATTTCTTACTTAAATTCCATAAACAACGTGGTGCCTTTGATTATATACACAAGGAATAATAATTATTTAGACAGGTAAATAATAAAAGGTGGTGCCGCGTTTTTCATCTGTCAATAGCAGGCAATCAACACTACTCAATAGCTTATTCATCCAACCATGTCAAGGCACTTCATCCAAACTGTATGTTGTCAGAAATATTTGAAGGATAATTAATTCCAAGTAAGGCTTAACCCACAGTGAATATAAGAAAACTTAGTTCAGATGATTTAAGAAGCCTATGTTTTTGGTATATGTATGTATAAGCAGAAAGGGGCCCCTCTATTGTATCTCAATATATTAGAATATGATCCCATTGAATAACGGTAATCCATCAGTATTGGTTTCCACAAAAGTAGGTAAGATTAAAGTCAAGCTTGCCTTATATACATTCTGTTTTGAGCTCCTGATTAGATAGCATAACACAGCTTGTTGGACGAAAACATAGGTCGTTTATAATCAAATAAATCCGCCAGCTTTTAGCAAACGTCTCAGTGCTAGGCCAGGCTCAAGTTTTATATCAATTTCTCTATAAATTTGCCACGTAGTTGGCGGTTAGCAAGCGCCTAGAACTCGTTTAATTAAAAGGGAATCTACTCGTCTAGTGCAGTTAAGCCCCTGTTTGCTCACCATCTGTGCGCGGGAACTGTACTAATACAACCTACGAGCAATTGTGACATGTTTGCTTGGCATCTCGGTCTTGATATTACTTCTAATATCATCAATCAGACGTTATATATATAGCGTGCTTGAAGGAAACAGGTAGGAATTGTTTTAGTCAACAATGACAATTACTAATTAATAGAGGTTATATATATCTTCTGTGGTTTTGAGTCGACTCTGTTGATTTATTAGCAGGCCATTCCATTTGACTTATTCTTTTAAATTTATGAATGTTTATTGAAATCACTACGAAGGTCACATTCTTTAAGAAATAATTAATTAACAGTTTTAGTTGGTTCATTTTCTAACAGTTTGACTAGTCTCATAACTCTGCCTTTGAACTATCGGTTGTGGGTTCCATTCCCACCCAGGACAAACATTTGTGTGATAAACATCGATGTTTTTTCTGTTTGGCTGGGTGTTATATTGTATTTTATGTATGTATTTACAAACAAAAAAGTATAAGTATTACCATCAGTTATCTAGATTCCAAAGTACTACAAGCTTTGCTTAGTTTGATGCTAGACGGCGCTGTGTAAAACCCTCACAGATATTTATTTATTTATCTTTGGTGTTTTATATCATCAATTGTGTACATGTCGGTGGCAACGTCCAGTTATAAACTCTATGCGCAGCGGGCAGTACCGTAATTTACCCTGTGGCAGCATTTAAATTTATCACAGTGGCAACACCGGCTGTCTGTCATCGCTCCCCCACCCATCTGGCTATAAAATGGGACCGCTCGGTGTACTACGGATCATTCTTGTTCCAGACACGGCCCGGTGCACTTGCTGAAGGCCTATAGTTATATAGGTTGCAACCCGCTCACAACCCGTTCAGCCTACATACACTTATTAGAATATTGATCATTAGTATTAGAAATCATAAAATTGAACATATAATATTATAGTTCACTAGTTACACCTCGCAGTTTCATCCGCGGATAAAAAGTATTTTAATTGTTTACTCATCCCACGGGAAAATATCACTTTTCTGGGATAAAATGTAGCTTATATGTTAATCTAGTGTATAAGCTATCTTCGTACCGAATTTTATCCAAATTCATTCAGCCGTTTGAGCGTGAAGGAGTAACAAACATACACACATACAAACTTTCGCCTTTATAATATTAGTGTGATAGTGTGATTATGTAAAGATGTGCATGAAATAAACTTGAAAAAAAAGACTTTTTTACACAAACACCACTTACTATACAAGTAGACAAAAAAAAATTAGAAAAGCCATTATTTAGGATACCACACATCACTACATTACAATTGCATTACAAACGATACATTGTTTTTTTAGATATTAAGCTAAGCTTAATGTTTTGTAAGATAAATAACGGCTAAACTCACGTCAATTAAAAAGTAGAAATTACTCCGACTAGGTTTCGGACATATTTGATGACCTTCTTTATAATATTTTTACAACCTTAGAAAAACTCAAGAAACCAATCCAACGAATGAACCCAAGATTTCTGTATACTTAACCACGCAAACACCTACAAGCGCGCCGACTTGTTCCACGTTCGATATTTTTGCAATAATAAACCGATAATTAATTAACTGAGCAAGTGAGCTGTTACGAAATGTTTGCGTAGAATTTTTCATTAATTAATTATTCATTATGGGCGTGTAGTCGTGTGTAGCGGTGTGCAAATAGGACCACCCTATCTCTTCCCGTGGGTACCATAAGAGCCGATTAAAGGGATATCCAGGGAATGGGCAGCAGCATCATTTCGTTTCGTTTCGTTTCATTTCATTTCGTTTCGTTTCATTTAGTTTCATTTCGTTTCATTTTGTTTCGTTTCATTTTGTTTCATTTCGTTACATTTCGTTTCATTTCGTTTCATTTCGTTTCATTTCGTTTCATTTTGTTTCATTTCATCCAAAGTAGGGTTTTATGGGGGGGTTGTGTTCTATAGTGGACGTCTTGAAGTGAAGTATTCATTAGCTTTGAGTTTCTGTTATGTAGTATACAAGAAAACTAATTTAACCTCTTTTCTATAATCACAAATAACCATCACACACGATAACAACTTTATTGCCCTTTTTTCGTTAACTTTACAATACTTTTATTATTTTCCATGAAGTTTCTATGATAACGTCGGGGCTAAAAAGAACGAACTATGCAGTGGGTATAATTCTTTTTTACTAATAAACATAGCATAACAGTGGAAATTATTTTCAACTCAGTGTTTCTGTTTTTTTTTTTTTAAAGATAAAAAGAGTACATACTTGTGGACATTTCACACAGTGCCATCTAGCCTCAAACCAAACAAAGCTTGTACTATGGGAACCAGGTAACTAATAGAATACTTTCTTGTTTTTAAACGTATAAAAACTACTTTGGCTATTTCAAACTTGATAGGGAGAAACTAAACACCAAATAATTCCTATACGCAATGTTCAGCAATGAACGTCTGATGATGATTACATATGAATTACAAATGAAACTATAGCTAGAGGTTTACTGTTTAAGTGCAATACCTACCTACATAAATTAAATAAGCAAATAAACATTACTGTTTGCCGACCTTATTCCATAAAATGTTTTATAAAAACACTATGACATTTGACAAGAGGGCATGCCCCAGTGGCTGAACTTTTAGCGCCTATTGTAGAGCGAGTCACGTCTTTATATCCCCTTCGAATAGTTTTTATTTTTCCTTCCTACATATTTTATTGAATAGTGCGGTTAATGGTTTAGTAACTATCTGATTTTATATCCGTCGAATGAAGGTAAAAATGGTGCTAGTTTTTGATATAAACATGACTGAAAATCAAGTTTTTTTTTTTTTTTTTAAATAAATGTTTCGATCTTATAATAGGGTCCATGTTATCTGTGAGACAGAGGATCCAGGTATATGAAACTAAAGTCAGACATTACCTATATAATTCATTAATTAATTAATTTTAAAGGTCTTTATTATTCTTTCAAATATACATCTTATACGAACTAGTGTAACGTTTTAGTTAATTAGTTAGTTTACCTATAGAGTCAAGAGTAATTATAAACTTTTAGTTAGACTGAAATTTCTAATTTAATGTATTATTGATAAATTTTGCGCTAAACGGAAAAGGCTACATTATCAAAATCAGAATTCTGATTTCTACAAAATTTTATACGCTTAAAAACATTTAATATAATAACAAAAATATTACTTATAACAAGCCACTGCAGACTGGTTCTGCGACTGTGTCTTCTGTCTGTGTCTCAGTGGAAAGCTCATTTGGCAATTTAGCAATGCAATGTTGGTAATAGGCTATTTGACTACTATATTTTTATTACATACATAAATAATATACCTCAAAAAATAGATAACTGTGAAAACAAAACTTGAATATCTCAAAAAATGACTAAGTTACAGGCATTTTAAAATACAGAAATAGAAAGAGACAACTCAAACACGCAGTGACGTCAGTTACCAGTCCTCACAGTAACTCATTACTAAGCTGTGGTAGCTCTACATACAATATTTTGGGCATGTGACGTCACAAGCCATGCCTTCATAGTAACTGTGAGGAAGCTCAACACGATCTCTGTTTTGCGAGAAAGGGACAGGCGATGAAACTTTAAAAGCGTACTACTCCGTGATTAATTTACCGATTTTACTTATTTTTACAATGATTACATTCATTTTTAACCTACTTTATGAAAATAATATTTACTTGTTCATTTTTAATAGTAGTCAAATAGCCTATTGTAACAATGACTCCTCAGAGTCTTAGAATAATCTACGACTCTACACAGTGATGTGATTCCTTTCATTTCCTCTCTTAGATATTTTTTTTTATTTCGACACGGTTAATTAAATTCATAATTCAATGTAACTACTTTCTACATGACATATTTTTGGAAAAAAAAAAAAAAAATATATATATATAAAGTCTATCTACTTTGTACGTATGCATATGCAGTAAGTAAATTATTATTTGTTAGAGGTTACATTAGCTATTAGGTAGTTAACTGATTTGTATTTCTTTTAAAAATCAATTCTTTTAAATGTCATTACGTGTATTTTTCTTCATTTGGCTCCACACTTTTGTGTATTTAGCCAGTGTCAAGTAATTGATAATTTCTCAAGTTAATTCATATTTACTTATTATTTATATATGTTTCAAGTCAAGTCACAGTCCAAGTCATAGTCTAGTCTAGTCAAGTCATACTCTTAGTAAAATGGTGGCAGCTTCACCAGAAGCTTCTATGGTAGTCTATTAAGTCTAATAAACTTTAATCTAAATATTCGCAGCAGAATCCCTCGAGTTTTTAGGGTAACCACTTATAAAAATAACGTATCTTACAACGGTCCTATACCTCGCATGTGCCGTTCCTATGATGACCTAATTGGTAGCGTTCGTCACCGTTTTGACATTGATGATGAAGATGATGTACTAGATATATTCAGACTTGGTCTCAACCAATTCAGGAACAATGTTTATAAGTATTTGCTGTAGACGGATGGTACTGGGACACACTACTGAGGTTTTGTATCTCGGGGCCATCTGTGTTCTTATGGTTTTAAGTGCACTTGAGAAGGGTTAGGATGGCGACACTAGAATATATCTTCTTATCTAATTACCGGGTCACAATGAAATGTATTTTATTTTTATTTTCGTCACCTTTCCCTTTTTCAAGTGCATTAAATGTGTATAATGTATCTTTAGAGGTATTCGTTTTATCTATATCATTTATTCTATGTATATTGTGTATATAATTATTTAATTCACACAAAGTTATTTGTATTATTGTATTATTATTTTTTATTAAGTTCTATTTAAGTTTGATTATTTAAAGTACACTCGTTTGCTTACTTTCTCATTATCTCTTTTCGTTTTTGTGATAAGTATGTAATTATCACTGTTTTAAATCAGGCTGAGTGCATGTGTGATTGGATTATAGAATTGTTCACTATGTAATTTTTAAATCATGTTGCTTTATAATGGATTTTCTATGATCTGTTATGTGCACCTATAAAATAAAATAAAATAAAATAAAAAATAAAATAAATAAGGTAGTTTTGGACACAACACGAAAAGAAACGTTTCACCATCAATATGCCACTTTCCCACACTCCCGCCTGGAATCCAGCACTTAATAAATAAAATGCCACAAGTTTTATGCACTAATACAGAAAATAACACAATTTTGGAAAATAATACAATGCGGTGACGCTCACTTTTTCGTTTTCCCGCCAAAAAAACATGTGTAAATTATGAATTTTGTTTTATTGTCTGTCACTCACCAGAAAACTGGGAAGCAACCAAACTGCTATAATATATAATATTTATTATACCATTACCTTAAATACCACTTTTATTTGCTAAAAGGGTCTAAGCGGACCTCTTAATCAAACACTATCATTATTATAATATATTATTATGTTTCAGACATACTTTTCTATCTAGTTTAGTCAGAGCACCAAAGCTGCAAAAAAAAATGCAAATAGTTTAAGATACGAATTTTCTCGGCGAATAAATCTACAATCAATTTATCGAGTGAAATAAAACTACTATACGACTTTTGTCAAGCTCTCTAGCTTAGGATTGGATTTTCAGGGCTGTTCCAATGAACAAGTTCTATGAAATCAAAAGTTTTATCAGACTTGGCGCACTTTCAAGCTTAGGTAGAAACAATTTCTGTTCTGCTACCTTGTGAGACCTGCGGATTTTTAATCCCCGTTAAACCGTAGTGTATATCATATAGTTAAATATAACGCGTGTGAAAAGCTTAGAAGAGGTGAGGAGATATGCAAAAGAAAGAGAGGCCATTAAAATGTTCAAGGCCCTCTGCACTAAAGTTTGATAATTAAGTTTGAAACTTATTTCTCTAGCCCTTGGTTTCTCCTACATTTGTCAAACTCATGTCAAGCCAACACACCAAAGTACCGTACGCTCATTAATTGAAGGCAACCGATGATCAACAGGCAACCAATTAACGTTCAGTATTTAATGTGCCAAGTTGACTTGAATTTAACAAACCCGAGTATGAAAACCCGAGGGTAATTCTTGATTATTTTAGTTGTGTTTTAATAGACTATGGTGCAGACGGACATATTTAAGCTCGCAGCGATGATCTAACCTTTCGTTTCCAGCAAAAGTCGCTTTTACATAAGCTTCTTATAGGAGTGAATCTTCTGTGCTAATATTTATTCTGCGTTTTTGTCCCCATCCAGTTCTATACCATTCAATCGCAGGTTATTATTTATAACAAAAAACGAGAAAGCATAGGAATGTTTGTAATGACTGTTAGTAAAGCTATTTTGCTTAGTATTTAAATTCAAATAATTTATGTTCTCTTACAACTTTTGATACTTGCCTTTTGTACAATATGTAAACTTTAATAGAAAACTTTGCAGCATTTACATGGTTATTTTACTATTTTATCTTTTATTCTCCAATATTTTATATTCAATTATTCTCGCCACTTCCACATTCTCCTACGAGAAACGTAACCCTTAAGATACCCAAAAATATTTTACAACGTGGAAAAGTTTTGAGTTCAATTCAAAATCTTTTAGAGAGAAAGTTGTAAATGACGAACTAAAAATAAAAGCCGCGTAAAACCCAAGCGGTACTTACAAAAAACTAAGCAATTATTATTCAACGTACAGAAAGTTAGTTTTCCCGGAAAACGCACAAAGAATACTAATCTCTTCACCTGCTTGAAAAAGAACCGAGATTCAAGATCGGAACTTATTTCCTGCTTTTAAAAGTTGCTTGTGATACAATAAACAAGTTTTTGAAAAATTTGGAATATTGTGAAAGAAATTCGCTCTCATGCGGTATTAGAGCTATTTTTATGAAAATACTTACCTACTTTGTTTCTATTGATAAGCACCGATTATATTATAAATTTTAATTATTTTTCTAATATTGTTTTAAGAACGTTTTTTCTTTTAACTTACCAACTACTACAATGATAACAAAACAAGTACTACTAAATACTACTGCTACACTACCTATTAAAAAAAAGATTTGGGCTATATACTAGCCGCGATGACCGCGATGACGCGTAGAATACATGCTGGCAGCGTTGCCCCGTTGGATTGCAATGCTGATTCGTGCCAAATAAATGCCTGCATTATATATTATTCCTTACTAATAAACATTGTACAGCGGAGGAATAGTTATTGTGTCTCTCTAAAAATATGTAGAGATTTTTTTTTTTTGAACGAGTATTTAGATGTGAAAATATGTAGAGATAAAACAAAGGAAAATAGTAAGCAGCTACCTTTGTTATAAAGTGTTTATTAATAAGGAGGTATGACTATTATATACGGGAATGATTTAAAACAAATGCCCATCGAATAACACTGCATTCAGTCACCTCACTGAATCCTGCAAGCTGCTTGAACAGAATAGCTTACAGTTCCTCCCACCAGGATTATATATTACTAATGTCCATCAAACAACAATACATTCAGTCATCTCACTGAATCCTGCAAGCTGCTTGAACAGAATAGGTAACACTTCCTCCCACCAGGATTGTATTTTACAATTATCCACCAAACAACACTGCATTCAGTAAACTCACTGAATCCTACAAGCTGCTGGGAACAGAATAGCTTACAGTTCCTCTCACCAAGATTGTATTTTAAACTAGCTTCTGCCCGCAGCTTCGCCCGCGGCGTGGCTTATGGGAAAATAGTTCAACCACCCATTTCACCCTCTTAAGGGTGGAGTTTCGAAAAATTCTTTCTTGGCGGATGCCTACGTCATAACATCTACCTGCATGCCAAATTTCAGCCCGATCCGTTTAGTGGTTTGGGCTGTGCGTTGATAGATCACTATGTCAGTCAGTCAACCTTTGAGTTATATATAGTCACCTTACTGAATCCTGCAAGCTGCTGGATCAAAATGTGTAACAGTTATTCCACCAGGATTGTACACTACTAGTGCAGTTTAGTACAAACTCACCTACATAAGGACATGCTCAAGACATTTTTATTATGCTCGTACTCGTGTATAGCAATAGCAGGAAATGTGTGCAGTTGTAATAAAGATAAAATGGGTTTTTCAGTATTGTGAACAATTAGCTTGGACAGTTTTACACACTCCATTTCTCAGACTATTCTAGATAGATAGATTTTAGATACAAGATTCAGAGAGATAATATCCAATGATTATTATCGTTGAATAATAATCATTGGATATTATCTCTCGGAAAGTAGAGCTATTTTATTAGAATTATACGAACACGCCTATCGTTATGTTTATAATAATACTAGTTGCAACACGTGGTTTTACCTGCATATAAAAATTCTATGTGTTAATAATTCAGCGTATAAGCTATCTGTATTTCATATTTCATCAAAATCGGGTCAGTAGTTACGGATATAGAAGGAAACAAACATTCACACAAACACAAACTTTCGCATTTATAATATCATTAGCTGCGCCACGCGGTTTTACTCGCGGATAAAAAGTAGTCTATGTGTTAATCCACTATATAAGTTATCTATATTCAAAATTTCATCCAAATCTGTGCAGCCATTTGAGCGTGAAAGAGTAAAAAACATCCATACATACAAACTTTTACGTAAATAACATTAGAAGGACAGGAAGGATAGGACAGGATTATTTAGCAGTGTTATTGTAAAAGTATGTTTAAACCGATAGAAAAATAAAATTCTAGAAAAAATAATCCAATTCGTCTTTTTTTCCTCTCAACCCTACCAACAGTAATATACAAATACAGCTGAAGAATAGTAGTACTCACCGCTCGTATAAAACTACGCCACTCTAGTACTCGTACCGTAGAATAGAAGACGCCAAAATATAGCGTAAATGAATACTTCGATAAAATCGGCGATTGATTGTACTCGCTCTCGCGTAAACAACCGTAAAAGCTTTCTCTGTGTTAGAAACACTTAAAACATACACAAATCTCAGTAAATATTTCATTAAATTAAGTTAATTTATCAGTTGAATTTCCGCTCGTGATTATAATCTCATGGTTTTGAACTAATTACCGTAAAGTATTAAAGGTAGAATGATCGATACATTATTTCAATGTTCACGTATTTATTATTATAATGGTCGACGTATTCCGTGCGTGGATGCATGAACCGGATTCGATCCTTTATTCATGATATTTCCTCGTAAATTTTTAGTGAGGAAATAATAAAGTCACGTTGGAGTAAAATACTCGTTGGATGTTTTCAGGAGTGCCGGCTACATCGCTGGTTAGTTAATAGACGGAGTGAGTGCACATTTGACTGCCTGTGCTGCTAAACGGCTGTCAAGATCACGTAAGAGCTGTTAAAACCCCTACCTCAGTGCGTGTAAATTATTAATCATAATAATGGCATCTACTCCTCAACGGGCGGCTTAATTTAATTAATTAATAAAGCTATATATAGTAGATGTACAGCTAACCGAGTACGATGAAATGTTAACAATGTTATTGTTCTAGTGGATTAAATCCAACAGTGGCGCAGTCGGTGATATAAATTTAAATGTTTGGGTGAAATCCGCAGACAAGGTCGTCAACGTTACGATATATTAATTTAACAGAGCGCGAAGTTCGGCCCGAACTGAGCCGTGAAGTTTGAGTTTGATGTATTTATCTGAGACGGATTAATTAAAAACTTTACATTTAAGATACATATTCTACACCACAGCAGCATCGAATAGGTATATAAGTCAAACTTCCTTTCGCAGAAAATTCAATACAAAAGTTTATGATACGAAAACATAAATGCAAACTTTTGAACGCATTTGAGTTTCAAACACAATTTTACTATAGCGCATTTCTACGTCTGGTAATTAAAAACTGCGCTTGTTAAATGTTTTGACAGTTTCTATTTCTGTATTGCCCCACAAATTGTATAAAACTATCAATAAGTTATTTATAAATAAAGTTTGCTTGATAAAATTCAGAACAATACTTTTCTACATGAACAGAATGTGAAATGGAGCTCAACGTAATGGGTTGAAATGCCGAGACGGCGGTATCAGTGGATCAAGTTATAATCCCATGGGGAAACGTCGAGCAAATATCCCGAGATTGGACGTCCACCGGAGCTTACACATAATCACCCCCTATTAAATTTAACGTGAAAACCATTTCTCGATTTATATTCGAGTGTCTAATTGAAGCGTTATTCGGATTAGGCATGATTAATGTGGCGTTAAGATACGCGTTACCGACCATTAGCGTCTATCTCACTGCTTGAAGGCAAGTTTCTCCCTTGAAGTTCATATCTGTGCCTAGCTCATGAACTATGTGTGTATTATCTATGACTGGCCCGATAGCTCAGTTGGTAGTAACCCTGCCTTCCGAACTATGGGTTGTGGGTTCGATTCCCACCCAGGGCAAACATTTGTGTGATTAACATAGGTGTTTGTTCTGTGTCTGGGTGTTGTATTGTATTCTTTGTATGTATTTACAAAAAAAAAGGTATCTAAGTATTGTATCAGTTATCTAGTTCCCATAGACAAGCTTTGCTTAGTTTGGGGCTAGATGGCGTTGTGTGAGATGTCCACCCATATTATTATTATATTATATTATATTAATATTATTATCTAAGCAACCATGACATGTACTACGTTGTTAAATATTGTATACGATTCTTATAATGGCAACATAGCTCAAAACATCTATTTTTAGGATGTACTCTTTTATACATAATACATATACAGAATTAATAATAAATAAATAAAATATAATAAATAAACTAAATTAAATCTAAACTAAAATAAACTAAGCATTTAGATATAAATCTATATAGTTTATTTATTTTAATTTTGTAAGCAAGTAATGCTGTAAAATTGATAATTTTTAAATAAATTAACGTTAATAATGTCCAAAACAGTTAAATATCTGATAAGTATTTAGACAAAGTTGCAAAATATCAAGTGAAACCAAATTAATCCTTCACTGAACGAAAGAAACTTGCTCATTCTAAAGTATTTGTTGATGAAGTTGGTCTTATTTAATCCGATCGCAAAAACAAACATCCCAAGACGCCGATCTCTAAACAAATATGTAATCCTAATTGCATACTACGCGCATAAATCACTTTGTTGCCGCACTAAATCTGTCTATAGCAGTGATAAATTTCCAAGTCTCTCCGAGTGTTCTCAGCACATCATCTCTCGATAATAGTTCCGACTATTACAGATAACTGCGTCTGCACAACGTTGTAAAATGACGAATGTATCAGGATATGTCATGTTTCGAGAGGGGCTTTTGTTGTGTAAACAGACGCATCGTGCGATGCCTGAGGCAAGGACGCGAAGCAGCGCGAGACAACGTTTTGTATGCGAGGTGTGAGTCTCGTTACCGGGCGACACCCGCGGGGCATTGCGACGTCTCAATTATGTCTAACTTCGTTGCTCGACTCTGTCATGAGTATCAGCTTCAAGTTGTCGCGAACTCGACACGTATCGCCGTAGCACCGTAGCGTCGTAGTGCCGTAGCGGCGCCTACGTATGTTCGAGACTGTTTGTCTAATTAATTTGGTTCCTTTACGGCTCTAATTCCCAGCGCTCGAAATTATCACAACTTTGTTTGGCAGTAATACGACAGATGTAAACGCTTGGAAACATTAACCCTACATTGGTTGATGTTTCATTCCGATGCGCTCCGTTTATTTTATTCATTATGAAAGCTTTATTTGAGGGATAATACTAATTAGGTCATGAAACTGTAAAATTATTTCCGTTGTTAAAACTTAAATTAATGATATAAAATTGAAAAACCACACGCGTTAACCACGTATCTGTCATATTTTGATACGATACAATTATAACGAACGAAATTTACGTTAATTATTTACCATTATACGCTAATTATAAACCCGCGGGCGTAGTTTAATTGAGACACGGTGTATGTCAATGAATATCAAAAAAATTGAATTTAAAAGTGAAGTAGACGCGATTAAAAGTTTACTGCATAACGCACTCACGTCGTTAGCGATAGCCGAGAGCAACTTTTGAACTTAAGACTTCGTAAGAGTATATATAATATAGTTCGATTCAAGATACTTTTCCACATATGAGTTTTCCAATGTAATAAATTACCAAATCAGAATTTTATAGAAAAGTGTACAGACTTAAAATTGGTATAAAACCTTTTTAAGCTTTCGCAACTTGTACTTATATTGTAAAGATAAAACGGGTCTATTCGCATACAAAAATTATCAAAACATTAGTCCTCTCGTGACCACGGTCAATGTAACTTGGTCGAGTTTAATCAAAATAATGTTTTGGTAGTTTTTGTATGTGAAAAGGCCCGTTTTATCTTTACAATATGGCATAAAACCGATCAGCATAACTCTCACCTATGTAAATAGAGCAAAATTTTTGCTCTCAATGTGAAATTTATTATTCTATCACGAGGTTTCAAACGTTGAGTTTGCATACGCATTTTGTAGGCGTGCAGATACTATTGGTAGAATAGTTTGTTCATTCAACTTCATTTCAACAAAGCGCACGAAACGTAGGACTTTTTGTTTCTGCTGTCAAATAAATTCATACATAACAAAAACAGTCAATCAAGGCGCGCACGTTGTGCTCCACCGGAAACCGCGCTAACGATATCGAGTGTTGTGTGTTCGCACAATAATGAGGCAGAAGTAATTCCTTAATAATTGTTGGTGAGAAACAACTAAGGAAGTTGTCGGCTGGAGGCGAGACTTCAAAGAAATTAATGAGTGTTACGAACTCGCAACGTGCCGCGACCGACTCGATCGCTGGACTTCATTCGGGAAAAAGTTCCGAGAGCTTAAACAAATTCCCTGCTAATTGCAGTCGAGCTGAGCTGACTCAAGTTATTCATAACATGTTATAACTTTGCCGTCACCTCAAACATTATAAATCGGTGATATTAAGACTTATGAATATTAAACCGTAAGCGTAATTATTAGCTTAAATACGATCAATTTGAACTGATCTTTTCCTGTGATTACTATTTTATTTCGTAAATTTTTTTCAAAGACGAACAACTAAATTTGAAGCATTAGATACATTTAATTATGTCTATATTCCTGTACGGAAACAAAAACTTATCATCAAAACTGACTTAACGTGTATGTTCTAAACGCCTTTAATTAGGTAACTTTTTTTTTTTTTTTTTTTTTTTTTTTTACTTCAAACTTGTCTAGCATTTGACCGCGCTCTCACCTGATGGGAAGTGACGATGCGATCGAAGATGTAGCATGCTAGCCAAGTAAATACCTATTCACTCTTCTCTTGAACACGCCCGGGTCATATTTCGCCGGAAACACAGACGCTGGCAGGGCATTCCATTCCTTAGCCGTTCTAATTAAAAACGTTGAGTCAAATCGCTTGGTACGAATGGGTGGTATTTCGACCACGAAAGGATGGCGCTTAGCCGAGCGTCTAGTAGTCCGGTAGTGGAATGGTGATGGGAGAATGAGATCATGCAGTTCTTGAGCGCATTCACCGTGGTGTAATCTGTAGAAGACCGACAGACTTGCCACCTTACGTCGATGTGCAAGGCTCTGGAGCCTTTCACCAACCAAAGTGTCGTCGTCAATGAGCCTTTTGGCACGCCGTTCAATCGAGTCCAGAGCCTCAAGCTGGTACTTGGCCGACCCGTCCCACAGGTGGCAGCAGTACTCCATACACGATCGGACTTGTGCTTGATACAGATTTAGAAGCTGTCCAGGTGTGAAGTACCGCCTTACCTTGGACAATATGCCGAGTTTTTTTGAAGCTACTTTGGCTTTGGACTCGATGTAGGATCCAAAGTTTAGGTTTGACGTGAGATCAACACCCAAAAGCTCAAGATGGTTTCCTAAACTTACAGATACACCACGGAATGAAGGAGCCAGATGGAGTGGGCTCTTTTTAGCAGTGAATAAACACGCCTGTGTTTTTGCAGCATTGAACCTAACCAAGTTAGCATCGCCCCAATCGGACACGGCTTTCAAAGCCAGGTTCATGCGCTCAACCATAGCCTCTCTCTCAATCCGGACATCGTCACCACTGGCTCGGGCACTGGATGTGTATCTTTCAACAACAGTACTATCATCTGCATACCCAAAGGTACCGGGCTTTAGCAAATCATTGATGTGGAGTAAGAATAGTGTTGCTGAAAGAACTGACCCCTGAGGTACACCAGCATTAATAGCTAATTGATCGGAAGAGCAGCCATCAAGAACCACTCTAAGCGATCGTTCCCTCAAAAAGTCTGATATCCAAGTGCACAAACCAGCAGGTAGTCCGTAAGATGGAAGCTTATTCAGAAGACCGTCGTGCCAGACCCGATCAAATGCCTTAGAGACGTCTAGAGATACAGCAAGTGCCTCTCCATGCATCTCCAAGGCTTCGCTCAATATGTGCGTGGCGTATGCGAGAAGATCCCCAGTTGACCGGTTTCGGCGAAATCCGTATTGCCGGTCACTGAGGAGATCATTGACTTCAAGGTGTGCCAAGAGCTTGTTGTTGATTATACGCTCCATACTCTTACAGAGTATGGAGGTAATTGAGATGGGTCGGTAGTTGGCAGGATCAGCACGACTGCCCTTCTTAGGTACAGGTTGTACATTGGCTAGCTTCCAACTCTTAGGGACTATTCCGGTGTCTAGAGAGAGGCGAAATAGGCGTGTTAAAATGGGAGACAACTCAGGTGCACAGCTCTTAAGTACAATTGCTGGTATACCATCGGGACCACTGGCTTTGTTCACGTCTAGACTGCATAATGTTTTTAGTACCTCCTTCTGACGTATGCGTATTTCCGGCATGAAAGCACCGCAATGTGGAAGGCAGGGAGGTACCTCATTAGCAGTATCTAAACGCGAAGCTTCTGCAAAGAGAGTGGCAAACAAGTTTGCTTTTTCTTTTGCAGTGTGAGCCAGCGATCCGTCAGGTTTTAATAATGGAGGCAGTGAAGATCGACAGAAGTTCGCTTCAACCGATTTGGCTAGGGACCAAAAAGCCTTACTACCAGCTGGATAGGAAGCAAGTTTAGTCCCTATTCGACCAATATGATTGAAACGAGCCTTCCTTAATTCCTTCTTACAGGCCTTGGCGGCAACATTAAAGGCTTTCTTCTTAGCTCGAGTGTCCGATGCCTTGCGTTTTCGAGCGTCAGCCCATGCCAGATATGCCGCATGTTTCTGCGCTTCAGCGTGTGCACAGTCGGCTCCAAACCATGGGCTGGCTTAATATTATAAATGGTATAATAGTTTTTGTGTTACATGAATTTATGCATGTTTATTAACATACATCAAACGAATCTTAATAAAATTTAGGAAGATACGTTCAAGTCTTATAATATTTACATAGGATACTTAAATAGGTACAATTGGAAAATTGTGTCAATCTAAGGTGAAACTGCGAAGCGTTGCTAATTAAAATGACACGGTGGACCTAATAGAAAAAGAAATACCCAAGCTAATAATTAATACAAAGAAACACAACACTTTAAACTCGTAGTTAATTAGAGCAATAAAATTAAATAATGACTACAAGAATTAGATGCGAACTGGGAAACTTCACCGTAAGAAAGTGGAAACATGGCTATAACAAGACATTTGTTAGCCGCAGGCAGTTTTCATTTGTACACATTAATATCTAACATTTCAACCGTTTGTATAACAGAACATCAGGTTCCGAACACAGAAGTGGTTGCATGTGAGCCCATTAGCGTATATAAACTGCCCTCACCGGGCCAATATAGTGATTAAGGTAACGCCATTGAAAGCCGCCGCGAGCGAGCTGCGATTTCAGGCACGTACCATTGGTTATTGTCACAGTTGACCAAACACTAGCCTGATCAAATGGACAAGTTGCTCTGTACTGAATGCAAAAACATCCCGGATCTGATCAATCTTGTTTAGCAAACTTTGGTAGCGTAATCCACCCGAATTGCGAGCCAAGAATATATTAATTTGGAAATGTTAAAGATGGCTACGGTTCTTGCATAGATGGGCTTAGGTATAGATACTTTACTTGACATTTTTTTATGTTATATATGTTAAATGAGTAGGTTGTAGATTTTGTATAGTAATATGTTAGGACGTATTATTATTATTAGGACGTACCTAGCTAACAAAGAAAATCGAATATCTCTCCAAAGTTAATCCATATTACAGTGGAAAAGAAGTTCAGTATCTGCAATACTTTTTTATCGATAGTGAACAGAACAAGTAAGCACATGCAAGAGACTTTGCTCTCAGGCTAACTCAAAACTTATTTCTACACAAAAATCCATTGGAGCCAACTTTAAACAGGAAACGGGAATATTATTATACGTTTTGACGAAAATGTGCAATTTATAGAGATACTTTCTTATTAATGTACTAGCGATACACACAAACTATTCTATATTTAGAACATTACAAGAGCTTTGTTGAATATAATCAACTCTGCATATAAAATTAAAGAACCTAAACTAATAAAGATTGCAAAGTATCTTTCACTAATATGTATATTAAGTAGTATACAGTAATTTCATGTTCTAATTTCTTTATACGTAGACTCCCTAGATAGAACATAGGTAAAAAAACTTGTTATTCTTCATTACATCTAAAAAAATCTTCATACTTTTACACCATACAAAATAAGGAGCAAAAATATAGCCAACTTTGCCTTTATCCTTTGTAATTTTATGAAACCAAGTTATAACTTTAACGAAGAAGAAAGGTGAACACTGTTACGAGGAAATGAAATTTCGTCAAAGAAACTTGTAAAGTCTTAGCCAGACTTCGGTCGAAATTAATGATTATTGGCTAGTAACCGTGGTAGCAGTTTGCTTTAAGTCTTAGAAAACTAGTCTAGTGCTAGTAAATTTACTGCTTCTGAAAATCGGTATTTTTGGGTTATTTTTTTTATCAATGACAAACCTTATAACAATTTCATATTCAAGTTTCATTCAAGATTTAACCTCAAATATTGAGCATAAGCTACAAATTCTACATCTACTACAAATTATCATAATAATAATAATAGCGCCCAACGATCACATACATAGATCCTGGATCCTGACTAGGATTCTCTGTGTCTAGGGACCCAAGAACTACGAGAACCATGGCCCCAAAACACCCAGGTTCAGAACAATAAATAATATTTGCGCTTTTTTTTCTGTGCACAAATAGTTGTCCTGTCACAGAAATCAAACCCGCCGCCTCCAGACTATTAAGCGACCTGCTCAACCACCACACCGCAAGCCTGTTAAATAAATGAAAATGACAGAATGAATGATGGGAATGATAATGACAGGAAAACATATTAAATGAGCCCCAATTTAAATAAAGAGGTTATTTTTTCTTTCTTTATTAATAATATGTAAAGGCATCAGCCACTTGAAACCGTTAGTCAAAAGCATTGGTTTCATATATCAAATATCATGACAAAACCATGCAGAATAATATATCTATTACTTTTCCCGTAAAATGGTGTACATCGTCTTTAGCATGAAGTTGACGGGCTCTAATATACAACAACGGATTTAGATACCATGTGTTTCTCTGTGTTTTCTGTGATTTTCAGAAATAAACATTATTATAGCTTTAGGTTTAAATTTATCCTATTTGCTGGTAATACTGTATTAATAATGAAATGGTTAATGTAATGATTAATTAGCTTTATTTATATTTTCGTTTCGTATGGAATGTTGTTCATATCGGTATTATAGCAATATTGCAAATATAACCCAACAGCGGCAGTAGCTTCAGTGCAGTTTGCTCATTCGGTATGTATCGGTGGAGTGCCGTGGCTTGTCTATGCGCAGGAGTGTGGATATTGCCAGTCCGTTGAGCCGAGCTGTTTCCCCGTAGACCACCCGCTTAATTGGGAGCGTTTTACAGCTTGTACCTACCAGATGCCTGCGGTCGGCTTTCTACTCTCAATAATTATTCAATGTTCTTAAACCCTCGCAAATAGCGCTCTATATCCAAAAAGCGTGAACGTAAGTCACGTGTAGTAATCATCTATCTCTTTAAACTATCCCATTAAAATAAATATTAAGTAGGTAAAATCAACGATCCGAATAATTTATTCTATAATTTGCATGCGCCAAATCCTCGAGGCAAGTTGAATTGCATGCACGTTTTTCAGCCGTTAACTAATTGCGACAAATACTGTACTCTTAGCGCTTGAAAAACCGCAGGCGACAATTTGAATGGGAGCTGGCGAAACAATGTGCAATAAGCGGCGGCCGTGGCCCCCTGTGGTCGACAAAACAAAGGCTTGTTTTGTCGCGTTGTGCCGCGGTGCACCACTGATGTGTTCTCGACAAAATGCCACTTAGCTTAGAATAGGTGCTCTTTACACATGACAGCAATGGAATAGTGCGCTGGTTCATAACGTAACTTCTATACAACGTTAACGTTGTGCTTTCGTGTACTAAAGTAGGTATAGGTAAACAAATGAATCCACATAACTTTTAGCCTCTACGTTTGGTTTATCAAAAAGTCAAGCGACACTAATATAGAGTTAATATTCACTTCTACATATGAATTAGTAATGTATTGGGAATATACACACATTCTCTCATTTACAATAACACAATCTCACGTCACAGACACAAATTTACACACACACATATCTACTACACTCAATTTTAATACTCTCTATTTGACTGGCCCGATAGCTCAGTTGGTAGTAGCCCTGCCTTCTGAACTGTGGGTCGTGGATTCGAATCCCACCCAGGACAAACATTTGTGTGATGAACATAGGTGTTTGTGCTGTGTCTGGGTGTCATATTGTATTGTATGTATGTATATATAGTGTATTTACAAACAAAAAAGTATCTAAGTATTGTATCAGTTATCTGGTTCCCATAGCACAAGTTTTGCTTAGTTTGGGGCTAGATGGCGATGTGTGAGATGTCCACACATATTATTATTATAAAATAAAAAAAATAATAATTAAAAATAAAAAAAAAAATACATCAATTTTCCACAGATTTGTTAAAGGAACGTAAGAGACTAGATTTTGCGACACAGGTACGCCTAGTGTGGTATCTAGGGCTCCGTAAAATTTTATATTATACTTAAGTTGTACAATGTAATACATCATTCATAAACATGTATCTTATATGTGTGCTTGTGCTAAATAAAAATATAAAATCATATATGTATGTATATCCCCATAAAACGCCACCTTATCATAGGGGGTTTTTCATAATCAACATGCTTGGCAGGAGGGTTAGTGATCGCAGTTGATTATAATGTAAACCAAGGAGAATGCGGCTGCATTAGTAGCATCCTAGATATTCCCTAGATATTCCTAGGTTCGCGATAATGGCACATTCAAAATGCGACTTTCACCCTTTTACATATTTGCGACTATTTGCTACGAGTTTTATGTAGGTTGCAATATCGGGGGCAAGAATCAGATCAGATGAAAACTTTGCCCATTGGCTTTATACTTCTCAAACTTCAATACTAAATCAGAGATACTTTTACTCTCTGTGTTAGAGCAGGATGTAAAAAGGGTAAAATGAAGTAATTCCTTCATGCTAAGATCTATAATAACAGAACGATTTACGTGACCCATTATCGTATAAAAAAGTGTTGTCCAGAATCCATGTCCACGATTATACAAATAGTAAAAGCACTTACCTGTTACCATTAAAAATCTTTAATATAAAAATGTACAACTACTATTTGAAATGTTTTGGATACTTCTGTGATATCCACGATACGTCCAACTTAGCAGGTTTATTGACTTCGCTAGAATTAAAAAAGTTTTTCTCTACTTGTTCCTAGCTCCAACATCTAATACTTTCCCAGAGTATTGTCATATAGGGTTCATATTTTAAGCTCTATTGTGTTCATTCTTCACTTAGCTTCAAACAGCCAATTAATGATTTTTTTTTTCCACTTTCAACTCTTCAATTGGCTTACAGAGAAAAAAACTCTCTGGCACTAATAGATTTGTAATTGAAAAATGATATACTTCATAGCTAGAATAGTTCATGAAAAATGATATTATGTATATTTTATCTACGTATGTAAAGAAAGTCATTTTAGTTACACTATTTAAAACTCAATGGTTGAAACTTTTTGACTGAAAATTGGTGAGGAGGTAGCTTAGAACCAGGAGACGGACGTAGGATACTTTTTATCCCGTTCATACGGGAGAGCATAATAACTCTCCCGTGTGAGCAAAATCGGAGAAAAGCTAGTCATGATGTAACATTCCGGTGGGTAGGTAAAAATACTCAATTCTAAATACGATGACGGGAATAAAAATCGAAAAGTGATATAACTGCTTTATATAGATTACGAATCAACACAATACATCGAATAATTACTCAAATTACATCCTTACACACACAAAAAAATCAAGCGTTCGCAGAGCTACTAATTTATTTTAGAACCGACAATCTGTAAGGAACGTGTCTATGAGTGGAAACTAACGAATCCGTAAACGTGGCGTAGGACATACAATTGAAGGGTTGAGAATAAAAAGGGTTTAACTTTCAAATTGATAGTTTCGAGAAAATTGACTTTAAACTTCAACGGTGTCATCTTAATGTAGAGTGCTTATAAGGTAATAGAAAAGGTTTATGTAAGTTTCAGTTGCTTGAAAATGTTTTAATTCTAGTAAATTTATTCAATAGAAACATTAATATGTACAGGCACTCTACAAATAAAAAGTTACAACTAATAAAATATTATTTACAAAATAAATATGCTATCCAACTCACTTAGCTTCTGAGCGAAGCATTTGCCAGCTCTGGGATCCCCCGAGGCAAGAACCAATCGAGTTGAAACTTGTCGAATACATTTATAAAAAAATTTATAATTAAATTATAAAAATAATAAAATTAAATAATAATATGAATAAAATTTTATCCAGACTGTAAATGTTTTATAAGTAAACATAAACATAATTTATTAACCTTAGTAAATTGTAGAAAATAGAAACTATTAAATATGAAAAAAGGTTGACAGCCAACCTGAAAATACGTTGAATATTTTATACTTGGTTAATAAAGCGGCTTAGCAACTTTTCTTGTAATTAGAACACGTTTTTGGTATAATTAAGCTAGCAACGTATAGTCACTTATTAATTCAGTTCGAAGCTAATAAAATGTAGGTACTGTGCTTTTACTGGAGTTAAACTAACAAAAACTTTTCAGTAACTAACTTTAAATAATATATGCTAATGAATTATTACCAGCATTCTTTCATTATATTTGCAAAAGGCGTAGAATCAAGTTTTCTCACACTAATTGTGCTAAGAAAACTACAGCGTAGAGTTCAATTTGTGCCAAAACTCTCGTATTAGATCTTTTAAAATTAAATCATAGTTTAATAGCATGGAAATGCGTTTACTCCGAGGTTTGTATAATAATAAAAAAGAAATAGTGATGCGTAGCAAATTTCACTCTAATAGATAGTAAATAATAATAACCAGTTATTCCACTAAACTTAATGACAACACCACGCTGTATATCAAAATAATTCAAGCATTTTATACCGCGGCGTCTAATAGCCACGAAGGCGATGTTTAAGCGTTTACGTTTCTTTTGTGTAATTACGTCTTGTGTGGGGTTCATATAAGAAACAGAAGTAACTGGCAATGCTATCTGGGTGTAAGGCTACGAGCTTGGAATTTAAGTGATCTTATTTGGTCGAAGCAGGGCGAACCGGTTCAGGAACGCCCGTGTGCCCTGCACGTGCTTAGAATCCGCAATTTTTGCCTACCTGTTCGATCTCTTACCCTAATTATTACTTACCAGCCTTTAATCAGGTTTATTTCAATTAAAAGTAGCGGTTTGAATATTAATCTCTATTGTGTCACTTTGCGTATTATGCTTAAGTCAAAAGAATATATCAACGCGTTTTGTTATCATAACTATTTTAGTATCACGCAATCAGAATATATAAAGTGTGTGATGAAAAACGTCGTATGAAACGCTTGTCAATTGATAATTACACACTCGGCTAACGCCGCGCCGCCTAGAGCGCAATGATCACACACATTCAACGTCACACTTTTTTTTTGTTTTGGTTTTGGCTCCACACTTTTGTGTATTTAGCCAGTGTCAAGTAATAAATTTTTCAAGTTAATTTATATTATACATATGTATGTTTTATGTGTCAAGTCAAGTCAAAGTCCAAGTCATCAAGTCAAGTCATAGTCTAGTCTAGTCAAGTCATACTCCTAGTAAAGTGGTGGCAACTTTACCAGAAGCTTCTATGGGTTTTGGAAACAACACGAAAAGAAACGTTTCACCATCATTATACCACTTTCCCACACTCATGACTGTAATCCAGCACTTAACGAATAAAATGCCACCAATTTTATGCATTAACACTGAAAATAACACAAGTTTTGGCAAATAATACAATGCGGTGACACGATCTTTTTCGTTTTCCCGCCAAAACTCCAACGTCGCACTTGTATCATATTAATTCTATTTTTCATAACATGTTTCCAATTCTTTATACATTTTCTGATTACAATAAAAGTATAAACCCTTTTATATATTTTCACCTTTGATTTGTCGAGACACTTTGAAGGTGCTTTAAATACTATTAAATATTACTTAAAACATACATAATACTTATTAGGTAATAATACAATAATATTAATATGTATTATCTTAGTTGAGTACTAACAATAACAGAGGTTTCTATTAACATAGTAAAGTTTTGTTTTAATAACAAATATCACAATAACGGTCTTGTATTTAGAGCAAATGTTTTGTTAGTGTACACGATTATGTATTCAATAGTAAAATACTAGTACATTTCAAATTACGATAGTTTAATTTGTGGCCGTCGGATGATAATTAACAATGACGTTGTCTGATATTTCATTTGGTTAATAACCTAAGTAATAACTAATAGAATATTAGACACGATAGCAACCCGAATAAGTATTTTATTGACAATTCCAATATATAAAAAAGTGACCTAACAAAGCTCTTACATATTACTTATTACCAGCCTTTTGTGGTATAAAGTAACTGCATAGATTATATATATATATGTTAATGAATAATGGGACGAGCTGGCTATTTACCTGATATTAAGCGACACGTCCGCATATAAAATAACAGTGTCACTCGGAATTCCAAAATGAAAAGTTTCGCATGATACTGCACTGCGCACATCATGCTTGCACACTACTGCTTGACGGCAGAATAACTGACACAGCGGTAGTACGTATTTAGACGAACCTTGTGAAGAAGTCCTACCACCTGATGAAGTATAGAAACGTTTCAATCAATATGAGAAGTATTAATTTAAGTAAAAGCACGATTTTCATCGTATACCATCGCTATAAAAGAGCCCCATACCTATATACAATCTGAACGAAAAAAGTCATATAAAATCTAACTGATTATTTAGCCAGCAAAAGAAGCTACATGTAACATTTGTAAATTACACGTGAGTTTAATTAAAAGTTTGTGTTTACAGGATTATTGTCGCTGATGGCACTGGTTCCAGTATTTAGGATAAGGGAAGCTTTTCAATCATTTTCGTCGTAATCTGACTTTTATAGGTACCAAAGGCTATGTTTATGTGATATTCATAGAACGACCCTTTGATTACGTCGAGTGTTCTAAACATAAAGGGATCCAATTAAGCTATATTCCGCCGACGGCACTTGCGGGTTTCGATTAATTATTTATTTTTTATAAACAAGCTCACGCTCTGTGGTATGTATAAATTTGCAGCAACCCGAGGAAATTTTCTGGCAAGAATAAAAAGTATTTCTAAGTTTCACATCAGCGGAAAAGTAAGCTCTGTAGAATCATCCAAAACGCCGGTCTGTTAGTTTCTACAAGACAATCTATTTTAATGATAATTATAATTTCTGCGGTTCCACGGAACTGAAGGCGAACAATCACCGGCAATAATAGCATAGTATAGTTTTTATTACTATTGTACTCAGTCATAGGTACAGATAAATTTTCCGTGTGTTCCTGATTGGCGACCATCCCATCTCTTCCCGTGGGTGCCGTAAGAGCCGGCTATGTCTATGGGCAACAGAATTCTCGGTACATTAAAATATTATGCTTTCACCAAGCTGCCAGCCAAGCGTGGTCAATATGGCAAATCCTTCCTATGATGCGTCGTCGTCGAAAGTCGCATTTTATGGGGGAGTCTTTTATATTACTTTTACTTTACTAGGTGGTAGGACTTTACTGCAAAGTTCGACTAGATAAGTACCACCGCTTTGCCAGTTATTCTGCCGCCAAGCAGTAGTGTGCAAGCACTACTGTGTACTGTGTCCCGGTTGGAAAGGCACTGTAGCTAGTGCATTTACTGGGCAAATGAGATTTTATAATCTGACCTCACAGTTGAGTAATCTTATAGCCAGACTGTGCTGATGTCTCAGGATGATGTACGCAGTGCAGTGTCGCGCGAAACTTGATATTTTAGAGTTTCGAGTGACACTGTTCTTTATTGGACGGTTATGTCGCTTAACATCAGGTGAACGACTAGCACGTCACATCATTCATTAATATTTAAAAAAACCTATGTATAAATTTATAAAATCTCAATTGTTCAAGATCTTTATAAGCTTATGTGCAACTCAGTCCATTTCTGTACTACACTTTAATGTATACATATACCTAGGTAGTGTACACGGAAGTTATCTTAGATACGGTGGTAGTAGTACATACATACGAGCGGCCAAGTTTCCTAAATTTCCTGCCTGGCTGGCGCAGCGTTTATCATGATTATGGGATGCAAGCTTGCACTGCAGCTTGCACATTTTAATCTGAATTCGCTGAAAACAAAAGAAAAATCATGCTTTTCATTTTGAATTGCATGTCAAAACTAAGAATAACGATACATCAAAGAATAGTTTTGAAAGAAAATATTAAGATTTAATAGCAAACATCAGTTCGCCTGAAAATGCATTTGATTTGATATTGACCAGTTCGCCAATGTACGCCGTTACAGCCCAAGTTTAGATATCGGGATCATCCATTTATTAAAGTTGTATAGATAACTGCAACCTCGTGAAATGTCGCGTACCGAGATCCATTTTATTCAGGACTGAGGCATCATTTGCAATGCGTAAAATGTTCTTATACTTATTACACGTAGCTAGATGGCGCTGTATGAAATGTCCACAACTATTTATTTATTATTTTAGAAGATATAAATTACTATATGTTATATCTTCGTTTTGTAACCTTAAAATTAACCCTTTCGACCGTTATCGTTAAATACATAATTACATATATTTAAATTTTTCAGGTTCAATTACCGGTTCAGCTAGACGATTTTTAATGCAAATCATTTTAAAATCAAAATGTAAAGGTAACATTTTCTAACCACAATATTTAAAATACTTTCCTTCAACGCGGCATGGTCGTAGGACGCTCTGTAATCTGTAAAATCTAGTAACAAAACCAGATGCATGTCGTGTACACACAGTATAGACTTCTGAAACCTATTTTAATATATTCACAATTTAAAATGATGTATTTATTAGATCTAATATGAACATTATTTGAGTAATCAAAAAGCGTTAGATTTCTAAATTTAAAACGTTTCTGTAATGGAAAAACATTCATTTAAAAACCAAAGTTGATGCTAAGCGTGTTTATCTGAAAGTTAATACAAGTAAATTGTATATGGAACAAAGCCTTTTGTGATAGTAGTAGTGTACTCCGTGAAATACTTTCGAGAAACACTACGTAAAAAGAAAAACAAAGCCGGAGGGAATGCCGGAAATTGGAGCCAGATTTCAGGTTTTCTTCGTAGACAAAGCATTTATTTTTATTTGTAGGTATATTTTAAAATGAAAAGTATTTTTCTATGTTAATTAAAAAAATTATAAACAGAGGAAAATGGGGATGAAACACGAAAAACGTAGCTTTGTGAGCGTGTGTGAAAGGTTTGTGGGTAGAACAAGAGATAGGAAATTGTTGAAAAATATTATTGTGTTATTACCGTATAGTAAACGTAACTCTACTATTTAAAATCATTCCTTATAATGTGCAGTTAATAAAATACTTACTTGTGCAACGGCGGGACGGGTCTACTAACACAAAAGGTATCTTCGATTAGTAGAACACAGCGCCTAGCAGTAACGTCAATTTTAGTGTAAATAAAATCATTCAGTTCCTCATGAAACTTGAGAAATTAGTATGGATTTGACAATTTAAATACGTGTATACACGGTGGAATTTAATTCATAATTTTCCTTGAATGTATATACTCATATCATACGTACGCTGTACATACGCTATAGTAGAATTGTACAAGTTGGATAAAAAAATAATCAAAAAATGCCTCTTATAATTACTGTATAACAGCTGAAATGTCTATTTAACGCTACACACAGCGGGGGCACCAACTGAGCGCTTTGTAAATATTTCGTAGGTAATAAAACGCCTGCTTTGTTCAATGTCGCAAGGCTTTCCCTTAGAATTTGAATTTACAGTAATTTGATAATACCTAGATTTAAGTTTTGTTTCATGTATCATTGTACATTTAATCGCCCTATAAATGTAAAGTAAGTAAAAAGTACTTTTATAAAGTATTATTATTATTTTATAACGTACTTTTGGTATTTAGTTATATAAGAGCGTTCATGTCATGAAAGCATGGAAAGTAAGTACGTAAATACATTTAAGGAAATTAAGTAAATACATTTAAGGAAAAGAATGAATTAAATTTCACCGTGTATAGTTACTATGAAAGTTTTCAAATTAGTAATGAAATTTCTCCTGTTGCATTGCCACCAAAGTTTCGTAATGAACCCCCAGGAGCACCATTCAAAGTTATGTTTATTTTTATTCTAACGAGAACGATCCATTCTTATTTTGTTTTTTTGTCCGATCGTCTAATCAGCGTTCTCGTCCAATCAAACACAAACCATTGTTACTAGCATCGATAAACATTATTTGATTTACAAAATACTCGTATGAATGTGAATTGATGTTTCTTTGAAATTGCAGTATCGAATACATTCCGTGGTGTCGGCGACAGAAGTCTAAGTTAGCCTGGAATATAAACTTAACTAATTACGTTTATAATTAAACAATAACCGCAGCCCGCAACGTGACCGCGGACGGCATTCACCGGCAGGTATGGCCGACGTCATAAACCAAACGTTAGCACCCGACCTCAATAAAGGTAAATATTATGATGTCACACGGCACTGATGACGTTTGCAGCCCTACTATCTACTATCTTTAGTAATTTAGCCATCTCGTACCCCCGTAGGTTAACTAGAACGGTCGCAACTTTCAATAGGGTCTACTCTTCCAGTGGACGTAGTCTTCTCGATCCTCTTATCCCGGCAAGGCTCGCACCCCAGGGGTGCGCTTGAGCTAGTTGCCTCCCATTTTTGACGGCTGGGCGCCTTAAACGCCTGCCCTCCCGCCCAGTAACGCTGTAAGTCGGTAGAGACCAACATTAGCATTAGCTCGTTAAAAAAAAGTAATTTAGCTATTCTATCTTCGTGTTTGATCAATTACTTTGATGGCCATAATTTTTCATACCATTACAGATACAGAAAAATAACTCAACACAATATTCATATCTAAATTGATACTAAATTACATTTTCATATTTTTCGAATGATTAAAAAACTAAGCAAAGAAATTTAAACCATGTTAATAATTAAGCTGTTCAAATAATACTTATTTGTAAAAAATTGGGTTAATGATCAGGAAAGGTTTTCGTACTTAGCAATCCAAATTTTAAGAGTTATTTTAAATCACGTATAACGCTCAGCTATTTTATTTGTGTAAGCAAACGCAATCATAAAATAAAGCAGTGTCGATATTATTTTTTTGTATTCCAAATGAATATCATTTCAATATTTTCATCTACGGAAGAGATTTCCTCTCAATCAATGTTTGATATTATGCCATCGACAATCTCCAATCTAAAATGGACGAAAATAAAAATAATTTTTTGTAAATAGCGGAATACAATGGAAAGTGAGTTGAGAAAAAATATATAGGATTTTTCGACAAACGCCCAATAATAACGGCCGCCGATCACATACATAGATCTTGGACCCTAACTAGCATTCCCTGTGTCTGGGGACCCAGGAACTACGAGAACCATGGTCCCACAACACCCTCACAACAAGTATTTGCGTTTTTTTTTCTGTGCACAAATACTTGTCCTGCCGCGGGAATCGAACTCATCGCCTCCGGGTTATGAGCCGACCTGTTCACCCACCACACCACAGAGGCTGTCAACACAGATAGTGGCTACTATTTTGGTTGTGTTTAAAAGTAAACCTTTGCTCCATGATATTATACTTGTCTCAAACGAATGTACTTTGCAAGTACATCATCATGGCAAACGATGCCAGTATCAAGTCCTTCGAAGTGTTCGACATGCACTACATAACTGCCGACGTCGAAGTTTGTACGGGCACTTCTGTGATATTATTCGAGAGGACCCTACTCTCATGTCTAAGTGTTTAATTACTCCGGCTTTGTTGTTATAAACACTGCCACAAGCAGGCGTTAGGCCACGGACCACATCTGTGGCAACAATCGACATAAATTGCTGACCAAACCCCGCCTAAGCAAATTCGCAGGACCCCTCTAATCTGACACTTTTAAATGGATTACTGAACTTAGAGAACATAAACACAGATGGCGATATTGCTTTGGAGATTTACAGTCGCTTGGCACGAATTGACAGTTTGTATGTGAAGTGAGAAAGCCACAGGCGTGGACACTTTTGAAATTAAACGCCCACATTTTTAAGTACGAACCTGTGTTTGAGGTTGCTCCACTATTATAAGCGACGATGGATTAGAAGGTTTAGCTAAAACATATTCATTAGAAAGGCTGCAGCACAGTGGAGCAGCGTAAAGCGCTATCTGGGACGCTATCAATGTGGTTGCCATAGATGACGTCAGGACTTCACGTCCGACATCACCACCATGTATTGTCTACAGCCTTACTTGAATAAATATTTTGTCTAAATTAACATCTATCTTCTAAATATATATAACTCAAAGGTGACTCACTGACTGACTGACATGATGATCTATCAACGCACAGCCCAAACCAATGGACGGATCAGGCTGAAATTTGGCATGCAGGTAAATGTTATGACGTAGGCATCCGCTAAGAAAGGATTTTTTGAAATTCCACCTTTAAGAGGGTGAAATGGGTGGTTGAATTATTTTCCCATAGGCCACGCCGCGAGCGAAGCTGCGGGCAGAAGCTCGTTTCTATATAAAACTAGTAACAACGCCTGAAGCTAACTTGGGATGATGTTCATCAAATATATTGAAATGCAATGAAAAGTGAAATGAAAATTATTTATTTGCTGCATAAAAACTTATAAATTAAACATGCCATATACTATGATACACTTTATTTCACTGTATCATAGGATTTACACAGAAGGATTAGTTACCAGATACCCAAAGTTATCTAAAGACCCTCACACTAGGCTAAGCCTGTATCGTGGGTATTAAAATTTTAAAATAACAAATTCCTACCATATTCTTTTTTTAAAACATCTAACAACAATATTTGACAATTAACATCTTTAATAATAGGTTAGGCACTTTGAATTCTACGAAAAGTCTTCTATAAGTTTGTACAAAGCGTTCCTCGCCTTGAGGTAATTAATTAATTATTTGCTATCCATTTTCCAAAGCTAAAACACAATACCTACTTATTACCTTCAATTAAACCTTTTTATCAAAGCCGAACTGCCTCGCTACGAAATTTAAGTGATCAAATTATGTAAAATATTACAAAACCCAGACATCTATAATTATGGCAGTCCGACAATAGTTATACAAAAATTATATATTTTTTTAATATGAATATAACCTCTTTTGTACTTAATTTTAAGCAAGTATTGAATAAAAGCATTTCTGGAAATTTTGGCGGGAAAGCGAAAAAGATTGCGTCACCGCATTGTATTATTTTCCAAGACTTGTGTTATTTTCAGTGTTAGATGCATAAAATTGGTGGCATTCTATTCTTTAAGTGCTGGATTACAGGCGTGAGTGTGGAAAAATGGTATAATTATGGATAAGCATTTCTTTTCGTGTTGTTTACAAAACTCCATAGAAGCTTCAAGTTGCCACCACTTTACTAGGAGTATGACTTTGACTAGACTATGACTTGACTTGATGACTTCGACTATGAATTGACACATATTTGCGTGAAATATCATTAACTTGATAAATTATCAATTACTTGACACTGGCTAAATACACAAAAGTGTGGAGCCAAAACACAAAATAAGCATTTCTATTCTATTCTAGCATAATCACTATCAACTGTCAGGCCTCCAATAAATGTCACATTATGATATAAAGTTTACAAATGACGTGTTTGTAATTGGAAAATACGCTCTTGCCAAGTTTACTGAGTTAGAAATTCCACATAACAATAGAATAAGCTCTAACAGCCTTATTAATAAACGGGTATTAGTCTCGGATTATTTATTTCAGCTTTTGTCCTTTTTTTGCTACTGGAATATTTAGTTACACGTATACTTGTATAGGTTTATCTACTTAAACGACTATAGAGTATTAGGTACAAAACAACTCGCAGTTATCGATTAGTTATCAAGTCGAGATTTCATTCCTGAAATGATCATTTTGTTATGAATGTAATCTCAAATTGATCAGCAATTTACAAAGTGTCGTTCTGTAAAACGGGGCTCATTATAATTCTCGTACCTATTCATTAATTTTCTAACAATAACAGACGAAATTATCATCTTCCAAATATTCGATAACTTTTTTAAGGTAAGTAGGTATTGATTATTTAATTAATTAAAGAATTATGAATTTAGTATAAACACTTAATTAAGTATTGTATTTAGTATATAGTGATTGGTTTTGATTATATGAAGTCTATTAAAGAAGATATATAACACGTAAAATTATTATGCAGGGCAGCGCTTAGAGCTTACAATTTTTCCCGCTCAATTTATAAACCACTAAAAACTACCTACAAGTAACAGCGATAACTTCTAAACGTATTAAGATCTAGTTTGCAGATGTGTCACCAACGTAGATGTGAAAAAGTTACCCGGCCGTCAAATAGCTAAGTGGAAAAAATCCCGGAATGGCAGACTGGCATTCAGAGAATGTAACCGGGATCAGTCAGACTCGGCCGCTAGTAACAGGACTTAACGAGATAATCCTGTGATTAGAGGGGTTGACACCGTTCACCATCTCATCTACTAAAAACTTTTATAACAGTACAAAAACGGATTTAACAAAATAATATTTTATTAAAAATTTGTGGAAGGAAAAATGTGTAACAAGACTCCCTTTAATAAGATACCTCAAGGATTTTCTATCAAAGGAAAGTCTATTATCAAAATTCTGTAGTAGCACGAGGAAAATTGGGTTTTATACGAAATTGATTACCGACTTTTAAATTACAGTAAAACTAAGCATGTTTTGTTTGTTAATTATTTAAAGGATTGATTTTAGAGAAACCTTCTATAATTTTACCTAAATATAAAAAAAGAATAAGTTCATTGTTAAAACCATTAATTCTTGATAGACTTTCAGAATGTTTTCTCTAAAGATCATTTCATGTCGATTTAAAACTTTCTAAGTTAAGAGTATCTGCAGTTTCGCGATAAGGCAATGCGGCAAAGAGTTAAAATATCAGCAATCTAAACCAAAGTCGTTAAAACAATCGTTAAATAAAGTTAAATTTGAAGCTTTTGATTTGACCAAATTCCCTTTTATGGAATTGATTGAATCCTGTTATCTTCTTCTAATACTTATAGCAAGGCTTTCAGATAATTGAGATTGTTTATTTCGATGATATAAGCTGAAAGTATAGGAAATACTTTCATGCTGCCGCAATATTAGACGTTTCTAGCGTAAAGAATAAAATAAGCAGGTAATAATCAAAAAACTGGTTTATAACAAAACCCATCAAAGTTTAAAACAGACCCGAAGCATGCTCTTGACGGTTCATTCCAAGTTATAAACGAGCACGTAAAATAAAAGTCGAGTTGTTACGGCTGACGAGTATCTATGCAGTGTGCACTCGCTAGATTCATCGCGTCCATTGTTTTGAGCTTGAGCCGTCTGCGATCTAAATCCGAAAAAGCTTTGATTGGCTCTCGACGTTGAAATTGGAATAAATCGAGTATCACCATACACCGCACTATAACCGGCAAAGGCACGTCCAAGCCACCGCTAAAATTGAACATTCAAAAGGACACTATTCTACAAATGAAACGTACCAATATTGGTTGGTACCAGATAAAATTGGCGTTTGAGTTTACACATTTTTAATTCCGAATGTGGAAGAGCAGCGTTGAACAAAAATACGGAGAGTTTTATTTTGTTTTATATCGACAATGAAATTGAATTAGCCGACACGCGCAGGCTTTCTAGGTCTGTCGGTAATCCTATTGCGGTGGAGCTCGCGGCAGTTGGTCCTAAAAGTTGGGTTCGTGTCGGCAACAAAACGCTCGCGCCTCTCGAGACCCGGGACTTATTGCACTCGCTACGGCTCTTCGTATTCCATTCTATTTATGTGCTTAGATACGCCACTCTGGGTACAGTTCTTTAATTCTAAACTAGGTCTAACTTCTGCTAAGTGTGCCATTTTAATTCAGTTCTTATTGAGCAGTACGTATGAATGTAAGTTATAATGCATATCATTTGAAAGCCTCTGTGGTGTTGTAGTTGAGTAGGTCGGCTCATAACCCGGAGGTGGTGGGTTCGATTTCCACCGCAGGACAAGTATTTGTGCACAGAATAAAAAGCGCAAATACTTGTTCTGAGTCCGGGTGTTGTGGGACCATGTTCCTTGTAGTTCCTGGGTCACAGGGAATCCTAGTTAGGGTCCAGGATCTGTGTATGTGATAGTTAGGCGTTAAGTATTTTACCTGGCAACTACTGTATAATAATGAGATACAATTACATTACCTACCTATTTACTTGAAGTATTTTATTTAAAAAATCCATTTGTTATGTAAACGTGTTATGTTAATAGTGCCACTACTAATTATTTTAGTAATTGCCACGCTGATTATTATTGTACCTCGGATTTAATTGCGGTCGTGGTACGTTGAACTGAGAACATTGTGAACTTTAATGACAATCATTCCTGCTGTGCAGGTTATTATACTAGTGAATTATCTAAATGGAAATAATAAAACCTCTATTAATATGATATAGTTTAGAAAACATTACTACTATTATTTCATATTTATCCGCTAGTTACGTTTTAAAGTTTCTCTAGAAATATAAAGCACGGCTTAACGAACCTAGATAACTTGAGTTTTTAATTTGTTATTAATTGTTATATTGTAGCACTTTATAAATTACGAATAACAACAGTATGAAGCTAAAGTGATTAGTACAATTGACTACAATGGTGACTGAACAACAATAAATAATATTCCATGCAAAGAAGTCTCAAAATTTAATGAAAATAAAATAAATATAAATGATAAATTATTTTTCCGATAATGATTTAATGGAAGACTTGAAGACTAAAGTTTTAGAATCTAGAAGAATAATAATAATAATAATATGTGTGGACATCTCACACAGCGCCATCTAGCCCCAAACTAAGCAAAGTTTGTACTATGGGAACCAGATAACTGATACAATACTTAGATACTTTTGTTTGTAAATACATACATAGAATACAATATAACACCCAGACACAGAACAAACACCTCCGTTCATCACACAAATGATAGAATGAAAGATTTATGAATAAAAATTGCACCCGAAACGACGCGAGTTATGTAATGATGATATTATTTAATTTTTCTTGTAAACAGTGAACAAACTCCGTTCCTCTCCAAAGAAATTCACTGATCTATCTTTTTTCTCACAGGTTAAGATTTTACTATAGGCACTATTTTAAAAATCACGATATATTTTTCGCCATTTCGATTTGTGTTACCCATTAAGCCATACGTATTTAGGTATGTATCTAGTAGGTACCTATTAATCTAATATATTGTAAAGGTGGATTATTCTGGGGGTTGATTGATGCACCATACTGGTAATAAAAGATGGTGTTGCGGTGCACAAGTGTATTGGTCGGCTTTTACATGATGACTATATTACTAAGTACTAACTTATATGCTACGTTGGCTAAACTATGTAGGTCGGGATTGTTCATAGACTACAATATTCTCTGGTCAAGCATTATCAAATCAACTTAACGGCACACAGTAGTGCTCGCACACTACTACTTGGCAGCAACTGGCAGCATATCTATCCGGGAAAGAGATGGTACTTACTCTTTCAGAAAAAAATTAGTTCTACCACAACGTAGTGTTTATAATTAAAAAATTGGTGAAATACTTTGATCGAGTAAAATACTTTTTTATCGCATTAAACATAAATAATTATGGAAATTGATCGTTCTTTCATACACATAGGTCCGTATTACAGAACGATGCTCAAGCAGAGATTTCATTCATAAAGTGATCAATTTTTTATATGCTATTGAATGATGTGACGAGCTTGCCGTTCACCTGATGTTGAGCGCCACGGTCGCCCATAACAGAACAGTGTCATTCGGAACCCTTAAACATAGAGTTACAGGCGACACTGCACTGCGCACATCATCCTGAGACATCAGCACAGTCTGGTAATTACTCTTACTACTTTTAAAAAATTACTCGACTGTGAGATCAGATCATAAAGTCTCAATTGCCCAGTAATTTCACTAGCTACAGTGCCCTTCAAACCGGAACACAGTAGTCCTTGCACCTTACTGCTTGGCGGCAGAATAACTGGCAAAGCGGTGGTACCTACCTAGACGAACTTTGCAACAAAGTCCTACCACCTAGAATTTTATGAATGAATGCTAATTGGTTGAGACAGGTGATGATCAACAGGCAACCAATGAGCGTTCAGTATTTAGTCTGCCAAGGTGATATGAATTTAACAAACGTATACGAGTACCCGGGAGAGAGTATTGCTTAACTAGGTTGTATTTTAATAGACATTAGTGTAGATGGGTATTATTGTTGTCACTAGCGATGCGCTCGTGGAGCTATAGGTCACCCCACAGCTTAGGAGTACGTATTCTCACCGCCGCCGCGCGTACTCCTTGAGGATGGGCATCTTTATTGCCCGAACACCGGTCGAGTTATTCGACTGTATCTCGTGAGTTTTAGCCGTGTAATAGTTGTAGCTACAAAGGAAACCATAAAACTCTGAACGCGTGAACACAGTGTAGCCTCGCATACGGGAGAACGACGTGAGAATACGTACTCCTACCTAAGCTGTGGGGTGGGGTGGCGGCGGCTCGGCGCTGACTCAGCCGAGCCGCCGCCACCGCCGCCGCGCGTACTCCTTGAGGATGGGCATCTTTATTGCCCGAACACCGGTCGAGTTATTCGACTGTATCTCGTGAGTTTTAGCCGTGTAATAGTTGTAGTTATGAGTACTACTCACGTCAGTTCCTTTGTAGCTTATTGGTATTTTCTAGATTTGATTTTGTATACGTTACAAATAGGCATTAATTATCATGGCATTAATATTTTTACTAAAACTTTAAACATTTTAAAGCACATACTAATTGCAGTTAGCATCATTAACATTAGAGATACATTTCACTGGAGATCGTACAAAATAGGTTACAGGTTCACGATGGACATTTTATTATTAAGTTGAAGCTTAAAGCTGACAAAAGTCAAGAATTAGTATGATATTGATTACCAATTTCCCTAGCTACGTACTGAAACGAGATGAAATCCCGAAAGAGAGTTCCCAATGCTGCACCGTCACTTCGTCTCGCATTATAAAATATGCAGATAAGTTACGGGAATTGATTCAAGGCACAAAGGAGGCGAACAAAACTGTCTATAGGCGGGCGGTGAGATTTCGGCAGTAATTTCCCGAGAGGCTACGTTTTTATCTCATGACACTGAAAATATTTTGAATAACATTATCCTTAAATTTAACACATGAGCAACCCGTATTCATGTATTCAAATGAGTATGCAATGTATATCATAATCAGTCAACTCTACGTTTTCATAATTAAACCCTTAAAAGTTTGCAAGTCGTAACGTCAAGTGAGGATCGAGCTTTGGATAGGAGTGCAGAATGTGGGACGCCCACATTTTACGACGGATAACTTTAGAAAGGACGCTGACGTAATAGGACGGCGGATTCAGATCGTTCAGCACGTTTTAAATCATTAGTGAACTTTGCATGTAACTGAATTCAAACGTTCCTTCCGAAGTTTTCTGAGAATTTTTAGTTTTATATCTTCGAAAATTCTGTTATCTACTCCGTCAGATGCTATCGCAAGTACTTTTATAGTACAATTATTTATTTGCGATTGCAACTGCATTTGCTTGTTGGGGAATCAGACTATAAAGATTTTTTAATTTGCGTATCACGATAGACGTCTTTTATCTTCTATATAATGCAGCATCGCAAATCGTAAAGCTTCTTTGTCTCTACTTGGAATTGTATTTGTAAACAAAATGCTTTGGTAAAGGTACGCAGTTAGGGATTTATTTGGAGCTCAAATTTAAACCCTTTAGGAGCATTTAAGACGTTTTTCTCGTGAATCCTGAGAATTGAGAGGTAATTTAAGTAGAAGATTTGTTTTCTGACGGTAATTACTTGTCGCCGACGGCCGTAGAGAGCGCTCTAGAGGGCTCAACTTGCTCCCTTGAAGTCTTTGTATTTGACGTGACCTTATAATTGAATTAAGCTGGTTTTTTAAATCCTTTCAAAGTTTACGTATTTTTAGGTACATTTGAGAAAAGGTCAAAATGTTGATATATTCCCCTGTGTTTTGAGTAATAATTATTGAACTAGTAATTTAAACAAAGGTCGTTGTGATAAAAATGCACAGTACGCCAAGTGCCAACTATCTTAAAGATGGTGGTTGGTGGAACGTTGTCCATATGTATATTTGGTGTGAGTAAGCTACATTGTACCTACGTGCTACCCATAAAAGTTCACACAAGTAATTTGCATGGTATAGGTGTCAATCAGGTGTTTGTTTATCCACAGGTGCGAGGGTAAGGGAGGGCTCGGGTGGTATTCGTTTGCCAAAACAAGGCCGAAACCGTCGGCGTCGAGCACTCACGGAACTCAAACACGGCGCACTATAATGAATTAAGTTAGCAACTCTCGTGGAGGATCCGCTTGCGTCACACTTTGTATCTGTCTAGCTATCGTCTTTGCCGAAATATTGATTAGCCCAATGCTGGTTTGTTGGTACAAAACTTGTGAATGGAAGACATCTTATATTTATGATTATATATAAAAAGCTGTTTATCTCTTTTCCAATTAATTGGAATGATTAGAAAATGATTCTTTTATGCTTACCAATAAATTGGTAATTGATGAATAAACTCAAGTTTATAACAAATTGATCAAGTTTCAAAGTAAAATTGATAGCAGAAATCAGCACGAAGCGCTAACGAGACGCGTGATGTGATAACCGTCGATTGATGGACATATTGATTGAATGATTGGACCGAATGCGAGGCTGATTGAGACCTCGCCAAACATGAAATTAAATAACAGCTCGAATACGTTTACCGAGAATACCTAAAATCCCAGAAAAAATATGCATATAATATGTAATAATAAAGGCGCGTCATAAATCATTTTGTTTGTTGACTTTTAGTTTTAACGGTTGCTCCGGATGCTATATATTTACATCAATCACTCAAACCGGGTTAAATGCAGGCGAAAATATAAAGCTCGGCAATTGTCAGCTGACTGAAGTTTTGTGTCATAAATTTGTTAAAGAACAATGCGCAAAATGTGTTATCTTTTAGAGTAATATGTATATATTTTATTATCAACAAATTCTAGACATGAATCAAGAATAAATTCATTTACCAGGTTCTAGTCTTCGTACTATCAACATCATTGTTATTTAATATTTAATTATAGCTGATAGCCCCTCAAATGCAATAAAATAATATAAAATAAAATTAAAATAGTAGCTTCTGCGGCAATTTCATCACAATTTCTCCAATGTCATGTACTAAGATAGACCATTAAAGAGTTGCACGTGTTGCACAAATATTGCATCAGTTTCACAATGCCAATATAGTACCTGCCAACTTCATCTGCTCTAGAGCTTACGAGTATGGTAATCAGGTAGACATTGTTAGCTTAGATCATTCAGCTGAGAGTTACATCGCCTAGATATTTGGTACTGTCCAGTACGTACAACCACTGAGCAGAAGGGGCATTTTGACAACGACCCACAATAAGACCGGCGCAGATGCATGGTACAATACTGATTGCGAGAGAAACATTCCCCGCGGGACACCAGACTCATTTTAAAAGCTGGACAGAAGCATCGATCATTAAAAGTTCCCGTTTCGACCGATAATAAATTGTTCACTGTACAGCAGAGAGCGATTTATAAATACAAAATAAGCTGATGAAATGTTTTTTACTATCTCGCAGTGCTCTTGTCTTTTATAATAATATTCAAAGTTGAGTTTAACCCGTCTCTGACTTAAATAATTAAAAATTAATAATTCAAACAATCTAACCCCTCCCCTACTAAACTTGTTAACAACGTCTGCCGCCAACACGATTTATTCTACAGGTCAGGGGGAAACATTGCCTTTTTGTGAGAAGATAACTCAAAATATAACGGATTTGCGTAAAATATGTGAAACCTTTTGTATGCTAATACGATCCCATTGTTCGGAGATTGAATTTTCGGGTTATCATGCTTAAGAATTATTCAAGACAGATAGGTTACGATTGTTATGATTTTTCCAAGGGTCCCTCTTAGTCAAGCTAAGAAAAACCTCTTATACGCTTTTTTGAGCAGCATATAATATTTTATCATTTATGGTAGGTTCTTGAAATATTTATAAGATTTTTTTTTTCATTTCGGAGATATTCGCGCGATGTGGCTAATTTTTGTCATGGATAGAGGGGGCACACATTAAACTTGTAGCTCTGCGGACCATGCGAGTGCAAAGTTTTTTTTGCAGCAATTGTGGTCTTGATAACCTTTCTATTGATTTTTACATTGAAATTACTTGCATATTAAGTACAGAATGTTTCTGTCGAATATTATCAAAATCGGCCAGTAAATGACGCCGCAGCAAACTTCTCCCTTTTTGGAGGAAATTAAAAAAAAAACACTGACTACAAAAAATCTATGATATTGTAGGACCTGTATAGGTATCAAATTTTGTCAAAAGTTGTTGAAACATACGACCTGTATAGTACCAACGTGCATCCGGAGAGATGAAAGCAAACCACGAGGTAGAGACTTTGCTCGGTTCGCTCGCTCGCGCTTGGTCATACAGATATAATACGAAATAATAGTGCAAAAGTCAAAAGTTGTTAAAACACACGACCTGTATGAGAGTACCAATGTGCATCCGGACAGATGAAGGCAAACCATGAGGTAGAGACTTTGCTCGGTTCGCTCGCTCGCGCTTGGTCATACAGATATAAAATATAGCTATATCAGCAATTAATCCTGCATTATTTCATAAGAATATGTAGGTAGTATCACTTTGATCTCTTTTAGGGTTCCATTATCAAAAATCTTTTCTTCATGCAAGAAAGAAACCTTCCAAATATTAAGTCTACGGTAGTTTGAGCTGTCCTTTGTCTGTCAATGAGTCAGGCACTCAAGACAAAATATTTACACTAGATGTGGTTTGGTGCAATATTTATATATATATATATATATATATATATATATATAGGTACAATTTTTATGCTGAAATCGAATCAACAAAAATATCATAAGTGAAATTTTAGAGTTTTTTGTAATATTAAAATACATCACGGAAATTGTCACTATTATCTTGCATATACGCTCGTGCAACTTTAGTAAACTCTACTGCAGCAAAATCCCTTATGTTTTGAAAAATCAATATTTAATTATTCATTTGCTATCTACCCTAGATTTTTAGTAAGCAAATATCCTTGGCTTAAGTTTATAGCACAAACAACATTGAGCCTGTTTAAAACTACAGCTACAGAAGTAGTAAACACTATTCTTGAGAAAACACGCCTGTATTTTATACATAAATCAGTCATGAGTATTCCAAATTCTATCAGGAATATATATTTATATTTCCAATACAAAAGTTTATATTGACGGAAATACGAAAATAACGAAGCTTCCTTGAGATATTTTGGGTGTAATCCGTCCGCTGCGAATTAATTTGACTGTGAATGGGCAGGCAATAATACGCATTAATGACACGATCAAATTGTAGACCGAAGTGTCGAGGGGGGAAGGGGGAAAAGATCAAAGGGGGCATTTTCAGCAGGCACCGCACGTCTCGCGGACTGAGGGGAAATTGAAACTTTATATTTGAGCGCACTTTATCTGACCGACGGACCTAAAGCCTTTCTGCCGGAAAATCCTTAGTCGAAATAAAATAAAACGCCTTTGGAGTCTCTAAATAATGCTTAATAGAACTATGGAACATATAATTTAATTTAAATTATATTTACTAACTTAATTCTTTAAAAGTCAGTCTGACATTTTTTTTAGTGTAATTTTATGACAAAGTTTGAAATTAAATACACTATCAACGATCTTATGTGATCATGAGATCATTAGAATTTTTTTCTGCTAAGAAGAAAACACATGGAAATGTTGTTGCACCAAGCAATACCTTTTCACTTATTGGCATTTGTTTTGATTGCTACCGGAAGGTAACCAGTTAGGCGGCGCCAGTGATGCCAAATGAATTTTTCAGAAATCTATGAAATTCGAGAAAACTGCCGTTCACTGAGTTATATAATACGCATGTTTTATTTCAAGCCTTTATGTTATATATCGTGTTTTCATTACCATCATTCATTAAGTCGTTTTTTTTATTATTTAGGAAGAAAAACTCGTATACTACATACATTTTTTTTGACATTAGTAGCAAAGTATTGCGTCATAATTACTGTTCCAAGATGTTAAGCTTAGCCTTGTATTTCTAAGAAGCTATTTTTAAGTAAACGTTACCTGTATGGCTGATATTAAAGTCCTATTATGTGTATCATATTTTGAAATCCGATTCTATCCAATACCTAAATTTGCAACGAATCCCTTTCTGATTCTACAATACAATATACAAACGAAATGTTGCTTATCTCTGCTGAAACAGACAAACTGTAAAACTGTTTTAATTTCGCTTCAAAAGCTACTTTTGTTTTTACTCGTTCTAAATTCAAATAGATACCTGGATGATGCTTCTCAACGTTACTGGTGACGTCAACTACTGAAGTAAATGCTTCATATATAGAATATACTTCAATATAGAAAACTTTACGAATGATTAAGTTAATTTTTCCAATTAAATACTTTTACTAATTTTATTAATTTTGGCTTTACCTTCATCTGTTTTTATTTAGATTTAAGATATGGCTGCGTAGAACCCATAAAAACATGATATATTACTCGTTACTCGTGTACCTTAATTTTCATCTTATTGTTTAATTTTCATCAAATTATTTCCTTATAAGGAATCGAACATAAATACTTACACCATTTGTTCTCTAAGTAATTAACATATATCTAACTTTTTTGCTTTCTTAAGTCCACATATGTCTTTCAATTACTTAATATTTATAAGTTACAGACATCTAAATATTTACGCTTCATACCTGACTTACACATAACACATCTGAAAAGATGCATGTATTAAAGTGGCCGATAAATCATCGTTTAATTTTGTTGGCAATAAAAGCTATTGTGTGGATATTTCATTACCTAAGCAGTGGACAAGTCGCGTGGCTGACTCTCGCCGTAACCTGGAACTTCACAAACATCAGACAGAAACTCGTTAACCATTCTGTTCCTAGCTGCACCTCGCCCGTTTAGTAAATAAATGTCTCATTCCAATTGCTGCCTGCAGATTGGTACAACTAATACCGTAAAAGTTCCCTTATTCATGCAGATTCTGCATCAAGTTTTCGTAAACAAATTAAAGTTACAAGTTACTATGCTTTCTATGATATTTTTGTATGAACTAAACTTGCACACCGAATGAACTTTGCTCGACGAATAAAACATATTTCACTTTAAAATACCTACAAGAGGACTCTACATTTCATATTGCAATTATTTAAAGTGTACAAATATTATTATCTAAGTGCCACAAATTAGATGAAGAATTATTTCTTACAGCTGGAGCTTCGTATGCTTGGTGCACTCATTTTACGAAAAACTATGTATTCCAAAGTCTTTTTCTAGGCTTTAAACAAACTCCATAAAAATTTAATCTAAAATGATTCGGTCGTTTAGCCGTGAAAAAGTAATAAAGGGACAAAGAAACAGAAAGTTTATGAGAAATAAGAAAATATATATGCAGTTATATATTTCAGTAAAACATAACCAATACTGCCAAAATTAAGATCTCTAGGTTATATCTCTAGGTTTATAGGTTTTTAGCAGAAATTATAACTATTTCATTATATGTACAATACATAAGTCTTATAACAATTTCATAATAAGTATAATACATAAATATAATGTTAAACGAAGATGTTTACACTTTAGCCGAACTCCAATTAAGAATACTGTTATATCGCCAAGTTTGGGTCTTGATTAATAAATACTTTGTTCTAAGCCCAATATCCCTCGAGAATACATAAGCTATGAAAAGTTAATAAAATCGACAAAGTTTCGGTCCTTCTGCCCTTAATCCCATTTCAGTGTCAGTTTGGATTTTAGACGAACTTTCCCACGATATGATCTTAACCCCACTAAGACCTTTGACTTAACGACAAGTCTTTGAAAATAACATTCTTTTGATAGTTAATAATCTCTACTTACAGATAATCTCTATGACTTCTTTACATTTTGCCAAATTCCTTAGAGTCAAACGGGGTATCTGATATTAATGAATATTTTAATCAGGTAATTAAAATGCTAAACGAATTCCAAACAATGATAATGTTTTACGGCAAGACGGCATGGCTCCTTGAGATTTTAAAAAGGTTTCCGTTTAAGTATTTTTTTATTGTTACAAGCAAAACATTTTTCTTTGAATGCAAAGTTTCAAACTTTACAAGTAATTTAAATTATGAGTCTATGAGCGGGTTTAATTGATTATGGTAATTTCTTTAAGAAAAACAATGAGTAAATTTCTCGAAAAAACATATTCCTCCGAATTAATATTCCAAACTTTATTATTAAATTACTAATGTATGTGTTAGATAAAATGGTTAATATTCTCCAAGTGACTTCCTAACTTTTTGTGTATAAAAGGCATAGAAATAAAAAAAATTATTTGTGTATCTGGCTCTGACTCGTATTTTCGTTGAAATAGTTTCCCGTTGTAGAGGTGCATGCCAACAAATCTTCTTTGAGAAAGGTTTTACTAACCGAATCCAGAATCCAGGTGTCTGCGGAACAATGCAATTCCGGGAACAAATAGCTTCGGCGCATCGTCGTAGCAAGGTAAATGTGTCGCGCGCAGTGTGCGGAGGCCGACGCAAGTGTGCGAAGACTTTAATACTCGCGCCCACTTTTCGACTGCCAGTCCAAATCCTGAATATCGGCTTGAATAATAAAGATTCCAAAAAGTAAGTGGAAAGTCTGTGGTTGAGAACTATTTCAATTTTGAAAAAATGAATTTCCTAAGTACGTAATGGATTCGATTGGTTTTATTATAAATATTTAATACATATTAGAATTTTTAAACAAAAAGCACGGACCCAGGTGTCTTTGGAAAGGCAATTTAATATATACATATTAATTACAACATTTATTTATAATAATATATTTATAATATTATAATTTTTTTATGCTCTGAAGCGGTCAGAACCTGATAAAGTAGTGCGGACTCATTATTCCCAATTTAATTAATGCTGCTCATAATACCAACTACACCATGTCTGCATCTTGTTAATACCCCTTAAAATCTTCTGCAATCGTCCATTGCAAAATAAAGTTAAAATTACAATGCAAATTCATGTAAAAACAATTTTCACAGAACTCTAAATATTTCTACAAGTAGGTGCTTCCATTCCAACAGAGGGGCTGAGTAACTTTGTTGAAAAGAAATCCGTTGCAAAAGGGAAAAAGAAATAAAACTGTTGGCTGACGAATTCGACAGAGATTTATCACCTTCTTGAGGTTTTAGCGGCTCCTAATTTACCTAGTGGGAGACAGCTGAAAAACGATAATTCATTTTGCATTTCATTCTTGTTACGAGAAGTGCGGTCTCGGGGGGACTAGCAAGTCTTTTTTATTAATCATTCTACCCACAAAAGGAACTTTATTTCTTGCTGTTGTGTTTTATAAATGCCAATTTAACGCTGTCAAAATAGAAAAGCTATCATGGAATGGCTGTGTTTGAACGCAGCAAAGATACAAGATGTTCCGCCCCCAACTCAACCTCGCAGCCCACAGGCGCTAAATAAATAATACAGGTTATAAATTGTGATAACACAATGTGTCCGATGTTTATTGTCACTAGATAATCAATATTTCCCATTTCACAGTACCTACCGCGATTTCAATCTTTGGGAAATCAACAAAAATTTGCATACAAAAAGCGCTATCTATTTTGCATAAATCGATTTACCTATCCTCTTTCAAAAGCTTTTTCCTTTCCAATTTCAACGCCAAGTTTATTTGTAAACAAAGTAGGAATTGCTCTTGGGTATTACCAAATAAAAGTTTGGAATGTGGCCGAAAATTATTTAAGTTTTATTTGTGGATTGTTTGGAAAACTTGAAATATATTGTACACCACAATGCTATAAAATAGGCTAACTCCCCGGTTTTCTTATTGTATTTGTGTATTGCATGTTAATATCACAATAAATCAATTACTGCTGCAGATGCTGTCACGTTTATCTTAATTTTGCCATGAAATGCGTAATAGTAAACGATTGTTTTCTTTCTTATTCCATTAATATACCAGTTAAACTAATCCGACAATCATATTGCCCTAGAAGCTCACAACTACTCACAACAATGCTGAACGTATCGAGAAACTTTTAATTTATTTTACGAACAGCTCAAGATACGGCGAATGGAGTGTCAAACGTTGACAGATACCCCGCCGATAAAATAAATGAAGTAGAGTGTAAAACAGAGTCGAATATCGGAAGACACGGAATAGTCGCTCGGGGCGTATGACCGATTTAATCGTTTTTCTCTTTTTGCTAACGAATCGGCAAGCTCATGGGGCTTTCAGCGTCGCGCTCGTAGCGGCTATTGTTTCCTACTAGTTTTGTACTTGTTGTGCCTGCATCGGTTTTTTAGTTTCATCAAGTATCGATTTTTTGAATAGCCGTATCTTGTTTTTTTAAGCATTAAGGACGAACAACTAGCGTTGATTGACGAAATTCCTTTCTAACAGCAATATGGCTTACACGTTTGTTTTATGTCCGTTCGTTGGTTTATTACAAAAGCCATTAAATACATAGTACTTGCATTGCGCTGGAGAGTAATTACGAAGTTTTATCCTAGCTCCAAGTTCAAAGTAGCAACTCATACTCACACTTGGTCGATTATTTTACGTATCCATCTAAGCCAAGTACTTTGCCCGGAAGTCGGGTAACTTGAGAACCATGATTTATTACTACCGAATATCGATAGACACGTTCAACTTTTTATATCTTAAGAAAATTATTACTTAAGTTTTAGATTTATGCGATAGGATAAATTATGAATTCGTAAATAACAAAGTACATTTATTTGTTTCATATTTACGAGTTTCCAGATAATAATATATTATGTACTTATGACACTGTTGGATTACCATAAGCAGGAAATGCCAATATATGTTAATATATACAAAACATATGATATAATATACACAAATGTAATAAATGTTTTTTTTTCCTTTTTCTTTAATGTACCTATTGTATACGTTTTGGATCAGCTACAGTCCAGTTGCACAACACACACAACTAAAACAACCTTGTTAAAAACTTAATGGAATAAACTTTGATATTTTAGCGAATTTTTTGGGTTAAAATTATAAATGGTATCCGATTGTATATAGTAAAATATTTAATTTTTTTTATTCATCTTCACAATCACACATAGTAGTCGTAATTTAAGTCTTGTTTCAAAAGAAAGGTTAAGCTAATCCTACTAACCTTACTGTTATTTCGTCACAACATGCGTAAGCCACATAATTTGTCCTTTCTTGCGGTCTTACTCTGTAGTACCGAGGTAGCTAACCAATTAGGCAAATTCATAGTTAAAGGCATTCATGTTTAAATTGAGGTAAATTATGTAATAGAAGAAAATTAAAGAAAATACCATCATCACGAGTACATTCACCTTTGATCTGCATATAAATTGTAAAAAAAATCTTTTTCAAAATTGCTACATCATTTTTTCACGCGCTTTCATTACGGCGAAGCGTGCGCGAGTAGGCAGAATATTATCTCGCTTTAACTAGGCCGTGCTTGACTGATGCTGATTATGCTCATTGCTATTCAGTACTTTATTATTTCAATGCGTCTGGAAATATACTTATCTGTAATTTAAAATGTGATTTATGGACAATGGCAACATTGGAAGTTTCAGTCAGTAAGTAGCATTTTTCCGCTTTCGTGTCTCTCCGCATTCAATTAAGGTAAATTAGAGACGAGGAGAACGATGACGGTGATGATGAGAGACCTTACCTGTTTTCTCAAGAGATTTTTTTAGAAAATAAAACATAATGTTTCCTATTTTAGCTGGTTTGGCTCGAGCACCACATACAAAAAAAATACGTGACTCTAAATATTATTATGTCATTATATTAAAAATATTTTTATAAATCCATTGCCATTTAACGCGGTAATACTGACAGCATTCTGGGCACTTTTCCTTCCACCAACGGGCTATTATTAGTTTTTTAGTTTTTTCTATTATAAGTTTACGGTATAGTGCACAAAAAAAAGTGCAAATACTTGTTCTGAGTCTGGATATTGTGGTACCATGGTCTTCGTAGTTCCTGGGTCCCTAAACAGGGAATCCTAGCTAGGGTCTAGGGTCTATATATGTGATCATTGGGCGTTATTATTATTTTTATAAAGTCTAGTTTAGTATTATGTTTGTATGTAAATTGAAGAAAATTAATAAAGAATTAAATCCGCGGTAGATATTTTAACTAAATAGTCTTCAAATTCTATGTTTTGGAGCGTAAAACAACAAAGCAAGCTCACAGGTTTTCTAATAAAATTATGACACCAATGACAAGGGACAAGGACAAAAAGGATCAATATGAGACACCCATGAGCTATGAATAATGTCTACAATTTCATCACATTCATACCCACCCGCTACGCTCACTTATCATTTCAATAAGCGTATACCAAAAGTTCCATGCCTTTTATAAAACATATGGAAAATAACCTCTAGGCTTAATTTAATTAGTGGATAGTAAATCGAGTGCAAACTTACCCTGGTATTAAATCGTTCTCTCCATTTGTCGATTGCAGCTGGCTTCGAAATGAAGTGCCACTGGGTTCTATAACTGGCTCCATATTTGTACATGACTGCGTGTATTATGATTTGGTTGTGTCTATCAACAAATGCGTTATTATTTTTAGGCTTATTTTTCTTATTTAACTAAATTGAGTCCATAGACGCCTTATATTACATGAATATGAATATTTTTAAGCATTTTTTAGTATATTCATATAAACAGCCTCTGTGATGTGGCAGTTGAGCAGGTTGGCTCATAACCCAGAGGTGGCGCGTTCGATTCAGGTTCAGGACAAGTAATTGTGCGCAGAAAAAAAGTTCAGAAACCTGTCTGAGTCTGGGTGCTGTGGGACCATGTTCCATGTTTGCGCAGAGAATTCTAGTTAAGGTTCAGGATCTATGAATATGATATTTTTATTATTATAATTTATTCTTAATCAACATAATAATGAAATCAAGATGCTAACTACTCTCCATATAAAAATTAAAAACTGTCTGCTAGTACGTAAACATTTGTTAAATTGATTGTCACTTTCACGCCAGAATGACTGAACCAATTTATACGAAATTTATATATATTATAAATTTTCTATGGGTACTACCCAGATTAACATAGGATACTTTTTATCTAAATTCCACACTTTTACCCCCTGGGGATATTTTTACATGGATATACACGGTGGCATTTAATTCACTCTTTTCCTTAAATGTATGTACTCAGACCATGCTATAGAATATTAGTACAAGGCCCAATTAAAAAAAAATTGTTTTAGTATTTAGTGCCTCTTAAAATATGCATGACAGCTGAAATGTCTATTTAACGGTACACACAGCGCGGGCACTAGCTGAGTACTTTGTAAATGTTTCGTAGGCAATAAAACACCTGCTTTGTTCAATGTCACAAGGCTTTTCTTTAGAATTTATATTTGATAATACCTAGATTTAAGTGTTATTTCATAAGTACTTTTTTATTTAGTTGTATGGGAGCATTATATAGCATGGACTGAATACATATTAAAGTAAAAGTACGAATTAAATTCCACTTTGTATATACATACTTATTTAATCTATGGTAGGTAATCTTAAATACGGATAAGTGGGATTGGCGTAAAATAGTAAAGTAAAATCTTTCTATGAGTAATAAATAATTTATTAGAGGATACAGCCTACACATTCTTTGAGATCGTGTCTTAGTATAAAATATCTTATCAAAAATAAATCAATTTACCAGCCCTCTCAAAATCCGGCTTAAAAAATAAAACCAGGTTTTCAGCTTCTCGACCTTAATTTGATAAAACCTAATTTGGTATTCAGACTCTGATGTTGTAAATATTCCTAAATGAAAGTTGTAAGCAACATAAACCGTTTTTTTGTATAGCGTTTGAAGTGATGTCGCTGAGACGTGGTTTATTTATTATTAACTTTTGTACGAACAGCTTTTGTGGTAAATTACTCTATTAGTGCTTAGAGTTGTTCCCATATTTTCTTGTTTGTTTAACAAACCTTGTTAACTTCTTGGGAAGTACGTCCCTTACTTACATTGGATAGTTGCTTTCCTATTCTCAGCTGAGAACTAAAGTTTAGTCCATGTTTACATTTGAAAGGGATCGAAACCAACTTAAAAGCCTCCATAAAATGTTACATAATATATTTATGACCAAACATCGATAACCGTTTTGTAGACTTCAAATTAACAATTTCCGGTTACGAAAGCCTAAATACACGTCTACTTTCTTTAGCATACTTTGTGTGATAAAATAAAAACTTTCTCAGAAAACTCTTCTTTCAATCGCTTTCAAAAAGGAGGTTCATTAATTGGTTGTGATTATTTAAATATTATATTATATAAATATTATAATTGAATGCCTCAGAATTCCGTCATTTCTAAACAGATTTGTAAAGTTCTTTGTTATTTGAAAGTACACAAAAGTCTTAAGTAAAGTCTTCTAAAGCATAGAAATTTTGACAAAATTGATTTAATGGTTTGGATTTTAAATCAAAATAACTTAAAAAAATATTTATACTCAAAATACTGTCATCCAGTTTCACTGTGGGATAGTGTGATCATTGTCCACTCCGTAAAAGTGCAGGACACATAATTGTTATTTTATAAATTACGAGCTTCTGCCCGCAGAAAATAATTCAACCACCCATCTCACCCTCTTAAGGGTGAAATTTCGAAAAATCCTTTTTTAGCGGATGCCTACGTCATAACATCTACCTGCATGCCAAATTTCAGCCCGATCCGCCCAGTGGTTTGGGCTCTGCGTTGATAGATCACTATGTCAGTCAGTCAATCAGTCAGTCACCTTTGAGTTATATATATTTAGATAATTACCCAAAAACCAGTATTTAACCGCGGCTCTACCTATTGTGTTCATTTTTCTAAAATATGATTACTGCAATTAAAAGTATTTTTAATAAAATCAGGAGCAACCTTTAAACTTCTGATTATTCTTCACTCTTCAATATACATCATAGCACTAGATTACTAGTAGTAAAAAGTAGTATAAAAAATAAGAGACTGATCGTTTTTCTATTGTGTTTTTCTTACTCAACTGTCCGACTTACGCTTTCGTTCAATCACGTGGAAGCTAGTGCGAAAAATAGGAACAAATAAATATAAAACAAATATAAATAGTGTGCAAGTACTGCATTCCGGTTTTTACGGCACTATGTGTTGTGATGTGATAATATGACTATTTGTAACTCACAGCTTAGAGATCATACGAGTATTACTAAGCTTCAGAATGAAGTACACAGCTCATTGTCAAGTAAGACTGTATAAATTAAAGTTCCAAGTGATACTGCTACTTTTTTTATAAATGATCACTCTCTAAACTGGGAAAGTTCTATTCTAGATAAATGTTATACAAATTTTATTATGTTATAGAGAAGAAAACAGTCGTACAGTATATTTGAATCTAACGGAAATCAAGCCATGCGTAATAGCCAGTAACAAATATGCCGAAAAAGGTCTACCTACCCACATATAAATAAAGTCAACTTTATGCCAGTATTATCCGGATATTTCGTATCACAGGAGTAGTAAATCGAGGATCAACGCACCGAAGATGACAAGAAGTATAAAATAAGGTTTATAGCAGTGTAGAAGTAATTCACCTCCTTATCTCAGCTGTGGAAGGTAATATAGGCAGAGGATAGGGGTACAATCCCGCAGCGGAATCAGAATGTGACGTCACCGAATACGGTGAAATATTACTGTAAGGCATAGACTTAGGATGTACCAGACCAACAGTGACAGTTCAAAGGCGACACAAAAAATATCAGAAATGTATGTATGAAAAATTATTGTTATGTTTATCACACTATCACACTAATATTATAAAGGCGAAAGTTTGTATGTGTGTTTGTGTGTTTGTGTATATGTGTGTTACTCCTTCACGCTCAAACGGCTGAATGGATTTGGATAAAATTCGGTGCCAAGATAGCTTATACACTAAATTAACATATAGGCTACATTTTATCCCGGAAAAGTGAAATTTTCCCGTGGGATTAGCAAATAATCACACTAATATTATAAAGGCGAAAGTTTGTATATGTATTTGTGTGTATGTGTGTATGATTGTTACTCCTTAACGCTCTAAGCTGAATGGATTTGGATGAAATTCGGTACCAAGATACACTAGATTAACATATAAGCTACATTTTATCCCGGAAAAGTGAAATTTTCCTGTGGGATGGGCAATTAATCCCACTAATATTATAAAAGCCAAAGTTTGTATATGTGTATGTGTGTATGTTTGTTACTCCTTCACGCTCAAACGGCTGAATTGATTTGGATAAAATTCGGTACCAAGATAGCATATACACTAGATTAACATATAGGCTACATTTTATCCCGAAAAAGTGATATTTTCCGGTGGGATGGACAGATAATTAATTAACTAAAATACTTTTTAACCGCGGGTGAAACGGCGCAACTAGTGATCTATCATATTAACGACAAATTAACAATCGTTTTTACTAAATATTGAATGAATCCACATGTAATCCGTCATATTTAAATAAAATAACAGTATTTTTTTATAGACTCAGGCGTAACTTCGTAGATGTTCGTTCAAAATAAAAAGAGAATATCTAGTGTGATTCTGCTAATAACGAATTATTCACAACACTCGTTTTATTTACTGAGCTTTCAAGTCAAATTGCTGAATGATAAAAAAACAAACACTGAAATATTCTAATACATCTAAAGGAGCATTTCCAGTGTACAATATGAATAATTTTAACGGCCATATAATACACTAACATTAACATAATATGATTAGATAAAAACGCAATGAAGTTTATGGTAAATTTGCTGTGTATTTATTCGGGTTAGTATGTTTTGTAATATCAAATTCTGTCACAGAATTAGACATATTAGTATTTTACACATTAATAATAGGTCTTTACCTATGAAATTGCCGTATTGCAGTACAGACTTTTTCAAACAAAAAAAAGTTTTGATTGGCTATGAATTCTAAATTCAAATTAATTTTGTTTTAAAAATATGACATTCTATTTACAATATAAGTCTTTTGTTTATTGATTAGCGTTGTATTTTCATTACATTTCAACATTTTTCCTCATAATGGATACTTTGAAATTTCGTGTAATTATGGAATATGAGTTCCGTCGTGGCACCAACGCGGCACAAACGACACGTAACATCAACGACGTTTACGGAGAGAACTGTACAAACGAACGTACAACCCGTTATTGGTTTGCTCGGTTCCGTTCTGGGAATTTTGACTTGAAAAATGAACCTCGTGGTCGTCCGGAAACTTTGGTCAACAATGATGAATTAAAGGCGATTGTGGAAGCTGATGAATCTCAATCTACGGCTGAGCTGTCAGCAGCTTTTGATGTTAGCATCAAAACAATATTGGTCCATTTGCGACAGATTGGCAAGATAAAAAAGCTTGATAGATGGGTGCCCCACGAACTTAACGATCGCCAGCGCAACGTACGCGTCGAGACCTGCCTTGCGCTGCTTAACAGGCACAGAAATGAAGGAATTTTGAACCGAATTGTTACGTGCGACGAAAAATGGATTCTTTTTGACAATCGAAAGCGCTCAGCAAGTTGGTTAGATCCTGGTTCGGTACCAAAGCAATGTGCAAAACGAAAAATGACCCCTAGAAAGGTGATGGTCACAGTTTGGTGGTCTAGTGCTGGTGTGATTCATCATAGCTTTTTACAAAACGGCGAGAGCATTACTGCAGATGTGTACATTGAAGAACTGACCACAATGATGGCGAAACTCGCACGTCTGCAACCCGCTTTGGTCAATCGGTCGTCTCCACTGCTACTTCACGACAACGCGCGACCCCATACTGCACAACAGACCGTCTCTAAGCTGCATGAGTTGGGTTTGGAAGCTCTCCCTCATCCGCCATACTCACCAGATCTTGCGCCTACCGACTATTACTTTTTCCAAAATTTGGACAACTTTTTAGCGGGAAAAAAATTCAATTCCCGAGAGGCAGTACAAAACGCCTTTGAAGAGTTTGTTGTCTCCCGTCCTGCTGATTTTTTCAAGAAGTGCATACATAAACTGCCACAGCGTTGGCAAAGATGCATTGATTGCAGGGGTGATTACTTTGAATAAAAGAAATAAATAAGTTCGAAAAAAAAATACTTTAACTTTTTTCAAACAAAACGGCAATTTCATAGGTAAAGACCTAATATAACATGGAATTACCTATGTTACATGATCATCAAATTCCAAAGTTCGTAGAACAGACTGTGCTGATATATGCGCTTATTTGGCTCTTATTTGCCAAAATACTATCGTATTTAACATTATTCCAACATCTCTTTTCCTCTCGGGCGGTGTGTGTGTTAGTGACGGGTGACATATTTTAACTTTATCATAACAATGGTACATTTGTAAGTGAAAATATTTGCAAGTTTCTGAAGTATTATATTCATTAACGGCTACTTATTAAAACCAAACATGTCATTTTAAAAAATTATTTGTATCTTTCATAAACATGATTTTTTGTGGTTCCAAATAAATACGAAGAAAACAAAAAGGTTTTCATATTATACGGATAATTTTGGCAGCTATCGCTATAAGTTATTTAAATTAAGCAATATTACTCGCAATTTTCATACATTTAGCGTAGCGAAATTAAACGGACTTAAGCTTTATTTTATTTCGCAACACGTGTAATAAAACCCGCGCTTGGCCAGCGTGGTAGGTTACGCCTACAGTCTTTATGTCTATTTGATGAGACATAGTATATGAAGCCTACCCGGCAACGGGAATATATTGGGCTACTGATAATTACGATGACAATTGTAATTAAATGAAATTATACCTGAGAAAAACTATTTTCTTCCAATTCCTACGTATTCAATAAATATTACTCAAACAAAATCTGCGTGCAGCAGCAAGTATTGGAATATAAGCAAATCACGATCTTATCATTTATCCTGATAATCGTCTATCGCTGTCGCGTTTTGTTTGCCGTTTTCGCAGTAGTTTACTGCGTTTATAGAATTTATGGAGTACCTAGTAGGTACTTATATGTTTATTGATTCGTTTTGTGTTCATTTGCTTAGCTGAGTAAGATTTCTGTAGCATCGTTAAAGGGTTAGGGGTCAACAATAATTTATGGTTGTCTTTGCAATTACTATTATTATTAATAGAACCAGTATCAAAACTAAAGTCTGAGCGAATACTAAATAAGTCAGTCATTAAGCATAAAACAATTATTTAAAATAATCAAAGTACTAATATGTAATTTGAAGATACCATCTACACTTATAATTAAAACTAAGTACAAAAATAAAGTCAATGAAAATATTGTCACCAAGTTCTACCATTTTCGATTATCATAAATATGTATTTATCGTCTTATAACTCAAAGCAACATCAAAGAAGCTTTCGACGTAACATCTTTACAATAAAATGTTCGTGACATTTACTTTTATTCGCCCTAATTAACCATTTTCTTAAATCTGACGTCTTATAAATAAGCAGTCATCACATCGAAGTGATATTTTCTTTTATTGTCTCCTTTTTACGGGCCGTAGCCGCCGTCAACTGCAGGTGTAGTAGGTCATTACGGATCTACGGCGTAGCTCGTAGTAGCCTCTACGCCGTAACTCGTAGGGCCACCCTAATCACCGCGACTTGGGTCTACTCGAATCTTTCAATCAAGACATGAAATGGACTTATATTATTTCGTTTGGTAAAGTAAGAAAAGTTTTCTTTAGCTCAGTACAAAAATTATTTGTATAACAACCGTCGTGATACAAAACAAATATCTGTCTCATACTCCAATCGGAGCTTTTGTTTGTAGTACGTTTTCATAATATAGGAGATTTGTTGAAAATTGAGCAAAGCCGTGTAACGCTAACAAAAGATGGAGAAGGAAACTTTTCTCTTTCTTTCGGCATTCACAATGGCATTACGGGTAGGATTTAACGAAATGGGACGGAAAATCACTTTGATGCGTAAATAATTGAAAGTTGGATGTAAAATTGGTAAAGCAGATTGTTTGGGAATAGAAAGGTACCGGTACCTTGTGGCTCGGAAATTGTGGCAGGTACTCCAGTGTTGTGAAGTAGCGTCGTCGTTTAGCGGCGTGTTCGATCGATCGCGTACTAATGAGCTGCGATGCGATCCGTCCGCGTTCAGAGCCGACAAACGATGTGTTACGTTTACGAGTTTACCTTTCTATTAATTACTAATACTTTGAAGCGTTAACTATTAGAAAAAAATTAGATGATTTCCCTCTATTTAAATGTCACGGTTTTAGTTTTATTTTTAATAGGAAGTGTTTGTTTTGTTGACCTTTTGGGAATAATGTAGCTGCTCTTTTCGATAGTTGGTACTGTGAAAACTTGCTATTTTGGCAACATCTCGGCTAACAGAGTTATTATGATTCAAATTAAATTTTTCTTCACATATATTTATCACTAGCTACTGCCCGTTTCCGGAGTGGCGTATAGAAAAATTTTTCACAGATGATTCAACCACCCATTTCACCGTTTTAGGGATAAAATTTAAAAACCCTTTCTTATTTCATACTTCTTTACTACATTTTACAAAGAACTCACCTTCTAAATTTCAAGTTTCTAGGACCAACGGTAAACCGTGTATTGTGTGGCTGTGTGTTGATATATAAGTCAGTCAGTCTGTCAGGAATTTGAATTTTATATGTATAGGTGAACTAATAGATACATTTTATGATTAAAGTTAATCTACAGAAAACCTGCATTCATTCATTGAGGACTCGCAGATTAGGTGAATAAAAACTATTCCCTATTTTATTTTTATTAAATATACAGCTGCATAATGTTCTTTAATCCCAAGACAATTATGGAGACTTCAACAATCTTGCGCCTTTGATGAAGTTGTTAGAACGCTAAAACGTTCTTGGAAAGCAGATGAATATGTATATATTTCCCACTCCCACCATTTTGAATAAAGTGAAGTTGGAGTGTGATAAGAAATAAAAATGCCTGCCTTTTTGATGATACGTGTTACGTTCTTATTTTAATATTCTTATGTTGTTAGTTGAATGGATAATTCAGGAATTAACTAGACTACAACGTTGATGTTATAGTCAAAATAGCTGTTTGCCTTCTGAGCAAGTATTGTCAGGTTATAATATCCTCTTCCGATTTTCCAATTTAATGGGAGCTTAAGATTAAAAGGCCCGTGCTGAGTTTCACGACTGAGTGCGGGCCTTTTACATAAGGTGAGATTTCAATCAGAAACTAAACATTTTAATAACGAAATGTCAACTTGAGCACTGAGTGAGTATTGAACGTAGTTCATGTAATACAGGTTAAAGTTTCAGAATACAAGTATACAAAGGGTTTTATGCTGAAAATTTCAGATTTGAAGGATAAATCATAGTTACTTAGCTAGTTCCTGAGTGATCGTAGTAAATACCTATTTATTATGATCCCTCGGTCACTAGCCGATGGAGTGGTGAGAAAAGTCCATCGAGCACGCACGCGTGCCGCACCGCGTATGCCGATGGAATGCCAATAAGCCGCTTTGCGCCAAAAATAATCCTATTCCAATTATCGCTGAATACCTCTCAACATTGAGCTATAAAGACATATTCAGTCGAAAACTGAACTCAAATGAAATATCACATTCTATGATTTCTTATAGGGCGTTTTTTATTTATGTTTTGCGCTTTACCTTTTTAAAAAGATTACATTTTCGATGTGGTTTACCTGTTTATTGTAATTTACAACGTGCGCTAATTTATAACAATCCTTTACGCTTCTTATAATATTAGATAGTCACTGTCATACTTATTCTCTACTTATAGAAATAATTTCAAAATGCATCATCCTCAGCCTACGCTGTTTGATCCCGCGGTTTCCTTGTTCACCTCATTTACGCCCCTTCCTTGACCCTAGCGAGGTTATTAACTTACCTCGACGGAAGTCCTGTTTAAGCAACTCTTGTATAATGTATGACTACATTCATAATTAAATGTTCTATTTCGGAGCTCTTCCTTGGAACTCAACTCTAATAACACCTGATGAATCGAAAATAAGCCTGTTAACAAGTTTCTATGTAAGATAACTTTTTTTTAAATTCAAGTTACATGAACAAAAATCATATGTTCAATACATTAAAGTCCGGTAAAAATCATACATACTAATGTATGTAAATAAATGTGTTTTGTTGAGGGCAGTTTACGCTTCAAACTTCGTTTGACTTTGAACCAGGCGAATTGCATTGGACTATTTTATAAATGTAAATACGTAATGATCAATGTTGTAATACAACAAGTAGTCAATACCTATTCAAATTGATTTAATATATAACCTAAACGGTACCCAATTTTACCATAGGTACATGTTCCGGTTTTATTAACATTTTTTATGAGAGAAAATAAGGACTTGATTTAAAATGGTACAGTAGTAAATTAACTGTTAGTTTAAAATTAATGATACACTTCACTATAATATAGAATTATCGAAACATACACGCAGCGGCATAAATTATAATATCAGCTCAGTTTACCTTGTTTTAAGCAAAATATCATATAAAAGTCCTGCAGGCATTACTTTGTCTAAGTAAAGATTGCCGTCACGTAGCCTTCATTGCTAGTGCATGCCACCGTATGTCACTCCACCTGCAGATTTCACCAGATGCTGTTAGGACTATTATGGGATGATTATCAAAGAGAAATATATAAAAAGTGTTAATATTGTATTTATCATCATCGTTTTTTGCCATCATGGCATGAAAAACTCAAAGTTATACAATTTTAGCACTTAATAGTAAACAATTCATGAACATATTCTAATTTTCAAATAACTCTGCATAACAGTCTATCAATTTTGGACGGTACGCGGCCGATTTTGGACAATAATACAATTGAATTCTTGAAAATGTACTGAATTCTCGAAATCAGCTCACTGAGTTGAACAACATTCATTTCATGGAAACTGTTTTAGTATCTACAGCAATTTCTATTGAGAGAATTTGGAAGTGAACCATAAACTAATTGGTAAAGTAGATACCGTATGTAGAAACTAACAAAATTCCCTCGAGTGCAACTACACGGTTGATAAATAGCTCAATGTGAATTTACTACTCTTCTTATGCATAAAGGTAAGGAAACACTATGAATGCATTTCATTTTAAGAGCCAACATTTCATTATTTGGCTTTTCTTTTATCGACATTCTATATAGAATTCCTAGTCGTAGTTCCTTAGCTAGCATTATATTATTGCTTAGGTAAATTATGGGATGTTTAAGAATAAACGATTTTTCATACATTGCCTATACTTACCTAGGCTTTTTTGAACCATCTAATAGTTCTACTGAACTTTATGGCGTCACATCGCATATGTTATCAAAAGCGAAAAGCACTTAGCCCAAGAGCACTTCAGGGATACGAACCTCGGCTTCGGTTTTAGCCCTGAGAAGAGTGCGCCTATGAAAAGCCTAAGTCAAAGTCAAAGTCATAAGATTTTTCGCAAATAGGCCATTTTGCACTTTTACACCTAGTGGCATTATGAAAAGTTGCGATCGTTCCAGCTTATCTATGTGTTACATCACCATCCTAGGTGAGATCAGTATCTGACTGTGTTACGCTGGTACCCAACACCAGTACCTACGTGAGCCAGAAAGGTGGAGAAGTCTGACTGGTACGACCATCTTAGCGCAACAGATGCCTACTACGGCTGCGCTAAAATCGTCCGAGTCGCCCAGGTATGTTTAGTTACTCAGGGTCGGGATGACGTACGGGTAGAGATGAACTAGCATTATTTTATAAAATGACTAGATATTCTATACAATAACTGAATGGCAAACTTTGTCGGTGATACCTACGTATTTGAAGGACATCTTCATTTAGAATTGGCTATAAATTATAATCTGAAAAGGGTAGAGTTAAGTAAAGAAAAGCACGACCAAACTGCATGAAAATTATTCTACTCTTGGTTTTAGAGTATACCTTCATTTAAGCTTCCATAAAGTCATTTCAATTTATTAAATACGTACCTTATTAGGTTAACTTAACCTTCATAGGTTCATGAGACAAGAATCTATTTATCTACAATAGTTTTCTACTTAGTTTTTATTATGTTTTGCATTTTATTTCAAAATAGAAGATAATACATTCCTAACTCATCGTAAGAAACCCTAAAGCTCTACTGCTCTACATTCATTCGATTTCCGGATAAGATTTCCGTAAGCCGTACAAGTGTCCCGTTACCCTGCGGTGATTGAAAGAGGTAATTTGATAAACTTTTATCTGTAGAGAAAGATACAATATTTTATCGAGCATTATGTTTTTGTCAAGGTCTATAGATTGGTGCAGCAATCGACTGTATCTATGAACAAGCGATATTTCTCCGACGGACGGTATGGTGGCCGGAACCGAGCGGTTACAGGGGAGGACGGCGAGCGCGGGGCAGGGCATCTTCAGACAGCCGAACATTACTCAGCCGCTATCTGATGTCGTCTGCTAATTGACTAGAAATACAGATAAACGCTATTTTTACTCAACCATAAATCTTCGAATCGAACGTAGATGATTTGCACATCCACCATTTGAAACAACCTCCTACTATCTCCGCTTTTAGACGTAGGTTATGGAATTATACTTCAGCTCGTATGATTATTTTATGAAAATTATAACGAAGAGTCAACAGAAAAAAAAATCGTTTAAATGCAAATTTTTGAACGTGTCATACAAACATTGCCTAACTAGGTTGGAATATGAAACGAATAAGAACAAAAGAATGATTATTTCCAAAGGCAAATTTATTCATGGTCCAACGTATACACAATGAACGGACCCTTTCAATGTAAAATTTCGCATTATTTATACGTAGTCGGGTATATTACAATATTTACAAACAGATAACACGTAAAATTGAACACCGAGGGCGGCTAACTAGTCGCGAAGAAAGCGAGCGTGACGGTTGCGAGCGCGAGGCGCGAGGAGGCGAGCGCCGCGTCCGCGCCAGCCGCCGCCCGCGCGCGCGCGCTGCCGCCCGCCTCGCCGCGGCACCCCGCGCCGCCACCCGCTACGCTCGCCAGGCTGCGGCCGCGCACTTTCAGCGGCGATATACAAAAGTTCTCGTCCACGAACTCCGGCGTCAACGCCAGCGGACTGGCGAGAGGATCGCGCCCGCACTCACACGGCACGTGGTTCCCGCGTATCACTATGTTTTCCACTTCAAGCACGACTGCCTCTGGCGTCTCTAGCATGTGATTCCCGGTCATTCTGAACGTGTTTACACTATTATTTTGCACTAAGGAGAGCTCTTCCACTGCGTCTATTTTGTTGTTGCAAATCTCGAGTATGTCGACGCGCTGTAAGCCGTCGAAAGCTCCAACTTTAACGATACCCAGGTCCGACTCGCGCAGCGCAAGCCTACCCACTCGCAACATGCCGTGGAAACTATCAGCTAGCAACGCCGGCAGGTCCATATACGCGAGCTCCAATACACCCACTCCTTCAAGCCCAGAGAACGCTTGTGGTTCAATAGATCTGATCCCGGAAGGCAACTCTATCTGGCCAACGTCATTCAGCCCGGAGAAAGCATGAGTTAGAATGCGTTTTATAGGATTGTTTCGTAAAGAAATTAACTTTATGTAGTTAGTTCCAGCAAAGGCGTAACCTTCAATTTGTGCTATCCTGTTGTGGGTGAGTACAATGGAAGTAATATTCTGCAAAGCAGCGAAGGCGAAGGCGTCAACGGTTGCGAGTGGCGTGTGCTGTATGTAGAGCTCGCGCAGACGCGGCAAACCGCGGAAAGCGAACGGGCGAATGCGCGTGAGATTGCACGCGTCTAGTACCAGCCGCCGCAGTTGCCGGACGTGTGCAAATGCGTCAGACCGTAGCACGCGCAAGTCCGCACGCGATAGTGACAGCTGCGTCACCGTTGGACTCAGGGCCGACGGCACTCCTCGCAACATTGCACTGTTGCATACCACCTGCGAGAAAATGGACAATTAGAATCATAGAACAAAATACCACAATCTTCACGATCTACCATAAATGACTGGTGGTGTCGATTTCCCAAACAAATAGCAATTCCAAATCGAATTATCGCTTTCGTCATGGTACGACCTAAGCGCTATATCCAATGTTTACGCTGTCAATAAAATTAATCCCTCCCAAATATCAGCATCGTCACGCGCGGGCACAATCCTCCCTTATTTTGATTGAATTGTTTCAAAATTAAGCTTCGCAAATAATCGACCGAACAAATATCAATTTGATTTAGCCTCCGAACCTGTATTGGTATGTGGAGGTATTGGAACACAATTATACTGAGTGTTGTTATTATTATTAATATCCGAATTCAATTCAGCAACAAACAAATATTTGATCTGATATTATTACGTTATAAACCTATCTTATTTATGAATAACAAGTCTTGGGTATTTTTCCATATAGATACTACATACATACAGATCTACATAGATAATGTATTGCGTTTCATTATATCTTTGGACTCCTATAATATGACGTAACATGGTTTGGTTTTACAAACCGTGCAGGGAATTTTAGTGTGAATAGCGTAAAAACAGATCCCATCCCACTAATGACCCTCCCAGTTGTGGTGTCAGAACAACATTAAGACTGTCAATATTGTGGCTGTGACTGTCTCTAACTCATCGACCTCGTTATACTCAGACTAAGTTTGCGATACAACTGTGGCATGCAGGCGGCGCGTCACACCGCGGTGAGTGGCTACAAATTGAGTACAAATGACATTTCCCGCAAACTTTCACCCCACCTGCAAAGCTCACCAACCTAACACCGCGCTTGTTTTCGCGTTAATTCAGTTCATGCACCAGGCACCTCAGTGCAGTGACTGTGAAGTGTCATGAACGTTTTGAATAGCTAAACACGTGTCGCTTGAAGTGAACTGGCATAACACCTATACTGATATTTTTGAGCTTCGTGGCTCGCAACATGGTTTTACACTTTATGTCTCTACTTATATGTGTAAATAGTTTTAGATCGTTTATTTTTTTTTATATTAAAGGGAGCAAACAACGTACGGCCCACCCGATGGGAAGTGGTCACCGTAGCCTATGGACATCTGTAACACCGGAGGAGGCGTCACCAATGCAAACAATGTACTAATCATATAAAGCAACGAGCTTCTGCCCGCAGCCTCGCCCACGGCGTGGCCTATGGGAAAATAATTCAACCACCCATTTCTCCCTCTTAAGGGTGAAATTTCGAAAAATCCTTTCTTAGCGGATGCCTACGTCATAACATCTACCTGCAAGCCAAATTTCAGCCCGATCCGTCCAGTGGTTTGGCTTGATAGATCACTATGTCAATCAGTCAGTCACCTTTGAGTTATATATATTTAGATATATAAATCAAATAATGTCAGCCATCTTCTGTCTAATATTTGAATTATGAATAAAGTGACTTTTTTTATAGTCAATTAGAAATGTATTATCTGTAGAAAAAGTAATACCAAGACGAGTCTCACCTGTGACTGTGAGAGGCAGATACAGTGGGCAGGACAGGGCGGGGAGAGCGCAGGCGTGGGTGGCAGTGGCGGCGAATGTGCTGAGCCAGCGCCGCTGAGCACGCCACACGCCGCCGCCGTCACCAGCCATCGCACCACCCATTTACTAAAACAAAAACATTAAGCCTTATTAACCACTGCCCTTCGATTATAGATCATTTAGTGCCAGTGTGATATAATTCATTCGTCGAGTACAAATAAACTTTTCTTAAACTTAATAATATAACCTAACAACAGTAATTGTAATATCTTAATAACATTATAACATGATTTTGATTGTAGATATGGTGCATTATATGTTTCTGGAACGGTCGCATATATAATATATATAAACAACATTTAAATAGTAATGACATTTTAAAATGGAACTTTTTGGCTGTAGAACACAATTTGTTTCATCTAACAGCCACTTGTTTTTACATTGAGGTGACATTTTAGTAATTAGGTACGTATCTACATAACTATTAAACACCAAAAAAATTTTTTGGTGTGATTTTTATCATATTAAGTGTTATTTTACAGCTCAGCGAGGCGTTGCTAGGCTCATAACTGCTTTTGGCAATGAAGCACCATGCAAGACAAATACTTATAGCTAATTCGCAAAATTAAAATGCGGCTATTTCAATCTTAGTGACAAATTTTGAGATGATCACCTATCCACCGCTGTGCACAACAAAAACATCGATGCTGTACGCCATATGATCGAAACGATGCAATATTGTGACCTACCACGAGATTCGGGCGTCTTTAGGCATAGGCATGAATTGAATACAATCAATCCTACACAATTTGAGTGTGTAAAAGCTTTACTCTCGGTTGATCCCACACAATTTGACTGAGGCTTAAAAAATAGACCGCTTCATTTGGTGCATTGCAATGCTTACCAGATACAATGAGGGGGGATTTGTGTGGTAGCTTGACTAGCCATCTGGCAACTTTTGTTTTTTTTTTGTTCTGAAAAGTTAACAACCAATTATGCGGTTAACGATTTTCACCACCACAAGAGGCTGTCGAAGAGTATGAAAAACATATTTCCGAGATTACCACGAAGAAGTCACGTATATATTTTCAAATTTGATTTATTCTTTTGAAATATGACATTTACGCTAACGGAGAGTATTTTAAGAAACATTATATTCATTTTTAGCAATTTATGGTGTAACCACAAAAGATTTAAACAAGCCTTAGACAAATGTTAAACTACCTTTTTGTATTGTTAAGCACACGTTTGACGTCTGTCTAAGCCTTGTTTGTGTATTTGTGGTAACGCGGCTTTAGTTTTTTTTTATTCGTTCCAGAAACTTTTATTGTAACCCACGTAATACATCACGTAATTTACTCGTTATAGGTTAGCTTTCCAGCTTATTTAGGTTTTGATTTTAACACCAATTTACTCGTTAGGCTTAAAATAAATAATGCTCAATAGAACGTATATAAATTCCAGGGTCTATCTAGCTTCAATGATATTGGCTCTCTGATACTATCTCTATTAAAATGGCAACGTTAAATGATGGCATTCACGCGCAACTGTGAACGCGCATGATAAACTCAATTAAAGATTCATGTGTACTTTATGCATCCAAATTTTATTCAATTTAGGCATTATTTATACACTCAAATAATACAAAGACATAGAGATTTAACAAATGACATGGGTATTTAGAAATGATTCAATAAACGTCGGTAATGATCCAAACGAGACTGAACCTGAAAGATAAGAAGGTTATGGCCTCCTTACAATAAAAGACGGAACCTTACCAATAAAGACTAATCGAAAAAGCGATAGAAATAAAGCGATCGATCGCTTGCAAAGTACCGGGTTGTCTTGTAAGAATTCCTTAATCAAAGTAATGAACATCTTTTCTGGAATAATAAAATGTAAAGTGACTTACGGAGAAATTTCTTTACGGTATACCGCTATGTTAAGATAGCAGATAACCTAAAGTTCAGTCCGGTGTAAACCTCTATAGGTTACATATGTACGGTTCTGTTTCGGAACTTAGCGATGTAAACAAAATACCAGGCCACTATCTGTAGCAAAATACACAGAACATTACTTCCTGGAGGTCTAATTAGCGGCCACCTTGGCAGTAAATGGCGTCGCAGGAAATATAGAGCATTCCCATTTCGTGGGAGGGCTCGCAATATTAAACATTAACAGGACGCAATAAACAACTCAATGTTAAGTGGCTTGTTGGACGTAAAATATCTTCGCATTGATGCACCCGAGGGTACCTTAATAGCAGACCCTACAATTGTTGTTGCTACATTAGATACGGCAACAGATGTAAAAGGGTACCGACACAATTTTGTCACGTTTGTCGTCAGAAAAAAGAATTTAGGCAGAGAACAGAAAATAGGTGTCTATCTTTGACATAATTATGGATGCGTAAAGGATCTTCAACCGAAAGTAACCGTTGCTAAGACTTTGAAACTGCGTTTTATTTGTTTTTATTGAGACTTGACTTACCAGTTATTCAGTTAGAAACTATTCATTAACGAAACAAAAAGTTTATTATTTTGTTTCTGATAAATTAGCCATTGAAGTACAAAATTTTATCCAAAGACGACACACCGTTTCATTTTAATAAACGTACAAACACACAAACACTCAGACATCTTTTCACTTTTATATATTCAGTATTGATAAATATAAAGTTAAGATAACTAACTACTTACTGTATTATCATTATACCATAAAGCACCTCACTAATGGGACTTTAAATATAAACGGGGAATTTATTAGACACAGCGGCAAAGAATGGAAATATATGCAAGAAAGATTAAATTCTGCGTCGCCGTTTGCAGATCCTTTAGGGTTGCATAAGTAAACTAACATACCTATCTAATATGTATAAATAATCTTTGCAGATTCTTTTACAGTTTTTCTAATTTTAAAGCAACTTATACGTAGATATGCAAAGCCTGATGATGCTAGCCTCGAATAAGTATGTTATCTAAAATCTATATACCACATCCTATGAAGACATTTCATTCAGTTAAGCGACTTATTATTGCAAGCCAGAATTAAATAGGCACCTACATGATCTCGGATGACGCCAATCTTAAAACGCGAAGAAATCTCCTATTAATTTAATATATACAGGCGGTTCTATTGTTGATTTTAGTGCTACTTAGATGCCGCCTTTCGACATGTTGATTTGTTTCCATGAGATCAATTGAACGGCATGCCAAAAAGCTTATTGACGACGACACTTTGGTTGGTGAAAGGCTCCAAAGCCTAGCACATCGACGTAAGGTGGCAAATCTGTCGGTCTTTTACAGATTATACCATGGTGAATGCGGCCAAGAACTGCATGATCTCATTCCCCATCACCGTTCCACTATCAGACTAGACGCTTGGCTAAGTGCCATCTTTTCGTGGTCTAAAACCACCTATTCGTATCAAGCGATTTGAATCCACGTTCTTAATTAGAACGGCTAAGGAATGGAATACCCGGCCAGCGTCTGTGTTTCCGGCAAAATATGACCCGGGCGTGTTCAAGAGAAGAGTGAATAGGTATTTACTTGGCTAGCATGCTACACCTTCGATCCCATCGTCACTTCCCATCAGGTGAAAGCGTGGTCAAATGATAGACAAGTTCGAAGTATAAAAAAAAGAGTCCGCTTGGGTAGACTACTTGTATTTTATATTTACCTTTATAAAAATAGCAGATCAGACAACCGTTGCTACCCCCTGTGTACCTTTACCACCCTTTTTAATTTTAACCAAATATTTTGTAAAATGAAAACACGGATATAAATGTAAATTGCACGTCATACCTGATGCTGAAAACGGTGTCCATGGGCGGGCGCGGTTTGGGCGCACCGCCCGTTCCGTGCCCTCACCTACACACCTTCATCTCACCTCGGAGGCCTGTCGACAAATAATTAAACACACTGAAACGTTGCGTTCTGTTCAAAAGCAGGCCGTGGTTTACGGCGAACATGATATGGTTAATAATTGTACATATACGACCTGTTTCAGCGTATTTAGTTCACGATACATAGGGTCGTACAAAATAAATTTTAGAGCTTACTATTTTGTCAAGATGAAACGAATATAGACTGCAGTCCATATAGAAGAGAAAAGTAAGTGAAAGATCAACTTTTTAATTGTAGAATATATGTAACGGTTAGTTATAGCAAAAAGCTAGCTCTTCATTACATTACATTACATGAACATTACCTGATAAACCTGATTATTACAAGATTGTCTTTAAACATAAAATAACTTAATATATTATAAATATATAAATTATATCACATGCATTATGGCTTTAGAAAATGAATTATAGCTAAAGAATTTTTATCATGTAGAATAAAACTTCTGCCTTTATAAACTTTGTCTTTATTCTAGGCTCCATAATTGAAATAACTATTATGCCAGTCGCTTCAAGCCATTTGGCATTTCTATACTAAGATTTAGCAAAATGTGCCATGAATACAGCTCCAAATAACTCATAATTGCATGACGTTTTCATCTATAATGTCAGAGACAGTTTTTCATAAAGCTTGAGATAAAAACAAGGCCCCATTAACAGTATCTCCATAAACCACACAACATAGGTCTCTTGAAAAATAAATGAACACTGTTCTTTCACGAGTTATTTTATCTAGGTGTAATTAGGAACTTTTCTTTTAAGAGCTTCTTCTGTAATCGCCTTCACATCGTGTTTTATCATCATAGATGGTAATAATTAGGTATAATCATGCCATACATTATTCCAAAAGCCGGTAAAGGCAAGTCCAATTCGCGCATTCAGGATTCCGTCATATGTTTGAGATAATACCAATTAAAGTAGCTCCCTTTATCACAAGTCCAACTCGCACTTCATCCTTTCATCCGACTTTTCTTGACTCTACTAAAAGTGGAACAAATGAAAATCACGGTAACGAATTAAAAACGACGATGTTTCACTTTATACTCGGAAAGCGTAATTCTTTCAAATAGTGTGAGGAAACGAGCATTATATTCAAGATTCAATTATACTTAAACGGAAATTGAATTCGAAGTCTTGATAGGACAGTCCCGCAGCCGTCAGCCCCGCGAGACTTCACGTGCGGCTGCCGCAGCCCTCTTTATATCTTTCTTTAATAGCATCTCAGTATCAGGAAAATGAACCTTCAACGTTTTAAAAGTTATTGTCAAGCCTCCGACTCCGTTTACAGAGAACTTTCGGAATAAAGCAATAACATTTTCCACAAAACGGTACTTTCTAGACCCGCCCGCTCTTATAATATAATAAAGCGTAGGAACATTGAAACGACTATGATAAAAGCCTACAGACGTCAGTTGCGCTTCCTTGCTATACAAAACGCTTTGAATAATGTTGGGTCGCATGCCAAAAACTTAAAATTGTAAGAGTATGTTTTGCGCACCGTCGTCGTGTGAAGATTTCCCCAACCCAGAATGGTCCCAGCGAGCGCTATTACGTAGTCCGCTCGAGCCACGCACAAGCTTTTAAACTAAACCACACTTAAATTTTTCCACAGTTGTTATGAATAGGTACATACATGTTTCACAGCAACTACGGTAGGGTAAACTAGCCGCTTCACCTTAAAACAACTATTAGACTCGTAATTTCAAACTTAAAGTGAGTTACCTTACTTACATACAAAGCTATTTTTTCTTAGCATGTTAATTTAATATAAATCTTAATTAATATTTTAAACATATATCACTTCCTGAACATCTTTTTTTTCAACCTCTTATATTGTACCTAACGGGCTTGCTATATAATAATTATTATTATTATATACGCCCAACGATCATATACATAGATCCTGGACCCTAACTAGGATTCCCTGTGTCTAGAAACCCAGGAACTACGAGGACCATGGTCCCACAACACCCAGACTCAGAACAAGTATTTGCGCTTTTTTTTTCTATGCACAAATACTCGTCCTGTCGCGGGAATCGAACCCGCCACCTCCAGGTTAAGAGCCAACCTGCTCAACCACCACACCACCGAGGATGTCTATAATATTTGACAATAAGCAGTTTTAATTTTATATGCTTAGTACAATAACATAATTTTAAATACTTAATATCATTTTGACATCTAAAAGTACTACAAATTGCCTATTTGCAATACGATCCTTTGACTTTGACACAAACTGCGAGTCATATTTCGATGACACTCTAACATAAAACTAGGTGACATCAATTACCAACGAAACACAAGTTTCAGCTTATCAATTGTTCAATATATCTAACGATAAATTTTCGGGTTGTACCGTGTAGTGGACAAGTTTAATTGGTTCCGGCATTGCGCGATCAATCACAAGAGTGGCGGTCGTTGTCAGTGCTGCAGGGAGCGCTGTTCCATGATGAGTCATGGGGTCATCGCTCACCGAATATCCCATCTCCTTCCAGTCACACAAACATAAGAAATAAACGGAAACTCAATAATGTATAAGATCAAAAAATAAGAGTACGGTAAGCAAAAATGTTTTAGAAAGCTAAAGTATTTCAAAATTAAACCTTATGAACATCAATAAACAACAATCATACAACAATTTTTTTTTAAGTTTAGTTTTTCAACCACATAAAAGTCAAATAACCAAAATATCTACATGGCTTACTTATTTTGATGCTCATTTGTTGTCACATCACTCGTCATACGGACTAACTGGAGTATTACTGAATAAAATTATCAGAGATCATATTGTCATATTTAGCATGTGATATACCATATCCAGTAACAATACCAATTTATAATCTTAATATATACAATCTAATATCGGTCAGAGAGTATAACATATTTCGTATCAATACTAAGACAAACAAACTATGACAGTGGCTAAATTCCCTAAGCATCTATGCCTATATAAACTTAAGTTTCTCCAGTTCCTTTGCTAGTCGGATCTTAGTAAGCTTTTAGGACTTCGTAAGCTCTAACCAAACTCGATGTAATTAAATGAAGACTATGTTCCGTCTATTCAATAGACTCGGTCTCAATCTATATTTGTTTATAATGTCTCAACAGAGTTCTATGTAGTAAATGAATGACATTTAACTATAAATTGCGGTAAAACTATCTACAAATTGTAAATAAACTAAACGCATTTTGACGACATGAATGATGTAACGTTTTATATGAATTCTAACAGAGTGGTAAAGATATTATTCTTCGTTCCCTTGCTAGTTTTCCGAAATAATTCTTATTATATTTATGCTTCCCTTACTCAACCCTACCGGTTATATCTTTCGGCGTTTCTTTTACCTTGGCATTTCTTTTACTAACAATATTTTTCAAGGTTGAGTTTTATTTGTATGCAGACCCGTTTAATAAGCTCTTTGAAATAAATGGTATTGTAGAGAACGTTAGTCAGCACGCTACGTAATTGTTGTGTGTTCGAATAAAGTAAAATTTAGCAGGTACACGATGGTACCTACATAGCTAATGAAAAAACCAAGCTGCCTACTAAAACACAACTTACACGAACATTTCGTAAATGTAATAAATATCAATCGAAGACCAAACTAAATTAATATTTTTATCAGAAGATTACTGATATACTTTAAGTTGAGTTTAGCTTAACATAATACTAATTCGATACCATTACGTACCTATAGTAAGAAACACTTGTGGAATGGTGTTGCAAACTCTCAGTCTCTGCTTGTAGCTTTTCTAACATAAAAATATACGTATTCGTGTTACAGTTTTTATTTCGAAACTTGTACAAAAAAGTTTTATATTCATGAATAAAGTATAATCCAGTTTCAAATAATATATGTCCCAAAAATATTTGCCAAGAAACATCAAAGCTTTATGGTATAAAAGAAAATAATATCGGGTAAAACATTAAAATCACACAAATATAATAAATGTAGCCTTTGTGACGATCGTGGCAACGAAAACAAAGCAATATGAGCAAGGGAATAATGATGTACGTATGTACTGAGAGAAGATGAGAGAGATAGCTCGTAAGTATGTTATGAATATAGTGTTTGATTTATCTTTGTACCTACTAATAAGGTATTAAACCATATTTACTTATTTTAATGTTAGATCTAGAGCTTATTCTCAATACTATTTTTATTATAAGGGTAATTTTTCAATAACTGTATATGTATGTATGTAGAGAAGATATCCAACTAACGAATAATGAACACATATAATTTTAGTACGTTTTTGGTACAAAATCTAGGTTTTTTTCACTTTGTTTTGTTTTATCTAATGAATAACTATTATAGGATTATTGTAAAACCGGATCTTAATACAGTTGCTATTCTAAATAGTTTGTCAGCCTCTTAATTGATATATTTGCCATTTCACTATGACATAATGTAATCAATATTTAAGTATATTGTAAAGATAAAACGGGTCTATTCGCGCACAAAAATTATCAAAACATTATTTTGACTAACCTCGACTTTTCCGATTCCAACAATACTTATATTACTGTCCAGCCCACTTAGTATCTTTATTAAAAAAAATACAAACGTCATTTCATTTTTGTGTATAAAAATAAACAATTTAACACTTTTTTTCCCACTTTATTTTGTTGATTCTGGTAATATAAGCAATTCATGTGCAAATCTTAATCCAAATCAATTTAGCCGTTTTGAGTTGAAATTATACAAATTAACCAACAAACAGACAACGTTCCACTAATATGTATTATAATATATTAGTATCTACTAATACTTCCTAGGTACTAATACCTACTTTATTTTCCCTATTCCTTCTTACTTCTTACAAATTCAGGAGGAAGAAGGTATGGATGAAAATTAGTAGGAATAAATACAAATATTAATATTGATAAGTATAGAAATAGGCTATTTGACTACTATTAAAAATGAACAAGTAAATATTATTTTCATAAAGTAGGTTAAAAATGAATGTAATCATTGTAAAAATAAGTAAAATTGGTAAATTAATCACGGAGTAGTACGGTTTTAAAGTTTCATCGCCTGTCCCTTTCTCGCAAAACAGAGATCATGTTGAGCTTCCTCACAGCTACTATGAAGGCATGGCTTGTGACGTCACATGCCAAAAATATTGTATGTAGAGCTACCACAGCTTAGTAATGAGTTACTGTGAGGACTGGTAACTGACGTCACTGCGTGTTTGAGTTGTCTCTTTCTATTTCTGCATTTTAAAATGCCTGTAACTTTCATTCATTTTCAGTCATTTTTCTAGATATTCAAGTTTTGTTTTCACAGTTATCTATTTTTTGAGGTATATTATTTATGTATGTAATAAAAATATAGTAGTCAAATAGCCTATTTCAGTCAGTAGTTCAGTGGATTGTGAAGTGTGAATAGAATGGAATAGACTGCGAGAGACTAGAGAACTTCACGAAGTTTGCCGGCCGTGGTCTGCTTACTTCATAATTTACGGGCACTGTGACGGATAAAATTAGTTTATGATTTACAATCTTGAATAATTTGAATCGCTGGCTCGCTTTGTTTCTTCGGTGTTTTCGACAGCAGATAACGCCAAACACACATTGGCAGAGAATTTTATAGACGATCTTTATTTTTAGTTTCTGCATCCGAACATATTAATTTAAAAACTTATTATGTTGAAGAAAAAGAAGACAACATTTAAGTTTAGTTCTGCAATAAAAATGGAAAACATTATCTAGCGTTAATATAATAGTAATATGTCCGATGAGTTTTTGTCATATATTCTTACGTCGAAAAAAAAGACGGCTTTGGTTATTAAGTAGAAAAGCAAAGTAACGCTTGAATTATTTATGATCTATCGAAAAAGACTAAGAAAGGTATCATGATATAATACATTTTATCTCGGGAAATAAGGATTTCTTTCGGAAAAACGGGTATGTTAAGGGGTTAACCACGGTGCAAATAAAATAGATAGACCTGGTTTTTTTAAATCGTAAAAGCATATTTGTGCACTACTTAGACCGCACCTATAAAGTACCGGTTGATATCTGTGATGTGTGCAAATTGTTCGCCCAAACCGGTATCTATATCTAGTATAATGGTAATCTATTTTGACATGAAATCAGTGCAGGTTTCAACAAACAAACAGACAACGTTTCGCATCTGTAGTAATAGAGATAGGGTTTGCAACGCCTAGTCTACATTTTGTATATAATAGTAATACACCGTTATCAAGGCTATAAAAATGATACCTTTCAAATTAGAGCCTTCCAGTGGTACTCATATAATTGAAATTTTATTGATTTAGGACGCAATAATGAAAAATACTGAAACCTACCTAAATTACGTTACCTAAGTATTAATTAATATTTGAGTTTTTAGCAAAGAAGCTATGTATAATTTGAATACAAATAAATAAGATAAAATTACCAACCATTGTTTAACAAATGAATCAAATAATGTAATCTAAGGAATCCGATAAATTTAAGGACAATATATTAAATATTCTTAATAGACAAAAATAAATAAAAACGTTGGCTTGGACAGTGAAGCACCGAACCATCATAATAAAATAATATAAAACGATTTTTACTTTGCTTACCCATAGTTGGATAAAAATATACTTTGGGAATTTCCAAATGTTCCCAAAAGGTGAAAATTGTTTTCCATAACACGTATAAGGTGTATACCTGGGGATATTTTCCATTATCACAAGATAAACGAGGTGTATGTTGACACATATAATCTTATACAGTACGAGTATGAGATTACACGTGTCAGCTGATATTTCTGCGCCTCTGTGAGACAGCTGGAAGACTTATGTCTTGGAAAATAAAAATTCTTTCAGGAAATTAAATAGAACGTTAATAACGCAACGCGTTAAGACGTGAAAAAGATAAATTCTCCCAAAAACGTTTTCAGTCCTATAACGATTTTTTTGTAAGATAAGTCAAGTTTGTGTATGCTTCCACCAAACAAATATCCAAATTTATATTATAAATAAATCCAAAATTTTCTTTGTTTCTCATCTTTTTAAAGCTAAACGGTTAATTAGTGTATTTATATATTCAGTATAATAAATACTTTTCCATAGATATATTGAGGTGAAAAGCTATCCTATGCACCGTAAATCAAGTATTTTGACAAATTCTAATGCTAAAACCAAACTACCAAGAAAAAACGGCTAAACCGGTATATTTTTTTTTGCATGGATACAATTTGAACCCTGGGAATAGAGATACTTTCATACGATAAACGTTAGTCTACGCCTGCAAAATTGTAGGCTATAGTTTCCATAAACACAATAATGGGCAAGGCAAGTAAAATGTACACACAATAAACCTATACCTCTACTTTAAAAAATGTAAGCAAAAATTCCGAAGCTCTCCGTCTCCAAACTTTCGACGTGGTTTATGGATATATTGCGTTGCTCATTACTCCCGATGTGTGCGAAAGTTGCGCCATATTCATACAGGGAGTGGGTCGTATGGTGGAGTGTGGAGTGTACGAGTTGTTTCACCTCTATAGTCGAAAACACAAAACCTGTCCTGGGGGCTGCTTTCTCCTCACCTCATCTCACAAAAGGCGCGTTATCACATGGTTTCACAAAATAGTACTTTGAAGTGAGCATGTTGATAGTAAAACAAAAGGATTTATTATTAATAAACCTTAACAGAATTTTGGTTTCGACAACATGAAACTGTTATAACATTGCATTATTTACATAAGAAAATTTGACATGATTAAAAGTACGTAGTAAAATTGATACATCACAAAATTACAAGTTACAGCTAATATCAATAAATAAAAGTGATTAAAAAAACTTTAATTAATTGAACAGCGTACAATTAAAATAATGTGTATTAAATGCGAAATCGCCACCTAAAATTTGTTTCTATGTATCTATTTGAATGCTTCTCGAACATTACGATTTCAATACTATCGCGCTATGTTCTTTGTAAAGAAGAACTCTCCACGGTGTTGATAATACGATACAACCAGCTGGTAGTAATAGTCTACATACAATATCTATAGCAACTATAACTTGGTTGTTAAAGTCCACAAAGCAAAGTAGGATTGTCGGTTACTAACTGTTATTCGACCGCGCGGGTTGAATGCGAAGCGTCCGCAATCCACATAATACAGCTGCTAACTAATTAACAATCAAGTTTGGAACATCATGATGTTTAATCTGAAATATTTTTATAATAATTTACTACACTCAAGTATCAGACAAAACCTATTAGCTCCGTAAAGGCAATGAGGGATGGGGTCTCTCGCTAAAAGAGTTTTCGGGGAGACAACGTTATGACGTGAATAACTGATGGACGTCGGTCCTTTCTCTTCATCACCCGATTAACATTCAGAGTGGCTTGCGACTCCGAGCTCGGTATCCTTGTAACAATACCCGAGTACAAAATAAAAGCTTCGCACGTTCACTTGCTGAAAGGCAGACTTGCCCAACTTATGTCATCCCAGTTTTCCGCGTCGCAACTTTGCCCAAAACAAAAACAACGGTAGTTATTTAAAATACGAACGAGTTTCATTCATACTTTTCGAACACTCTTTGCCGGTGGAACGTGTTATTTATCAGATGTTCGGAACGAGTTGGAGCAAAATCAGATTTATTATAAGGACGGGCGCTGGAGGGTGGGGTCCCGACCGAGCCACCAACGAGAACGCATCAAGTTGTTGCGACGTCATGTAGCATTTTACGAAAATACAAGGCAGAAAGTAAACTCGAGCATTGAAATATAACATTCTATTTGCAGACTAAGTCCTACGTTTTAGCTACGTAAGTAAGTACTTCTACATATCCTATGTAAATATCCTTTTCAAAAATTTGTCAAACGTGTACAACCGTTATGATATCAACACGTCAGAATTTGGTTGTTGCCAAAGTAAATACCATTAACTTATTTGATAAAAAGACAATATTTATTTAGGAAACGAAAACACTTTCACAATTCACAAAAATAACGGACACGTTAAAGTAAAATCTACTCTTTCACGAAATGGAATAGCAACCTACCTATTGAAATAAAAGTTTCTAATACTTTTTATACTTCCGAAGATTCATTGGGTATTTATGAATTCGGAAATTTCGAAGAAAAGGTCTCTGTTCCCTCTTTTAGGTATTTAATTCCTATAAGTATTCTCTCATTTGCATAACAACAAATTGTGTTTCAAATAAGATGGTCGAAAGATGCAAATTGAAGAAAGAAATAAGTACCTACCTAACTTCGTGATTTATCCTCTTGAATTATTATTTATTTTACTATATAGTAAGTACTCTGATGTAATGCACCACGTAGAAGTTGTCTAAGATATTTACACAGACGGTAACTCGTGTAGGTATTCTCTAGAGCATAATAGAGTAAGTGCTTACTTTGACGTCTTCATACTAATTTATGTAGTTAGACCCGTGCTGGTTCAATATTTATATATCAAAGTACCTGTATTGACTGCTTTTGTATATACCTCAAAAATGCTTATGAACTTATCAAGCATCAGACTCGATCTTTGTTTACTGTAATGGATTTTCTTCAATGTTCGGAGAAATAGTTTAAATCTATATATATAAAAATTTCGTGGTCAAATCAAAAATTCTGAGAATCAAATCAGGTCTGAGAATAGGTCCACCTATATATACTATAGGAATAGGCCCACCCCAAAACATAATTTTTATTTTTCGGATGGTTTTTTTTTTGATGTTGCATTAAAAAATACACACAACCCTAAATGAATAATAATAATACCTACTTCCATCATACCCTTTTTTAAATTTATATGGCAAAACAAAGTTTGACGGGTAACCTAGTAATTCCACAAAATATTCAAAAGCTTAACTGTAAATATAATACTACTTGTTTCAAGTAACTAAAATATAATATGCATCAGCCAGTCAGTAAAAGTTATCAAGGAAGTATCTACAGCTTAAATAATTAGAAATGGTTCAAAGCAAATAATTAGAAATGGATCAAGCTTATTACACATATATGTAGCTGTATAAATGTGTGTAATAATTAGAAATAGTTCTCATTATTTAAGCTGTAGTATCTTATTGCAGATTATTGTAGATAAGCTGCTCTAATTAATATTCTCATTCACTGATCTTTTCTATTCACATTTGCTAGCAGTGTCTTTATTATATTAACATTGACATTCCCTATAGCAATACATACATACATATAATTATTTATTATATATTATAGGCCCATATCAATATATGGGCCCGCAGGCGCGGCTTCTTGTCAAGGAGCTTTCCAGACGCCTGGTTGAGCTGACGCACGACCAAAAAGCTGGTACACACCTCGGCCGACGAATTAGCCAGAGCCTATTCAACGAGGGAATATTGCCAGCTTTTCGGGTACGCTTCCCGCAGAAGGTGATCTAAATACTGTGTTTTATTTATGACCCCTTTTACCTATAATATTACTCTTTTTCAAATAATTAAATGTAGTTTATTATGTTTATATGTAAATTTTATTACATTATATCTAAATATATATAACTCAAAGGTGACTGACTGATTGACTGACTCACATAGTGATCTATCAACGCACAGCCCAAACCACTGGACGGATCGGGCTGAAATTTTGCATGCAGGTAGATGTTATGACGTAAGCATCCCCTAAGAAAGGATTTTTCGGAATTCCACTCTTAAGAGGGTGAAATGGGTGGTTGAATTATTTTTCCATAGGCCACACTGCGGGCGAAGCTGCGGGCAGAAACTCGTTAAAATATATACGTATATTTTAAATCCACACCCGCTTTCTAGTAGTTTAACTAATTCACTAGATAAATAATACCTAGGAAAAATAAACATAAACTTAAACCTCGTTTAGCAATAAATCTTACGGTAGGGAAACGATGAATAGTTATAGAAAAGGTATAGACGATTTTAATCTTCAATCTGTAGATTTTCCTTTGAATAAATGACTGAAACATGTGTTAAAATGCTCAGGAGCGTTTTATTTATGTAGGTACAGACAGTCATCTCACCTAATGGTAGGACATTCAGCTCTACAACCTATATGTATCTACATTATCAGATGTACCCCCATAAAAACTAACGGGTTTGCGCGATACTGCGTTCTCCTTTATGAGGAAAAATAAATGGTCACAGCAATTTTACCGTTTTGTCTGCGGAATATATGTAGCATAGTTAAATGGGTATAAAAAATCGCATAGATCATCCACGAGTGACCGCTCGCTCGGCTTCGTTCACCCGAGCTTCCGGGGTCGCGGGAACGCTCTTTCAAACCTCATTACTGATTTAACCGCATATGAAACCCAATTATGCATTATTATAATTATTTATGTAAATATCCTAGTTTACCTACTAACGGTAATTGTTATTGACTCCTCAACGACTTACTGATTTATTCACGGTCGAAATAATACGTGATTTTGTCAAACTAAAGCTGAAATAATTCGCATAGCGTAGCTGTAATTGTTGTGGCAAGGTTCACTTTCGTGTCTATATAAATAAATAAATTTATATAAATAAATAATGATCACATACATAGAATCTGGACCCTTATAAGATTCCCTGTATCCCTAGGGACCCAGGAATTATGAGGACCATGGTCCCACAACACCCATACACAGAACTAGTACTTGCGCTTTTTATTCTGTACACAAATACTTGTCCTGTCGCGGGAACCAAACCCGCGCCACCGGGCTATGAGACGAACTTTTCAACCTACCGCAGATGCTGTCTGTAATTTGCTGAAGTTATTAAGACTAATATCACCGAGAATTGAGTTATTGTTTCATGATATAAGAAAGTTTTGACTCGTGTATATATACAAGTGTAAACCTTTCTATAATGAATGTTTCGACATTCAAAGCACATAATATAGGAACATTGAACATGAAACAAATAATTCTAAGTCTTTCTCGTTACCGTTTTTTTTTGTTTTTTATACAACAAAGCAATGTCCTCAGTACGGCATAAAAGTAATTGTAACGTAGTGGACGGCTCATCTTGTAAAAGCTATAAGGGTAACACCAAATTTTTTTGTCTAACAGTGCCACTTACCGTATTTACGTCTATTTGATATATATATGTATACGCCTTGTATGTAACAAGCTGGCAAGTAACAATGAAAAATATATGAAACAATTCTTAGAAAGCCAGCTTTGCCAACATATCTCCAATATTATACCTACCAAAATTCAAACATTGAATATTTAAATCAGCAAGAAAAATAGTAACCTCGACAAAGAACATAGCAGGAAAACCTGCAAAGATGCCACATAATTTTGAGAGTTGAATAGAATTCAAAATTTAAATTTCAAGGAATTCCTTCAAAGTGTAGCAGTGTGGATATCCTAGCTAGGATATCCACACTGCTACACGTTTATGCTCAAATGATATTTTTCAAAGGATAACTGAAATATTAAGTGGTGGTAGAAACCATATTTGAGATATATTACACTTTCAATGGCACAGGGACTCTATATATAGATACAAAAAGACTTCGTCATTAGCTCAAAACGTTTCCACTGCTGAGTGGGGCCTCCTCTCACAGGAAAAGAGTGAACATATGGCACCCAGGCAATTGTGCATCATTGAAGAGGATTATGCTCTACAATGATGCCCAATTGCCTGGGTTATTTTGTCTTTAGTTAAGTTTGGGTTACAGAAACGACAGTGAAGTTTAAAGAAGAAGTTTAAGAAATTTAAAACCGCACACTACAGAGCGACGTATTCGCATAAGCGATAAAGCTCTTTAAATATAGAATAAAATAAAAAAATTGCCTGGGTTGGGGGATGACACCTCGAAATTTTAGATTTTTGAACAAACCGGCTTCCTCTCGTTGTTTCTCCCTCATCGTTGTAAGAGCAAAGGCAAATCCTAGTAGGTAACGTTGGTAAATCCCATACTTAACTTGAAAAGTCATTGGTACAGAGCTAGATGGTATTCGAACCAGAATGAACCGGTTTAAGTCTAAAATAAATAAATAACTAATGCCAAGACAAATTAATACAAGTAACAAACGCAAAGCGTAAAAAACTGACTTCAGACTTATATGGTTTTCTCATGGATGCCATCGTCTGCACTGGACTAAATTGAAATGGGATCACACGGTAAACACTACTTTTAAAAAAATCATCAAAATCGGTTCACTCAGTCGAAAGTTCTAGGGTAACAAACATTTAAAAAAAATACACTCGAATTGAGAACCTCCTCCTTTATTGAAGTCGGTTAAAATAAGTCATACGGCGGTTAAGTCGTATCACTTTACTGAGCAGTAAGGTGGTACGTTGCCAATGCTATGTTCATATAAGTACTTTTACCAAAGTAATAAAGCCAAAATAGCGTTTCTATTCAGAGCGATATCCAAGTTAAATTATTCCGCCGTCATAAAGACTACCTACTGGGCGGATTTTCGCAATTACAGGAAAGCGAATTTTTTACTGTCCCGCGTAATGAGAGAGGTGTAAAAACACAAATGTTGCTTCGCCCTCTATTATCAAAACACGTGAACGAATAGTTGCTACACTTGGTTCTCATACACGATTAATGTATGTCGTCTCTGAATCTGTGCAAGCCCGCAAAATGAATGTTTTGTGAAATGTATGTCCCCGCTGGAATACAACACCTGATAAATGATAGCTACGGGCGCTTTATGAAAATGTTTAACGATAAAATACTTCCCGAGTCATTTCGTATGACAGAATTCACACAACGTGCATGCGATTCGCGGTACCGACTGCACACAGTCAATCTCGTTACAACATTGTAGCGTATTATATAATTTGATATGATAAATTGGTGCGCAGAGGTCGTGAAATACGATGGACATGTTCTGCGAGTGTAACAGGGTTCGCATGAAATCATGCCCATTCAACCCACGTCGTTATTTCGATATTCGACGACATTGCATGCAGAATTATTTATCACAATGTCCTATCTAATTTCGGCCACAGAATAATTAATTGCAATAGTACAAGCCTCAATAGACTTCAATCAATATATCTAGTTCGTTGAGCATAATGGAGCACAGCACAAAAAAAATTATCATTCTCAATAATTAAATCAAATTATATATATAAAAGAAAGTCGTATTAGTTACACATTTTTAACTCAAGAATGGCTGAACTGATTTGGCTGAAAATTGGTGGGAAGGCCGCTTAGAACCAGGAGACGGACATAGGATACTTAGCATCCTGTTGACCCGTGTTTTACTAAATTACCCGTGCGAAGCCGTGGGTCAACTAGTAACTTATAAAGTAGACTTAAATAAACAAAATATTGTTATTGTAAGACCCGATTAAATTTGAAAGTGAAAGTTTAACATGAAAACTAGGTAGCAATGTCACACTAAGGTCATAAGCAGTGATCAGCAGCGACTTAAATGCATATAATATGTATAATTGAATAGGGATTATTTAATAGACATTAGATGTGCCTCTCACGAATGACGTGGGTGTATTGCTCAAGAATGACAAGAACGTAATTTTTATTTTATTCCTATTTTACTCTAAAAAAATAAAGCGATACAATTGGAAACTACTTTCTGCGTCTCACAAATTGGAACTCTAAATTGGTTGATACTCATGGGCCCCAAAAGAGTACTCGTAAAAGTTAAATTGTCGTCGAGTAACAATAAAGAGGCCACTTAAATATTTAATATGCTTTAACGTTTAAAAACGTATAAAACTATCGATGACCTCTAGAAAGGTGAGCCGAGTAACATATAGTGTTATAAAATCAGAAGAACCATTTATTTTTCACGTCTAACTAAATGGTCTTTCAGACTGGGTGTCAGTATTATTGGCACTTCAGTATTCTAGGAGCGTTTTTTATACTTCGGTCTATTTATTTGATACTGCGTATATCGTAGCTGTTCACTAACAAACCAAATACTAAAGACCTAACATTATTAAGGCTTGAGTGATTTTACGAAACGCTCTCGCCCAACTATCCGCAAGCCAGAGTCGCCAGCCAAAAATGTAGTGGATTTAATTTAATCTAAAAAAACAAAATAATACATAAAATAAATAAATTCACATTTTTATATACTATATATAGGCGTTTTACTTACGTTTTGCTGGTATTGCTACGAAATGATGAGATTTAAGTTTTCCCAGAGTAATAATGCTATACAAGTAAATTGCTATTTTTTGGTTTATTTTTTAAAGTTAAGGAATGATATGACAAGCTAGTCATTCACCTTATGTAAGTGACGAGACTGGCCATATCAGTTGCAATGTCACTCATACTTCTAAAGTACAGAGTTTCACGTAACACTGCACTACGCTTGTCATCCAGATGTGACGTGAGGTGATTAGTCTGTTAGTTAGTCTAGTCTATTAGATTGGGTCCATAGTCTTATTTGCCTATTAATTTCATTAGCTACAGTGCCCTTCAAACCCGAACACAGCAATGCTTGCCCACTATTGCTTGTATTAATCAATACCACAGATAACATAATGCGATATTAGTGTCCATGAACTTCCGCATTTATAAGTAGGTATTACATAGTTATTGGTTTACAGGCCAAGTAAATAAATTAATTAGAAATTAGAATAATAATTAGTAAAAGACGGTATAGTTTTGAAATTCTGTACTGAATTTTACCAAGTAGATCTTTATTGCCAAGTATAGTGATGAAAATGTTACCCTTTTTCGGTCATAAAACAAAGTAGCAAAGTTTTTAAGGTGATTTAATGCTTACTTCTAAGATTATATGAAATTTTAATTAAATCACTGTATACGAGGTGACGTCGTTAGGGATATGGTTACTCGGCACATTAGCAAAAATTACTCATTCAAACACTAAATACAGGTGGAGTCTAAATCCAGCATCTAATTTTCTTATATTTAACAAATATTACGAAATGTAATAATTTTAGTTTATCCTAATAAAGGTACTTACAGCCGAAACCATTAGAACTAGGGATTATCAATTTGAAAGTAAGAAATAAAAAGAGTTTATTTAGCACATTAATAACAGCTGAAATATTATTATAAAATAGATGTAAGAAAATTTGGAGGGTGTCTTCCTTTTATGGCCTAACTCTTACTAAGAAACAGTTTTTGAATTTCAACCCCTGGTATATTTATACATATAATAAATTCAAAATCGTACGCGCTTCGGAACGAATTCATTATGCAATGCAAGTTTTCTGCCTTATAGCACTCAGCATACGAAAAATATCGTTACCGCGATTCAGAACTTCATACAAACTACCTCAATTTCCATAGAAACCGCGGATTCCATTAAAACACCAAACAGCGCCATCTAGAAAATTTTCGGAACACTATATTTTTCTCCGCTGATTTAGCGCGGGACTTTGTTACACCTTCACGCAAAAACCACCGGACCCATTTTGATAGTATGGTAAATTATTATTTTCCGGGTAAACATATAGGCTACTTTTTATTCCAAATATCATCTCTTAAAGGCGTGAAAAGGATTGGTAAAAGTGAAGGTGAAAAGTTTTTATAGAAAGATTTTTTTTTAAGGCTATTTTTATGAAATGTTGCGAATGTTAAAAGCTAAAGAAAAAATAATAATACGACTTTTAAAGTTTTTGAAAAATCAACCCAGTTGTGAAGTGTGGTGTTTTGTGTGGAGAAACATTTTATTCAATTTTATTATTTATTATGTTAGCAAATGGCTACAAAACGTTTGTTTCAGTCCAGTACTACACATAAATAAATAAAAAAGCCGTCTAAGCGCGAGTCAGAGAGAGAGAGAGAGAGTTCCATATCAAAAAAGACACAGGTTTCGAGAAAAATTTGCAGCAAAAAGTCGAAATTACGCGATGTATCCAGGCGGTCACCTATCTAAGTACTGACCGCGCTCGACGTTGCTTAACTTCGGTGATCATACAAGACTTCTCAGCGCGGGCCCAACTTGCAACTGACCGATTTTTTTATTTTTGAGCGTTCCATACCAAAATAATAAAAAGGAATCTTTGGCTACTTTTATCCGTGGGCAAAACCGCGGGGCACAGCTAGTGGTATTTATAGCAGATTCTGTAAATAAATTTAGTGGAAACCACTGGCTCCCTTTAGTTTATAGAGAGATATTATTATATACTATAAGATATACAGATATTATTTATAATTAAAAAAAAACAACCAGAGAGCTGGCAGTTATCGAAATTTAATATATTATATATATATAAATATATATTATAATGAATCAGCATTGCAACTCAACGGGGTAATATATTTTAAAAACAGAAATAGTGTATGAAATATTTATTTTGCATTATGAATCACACTGATTCATAACTATAGCATTCATTGAAGTTTAAGTTTCAAAAAGACAAAATAAACTTAATTACCTATTGTGAATAAAGTCTTTATGTGATCTAAAACAAAATGGAATTAACATGCAAAGGTAACAATTTCAAATATTTCAATGTTTTGTTGTCAGATCCGGAGTAATCCACTCAACGGGACTAGGAACAAATGTTGAACAACTTATATATTATATGAATACACCTAGCGATAGGTATCTTCATATATTCAACATTATTAAACAGAGCCAACTGTGTACATCCGCCGGGTGCTAGTTGTGGCCAACTTGAGTACGGTAGCTCAGTTACAAGTTGTTGTTTTCATTTTGGTACACCTTGTATAAATAAAACGGTTAGAAATTAGTTTGTTCGCTTTGGACGGTAACGTGAAAATTAATCCGTGCCATAATTCATGAGTGGCGAACTCGGCGGGCGGCGGTAGGGCTGGGGCGGCTACATATACGTCACTTTCACAACTCGTAACCGCTTTTCTTTTTACGGACCTTCATCATACTTGAAGAACGGAAGCCGTGGAAATTATTGAAAATTGTTTCGCTTCAGATTTTGTTACACTCATTTTTGAAATATGAGGGTGTTTTCCTGGTATAATGACGATATAGAAGCTACTCTGTATGAAAGCTATAGGTTAATTGAGGGTACAACAAATGGGCACATTAGTGAAAAGCTATTTCCAATGTAGCGTAATTGCTACACTCGCAACCGTAATCATGTTACCTTTCACTTTTTTTACCACATAGAAGTTCAAAACATAAACCTTATATTTCAGTTATAATCTCTGTTATTGAATATCAAAATGGATTTCTAGGCATACTATTTCTGTTTCGGTTACTATCAGACTTTCGAAAACTCCTTCTAGTCATTAAGTAAGATGTATGCGTAATCCATTTCTAAGAATATTTCAAATACACAAAAAGACGTAATCAAAGTGGGACAAATCCCGAGAACTGGCCGGTAATAATATTTGGTCATTAAAATTAATGAGGACAGTAGAAAAGTATGAACGATACTATAAAATAAGGAGCCGTAAAATAATATTATTCTAGGATATAGGGTTTATTTTTCTATAACCATCCATTGACTATGCATATATATTCGAACAACAGCATTTGCTACAATTTTGATAAAAATATTATAACATAACTGTCACTTTACTGAAGCAGATAGTACTTTCTCTTCCACCACTGTTAAAAGTTTAAGTTAAGTGGAAAAACAATGAAAATATATGCTTTTCTCAAAGCTTCTTTTATTAGTGCAAATTTTGACAATATATAAAACCACCAAATTCAATATTTCTAACTCACTAATATTATAATCATTATCTAACTCCCAGATTAAACATTAAGGGATTATGGGTTTGAGTGTAATTCATTAAGATAAAGGAGCTAAAAGACTTAGACTAAAAGTTATTAAAGTGCTAAAAATAGTCTATTTGAAATATTTTTTTTTTACTTTTGACTAAATAAATAAATCGATAATAATGATATATAACTGTGGTACATAGATATGTAACAGAGGAATAAGTGCGAACATAAAAGCTATAACTTCTAGCTCACGAATATAACTGATTAAACCAGTACCAACTAACCAGCCAACATATAAACCTCTTATAGTACCATAGCCAATTGAAACTGATGTCTGTATAAACTAGTCACTTAATACTGCGTGTTTCAGAATCCTAATTAAACATGGATAAAACTTTGTAGGTATAGATAACTCTATCAACGTCTCTAGCCCCCGGTGTCAAGTGTAACTTTTCCCTTGGCACGTGCGTCGTAAATAGCTCACCGGACTACGAAATTATTCTAATTAATCCGACAAAAGAAACGAACTAAAAGTGAATTTAATTCCCTGAAACACGAAAGATGAAATTACCGAGACCAAAAATAAATTTCGCTAACAATTCAAGGGAATGAGTAGCGACAATTGCGGGGAGAAGGGGAAGGGCGGCCGGAGCATAAGTCACTGTCAGAGACCGGTCCGACGCCACTTTTTTGTTCATCCTCCGTGGTGCCTGCAGTAATGATTAAATGTGTGTAAAGTCTTATCATCGAGCCGAAGCCAGCTGAGCTTTATCGCTTTAAAATATGTTTCACAACCATAAAGTGACACAAACTGCCATTGTCTTTTCATGTTTCATTTATTTAGAGTGTGCTCTCCCATAATACACTGTACTGATATACTTTTTCACTGAAAATGCATAGAATCATAGTATTCATAAGGAAATTCGTATTCTCTGGTCTCTCAACAAATGATATATCTATTGGGTATTATTACCGCTGAAGAAAAGGTAGACAACAAATAACGGACTCAAAATGAAAAATAAAAATACTACTGCCACTGAGGCTCGTGCCTCAGTTTCCTTTTACTTTTACAACATCTAAAAGACGAAAACATCTACGAGGACGTCTCCGTCTACTAAAAGTATACTATCGAATTACCCAATTACCTTTTGCTTACCGGTGTGCCGTAATGAATAGGCAACGAAGGAGCTTTATTAACGAGCATCTGTTGATGTAAACGCCTACGCTTATAGTAAGGAAATATTAGTTTAGTTTTAATATTTTCTTTTCCTATCTACTCCTTATCTGCCTACTTTGTAAAGGAATCCGATTCAATTCGCATCCTACAGAAATATACATCTCTCGTTTTATTGGATGAATATTTTGTTTCGCCTTATTTATAGCTCCGGCTGTATAATTTGATTTGCGGAGATAGATGAATATTAGAAGGATATTGCTATCATCGCGAATATTGCCTTCCCTATTTTCAACTGAAATAGAATTCGAATTCTACGTTTTTATTTGACTAGAAACATCCTACATAACTTGTGAATATTGGGATCATTCTTATTTCACTGAATAATCAAGTCAATCTACATTATTTTGTGAACATTAACATTCTGTAAGCGGCAACCAAAAGCCGGCGGAAAGTTAAATAAATAAAAATTAAAGAGCATCGTTAAGGAACTTGTAAGAGCTGTATTTCCATGAGGCTGGCTTCAATAGGGAAGTTTATTTTACTTGCTATCAATTTTTAAACGTTAGCTTCCCTTATCACTTTTTAGTTTCCGTGGTACTAGATAACGCAATATAAAATGTTTTTTTTTATAAAACGTTCAATGAACGGTTCTTACTATTGATAGGATAAAATACTGCGAGAGTCGTTTATGCCTCAATTGCGCTTTCACTAATTGTAATTGCGATTAGTTTGAGTACGGGCAAAATATTTGATGAGCAAAATCAAGGTTGTTACTGTCAATACACTTTTAAATTGTCCGATTTAGATATACAAATCATAACTATATAAATAAATAAATAAATATTTGTGGACATTTCACACAGCGCGCCATCTAGCCCTAAACTAAGCAAAGCTTGTACGATGGGAACTAGATAACTCATAGAATACTTAGATACTTTTTGTTTGTAAATACATACATAAAATACAATATAACACCCAGACACAGAACAAACATCGATGTTTATCAACTGTACAAATGTTTGTTCTGGGTGGGAATTGAACCCACAACAGTTCAGAAGGCAGAGCTACTACCAACTGAGCTATCAGGTCAGTCATATTAATATGTTTATTTTATGACTCTTCGTTTTATGTCTTTTACCATTAGCATGGTCCTAACATGTTAAGTATATATCTTTTTTTAGAATATGGCAAATAAACTTTAGCTCTCTTAATTTGCTAGCATTCTGAAGCTGCTGATAATAATTTCATTTTGCAGCATCGGGTCTGATCTAATCCCATTGAGACTTGATGGCTTCAATGGATTAAGGGAGGTACTTGTAACGCTTGCATACATACAATTTCATCTTTTTGAACCACAGATGTTCGCACGCAATACGAATTAAAAAAGAATTTTAGCGTGTAGGTATACAGGACTCACTATCAATTTTCTTCTCAAACTGACTTTTAAATAGGCTAGTCGGTTTGATTTAATTTTTACACGAAATTGATATCACAGGTCTAATCTATGAAATTTTTATTTTATCTTGAAGCCATTACTTTTTGTGAATGCAGAACATTCTGTTCTACTAATAGTATCTGGTGCACATATCTAGGTTATGACCACAAAGTTCGGAGTCACCTGCAGTAAAGATGCAGAAGGCAGAACTCCCTCTTATCGGTTATTCTCTAATATTAGCATCACTCTCGGTTATTTCTTTCTCATCTCTCTCTTTATTTCCTATGTAATCTACGGTATTGACAGCAAGGAAAGTGAGGAGGTCCTCGCCTCCTGCGATTAAATAGCGTAATTTGGATCAAATAGGTACCAAGGTAAAGTATTTATAGATAGGGTCTAGGTAAACTGTGGTCTAGATACAGTTAATCATTTGCCAAATTTTCACATCCATTCCGCTTATATGATAGACAACCTACTTTGGTCTTGTATGTTTAGCTGCCATACACAAGCATATTAAAACTTTTAAAGGACAACACCTACCCACGCTAAAGGCTTGCCCTAGTTTAAATGTTCCGTGTTGTGTTTAGAGTTCGGAATACATCTAAAGAGGGACTAGGCCCACCGGGGCCACCCCTAGTTACGTCCATACATAGCTTCCCATTTTCACTTGATGAAGCCCAGCCAGAAACTCCGCGAAGAATGAACGAGTGAATATTTTATTTGTTAAAACATGGGTCGACTATCTAAATACGTACGGCTGGTTGTACTTACTCAAACAGTCGATCTTGATATTTAGGAAGGGTATCAAAATTACTGGCGCACTTGAAGTTTAAACTATAAAATAAAATATTTGCGACTTTACCGTAATGAAACGGATAGAAATGAGTTTTTAAAAGATTTGGATTAGAATTCTACAATTATTTATAAAAAAAACTAGTTGACCCGCCCCGGCTTCACATGTGTGAATTAGTAAAACGCGGTCGAACGGGTTAAAAGTATCATATGTCATCCCACCAATTTTCAGCCAAATCAGTTCAGCCGTTATTGAGTTTTAAATAGTGTAACTAACACGAATTTCTTTTTTATATAAAGATAGCAATTTCTAAAAGTATTGCCTATATTTATTCATTTTTCTTTCTAATGATTTTAATAGCTTCAGTGCGTCGTGGTCTGAAGCCACTGCCTGTTTATATAAATAGTAGGTAAATTCCGTGAAACTCTGTAACAATATTATTCTTTGGGACCCGGACAGCTAGCCAATTCATGAATAAATTTATCGACATTTGCCTTAATTCGTACCTACGTTTTTGACTGTTCAGACGTTGAGACGAAGTAAATGGTTTGCAACACATTATCCATCCATTGACGGTTAGCCTTAGTGTAAAAAACAGTAAGTCTTTTATAGCTACATTAATGAAAGCCGTTATTTACCAGATTACAAAGAAACTAATAGTAGTAATAAATAATAATAATAATAAATAATAGACTAATACTAGCCCGTTTGTGCTAAAGTTCGACAGCTCGTAAGTTAGCACTTATTCCTCTGTGACATACTCATATACATTGCACTAGATAACTAACTTTAGTATAGACGAGCATCAGCATGTGTCAATGAAAGAAAAAAACTCTACCCAAAAATCTCTTTCTTTTGTTAAGTAGATCTAAGCAGGTCTTTGTTAAGTAGTATCTTATACCTAAGTACCTACATGCACAAATTTAGTATATTTTTTATCTCGGCACTTTGCCACTCCACTTCAATCCCAATATTTCCCCACATTTACTTTTGAAAAATGTTTAGCATCGCGTTATCGTGGCCCGACGCGACCTATGTGGCTGTCACACTTTAAATAAATGTTATTGATTTTATCGTATACTGGTAGACACTGTCGCTAGACTATAATAAACTTGAAGACTAAAATGATTTGTTAACTGATTGGATCACAACTCTTCTTCTTCTCGTACTCGACAAGCGGTCAGCTCTATAGTGTTAGAATTTTTTGACCGGTCAAAGGCTTAACGACTATTGTCTAGATAACAGCCGGAACAAAGAAGGTACAGCCTTTGTGGTATGGTGGTTGAGCAGGTTGGCTCATAACCTGGAGGTAGCGGGTTCGGTTCCCGTGGCAGGAAAAGTATTTGTGCTCAAAAAAAGCGCAAATACTTTTGTTCTGCGTCTGGTGGCTCTGAGACCATGATCTTCATAGTTCCTGGGTCCCTACAGAGATTTCTAGCTAGGGTGCGACATCTATGAGTGTTATTATTTTTATTATTAAATAATGCCTAAATTGAATAAAATTTAGATAGATATAGTACACGTGAATCATTATTATATACGGTTCGCACTGGGCCAAAACACGACAGTTGCAATTGCCTATCATATCTTTACAAAGTTCTATGCTCTCACCATCTACACATTGAGTTGTCAGTCTTCAAACTTAAGTTAATATCTCTTTCAAACTTTACCTGTGAAACCAAAACAAAGCGATGCTTCAGTACTATACTAAGCAGCATAATGATAGAAATTAAGTATAGTGTACGTTCACACGTACTTTGGCAAATGATGTACTTATATATTTTTACGACATACTATAAGCCTATAAACGCAGTGGCTAAATTTATTTAAGGTTCTCGTAAAACAACTGAAAAAATAATATTTAATGCTCTTTTTTGTTTTTATTTCAGTTACCATCCCTATTATCCCTATTATCACAATTAAATAATAACTACATAATAACTAATGTCTCATGTTTTTACTCCCATGGAAAATGATTGCACTATCCCACAAGAATCATACAATTTTTCGGGATCAAAGCAAGAATACAGGACCTAAATTATCATCCAAATCCGTTAAGCCGTTCAGTGCTAAGTTGTGACAATAAACATACATACATACACACAAACTTTTTCATTTCATATATCATCATAAAAAAATAGTAATTTTGTAAAAAAGTCTATGAAGCCATATTACCCGGCTGTAATCAGAAATAATATAAATAATGCATAGTGCCACCATCTAGCTAATGGGTATCGTTATTTCGTCTCATTTCTGAACAAATACATTTATGTTATTTAAACCCACAAAAACCAGTTCCTTATTACGAATATTTATATAAAATCCGCGCAAAACCAAGGAAACATTCAAGCAAATCGTATTTAATTAAACGCTAAACCGCAGCTAAAAGCCCTTCCGAACGGACAGCTACATTAATTAATTACAGAAATAAATAACACAATAGCAATCTAGTTCACGTAACTGGAAAATAACTTACAAACACTACATCGCTTGACGTTTTCGGAGGAAGCAGAGTCCATGCAAAAAGTTAGAAAATAGAGAAGTTCTAATAGTAAAATTTGATACTACAAAACATAGTCGTTGGTAATAAAACTTAAAGTTCACCTGTTTTAATGTTATTATTAATCACTTGTGCTGTCACTGTTAAGTGTTGATTATCATGCAATCACGCGCGTGTGGGCATTACTCAAGCGTAATCTAACATTACGGCTTTCGCGTTTCGCGGGTAGAAGGTGGACGCGGGAGAAACGCGCGTTCAGTTGACGTTACCGCGGGAAGCCGACTGCCGGATGGTGTGGTCGTCGCTGCACTCCAGCCGGCTGCCGGGCCGCACCGCGCAGCCGCTCTCCTGCAAGCTCCGACTTCACGTGATGTGTGAACTCGCGAATGTGTTGTGAGAACAAACACCTCGCCGCAAATAGTGCGCCGACGACATCTTTGAGTATCGACGGCCATTATTTGTAAGCCAACAATGGAGGAGCCCGTTTATAAATAAAATTATGGTTATGGTTGTGGCATACTTTATCGCTTAGTCCCATTCTGGTTTAAAGGATTTGGGAATAGTATTTATAATCCGTAGAAAGAAAGAAAGCAAAGATGCTTTAATATGTGACATTTATTTTAATCGTTGCTTGCAGCAGACTGCTACGCTCGTAGTGCTACGACGCACTTAGAACTACTACGTGCGTAATGATTCTACAAATTGTAAGGTCCAGTAATAGACTCGTAAATAGGGCGAATTCTGTGGGACACTTGACATTGACAGGGTCTTCTACTTTAATAGATTTTGAGTAAAGTATAGTTTGATAGCGTTTAGTATGATTTTTATCCTTATATATACTTAGCGGCTGGTAGAGTATAGGACCGTATCCATAGAGTTAAAGATCAAACTTTTTTTCATACCTCATAGATTACTAATTATAAAATTTTGTGGTGGTACGACACATAATGCCGCGTAGAACGCGACGACAGTGGACGAGCGGCATACTTTCTCACTATTGTAAGAAGTTTGCTAGCACTAACTTGTAGTTTTTCCACAGTGTACCACAGTATACCAAACCCAAGCTCAATTGTTCTCCCTAAGATAAATCTCAAGTTTTTTTATTTATTTTTTCACATACGTAGATTCTGGACCCTAACTAGGATCCCTGTGTCTAGGGACCCGGAAACTGCGAGGACCATGGTCCCACAACACCCAGACACAGAACCAGTATTTACTTTTTTTTCGGTGCACAAATATTTCTCCTCCCATTCACCGTGGTGTATTCTGTAAAAGACCGACAGACTTGCCACCTTACGTCGATGTGCAAGGCTCAGGAGCCTTTTACCAACCAAAGTGTCGTCGTCAATGAGCCTTTTGGCACGCCGTTCAATCGAGTCCAGAGCCTCAAGCTGGTACTTGGCAGACCCGTCCCATAGGTGGCAGCAGTACTCCATACACGATCGGACCTGTGCTTGATACAGATTAAGAAGCTGTCCAGGTGTGAAGTACCGCCTTACCTTGGACAATATGCCGAGTTTTTTTGAAGCTACTTTGGCTTTGGACTCGATGTAGGACCCAAAGTTTAGGTTTGACGTGAGATCAACACCCAAAAGCTCAAGATGGTTTCCTAAACTTACAGATACACCACGGAATGAAGGAGCCCGATGGAGTGGGCTCTTTTTAGCATTGAATAAACACGCCTGTGTTTTTGCAGCATTGAACCTAACCAAGTTAGCATCGCCCCAATCGGACACGGCTTTCAAAGCCAGGTTCATGCGCTCAACCATAGCTTCTCTCTCGATCCGGACATCGTCACCACTGGCTCGGGCACTGGATGTGTATCTTTCAACAACAGTACTATCATCATCTAAAGGTACCGGGCTTTAGCAGATCATTGATGTGGAGTAAGAATAGTGTTGCTGAAAGAACTGACCCCTGAGGTACACCAGCATTAATAGCTAATTGATCGGAGGAGCAGCCATCAAGAACTACTCTTAGCGATCGTTCCCTCAAAAAGTCTGATATCCAAGTGCACAGACCAACAGGTAGTCCGTAAGATGGAAGCTTATTCAGAAGTCCGTCATGCCAGACCCGATCAAATGCCTTAGAGACGTCTAGAGATACAGCAAGTGCCTCTCCATGCATCTCTAAGGCTTCGCTCAATATGTGAGTGGCATACGCAAGAAGATCCCCAGTGGACCGGTTTCGGCGAAATCCGTATTGCCGGTCACTGAGGAGATCATTGTCTTCAAGGTATGCCAAGAGCTTGTTGTTAATTATACGCTCCATACTCTTACAGAGGATGGAGGTAATTGAGATAGGTCGATAGTTGGCAGGATCAGCTATATTATATATTATCAGATATATTAAGCAACTTTAACACATCGGCTCCAGTTTCAGAGGGCATTCACCTATTTTGAAAAACTACTACACCTTAAATATATTACCACAGCCTATGGGGACGATAATATTTTCAATGACTTCCTCAGGTGACCACTAGAAGACCCATGCGAGTAATGTTGTAATTCGGTATAAAAGCCTTGAGCTTATAAGCAGCCAAATTTTTGTTTTGACGGAACAAGTTGGCTTTAGTATGGTCATTAAAAGCAAGGGAAATACTATTTCCACCTATCCTTTTGATGCTGCCATCACACTAATATTATAAAGGTGAAAGTTTGTATGTGTGTTTGTGTGTATGTGTGTACGTTTGTTACTCCTTCACGCTCAAATGGCTGAATGGATTTGGATGAAATTCGGTACCAAGATAGCTTATACACTGGATTAACATATAGGCTACATTTTATCCCGGAAAAGTGAAATTTTCCCGTGGGATGAGCAAATAATTAAAATAATTTTTATCCGCGGGTGAAACCGCGGGGCGCAACTAGTTTACAATATTTGTGATGGAGTTCTTTTGTAAAAACTTACCAAAAGCTACAGGGTGCAAAGGCATCATTGGGCGAATGTTGTTCTTTTGAACAAGGATCATGTATGGTGCTAAATCTGTAGACTCATATTGGCTCCTTGCGATGGAAGCTGTGGGAGTGGGAGTGGAGCTTGGAGGTGCTGAGCTATCACATACAGGAGTAGGTGTAACCACAACAGTCTTATCTATAGTACGGATATCATTTTCACTACATTGGCATTCATGTGATTTCGGCTCTGAGCTATGATGCTTTTTCTTATGCTTTACACGTAATTTTACGTACATTTACGTAAATTTCATTTAACGTTAATTTCACATTTTATGCGAGCGCTTACGTTTAAGCGTCTTATTAGCTAATCAATCATCAGTATCCAACTATCCATACCAGACTCGTTAGCTGAAACTATTGTAACATTGTACCCTACCGAGGGCAGTCCCCTGGAACAGGCGGCTCCTCCATGCCTGTAGTGAGAAATAAACCTGTAACTGTATTATTTAGGCTTTATTCAACAAAATTAAACGTATAAACATATTGGCACAAAACAACCCTGTCAAAGAATAATCTTCCTTTTCATGTCATCCAAACTGAAGGAGGCTATATTACCACATTCTCTCGGGCTTTATTGTGTCAACACATAGTCAGCCAAGCGAGTGGGCTGATGGCGTACAGAGCGTCGCAGTGGCTGAGCATGTTGTGTATCTTCTGGAGGCTCTGTAATTACAGCGGTTTCATCTGCTACATCCATTGCATCAGTGAAGTCATCATCTTCATTTGAATCCGCTTCCTCTGTGTCCGTAGACTGGTCCCCAGCAGGAGCTAAATGCCGATTAGAAACTACAACTTCTCTGCCACTGCTCAACCTCACGCGTGAATGTTGAGGATTACTCTCCAGCATATCAACTTCTTCAACCAATGGTTCATATTTGCTAGTCCGGTTATGGTTACGCATCAACACTTTTCCGGGATTGGTTAGCCACGAGGGCATAGACTGACCGTTTGAGGACCTTCTGGCGTGGGAAAACATGCGTTCATGAGGCGTGCTGTTGGTGGCCGTACAAAGAAGTGATCTCACAGAATGTAAGGCTTGGGCTAAAACTGACTCCCATTTTGTTATAGGCAAATTTTGGCTTTTTAGAGCTAATTGTACTGTCCGCCAAATTATACCGTTGTATCTCTCAGTCTGCCCGTTGCCTTGAGGGTTATAAGGTGTAGTGTAGCTCGTAGCAATGCCCTTCTGGTGAAGAAAGTCTTTTAATTCTTTTGATAGAAAAGAAGTACCACGGTCAGAGTGGACGTAAGTCGGCATACCGAAAATAGAGAACAGGTCTATTAGTTTGTTAATCACTGTTCTTGTACTTAAGTCTGAACATGGATATGCCCAAGGGAAACGAGAATATTCATCCACAATTGTAAGAATATAACGATTGTTCCCAGAACAATCAGAAGGAAGTGGACCTTTAAAATCTAATGATAATCTTTCGAAAGGAGCCATCGCTTTTACTAATTTTCCAACATTTGCTTGAAAACGAGGCTTTACTTCAGCGCAAACCGTGCAATTTGAAGTAATGCGTCTTACTTCATCTGTGGAGTATGCTAGATTTTTACTTCGAATCCAGTGAAGCATTCTTGTTACGCCAGGGTGACACAGTGTCTCGTGCAATGTTTTTAGCGTATTTTCGGAATTATTTGTAGACGCAACTAATACTGAATTGGCTCTCGATAAAGCATCAGCTACTAAATTCTCTTTTCCAGGGCGATAAACTATATCAAAATTATATGTAGAAAGTTCTAGTCGCCACCGTTGTATTTTGTCATTCTTTATTCTCGATGAATGATGCTGGTCAAACATAAATGCGACCGATTTTTGATCGGTAATCAATTTAAAAGGTCTCCCACATAGAAATTGTTTCCATTTCCGAAGACACTCAACTATAGCTGCAGCTTCCTTTTCAATAGCTGGATGATTCCACTCGCTACTGTGAAGGCTTCTTGAAAAGAAAGCTATGGGTCTGCCTTCTTGCGACAGAGTTCCTGCGATCGTGTTGTCTGAGGCATCGGTTTCAACAACGAATTGTATCTTATCATCGATTGCATTAACTGCGGACTTCGCTATCTCTTGTTTCAGGACTTCAAAAGTGCTTGCTGCCTCTGAGCCCAATGGGAATATCCCTTGTGAAATTAGAGGCTGAATCTTAGCTGAAAATTTTGGGACCCATTTTGAATAGTGAGCGAATAATCCTAATGCTCGACGAAGTGATGCAGAGTCTGTAGGTAGAGGTAGATCTAGTAGTGGACGTAGGCGCTCCGCATCAGGCTTGATTACTCCTCCACATATGGTATAGCCTAGAATACTTACTTCCTTCAACGAAAACTTACTCTTATTGCGATTCAATGTCAAATCATACTGATTGGCGATGTCAAGAAAACGTTGTAGTTTTTGATCATGATCAGCTTGATCAGTACCACAGACGGTAATGTCATCCAAATAGGCATATACTCCTTGTAGATTCTCTTTGGCGATGATATTATTGACAGCTCGTTGGAAAGCTGCTACTCCATTTGTAACACCAAAGGGTATCCGGGTAAATTGGTATAAATTTCCTTCAGCTTCGAACGCTGTATATGGTTTTTCTGCCTCGAGGATAGGAAATTGATGATAGGCACTTTTTAAATCAATTTTGCTGTATACTCTGTATTTGGCTATTTTAGAGACTAGGTTTTCAATACTTGGTAACGGATATGCGTCCAGCTGTGTATATCTATTTATTGTCTGCGAGTAGTCAATGCACATCCTCCTTTTGTGGTTTTCGCTTGTTATTATGAGTACTTGCGCTCTCCATGGTGACTGACTGGGTTCAATTATCCCTTCAGCTAATAACTTCTTTATCTCAGAACTGATAAACTGCATGTCACTTTCTGAATATTTTCGTGATTTTATAGCCACTGGTTTGCAGTCTGGCAGTAGATTTGGAAATAAACAGACTGGATCAATGTTAGCACAATACAGCGCACATAATTTTAATGGAGCTTCTGGTCCGCCGAAATGCATTTCTAATGTTTTATGATTCATCAGAATATCGTGGCCAATTATTATATCCGTACACAAATCATCAATAACTAATAAGTCCGCTGGAAATGAATGACCTTGCAGTTGGATATTGACGGAGCACAGTGCGCGTACTTTTGTACTTAGGTTTGAAGCAGCCATGCTCACATTTTGATTGCAAGAACTCAGTCGTAGTTTGTGTAAGCGAATTAATCGACTATCTATAAAACTCGCAGTACTCCCTGTATCGATCAACGCTTTACTTGTAAATAATCCGTTTACTGTGATTGGTACTATAGCTTTATTCAATTCTAATGTAGCAGAGACAATGCACGATAGACGTTGTGGTTGGGCTTCTTCATTTTCAAATTCTTTGTTTTGGTCACTGTGGGCAGCAAAAGCACTATGTTGAAGTGCTGCCGTACCCTTGCAGACTTTTGCGAAATGTCCTCTTTTACCACATTTAAGACAGGTAGTACCAGCAGCAGGACAGTTTCGTCGTGGATGTCTTTTATTTCCACAAAAATAGCATAATCCCTGGGTGTTGTATTTCTGATTATTAGTAGAAGCTGCATTAATAAATGAACTAGAGGCCGCTTGTTGATAATCATCATTATGTAGACGGGCCAACTCGAGGGCGCGGGCCTGTTTAAATGCATCATCTAAAGTAAGAGTGCTGTTTTCAAGCAATCTTTGTCGTACTAATGGCGACGACAACCCAGCAATGAACGCGTCTCTAATGAATTCACTTTCATTTTGTTCAGCAGTAACTTGCTTAAAATTGCATTCCTTTGAAAGGAGTTTCAATGCCTGCAAATATTGATCAATTGACTCACCTGGTTGTTGTGATCGTTTTGCTAATTTGTGCCTGGAGTATATTTCGTTAGGTGGTTTCATAAATAATGCATTGAGTTTTTGTATAGCTATATTATATTCAGTACAGTCCTGTATGTGAGCATATATAGTAGGCGATAGATGGTTGGTTAGAATCTGCAATTTAGCTTCCTTTGCAATAGGTTTTTCTTTGGTGGATATAGCTGACAGAAAGTTTTCAAACGTATTTTTCCAATGTGTCCACTGAGGGGACAGATCTTGATTAGAGGACGGATCTCCGTCGAAACGTTCAGGGCGTAGATATTTTTCCATTTTGTTGAATAAATTGTAGTGAGAAATAAACCTGTAACTGTATTATTTAGGCTTTATTCAACAAAATTAAACGTATAAACATATTGGCACAAAACAACCCTGTCAAAGAATAATCTTCCTTTTCATGTCATCCAAACTGAAGGAGGCTATATTACCACAATGCCGAAAAACAAATAAAAGACTTACCAATATGTACACTATTTACAGAAAATATATACACAAATTGACAAAATGATCACAAAATGCTTAAAAATTAAATATTATTAATTAACGGGAAAAAATCCGACCTGTCAAGTTGAAGGTTTCCCGCGCTTTTAAATATGTTTTTTCATGTTTTGGCTCCACACTTTTGTGTATTTAGCCAGTGTCAAGTAATTGATAATTTATCAAGTTAATGTTATTTCATGCAAATATGTGTCAAGTCACAGTCGAAGTCATCAAATCAAGTCATAGTTAAATCATAGTCTATTCAAAGTCATACTCCTAGTAAAGTGGTGGCAACTTTACTTGAAGACTCTATGGAATTTTGGAAACCACGCGAAAAGAAACGATTCACCATCATTATACCATTTTCCCACACTCACGCCTGTAATCCAGCACTTAACGAATAGAATGCCACCAATTGTATGCACTAACACTGAAAATAACACAAGTTTTGGAAAATAATACAATGCGGTGAAGCTATCTTTTTTTTTCGCTTTCCCGCTAAAAATTCTAAATATGTTTGTTGGCTTTGGATTATAATATATGATTTCACATTAACTCACAGATCACTTAGGAGAGTTAACTTGACCGTGTATAGAGTCCAAGTTTTACCAAGTTCAGTCATAGATATTAATATTATGTCAATGAGTAATAATAGATCAGCTGGGCGATCACGTAACTGACGTGATTTTGGCTCGACTCTCGACTTTAAATATTGAAACAAATGGAAATAACTCTAGTACAAGAACTATCTTATAATCTTGCTACTGGCTAAATAAGCTAATCGTGTGAAGCGTGTATATGTGAATATCAAAGGGGAGCAATTCAACGGGGCAATGCTGCCAGCATGTTGGGTACGCTACCTACTGGTAGTGGACTGGAGCATTTGGACTGTCTATAGGTCAGTATTTAGTTTTTTTTTTGCAGTATTAGGTAGTTTTTAGTATTAGTTATTAAATCATTGTAGTATTTAAGGCATTTGCCGTGTAAAAAAATTCCATAATAATAAATAAACATTGTGTTGTCAATGTCATCAGTGTCATAACATTTCATCTGTCATAAATCATTAGTAATTGACGATGACATTGACAAATTGACAGTATATTATATATGAATATTCTGTTTAACGGAGGGCGGAAGAAAAATCAGTCTTCAAAAAATATTGCATTTGTGTTTAAAAAAAAATTGTTTGCATTTCTGCTTGAGCGGCAGAGTCGTTCTGTGTGCTTATTGCTTAAGCTTTGAACATTGTAGAAACTTTTCTTAGCTGTAGTAGACAATAATTTAAAATGAAACCTAGAACTGGCCTGACGAAATTATACAACTGTTATATTCTACGTGACAATAAAATTATCAAAGAAGACCTGTGGATACGAGACGGTAAAATTGAGAATCCTGAACAGGTATTTTATGTGGAACAACTCGAGGCAGACGTAACTGTTAACTGCGAGAACCTGCTGATCGCTCCTGGGTTCATTGACATACAGATTAATGGTGAGTGACCTAGATTTTACCCTAAAGCTACTTCATATTTTGTTTTTTGTTTCCACTTGTTTATGTCCGAACTGACTGAAACTTTTTATGATCTATCTAGGCAAAGGCTGTTCTTGAGAGTAACTGCTCAAACATATACCAAATACTAACTCAAAACCTACAGCTCTAAATCTTTGTTCACTTTTAATTTCATTCTGAGTGCAACTCATAATTTTATTACAAAAATAAATTCTAGGTGGATGGGGTGTGGACTTCTCATATGACTCTGAAAATGTAGAAGATGGTATAAACAAAGTAGCCAAAGAGCTCTTGGCTCATGGAGTTACATCATTCTGCCCAACAATGGTCACATCTGATGAAGAAAAGTACCACAAAATACTACCAAGAATAAAAAAAGCCCAAGGAGGAAAACATGGTGCTACAGTACTTGGTGTACACTTAGAAGGACCTTTTATAAGCTTAGCTAAAAAAGGTGCCCACATGGAGGAATACATCAAAGTTCCAGATAAGGTTCATAATAAAATTGACTAATTACTAAGTTTTAGTGCTAGTTTTGTAGTATACTATCCATTATTTATATATCTCACGGCATACAGTAAAAATTATGATTAGCTGAGCGAAAAGACATTTTCATGTCAAAATTTCTCTTACCAAAATTCCATATAAACAATAATGGTTAGTTCTGAATTTTAATCAATACTGGTTAACATTCCCTATTTATACATATTTGTAATTCAGACTGTTACAAACAAACATCTTAAAGCAATAAATAGACATATTGGCCCAGTCATTCTTAAATGATGCATTTACTAATGAACAGTTTTCATTTCATTTTTATTTAAATAGATACATGCAGCATTAAAAAAAGATCAGATATGGAAAGAGCAAACACGGCTATTGCTTTCTCACTCCCACTACACTTTGAGAAATAGAAAACGGTATAAATAATATTCTCTAGGTTTCATCAAAATAACTTTTCCAATGATGCATATGTAATTTTTTTATCTTATTACCCACTCAATTCTCAATACAGATACTTAACAAATATAATTTCTGTTACATTATAAATAATTATAATATCCAGTTATTAGTAAAAGTACTTGTATAAACATAATAACAGAAGCTTTCAACAAATAGACTTATCAATAACCTACTTTGAGCATGAATAAGTACACAAGTATTGAACTGTTTATATGCCATTGAACTTGTTATCAAGAGAGTGTCTCAACCATTTGCAAAAAGGCATAAAGTTATGATTTTATTGGATATATAATAATGCGATTTTGGAATGCTTAGAATTTTTCACTTAATGCCTCACTAATTTAGGTGACACAATCCCATACCTACATATAAAGTGGAACATTTTCTGCTTATGTGACTCTTACACACAGCTAAATAGATTGGAATGAACTTTTGCACTTAGATTAGATTGCTTATCAGTACCCATAAAAAGTGACATTGAATACTTTTTATCCTTGAAAATTTGTTCCTGTAGAGGTACTGGTAAATTGCAGGTGACCATGGGTCTTGACTTACTCAACTCATGGCCTGTGGTTTTACTAATATTTAATTATTTCAGGGTCTAGAATCATTTAAGGAGGTATATGGTTCACTTGAAAATGTAGTTATAATAACACTAGCACCAGAACTGGAAGGTGCCACAGAAGCTATCCAGGATCTCACCAAGCTTGGCATCAAAGTTGCATTGGGGCACTCAACTGCAAGTTTGGCGCAGGGCGAGAAGGCAGTGGAAAATGGAGCCAACCTCATTACACATTTGTTTAATGCTATGCTTCCCGTAAGTATTAATAATATATATCTGTCCAGTTGAGTCCAGTTACCATTTGGTCACAGAAACTGTCCCTTTAGCACAGGGAACATAGGGGTACCAAGTGGATGGAGTGTTTAACACTTTTCATTTCTTAATAAAGTATAAAATGGACAAAATCATAACAACCTAGGTAACTTTGTGAACATATTGATAGAGGGTGCTAAGTACTCGATTCTCGTTTGAAATAGGTAAAAATAGGAGCTTGGTATTTGACTTAATTATGTAGTGACAATAATAGGTAAGCGTGGTCGCACGCGCCACAGCTTATGAGAGTGCGCGCTCGCGTCTAATTCATGTGCGCAAGACTTTCCACATTTTCCGAATATTATGCCAGTCTGCACTGAAGTTTAACAGCTTTTAAGTACGCACTTATTTCTCTAGGTTGTACCTAAATGCTGTGTTTAAGTAGTTACATCATAGAGAGAGATAGGTGCGAACATGGGGAGCTGTTAGACTTAAGTGCAGATGGGCATTAACATATTTATTTAGGTAGTACAAGTACTTAAGGTTTTGTTTGTAGGTGTTTTTTTAGGGTTAGTCCTACAAACAAGGAATCTTTACTTATAATAATAATAATAATAACGCCCAACGATCACATACATGGATTCTAGACCCTAATTAGAATTCCATGTGTCTAGGGAACCCAGGAACTACGAGAACCATGGTCCCACAACACCCAGACTCGAAACAAGTATTTGCGCTTTTTTTCTGTGCACAAATACTTGCCCTGCCGCAAGAATTGAACCCGCCGCCTCCTGGTTATGAGCCGACCTGCTCAACCACAACACCACGGCCGTCATTTATAAGTCTGTTATCTCCATATGTCTATTTTTATGTTCATCATCATGTCTGCGGACGTCGACTGCTGAACATAGGCTTCCCCCATAGAGTGCCACTTTGAGCGGCTGCTTACCTCTTGCATCTATCGGCTCCGCAGTTGTGACCAGCTAGGCGATCATGTAACTTGATTACAACTGACAAAACAAAATAGTAATCTGTATGAATTCGACAGTTTCAATACATAGTTTATGTAAATAGTTTCTATGGCAATTTTCACATTAGGAATAAAAGTTCTGTTGTATTGTAATAAAAGCTCCGTTGATCACCGCACCGGTTGTCACCTAATGGGCGGACGGCGTACGCTGCGTCTTCTCTTGCGGTTGCCACTCGAGAACCTTCTTCCCCGGTTCAGTAGGTTTTTATGTTGTTGAATTGTACATAAAATGGACTTCCACACCTGAGTTTAGAATAAAACCGAATTTTAAAGTTTTGTTTTTAAGCTTTTGTCTTTGCTAAAACACTAAAAACCACTACTAGAAAGGCCAGAATAAATGTACACCATAATTCCCTGTTTAATTTTGTAGTTCCATCATCGAGACCCTGGTTTGGTAGGCCTCCTGGCCTCCACGACACATAAACAAGTGTATTACGGCATCATATCAGATGGCATTCACACTCACCCTGCTGCTTTGAGAATAGCTAGCAGGACAAACCCCGAAGGTAAGCATGTATTTGAAATACAATAACCACCCATGCTTGTGTGGCTGTCAACACAACACAAAAAAAATACTAATGCTGTAAAAAAAATCTGAAAGAGCAAATGACTTTTTTTTTTACTCCAAACTTGTCTAGCATTTGACCACGCTCTCACCTGATGGTAAGTGACGATGCGATCGAAGGTGTACTCTTCTCTTGAACACGCCCGGTTCAAATTTAGCCAAAAAGACAGACTCTGGCAGGGCATTCCATTCCTTAGCCGTTCTAATTAAGAACGTGGAATCAAATAGCTTGGCACGAATGGGTGGTATTACGACCATGAAAGGATGGCGCTTAGCCGAGCGTCTAGTAGTCCGGTAGTGGAATGGTGATGGAGGAATGAGATCATGCAGCTCTTGTGCGCATTCACCGTGGTGTAATCTGTAAAAGACCAACAGACTTGCCACCTTACGTCGATGTGCTAGGCTCTGGAGCCTATCACCAACCAAAATGTCGTCGTCAATGACTTTTTGGCACGCCGTTTAATCGAGTCAAGAGCCTCAAGCTGGTACTTGGCAGACCCGTCCCACAGTCGTCACAGTTGTGATTATCCTAGTATAATAGTTACATTATACACCACATTTTATATCATAGGTAAACTTTGTCCTAATTAGATGTCTTTATATAATTTCCAGGATTGGTACTCGTGAGTGACGCAGTTGCAGCGCAAGGTCTAGCTGACGGTAACTACAGGATCGGCCCACAAGCTGTCACCGTGAAGGGTGTCCATGCTTATGTTTGCGGCACGAAGACTCTTTGCGGCAGCACTACAGCCTTGGACTCGTGTGTGGTCACCTTTAAACAATCTCTAGGTATGTTAACCATATGACGAATTGAATGGAAGTTTCGACAATGAGTGAGAAAGAACATACTATAAGTAGGAGAGCAAAAAGGATAGCACTGTTTACACTCATCGTTTGGTTACCGAAAGTGGCCGAGCCTCGACATACAGCATATATATACCATATATATATACATACAGCATATATATCCCATCGACCCCGGTGCTACTGCTCTACAGGCATTCTACAGGGTTTTTTTATTATTTCCATGATTTCCATGTGTTCAATTAGTCTGTCCCTTAATTTGGGGACCAAACAGGAATAAAGGTACATTTGTCTCCCTGTTAGCATTGGGGTACAGATAGTAATTATTTAGCAGAGCAGTAGCACCGGGGTCGATGGGACCAAGCCGGAATTATACAGTAAACCCACAAAAGATAATCATAGATTACTTGGTTGAGCGTGCTGCGGATCGAATAGTTTAAATTGGTAATAATCTTTCTATGGCTACAAGTCTTGGTTCCACTATAGCCCCTCCATGCAATTTTTTTTAGCATGGTAGGTAATATTTTTCGTGAGGCTTTTGATTAAAATAAACTAAGCAAAGTTTTTTTTAGTTTCTTGTCATTGTTTCTGGTTGTTTTTATTTTTCTTGGTTAGTAACTATCTTGGTGCCTATTTTTGTCAGAGTGCAGGTTTTGTCAATAATTTGCTTTACTTGCAAAATGCATTTTGAATTAAATGGTAATGGGACCATCACGCTATGTGCAGATACCACGTAACCAAAAATTTGCACTTCATACCTAAATAAAGATCATTTTAAAATGATCATTTAATTTCTATTTCAGATTGCTCTCTAGAATACGCGTTAGAAGCAGCATCTCTCCACCCAGCCAAGGCTTTAGGCATCGAGAACAGAAAAGGAAACCTCAACTTCGGCTGTGACGCAGACTTTGTACTTTTACATCCAGAAACGCTGAAGGTCCAGTCTACGTGGATAGCTGGCGAGTGTGTTTATAAGACTGATACTAATTCACGTTAGTGATAAAATGGAGTAATGGGGCATGCTTTGTATACCCCTAAAAGAGCATTATCTATAATTGTATAATAGTGGAAAGAGTAAGCTTATATATCCCAATATTACTCAGAGCTACTACAGCTTACTTTATTTTTATTGTTATATCAAGAATTTTGAAACTGAGTTTAATGAATGTGCCTTTTTTCGTTTACATGCTTAAAGCTAAGGATTATTCCCAAATTGTGATATAATGTTCCATAGGAACAAATATAATAAAATTAACGTAATGGAGTTTATTTACATAATAATAAATAAGTGTTAAGACAGTTGTTTTATACATTTAAATATTATATCATTTTATTACTTATTTATGTTTTCTTTTTAACGTCTGTAAGTAGCAGTAGAGTATTAAAACCAACTATTGTAATAGAATGGGCACCCCACGTTAGAAAAGACGTGAGGTCCAACGGGAATAACCCATCGCGTTACTTTTTTTTTTTACTTTACTTTTACTCATAGATAATGGAAAGTGATGATGCGATCGAAGATGAAGCATGCTAGCTAAGTAAAAAAATTAGTTTAGGTGGGTAGTAGTATTAAGAGGACAGTCCTGGATTGCCGTCGTTATCTGCAAGAGTATCAGAATCAGAATTTACTTTATTGTATAAAAACTGTGTACATACAAAGGTCTTAAGCTATAAAAATGGTCAGACAGTATTATCCATTCCGGACGTACAATAATATAGTTGGGTATACAGCACTTACAGTAACTATATGTGTATAAAACCAAGTATTTATTAACATTACAATATTAAAATGCTATAAGATATATATATAGAAGTAACAGAGACGGTAGAGCCCGTGAGTGAAGTTGCCCACATTTTAGCGTTCCGACGGGAAATGGTTTTAGACGACGCTCAAGAAACATTATGAATTTACTCTTGGTACCTGCACGTTACTTGAGTACAACTACGGGAGCTTTTGCGGCTGCTCTACATGTCGTCGGGAAAAAGCTTAATAAATAAAACAGTATGTAGTGGCATGGAAAATCTTTATTGAAGTAAATATATTTATAAAGTCAGTACAATTTAAGTTCAATAGTTTCCAAAAATATTAAAGTGCAGGTTGCTGATCACCTGGCAATGTTAAATATGATTATTTCTTAATTAAAATACAAGCTAATATTGAGAAAACTGTAATATGTGAATAATAACATGTATATACCTAAATAAAATGACAAAAATATATTTTAGGCAGGCTCTGAAATACACTGCTCTGTGCTGTTGTTATCCTGGCCACAGTTCATGTTAAATAAACTTATAATTATTAATAAACCCGCTCAGGTCGCATGAAAATTTGCACTCACCGTTAAAATAAAATATAAAAGTAAAACAAAGAGTGCCACAAGACTAATGTCCAAATTCTCAAGTAACTTCAGCGGCGAATAAATTTGGTCAAAGTAAGATGTGCAACCAGTCAGAAAAAACTGCTTTTCGGCTCTCGAGTTCAAGTATTCTAGCTGAGATGAATACTTTACTAGGAATCATTAGCTCAATCCCGACACATTATGTTACATGTCGATAGATAACCGGTTGGACATCTTATTTTTACACTAAAATTAAACAAACATCAAGTTACAAACCACGCAATGTATACCATATTACTAAGTGTATGTATATAATATGTAAATACATTTGAATGAAAAACAATAATATCATGGAATATTCAAAGAGCCAAAATATTTGAGATTAACTCTACCTTGATACCATTAACTTCTAAGATCTAGGCACAATGCAGCAGAGACTCCTGTATGATTACATAACAATTTTCGTTGACTGTGGGGCAGAAATAGTAATAGATATTCAGTCAACACCATCACACAAGGTAGGCTGAAGACATTACCTAAACTGCTAACGTTTGTATATATTTACGGACAAAAAATGTGGTATGTGGAAGGACTTCAATAACGTATTTAGAGGAGAAGCTTTAGTGTAATGTTATATATTAATCAAATTGCAGTTAGAATAATGGATTCAGATCAAACAGTACTCCCATGTGCTGATGCCACCGCGCCCCTGCAGCTTGCGCCGCGGCAAGCTACCGTGAAGGCATACACTACATCTAATAAAACATTAACGTTTACATACTTTCATGTTACGGAGGGTATTGTCTGTTAGATATATTCGTGTTGGAGTCCACATTCACACTAAACACGACGTGGACTACACCTAACTTTAAAATACTTTTAAAAGAATTAAATTATTGAGCAATATATTCTAAGAGAATATAGTACAGATTTGCTCGGCTGCACCAACTCTACAGAATAATTCTTGTTAACTCTAGTATCAAATACCAATGCACACTCCACAATGTCATTTTTGTATGAGAAATTATAATAATAAATTACATATACGAGGAATAATGAAATCTTTGGATCAAAATTAAAATATGCATTTGGAACTTGCACCTTTCACACTAACAATTACAAATAATTTCACATGTTCAACATAAAAATGACAAGAAACATAAGACGTGTAAATTAAAATATACTTACATCTAATCCCAAAACAAAACAAATAGCCATGAACACACTTGTATAAACCGAGGGAACATCACGGGAGTCGCAGACATTACTATGTGAACTAAATTGATTCGGTATGATATGTTTTGTTATAATATTATACTGAATAATTTGTGAGATGACAAATACCTAAATGGCCGTTTATGTGAAAAAAATTATGCTTACATAGTAATAGAATCAATTAAAAAATAAGAACTACAATAAGTAAATACCAAGAATTGTATATTAAAATATTTGTACTTTTACTGACTAAAGGAAAAACATTGGCAACTGCTAATAATCCTACAATTGTAAAAAAAAAAATAACTTGTATAATGTAGATTGAAAACGGACTTCTCAAATTCGTTCACTCTAAGATGTGGAATGCAATTAGAATTCTTTAACAATATTAAAAGGTATAATAATATATTAAATTTTATATCAGCTCAACAATGTATATAATCTATAATAATTTAAAAGCCTAGATCCAAACTGTGATATTTATTGCACAAGCACACATGTGGCTTTAAAATTCCATTGGAAAGAGCTCACAACCTTATTAATATTAGTTGTTTTAGAATCAGTGGAGAATTAGGTGGGTGTAAAAATAAAATTAAGTCGTTTCAATTATTTGAGCATACCGTTTTTAAAATCTAAAAATAATGGAATCATTTTGAAGACTTAACTGAAAAAAAAAACAGTCTCCAGCCGAAAATACAGCACATCTGAAATCAGTAGAAATTATACCAGCCACGTTTAGTTTAGCTTATACATCTCAATGGGTCATTACAATGAGCAAAGCACCTGAAGGGACCACTCAAGAATTTATGGAAAAGTTATCACTGGGTCCGCACTCGCATTTTTGATCCCTCGATTTTAAACTGTTCAGTTCAACTCATGCTGAACTACACAAAAATCATTAGTGGCATTGGCTAATGGGCGCTAAACATACAACTATAAGAACTTATTTCCAAATGTGTAATATTTCCTTCCGGATGCTGTAAATAACAACAATCCCACCCATGGTCATGTAATGTTCCAGTTGATACTGACTCGAATTTTTATACAAGACTCCACCGGAACCAATCTAACTGTGCTTGGTGCCGCTAATAGGCAATACGCCCACCTCCAATAGGGAGGGTAACAAACATTAGAGCTCACCTTGTGCGCTGCGAACCCTACAACTACCGCGATATCTGACACTGGACATTGACAACAACTCTCGGCATTCTATTCTATTCAACGATAGAGTGCATCCGCGTCAAGAGTGCGTTACAATCCTGCCGCCAAATGCAGTGCCATACGGCGCGATACTACACAACTACAGAAGTATTTATTGCTGGATACATAAGGGAATATAGATTCAAGAGAAATATATTTACCAAAATTGCTTTTAAGTGTATATAGGTAACTTTTAAGATTTTCAAGAAAGGCTACTGTAATGTACTCTAATGATACAATTATTATCGAGTAACGTCAATGGACAATAAATACCATTTGACTTGCCATTAATCCATGACATAGTGCTTAACCTCTACGGCAAATAATACAGCCAATCGGACGCGGCGAATAACCGCCGCACCATCCAACCTCTAATAAACATCTCTAAACCACCGTAATAGGCAAACTTGTGATACTGTTGTGTGTATATCAATTGAAAAATACCTTCTAGTCCTACAAAAAATTCTACGCTGATCCCTAATAAGATATATGGCAAGAACAGAGGAAACACTGACGATGAATTATCACCAAAATAATGCAACAAGTTAAAATAATAAAAAAAGATTGTAGGTAATACATGGTAATACTCTGAAATATTCATGTCATTGCAAATTTATAATACGAAAAATATAATATAATATAGATATTAATTTAATGACAACTTGAAAATTTATTTTTGGAATTCACACATAAAATAGTAAATTTGTAAAATTATCCAAAACTTATCACACCACTTTTTTAATATTTTTTTGCAACCCTAAAGCAGTATTTTTATTAGCGTCAAACGCTCCCTTTGGGGCAATAATAAGTTCTATTTCGGTTAATTTTACTTCACTAACACGCAATAATTTTGATCAATTACAACGAATTAAAAATCGAACATCATAATATTAAAACCCTGAATAGTAATAAAACAAAAAAAATTGGCAACAATTAATAACTAATGTTTTTTACAAATATTATACAATAAAATAATTACTATGTGCATGCACAAATATCGTAAGAAAATAATTTGGCAGTAAAATTCGTAATTCTAAAGGCCCAAACACTGGCCAAAAATACTATTCATATATAGGCCCGGAACATACAATTAAAACAAAACAATAAAACGACAAAATCAGAGTATTAATCACACCTGCTCATATGCGAGGGGTATGTAGACTCGTTATTTAAGCCTAATTAAAATAAGAAAATAAAATTCCCTAATACTATTGGGACAAAAATCCAGAAATAATAAAACAAATAACTTAAAAACAATACGAAAAAATAAACCCAAAAGTCTACTCACTAATTAATAGAGGATTCAGACTCAACTGTCAGAGTAATTAAAAATCACTGGCTTTGTTGCAGTATTTAGCTCCTCTTGCGCCTTCCTTTACCACCTCCACTCGTGTATTTCGATTGTTGAGTCATGTAAGTCTTAATAATCAATTTTGTTGGATCATTTGTCTCTATTATTGCTCATATCACATTCAAATTTTCATGTAAAACTGTTCTAATACATAACAAATACATAAATAAATAACTATTGCTAATTAAGTACATAAAATGTTACACATATTATTTAGAAATATTAAATAGTGATAATATTCACAAAAATAATACATTACATATTATTATTTTCATAAAACAAACAATTATGGCTCAGAAATTAATATAGGCACATTGCCTGACTTTTTCTTTAGTAGCAAGCATCACATTAGTAATTATATAAGTAGGCTGTGAGATTGATTCTTGTACCGCTGTATTATGAGTTAAATATAACTTTTTAATTTTATTTTAGTAATACATTTAACATTTAAAATAAAACGTACCAAAAAAAGAAATTAGAGAGCAACATTGAAACTGGAAAAATATCATACTTAATTTAGGTGGTCTCTTTAAGTACTGTGCTAAAACAGAATACGAGATTATCTACACATAATGCAAAACTAAATAATGGTCATGTACAAGATCAGGATTAATTTTGAGACAAACTTATGATCAGTGTAAATTGATTGACCTTTGCTATACCTTCATGATAATTTGTCCAAAAAGCCGAATAAATTTGGAAGACCATGGATTCGCGGGAATTAGATATCTGTATTAAAATAATAGTTGTTATGTATCTGACCATTACTTATGAATTACAAGGATTGCACCACGACATATTGTGTATTTATCATCAACGATAACAGTAATATATCGAGGTCCCCATACTAACTAGTTGAAAAAGACAAAAAGGGGACCAACCATGCATAATGTGACTATAAAGAGGTAAATATGGTGTTCACTTTATATATATCGCAAACATGTGTTTAATTTGTAACTATTTGTACCTAAATCTATTAAATCTCAATTTGAATATAAATATGGTTAGTTACAAAAATATATATAATTTGGCGAACTGTGTACATACATAAGTGTTTGAACAATATGGGCACATTATGTAGTGTTTATTGTGGCAAATTCATGTACATAACAAGTGAGAAGCGTTTGCGTTGGGTACTAAGGGATTAGCGCGATGGGCATGAACACATACCTACTATGTATGACTTAACCGATGGTTACACCTACCGTAAACTAACGACCGTATCATTTACCAGTGTAACATTGGCATAGCCATGCCAGCTAATATTAAACGTTAATACAAGCCATTCGTGCAATTATTGTTAGAATTACAACAAACCACTACAATTACAAATTACTTTAATATGTAAATGGCTATGTCTACGATATACTCGCCATATACAGGAACATGCCAGATAAACCAACTAGGTACATATAATATAATAATATATATAATATACTTCTTTTTATCTACCCAAATTACGTTGTACAAAAATTATTGCGTTGATTTACAGCGGTTTATTTTATCTAATTTATATAGCATTACAATATATTATTAAGATACATATAATAAAACCGAATCTTAATAATGCAATCGTAATGCAATAATAGCCTACTCATGAAAAAACTTTTTAAATATGTAATAGGCTCTCAAAACAAGAGAACACGAAAAACATTTTGTATAGACACAAGAAATTCTGTAAATGGTAAATATATTTAACGGACAATATATAATATTGTATACGAGATTAACCTAAACTAGATGGCACGTTTTTATAGTGTCGCCTCCTTTGGTCACAATAACACTCAAATTTTTGTATAACAAATCAATTGTGCGTTAACATTTGTTCATAGAGAAAAAGTACAGATCAAGCAATATAATTTTGAAATATTTACGTATATTGGGCTTACTTTAAAAAATTAACATATGTAAATGAGGCGACACTGCACGCAGTCCCCTAATTGACATTTTTTAAATATTTACTCGAACTAGGAACCATACCAGCTGCTAATTTAGAAACAAAAGTCCTGTCGATGGGAGTTCTTTAGTTAAATTTGGTTATGGTAGTCGTTCTTTGGTGGGACATGAAAGTTTCGGCTATAAATTACCACCAAGCTTCGATAAAATCACCTTACATTCATAGCAATATTATTAGTTTAATAATTAATTCGAATCTGGACAAAACTTGCTCACACTCCGAACTTATATCCTCCATGACCAAATGTAACAAAACAAATATTTTTAACTGGACTAAAACGAAAATAAATTGAACTGAATAATATTATACTAACCTTTGGATATTCGTTACAAAACTAAATGCAATAAAATAATAAACATGAAAGTGAACATATCTATGACTTATGAAATCCACAGCAGTGACAATAACCTACAGTTTTAAAGTACCTATCGAATCCTAAAATGCCACATAATAATAAAATATCACGAAGCGTAATTATAGGATGACTCTAATTCACTGCTAGTGGAGGTGTTAAAATCAGACTAATGTGAGAAATTTAACACAAAAATAACCAAAGTAGTCAATACTGGTTTAGCAAAAAATGTTAAGCTTTGTAAAAACAGCAATTAAAATAAAATATAGGGAATAAATGTGAGATCTTGTAGTATGCAGACTTACAGCCATCGAGTTAACGCCTCAGACAATGTAAAGGGTGTTGAGGACTAGAACGTGATGATTATTCTTAGCCAGAGTGACGATGTAGCCTTCAGATGTGATCTTCAGGCCGCAGCAACGAGAAACCTGAAAAAACAACTCACTTTTTAATATGCCTAACACATCTAACTGCTTTGTTCAATTTTTATGTTGACAAAAATATGTAGTACAGCAAAACAGAAACGGAACTGTGTTCATCACATTTGTGGCGACACAACTCTTGCCTGATGCTAGCGCACGCAATGAATGGCGCAACAATGAAAGAAAATTTTAATATACCAATGAGCTAATTTGATCACTTTATTTTTATTGAAAACAGAATAGAAGCACTTCTATTGAATGACAGACGCTAGTCTAGTAAAGGTAGGCACCATAGAGCATCGCTCTTGGGAAAACATTAATGAAAAAGCAGCATTCTCTTCAGTACTTGTATTAAAACCTCCCGAGATCACCAATGATGGCGATCACCCTGGGTAGATAGAAACCTGATAGATGGGCTGATAGAACCCTAGGTTTTATAACTCGAAGTTCTGCCCAATTTCGAGATATGAGCATTCCCATTATGCTGTACAACGCATATGTCCGTAGCGCACTCGAATTTAGGGCTCATTGTTTGGGATCCGAGGATTAAAAAATATACCGTCATGATCGAAAGAGTGCAGCGAAAGTTCGCAAGGTATCTCTATAAAAGAGCGTATGGATACTATCCCTTTCTTTTTCCTTCATTATTTGTATCGGGAATGGTGGGTCTTGTAACGTTGGAGCTTCGACGTAAACTATTATTAATTATACATTACTGTCTATTGATGCGTAACGAGGTAGACAATCCTTCAGTGTTAAGCAGATTACACTACTTTGTACCGCAAAACTACATCCGCGCGGGTCAAAGACGTCGCCACCAGCTGTTTGCTGCGCCTCCTGCCTTACGCACGTGGCACGCTCATAATGCTCCAACGGCAAGGGCTGTAGCTGTTATCAACCGCTTACTAAGCGAAGTCCAAGATGCTGACATACATACTGACGCCATTAGTTGGCTTTATAAATATATATTGCTTAGTCCATAGAAGAACTTAGTATAACAATGTGACTGTTTTGGCGTAGCTGTAAGTTCACAGTGTATTTAACAAATAAATTAATAAATCACATGTTTGCTAGCTTAGATATACATGGTGGAATTTAATTCGTTCTTTTCCTTTAATGTATGTGTTCAGTCCATGCTATAGAACGCTCCTATATAACTAAATAAAAAAGTACTTATGAAATAAAACTTAAATCTAGGTATTATCAAATTTAAATTCTAAAGAAAAGCTTTGCGACTTTTAATAAAGCAGGTGTTTTATTACCTACGAAACATTTACAAAGCACTCAGCTGGTGCCCGCGCTGTGTGTGCCGTTTGATAGAAATTTCGGCTGTCATGCAGTTATTTTAGGAGGCACTAAATACTAAAACAAAACTTTGACCTTGGACCTTGTACGAATATTCTATAGCATGATCTGAGTACATACATTTAAGGAAAAGAGTGAATTAAATTCCACCGTGTATAAGGTTTAATTTACCTTAACGTAAGGGCACTCAAACTCGGTGACGAGCACGCCATCCCGCGAGAACACCGCCACGTGAAACTTGTTCCCGTGCGAGTCTCCAATGAGCACATCTCCCGCATCCGAGACATCAATGCCATTCGGGAAATTGGTAACATTCTCGCAGCCGATGCGGCGCAAGAAACGCCCCTCGTCGTCAAACACAACAACGCAGTGACCCTTGAAGTCGCACACGTAGAATTCCTTGCCTGGAATAAAACATAAATTATAATTTTTTTAAATTAAACTTTTGTCGAAACCACAAATAGGCAAAGAAAAAAGCGAAATATACATTAATATATCATTATAAGTGCAACCCACTCATCTACTTGTAGTTGGTGCCAGCGAAGACTAATGGGTAGTTTTACGATACATGTTTCGTAAAAAATATTGCGGTATGTAAATACCGGTCAGTAAAACGCAGGCATATGAAGAGCCCATAAATTGACCAATCGTACCACTGATAGCAATATCGGAAGGCTCCCTCATGCACTCGCTGCAGTCAAACCAGCTCATGAGGTCTCCTTCCTCGGACAGTATGAAAACTGTCGGCGTGACGCTGTCGACGGCGACAATCAGGCCTTCGGCGGTGACGGCCAAACCGGCGACAATGTCGATAAACCGTACCTGGAAAATATAAGTTAAATGTATTTGACAACCCTCTGTTTGTATTTGACAGCCTCTGGTGTGGTGGTTGAGCAGGTCGGCTCATAACCCAGAGGCGGCGGATTCGATTCCCGCGGCAGGTCAAGTATTTGTGCACAGAAATAAAAAAGCGCAAATACTTGTTCTGAGTCTGGGTGTTGTGGGACCATGACCATGGTCCTCGTAGTTCCTGGGTCCCTAGACAGCGAATCCTAGTTAGGGTCCAGGATATAGATCCTGGACTGGTCTACATACCTACGTATGTGATCGTTGGGCGTTATTATTATTATTATTATATTCACAACATATTTATTCCTCTTTCTTGTATAAATAAATGTCAAAACATTTTTTTTTAAACTGGTACCAAAATATGGTCACCCGTTTTTACGTCCAATTATTGCTACTTGCTCAGTTACGAAAACATAACACAACTATAAGCTTTTAAGTCATAATTATAATAGTTGGCTAGTAAACCAGGAAAGCCGACGCTAATATGCTGGTAAACCCGAAAAGCGGATGCAAATGTGTCATGAAATTTGGTGAGAAGTATACATACAGCGATCTTTTTGAGAAAATGTCCATTTTTGGTGAATATCTGCATGCGCGACCGCTCGTTGCCACGGTCGCACACCACGAACTTTCCGGTGGCGCGGACAACGGCCACCTTGCGCGGATACCATAGCTGGCCTTCTTCCTTGCCCGCAACGCCAAAGTTGAACTTGTGAGTGCCAGACTTATCGAACACCTGCAGACACACTTACTGTCAGCCTACTTTGACCGCTGATAGTAATGACGTGACACTTCAAGCAAATTTTGGCAGTCGAATGGCCTCAATCCATCAGGTAATATGTAGTCATACGTTACAGAATTATATAATGAATAAGCACTGCCTATATAAAAAAATATAGCCACAAGTTTTTATTTGCAGACAGATGTAGTTTTATATATTTAAATATTAATTCAACCTATTCTTATAGCTTTGTTTGTATACTGTGTACTTCTTTATTTTATTTGTTAAACAAAAAAATTTAACATGCTGTTTTATTTATATTAAGAGGTTCAACTTCTTCACACTAAAAACTTTTTGGAGTTACTATCATCACATTGATTTTCCAACAGCTATTATCAGTTAACCAGTGAATGTCATTTGAATGAATTTGTTTGAAATGATTGCAACTATTTTTGTATTACTCAGCCGTTTTAGATTCGTGAACTTAGCCCTGTTTGGTGATCTCAGTTTGTCAGTGAAGTTGACATATATACACTTCTTTTGGTCACCATTGTGTAGCAATACAAGTTATATTTGCATGCACAGAATTCGCCCTATTACATAGGTCCAGAAAAGCAATCACTATTACCACTAACACTACATAGACGAAATTACAATTTTTTCCCCTCTGAATTTTATGAATGGTCGCTATTATTCGAACTGTCTGGCACAAACAGGTTTAAACAATGTTTTTTCGTTATGCCGGTTATCACTTTATTGTTCGTACCAGATATGTCTTGGTGGCAGAATGTATTCTTTTTTTTTCCCACAAATGAATTAGTAAATTTTTCAACGCTTGTCTAAAATGCTGGGACTTATTTGGCACAACGACTCAACAGTGCAATTCAATGGGGCAATGCTGCTAGCATGTTGGGTATGCTACGTTAGTGGGCTGGAGCATTTGGACTGTCTTTAGGTCACCATGGCTAGTATAGTACAAATGTATTTATTTTTTGTGGTTGGTATTGTAAGTATTTAGTATTTATATTACTGCATTAGTTAAAAGAAGAAAGGCACCGTTAAGCCCGTTTAAGAAAAATTATATTGTTATTTCGATAATGTGGAGTTGCAGAATCAATGATGGTGAGAAATTTCAAGAACCGTTTTTACAACAACCCTAAATGTAAAATAAAACCTTACCGTGATGCGATGATTGTTTGTGTCAGCGACAATAATGTCTTCATCGTTGCCGAGGCAGAAGCCATGTGGCGAGTTGAACTGGCCCTTGCCCCCGCCGAGCTGGCCAAACTTGAATCTAATATGCATAGGCGTGGCCTTAGTGGCTCGCACCAGAGGTGCAGGCGGCGCCACAAGTGCAGCCTCTTCAGCAGCCGTTAGCAAAGGCCTTCCTGGAGAAACCCCACGCGGTCCTACGCCACCGATACCACCGACGCCACCTACTCCACCGAAACCATTTACTTCTGCAAACAAAGCAAACAAATGTGAATTCCAGCAACTCTCAAAAACAAAGCTACTTAGTTCTGCAATAGTTCTTACCCGTGTTCAATCCGAGTTTAGCGAGAGCTTGCAAATTGTTGTAAGCCTGAGGTGAATTCAAATCGCCAGCAAGCAGTTCAGCGAGAGTGAACGACGGAGCCGGAGACGCGTGTTGTGGCGGAGGCACGTCCTTCTCAGCAATACTGGCCAGCTGCTGCAAGTTGTATTCGACCATGGAGGGCAGAGCGGGGACACCTCCCACACCGGTCACCGCGCCCACTCCCGCCACGCTATTGAGGTTCACCCCTCCGGCCATGACACCTGCGTTACCAACACCCACTCCACCGACACCCATGGTTGGCACGCCTACCATACCCCCCACTCCAGATACTCCAGTAACGCGGCGTACTCCCGCCATTGGGAAATCATCGAACACCGGAGCGTTGGTCACCGATACGGCTGGAGAATGAGAATTGGAGGCGACAGATACGATGGCAGAAGATTCACTAGCGCGCTTCCTCTCTTCAGCGATGGTTGCTTCGGTGCGGAACGTGCCGAAGGTATCCTCTGTTATGGCATCGAACTTGTCCAACTTGCTGGTGAACTCCAGAGAGTAATCAACATCGAATTCGGGTGCCCCTTCAAGAAGGCGTTCGAATTGAGAAGCTACAGTTTTCTTTAGCATTACTATTTCAGTTCCATCGCCACGGCGAAGCAATCTAGCAGCGAATTTGCAAGCGCAATCGATGCGTTGTACCGTTTTGTCGACGCGGTCGAATAGATCCATTACTTTCAACTCTCTTTCTTTGTGCAAACGCTCAAGTTCTTCGAGGGCTTTATCACGACGTCTCTCAAGTGCTCCTTTGTAAGCATTGAAGGCGTCACTGATAACGCATTCTGCCTCATCTCGCTGGCGTTGCAGATCTCCAAGGGCATCGTCAATCCTAGCAGACGCGCTGCCAGCCGTAGCTGCGCGAGCGTTCGCTTCCACGATGAAGTTACGAAGTTCAGCCCGAAGGTTAGGCTCCGCATCAACAATACGCTCACAACGATGTTCACCCACTTTATGATCAAGGGTCAGGCATTCGGAACATGCGCCCACCTCGCACTCGCAACAGTAGAACTTCAGGCTTTCACCCGCGTGACGAGTGCAAAAAATTGGCTTGTGTACGGCAGCCTTCTCCTTCGATGAACGCAAAGCATCAAAAGGTACAACTCGGTGGTTCTCAAAGCATCTCATAAATTCATGAGCAGAGTTGCAGTTAGAGCACAGGAAATGGGAACAATCAGTGCATCTAGCTACAGCAGGCTCCTTGCTCTTGCAGCATGTGCAAACAACAGACTGGTCCATAGAGGAGACATCCAAAATGTTGGTTATCACATAGTCGGAAGGTAATGACGCCGCTCCTCCAGGAATCTATGGAAGGTAAAAATAAAATACAATACTCATTCCGTAATTTAAACGAATGCCAAAATAGTATGTAGGTACTTAGGTGTATTAATTAAAATATATAAATAAAGCTAACCTTCGTTTCTTGTTTGCAGATTGGGCATTCCACGGCTAAATCAAATTTCAATGAATCACCAGCCTCATTTACCATCAGTTTGTCAATGCAGGCTTCACAGAAAACATGAAGGCATGACAACACCCGTGGACTGCACAGCTTATTGCTGTAAAAATTATGGTACATTTGTCATCGAATTTTGAACAATAATCTTTAATCAAATATAAGAGATAGTTCAATATGGTAATTCATTAACAGCACTATTTATTATTTTAAAAACATTTTGTATATTAAAATATTATGCTGTTTCATTTATATTAACAGATTCCGCTTTTTCACTTTAAAAACTTTTTGGCATTACAGTGAATGGAATGCAGTAAGACAGTAATTATGAAAAAAATTGATGCTGTCAGCTTGTCATCCTGTTTAACTCAGCCTTATACACTTATACAGATTGTGAACTTCTTGAAATCTAATTATCAGTGTAAGTGAAGTAGTTATAGGCCAGAGTCTCTATTCTCCATGAGAAACCTTTGTTTGATTGGTACAGTATGTGAATTTCCAAGATTTGTACAGCAACAAACAAATAAGTAAAGTCATTGTGATGTATAATAAAAGATTGTAAAAAAGAACATGCATATTGTGTACCTTATCCATTTATGCTCTACCCTCTATTTCAACACCAAAAGTAAGTAAGATAATGAACTATCCCTCACAATATGGGTACATATGGAATAAAAGCTTTAAAGCACTCACTCGCAAATATTACAATTTTGATCTTGTTTCCCATTATCGGTGGACTCCAAAGAACCCTCATCAAGACTAACTAGCCCATCCCCGTAAAGCTCCCCATTCATTTCCTCCATTTTTGCTTATAAGTACTTGGTGTATATGTAAATCCCTGGCTGATGACAAGACCCTGCAAATAAAAAACTTATTATACATAATATATGTATACTTTTTTACTCGCAAACAAACCAGCATCACGGTTAGCGACAGGGTTCGGGCAGACTTCAGGGAGCGTGAATAAAGCGTGAACAAAATAACGACAAAATTAGCGATTCCGTTAGTCAAAACCTGCACGTTTCTGCCAATTACATGGCACTAAACGCCACACTACCTCGTTAGGCGTTAACGACTTTATCTACCAAGTTAGCGTGAAGTGACGTCTTTTCCGCAGGTATTGTCATTCCCATACATTTTGGAGTTAGCGTTAACGCTAACAGAAAAGGATTTTATTAGATTCCATCGTCACTTTCTATCAAGTGGTCAAATACTTTCGTCTATAAAGAATTTTAAAAAAATGTATACTTTTTGAAAATTGTGCTTCTTAGTGTGATGCGATTACAGTTTTCAAAAAGTATGTAGAAGTAAAAACAATTTATTTTTTTATCTTTCTACTGGACGGAATTCAATGAAAGTTAGTTTGGGTAAAGCTTTTTTTTTTCAGAATAATATTTAAGGCACTTTTTGAAGCCCATGTTGAAGAAATCAGTAATACTCAACTCAACCTCAAAAATTAACCCCCCCCAAGTTCGTCCGAAAACTTTGGTCGGTTTTGATGTTTTTGTAATTTGTAGTCAGTACCAAATAAATAACACAGTAACATTGAACAGTTAGGTGAGGTAATTGAATAGTTTGACAGCCTCTGTAGTGTGGTGGTTTAGCAGGTCAGCTCAGCCGGGCGCCGGAGGAGGCGGGTTCGATTCCCGCGGCAGGACATTTGTGCACAGAAAAAAATGTGCATGTACTTGTCCTGAGTCTGGGTGTTGTGGGACCATGGTCCTCATAGTTCCTGGGTCCCTAGACATGGTGAATCTTAGTTAGGGTCCAGGATCTATGTATGTGATTGTTGGGAGTTATTATTGTTATTATGAGTACAATGTACATATTTTGTAGCTGAGACTGTATGAATGTGCAGTTATCCTCACTACTCTTACTCATGTATCAAGATCCATGCTGCTACTAATATGAACTTTAGTTTCAAACTAAAACATACCACATATTACGTTAGTTAATTAAACATTTTCATAATTTACTACTTTATGATCAACTAAAACTGCACAACTATAGTCATAGATTCTAAATTTCATAATTAATATACTTCACCCATTACTAAGAAATTTTAAAATTAAAAACAAAAACTATTTCTAAAAGTTATAAGAACCTTTTGCTAATGAAGTACCAGGGAAGCATCAATTAGGAAGTTCAGGCTCCATATCTTAATGAATTATGTAATAGATTATAAATAGCCAGTGCCTCAAGAGCAGTTGAATAGTGAGCTACATACATGTTAAATTTTTTAACAGGGTCCCTTACTGGTCATATTTAACCTCATATAAAATCAGTAATCAACTAAGTTGAGCAAATATGACTTGAGCTATAGAGCATAAAATATTCAGTAATAAGACTAAGTCCTACTGCTCAGCTGTTACTAGTAGAGCAATCTAATGGGGAAGAATTACCCACAAAAGTATGATGCCTTTTATTCAACAGTTTGTACCTAGATTTACTTAGATTTGCACTGCGGCCCAATTATCTTACACCATGAAATCACTGCAAGGTTTATTAAAAACAACTTTGGAATTTTTGAAGGTATTGAAATAGCTGTTATTGATTGATTTTCACTGTTTTATTAATCGGCCGTGTTCATGGCAGCATGTTAATAAGAATAGGATCATTATCTCTTCATGCGGGTGCCATAAGAGCCAGGTAACGGAATATCCAGAGAGCGAGCTGCAGCATTCTCCTTGGTACATTAAAACCAATGTGGCATATGAAGGGAAGCATTTGTTCAACAGTGGAAAAAATTGTTGAATAAAAATTAATACCTTATTGCATAGTGCACACACACTTAGCCACTTTCTCATACATAGTACCCTAAATGTAATTCAAAGCTATAACCATACTTTAAAAAATACTGTTCAGGTATTGGTGTAAAGTATGTTTAAAGGGATGTACAGACAGGCAGAGAAAATATAAAAATTGTTTTTACTCTATATTGATAAAGAAGTATACCACAATACATATTTTCAATGTATAAATTTAGTCCAGTCAGTTTTAATATAAAATAAACGTAATATTATATTTTACTTTTCCAAAGGTGATAAACTGAAATACAACTGCAAAGACATTTTGACAAAATTTGTCCAATGAATATTTCATAGGTAAAGTACACCATATAATCAAATACTGTAAAAATACCGCAATAATAATACATTGATACGATTTGACACAGAAGCTTGACATAATATGCACGAAACTCATGTGAACAGAAAGTACCTTACAGCTAGTAATGGTGCTTGCTTGAGGGCAATCTCAAAAACGATTTTGCTTGCAATGACAGTCCTATATATTTAATGAATATCCATGAATTATAAACGGTATCAATCTGGGGGTGAATAATTATTACATTTAGTTGTAGAAGCAATAGCAAATCTTATATATCCATGGACGTACAAAATGTACGTTACGTACAACAAACGCAATGCACCATGCAGACAATGGCGAAGGTCGATAGTACATTTTCGTATGTTCTTCGAAAAATATACCAAACTGTACAATATCATAGCCACGTATAGCTATAAAATAGTAATAAAAACGATTTACTAACCTTAGAACAATTCAATTTGCAGCAAAAGCAGACAACCAATGCGAAGAATGTTCTACCACGCCGTAACTATGAGAATACTCATCACTTTGTAAATAAATAAAAAATGAGCATCAAGTCTCAACAGTTATTTTTTTTAAATAAAAATGGTTCTTCGATGAATTAAATTAAAGTTTTGTCACGTTCTCATTTTAAAAAGGCGAAGACATCACGGTGTAGGTATTGATTTTCTGCGCAATCGGTCGGTCGGTTCGCGGTTCGTCGGTGCGTTGCGCTTATTATTTCAAGTTCTCAGAGTGACCACTTTATTCACGGCGATTCTACTAAACTTGACTGAAACTGTCAAATTATTACTAGGCAAATTCTACCAAAATCTACAAAAAACAGTTACGTAAGTAAGTAAGTAGTTACGGTAGGTAACTCATGCCGGGTCCAGAAGTTTGCCAGTGGATGTCATGGATGTTTCGCTTGGCTTGCAAAGGCTTGCACTCGCTTGCCACCGATCGCAGGTAAGTCAGTTTTTCTGCCCAAATCAGAGGAAACTTGTGGCAAGCGCTTCCGCACGTTTGTGTGGTAGTAGCTACTAGTTAGTATCACTTGCGCAGTGCACTCTGATGGTGAACACTGAACAGACTTATGCATGCATGTATATTGTGCTATCATTATACATACATGCATGCGTATAGCACCCGTGTTCGTAGACGACGCCTTAAGAAATATAGGAACATATATTTTTATTTACATTTCGTAAACACACGACACTTGCACGTGTGTAGATACCGCTATTTCGCTCATTTAATTGGTCTAAACGTTTGTAGAGGTTTAGAGATTGTGGAAAGTGGCAAGCAAGCCCGTGGACCCGACACTAGGGTGGTACTGGTACCTATAGTTCGATTCATGGACCTATTATACTAGGCGCAAGCATTATTGCCTGTAATAAGAAGGTTTTTTTTTTTTTTTTTGTTTTGGTTTGGCTCCACACTTTTGTGTATTTAGCCAGTGTCAAGTAATTGATAATTTTTCGAGTTAAGTAATATATATGTATGTCAAGTCAAGTCAAGTCACAGTCCAAGTCATCAAGTCCAGTCATACTCCTAGTAAAGTGGTGGCGACTTTACCAGAAGCTTCTATGGAGTTTTGGAAACAACACGAAAAGATACGTTTCACCATCACTATACCACTTTCCCATACTCACGCCTGTGATCCAGCACTTAACGAATAAAATGCCACCAATTCTATGCACTAACACTGAAAATAACACAAGTTTTTGAAAATAATACAATGCGGTGACACGATCTTTTTCGTTTTCCCGCCAAAACTTCAAAAATAAGAAGGTTACATCCTTAATGATCATTTTGATGTATAATCTGTATCTATACCCAGTTTTTTTAGCCCGTATTGTACGACCAGGAATACGAGTATATGGATTCCAAATATTGAGTGGTGCGGGTCTTACATTATTGCCTGTGTCAAATAAGCAATTTTCCTATTGTCAATTTAGCATCATTTTTTTCTCGCTAGATGGAGCTGGTAACAGCTTTGGTAACAGTAGAGATCGAGCATATTTCAAGGCCCGTATTAGAGAACTATGCTCAGTGGTAAATATTTGGTTAAGACTTTCACGTTCATTCACAAAATGATGGAATAATAAATGAAATCTCTACTTGAGTACCAATCGACTACATTCACAATTTCATCATTTTCTGAATAAAACATCATCTTGATCACAGATCCATGACGAGCGTAGTTCTGTAATACGGGCCTTAGTTTTCAGTCCTGTTTTTTTTTTTTATTAAGTCCTTGTATTGCACAGGCTCACAATTGAAGGAGTGTGATCAAAAAGGGTTTAACTAAATTTTTCACAAAATGACATGAGTATCGTTGGATTCAGCGGGAAATTATCTACAATATTAGTGTCTCAAAATACTGAAATGAGGCTTAAATCTCCAGATTTTTAGTCTAAAAACGGTTTATCTGACACAGGAATACAGTTCGCTTAGCATAAAAACATTATTATATTATATTATATTTTTACAGTAATTTTACGAATTGGGTCTAATTTTTATATTTTAAAATAAAATTTATACATTTTCAAGCAACTGAATCTTACATAAACCTTTACTATTACCTTATAAGCACTCTACATTAAAATGAAGCCAATGAAATTTAAAGTCAATTTTTTCAAAACCATCAATTTGACAGTTAAACCCTTTTTGTTCTCACCCCTTCAATTATGTGACAGCTAGCATATTACTGATCTGTGATTTGGTGTTGATGTACACCAATTCCGGGCCGTACATTCCTGGTAGTATCTCTATCTAGTTTGTGCATTCCTGCCTCCCACGTCAAAGATATTGCATGTACATATTGGATTTATTTAAAAGTTTTTAAATACATTATTATATTGAGTGCTGTTGGGAAGGAAAGTAAAGTAAAATCATTATCTTTATCTGAATATCTTTGAAAATTTAGTGAAGTAATTAAAAATAAACATGACTTTCATACCTAATTGGGAGGAGTTCGAAAAGTCAGCAGAAATGTTGTATCTAAGGGACCCATTGAATACGAGATACAGCATAAAATATTCCCATTCCAAGGGTGTTTTTATCGTAAAAATAACAGATAACAAAAAGGTAACAATAAAACGCATAACTCAAATAATATCAACTCATATAAATAATATATTTTCTGAAAATAATGTCAGTAATGTTATTGTGTCGTTCACTACTATTTCTACACGTAGCGCTTACAGCGAATCTTGACTACCAGTTCCTAAGCAATTTGTAAGAAACTATGCATCATAAGAAAACTTCTTTAGCGATAGAACGAAAGGCAACTGTTTAGGGTAGGGTTGTAATGTGTGAGCTTAACCACACTTTATTGTGTAGTAGTAAGAGAATATTTTGAGTTTATGTTGAGTTTGATATTACTTACAAATAGGCTAGCATTAACACACTTATTAACGTTCACAAGTCATAATCAGAACACAAAAATAATTTAGTGTTTAATATCATTGTGTCACTATTAAAAATGAGATTTTGTATAAAAATAGTATGGTATAGAACAGGAGAATAAAGATGGAGGTATAGTATAACATGGTTTTCTAACCTCTATCAGGTATGTAGTATGTTATCTATAATGTTGGAGTACACAGAAAATTCCTTTACCAACTACTTTACTGACTGATTACTAACTTATACCTGATCAGAGCCCCAAAATTGGCACAAATCTGACATCTCTAAGGTGAATTCTCCAAAAATATTGAAGGGAATGAACATGCATTTTATGTTTTCATGTTTCATGCATTTTGCGTTGACCCTATGTCCAATATCTGACCTGATATGTCTTTGAACTTCTAACAAACCTGATGAATGAATTTTTTTCAGTGTCTTCAGTTCAAAACGGAGATACAGCAAGATGTCAGAAAAATTGATCAGTTTATATCAAATTTAATAAGGCATATGGCATCAAGTGATAATTAGTATATTAAAGAAATACCTATATACCGAACCACAAAAGTTTATTTATAATTTATCTAAGAAAATATTTAAGCATATAATTATATACTAATATAATTAATAAATAATAAGATCATCTAACTAGATATTCAGATAATTGGTAGTGGTTTACATATCTTAAAAAAAAAAAATCAGGTCTGACTATGTGGAAGTTTATCTCATAAACAAAATGAAAGAAGAATATGCAGCTGTCTCAATATATATAGTCTTATTATTTGGATTTAGCAGAATCACACTAGATATAATTTTTTCATTTTGTATTTTAGATAATCAGAGTATATCTGGTCCTAAATTACATTTCAAAACAATACCAAGGAAGTTCTATAAAACCCAGTGAAATAAGCTAAAAAATGGGTCAACCTCCCAAATTTTTTTGCAAAAAACATTTATTTTGGCATTTTTAATGTTGTCTGAAATGTCATAACATCATTTAAGCATCCTTAGATATTTAAGTTCAAAGGTCACAAAATCGTTTTTCACTATCTCCCTTTTGTACCTCTAATTTATTTTGCATGATTTTCATTACTTTATTTTCAAGTAAAATGCTACCCCATTGGTCTTGTATGTTTTCGAGATTCGTTATGATCCTTCATCTAAGAAACGACTTTCTCATAATCCCTTATTTTTCTGGTCTCACCAGAACATCGTCTTTCATCTCGAAAAATCGTTTTTACCCACAAATTATGTAGGCACCAAATTAAGTATCATGTACCTACAAGTTTTTAATCCCTATAACTGAATCAGCCCAAACAATTACGTCAATATCAGTCATTAGGGTCCGTATTACATAACGATGCTCAGTCATCGATCGGTGCTCAAGCAGAGATTTCATTCACTAATTGATCACGTTATGAATAAAATCTCTGCTTGAGCACCGATCGATGTCTGAGGATCGTTCTGTAATTCGGACCTATGTCTTCCACAAAACTTCTCTGTCTACGATATGTATGTGTATATCGTATAGAATATGATACAGTGTTATAGTGTTAGTTTACTACTTTTTGTTTTTCAGAAGTGTTTATTCATATTTTGTATTGTTTATGTACATGACGGTGGCAACGCCCAGTTGTAAACTCTATGCACAGATTAGGTAGAGATACTTCGTATACTCTATGCGCAGCGGGCAGTACCGTAATGTACCCTGTGGTAGCATTTAAATTTATTACAGTGGCAGCACCGGCAATTGTCATCGTTCCCCCACCCATCTGGCTATAAAAAAGGAGTGCTCGGTGTACTACGGATCATTCTCACAGAATACTATATCATTCTTACTCTGGACACGGCCCGATGCGCATGCTGAAGGCCTATATTTTTATAGTTTGCCCGCCATGCCTGACCTGGAACCTATATACATGTAATGTATAGGTTAAGGTTTTTATATTTATTCAATAGTTTATGTGTAAGTAATAATTATAGAAAGTAAAATAAGTTTTTTGAGTAAGTTGTGATAAAATGTAACGTATTAGACTGTTCTGTAATCTTATGTTTATTGGTAACAGTAATGAATACATAAATAATAAACCATGCTCTGCTTCTCGCACTCTTTTTTTATGTTATTAGAGTTAGAATGATGTGACGAGCTAGTCGTTCACCTGACGTTAAGCTACACGGCTGCCCATAACAGAAGTGTCATTTGGAACTCCAAAATATAAAGTTTCGCGTGACACTGCACTGCGCACATCATCCTAAGACATCAGCCCAGTCTGTTAATAAGATTACTCGACTGAGATCAGATCATTAAGTCTCATTTGCCCAGTAATTTCACTAGCTACAGTGGCCCTTCAAAGCGGAACACAGTAGTGCCTGCAGACTGAGACAGAATAACTGGCAAAGCGGCGGTACCTACCTAGACGAACTTTGCAGAAAAGTCCTACCACCTAGTAGTCTCTGTGTGGGAGTCAAGACTTATCGGTAACGAGCCGTAGGTACCTACTCTTTTTTACGTTAAGCATCAGCTTACGTTTGGGTGCAAGATGAAATGTAGCCCATCGCTGCCAGTGTGGTACTGCAGTTAACCTCGGTCATCACGGCCTCTAGGGTTCGAAAAGTGATGGTCCAATATTGCTCCACGCCAGCCTTAACGACTTAATTTACCGGCTTTTGCCACCACCAATTTTGCAGCCATTCTCGAACCGAATGGTCTCCTGCGTGACGATGGTAAGAGACGAAATGACTCTGGTTCCCTTGAAGATGGGGCTACCTATTATAGTGTGGGGATGCTACTTGCTTTGACACTATGGCGCCGTCACATCTTCCCGTGACACATAATTATGATATAATAATCTCGACAGCGGTTACATATTTATATACGTGACCAAGACCAACCATATTTATATACGTTTGGCACAATGATCAACGTTGCTATTCAAAAAGGAAATGCTGCCAGCATGCTGGATACGTTATTTTCGATAGTGGGCTGGAGCATTTGGATAGTTTGTATTATAGGTCATCGCGGCTAGTATAATTGTCTTTTTCTGTCTACGCTAAGTCAAGATGTTTTTTTTTGTAGTAGGCTGTGTATATAGCTTGTGGTATTTGGTAGTAGTTGTTGTATTATAAGGTAGTTAGCTAATAGGATAAAGGCACGAAATCTATTTAATTAAAATATTTTCTGTTTTGGGAAGTTATTTATCATAATGAAGTAGTCGGGTTTTAGCGCATAGAATTAATAAAATTTAGTTTTGGTGGTAGTAGAGATCATTTGTTCGCTCATAATACAATCTATGGTAGAGAAAACCAAATTCTGGCTAAATATATTAGTCGTGTGGAGCTAATCTAAAAAGAAGCGATTGACTCTATTGACTGACGTTTCACTCATAGTGATGTGCAACATGTAATCTACATACAATCACTATCTATATCGATTTTTATTCGCTAATGGGTATTAGCTGATGCGGCATGTGTATAAAACGCCGGACAGTGGACATAAGCCTTCCCCATAAAAATCCACTCCAGATGCTTAATAATAATTATTATTTATTGCAGTAACACTTTACGCATGCCAAAGTTTAAAGTTTCCATTCGTCTCAAACATATACATTTACATGTCTCATATACATTTTAGTACATAAAAAAATAATGCCATAGATTCGGGTCATATTAGAAAAGTTTCTTTGCGCAATTGATTTTTTATAATCTATACAGCATTATCAGTCACGATTCACGATAATAATCGATCAATGGTAGATTAGTTTGACAATCGATAACGTGCATCACTAGCTGTCAAAAATGTTGATAGATGGTTGGAAATGGACATGTTATTTTACTGTCATGCAGTGTGAAACATAAATAAAGCATATAAGTTTTTAATTAAATCATGACTTAATGCTCAGGCCTAAACGTTTATAATGAAATAATACATTCAAAAACATAACTACCACTTAAATATTTGTTTTAATTAATGACATTATGGATGGTTTAATTCACGCGGCATTGGAGGCTGAGGTACTTTCATTTCACATTATTTTTACTTTTCTTCTTTCCATGCGTTGTTATTGCTTTATATATATTTTTAACTTGATATTTGTTTCAATTTTAGGTAATACTTAACCGAGCGAAACATGTGAATACAAACTTATCACAATTTGGTAGTGGTGTCCCAGACCATAAAATGACTTGGACCCACGATAAAATACACCTGGCAGAGTCTGTAGATGAAACGCGAATGAAGTTCCAGCGAAATGCCGTCGGTTCTTCTAAGGCGACCGACAAATTTGATTTATTTAAAAAGCTCCATGAATTGTTCAATGAGTTGAATAGAGATGAATTGTCACAGACACACTATGTAAGTTCAATTAGAATATTTCTTTATAAACTATGAAGATCTATTTTCGATTACAGCAATCCTATACTGTTTCAATATATGAATCTACAGATAACTATTAAAACTATTGGATCAAATGTAAATAACATTTTGTTGATTTCTTTATTACAGCAAGGCCTCAAGACTACATCATATCTGTTAGAAAAGTTGTTGGCAACATATAATCTCAACACATTGATAATTAACCTGTATCCAGGCAACAAAGGTTATTCATTATCATTAAAAATAAATGGCAATACACAAAGTTTAAACCCACCCGATGGACATGTAAGTTGTTTAAAATATGACTAAAATATTATCATTTTTTTTTATATTATGCTGGTAAATTTGAATAACTAACTAACTTTTTATTTATAGAGTGCCTGTACACATTAATGTTTTTGTTAAATTAATACATTATTTTAATATCATGGACTAACCAGCAATAATAAAATAAGTGTTTCTAAATTTGTTGATTACAATAATATATTAAAGGCTATCTGCAGTTGTTTTACCTATATAACCATTTTCTCGCTAGAATTTTAGATCTTCAGAATAAATTCTAGATTGCTCTTGGTAGTATTAGCAATCTCTGTGTGCACAAACAACCAGATAATATTTCACATTTATATCTTATTAAGAAAGATAATAAATAACTAGTAAAAATAAACTTTGTCACTCATTTGTCATCAGCCCAATACATTCCAGCTGCTGGTACACAGGCCTTCTATCACATAGAGAGAGTGTGGGCTGTAGTAATAACACACTACATATTATTAAAAAAAAAGTAAATATTTATTTACTTGAAACAAATTTTGCCTTAAAATATTGTTGTAACTACCTGCTGCATGCAGATTAACGCACACAAATTATAGTTTAATAAAAATGTCCTCCTATAGTCTTCCCTTCATACCAAATTTCATAAAAATTACTTAAGCGGGTTAGACATGAAAAGTAATAAACAAAAAGGATTTACTTTCATGTGTATAATATTATTTATTTAATGTTCTGCTATTTACTAAACAGTAACATTTGTGTAGACTGAGTTTATTTTGGCTGGTTTATATTAGTAATTAAACAAAACCATTCCGTTTTTTATTAAGTTTATTTTTACAAATATTTATGAATTTAGTCAAATAAATGTTCATAATATTATCAGGTATCAACTCAAGATGAGGCTTTAATAGAGACACCAAGATGGCCATATGAGGAGGAGGAATTGCTTAGTTACATAGATAATGAAGAGTTACCTGTTATATTATTGGATCTGCTGGAGTCGGAGCATTCATGTTTGTTTTATTCAGGATGCATTATTGCACAAATAAGGGACTACAGACAAGCCTATCCAAGTTTTGTTTGTGATACTCATCATGTACTTTTAAGGCCTACAAATCAGGTATGTTATTATTTAGTGCTAATATTTTGTCAATAAGTAATTAGTAACTCAAAAGTAAGTAGAATAAAATATGTAAGTGCATAAGTAAATAATGTAAGTACGTAAGTAAATAATATACTGAGTTAGGTAGGTATTTTATACTTTCTATTTAGTGGTATGATATTTGAAAATTAATTCTGTTTGTTGGTAAGCACATGACTTTATAAAAACACTACTGAATCAATTTGGCTAGTTCTAAGATGTTCATAATGCTTGCCTCTTTTCTTGAATGTTAAGATGCAAAATTAGGAGATCCGCAGGAAGTCAAGGTCACCAACATAGCTTTTAAAATTAGGATGTTTAAAAGTAATGGGCAGTCCACATCGCATGCAGAACTGACAGTAGATGAGGAATTAAATTTGAACCGAATGAACCCGAAGACACACAGTGTAGGCCTGCCCCCACTTGGTAGACCAAATTTTTTTAAAGAAAATTTAAAGGTTTTATGTCTCACTAATTCTATTTTTTTTGTTTTGGCTCCACACTTTTGTTGTGTTTAGCCAGTGTCAAGTAATTTATAATTTCTCAAGTTAATGATATTTCATTTATATAGTTAAGTCAAGTCACAATCCAAGTTATCAAGTCAAGTCATAGTTTAGTCTAAGTCATGCTCCTAGTAAAGTGGTGGCAACTTTACCAGAAGCTACTATGGAGTTTTGGAAACAACAAAAAGAAATGATTCACCATCATTATACCACTTTCCGACACTTATGCCTGTAATCCAGCACTTAAGAATAAAACGCCACCTACATTATGCACTAACACTGAAAATAACACAAGTTTTGGAAAATAATACAGTGCGTTGACGCGATCTTTCTCGTTTTCTCTCCAAAACTCCCACTAATTCTATTGTATCCTCATTAGTGTCATTTCTCATCATGTGTAATTTTGTATACTGTATAGCTTGGTTTGTAGACCATATCCTTTAAGGGTGTGTTTAGACAGGTCTTATAGACTGTTGTTTAAGCGTAACATTATCTAGTTATTATTTTATTATCAAGCTAATTAAATATTTTTGAAAATTTAAAAATTTCCCTGAATATTTTGGACTTACTTCAACCACTTATTTCTGAAAGTGCAGGTATTAACTAATAGGATTTTTTTATTTTCATTGCATAAAAGAAACCACAATAACTGTACTGACTGACACTTAAATTTAATCTGATATTGATATAAAAAGTGGGTAATAATATTTTTCTATGAAGCCGGGCATAGTGGTCATGAATACCTTTCGATGTCGCGTTGCTGTCACGACTGTACACACACATATTCCATTCCATATTAAAAAATAAAATAAAATTGGAAATCTTAGCCAACAAAAAATATTTTGTTTTGAAATGACCAGTACTGCAGGACAGCAAGACCTATTAAAATTATCATTATGTTAGTGAACAAAGTTCATACCAACAATACGCAAGAAGAGGTAAACCGTACAAGCGTTTTTTGGTGGGCTACTAATTTTGCGTAACCGTCATTTTGCGTATAATGTCATTTTTGCGTATGTAGCATTATGCGTAGCATAATGTAGCATATAGCGTACATTCTATCGGTATTAGGCACTTGTTGACTATGTAGACTAGAGTCTGTGCAAAAAGAGAAGCGCCGTAGGAATTGAGGTCGCGCGTGTGCTTTTTTACTACTTTTGTTATGCTGACAACACTGCTCTGTCATCGCCAGTACGACTTAAAGTATTTGGTACTTTGCAAACGTCGTAGGCTTTTATCAACATTATTCATGTAAGATAGTGGCTATCAACGTTTTAAGTTTGACAAGCTCCCATTGAGCATGGCTTTTCTACACTAGCACCTACTGATGAGGTGAACTACATTGCGCATCCAGACTTTATAATAAAAAATAAAACATGGAGTAATTTTATAATTATATTTATATTATCATAATACACAGTAACAATTGGTCAATTATAGAAAATTATTTAATTAGTACCGTAATCAAAGTCTGAATCTAAACCAGATATGTCTGAAGTAGCTTTGGAGCATTTATTCTCCGACACATCTGTTTAATCTTCGGATTCCGATTCCTTTATATTTTCAATAAATTCTTGTAAATTGTTAATTAAATGATCAAACAATAATTTATCGAGTCCAAGTTGACAATTGACAGTTGCGTGACGAGACAGATGACAGCTGGATTGGTTTGCCATATAAAAACTATTGTTAGTTCACCGTAACGCCACGACGGTTCTCTTTTTGCAGACTCTAAGTAGACGTGTCTTTTGGCGTATCTTATTATAATACATATGATACAATAAGCATAACTTATTGTATCTTATCCTATAGCTATCAACAAAAGCTGAACAATATGAATTGTCGTTTCGCGCTTGTTGGCGTCTAGGTCATAGGCGTAAATGTGTGATTATGTATTATCTCTTAAAAATCTCTATAATATCTGAATTAACATTTAAATAACACAAGATTATCATGTTTTATTTTCATCGGTATTAAAAGTAACTAAAACCACGGTTTTCATAGTCATCTGTAAATTTTCAGAGCATAATAACAGATGCAATGTGTATTGGTGGTAAATGTGGTGGGGCGGGAGAAGAGAGGGGTGCATTAGAAGCTGTTGAGGCAGCGTTAGTACATGCAACTGCTCCTCCATTATGTCTAGACCCTCGGCCCGCAGTTGGCTTGTTGGCAGCGAGATTACATGCAGCGCCACGACTTTTCAATACACCCCGGATACGGAGGCAAGCAAGAAGATATTCACAGGTCAGTGTATTTTGACGAGAATGTTATAAAAATGCTTTTAAGTTTTTGAACTTGCATGAAATTGTTTTCATGTTAAAGAATGACGTGACGAGCTTGCATACTGCTTGGCGGCAGAATAACTGGCAAAGCGGTGGTACCTACCTAGACGAACTTTCCAGAAAAGTCCTACCACCTAGTATAAAGTATTTAGTAGTATATATAGTAGTATAAGTATTTGCTTGTAAGGCAAACACAGCGTGCTAGTTAATGTTGCCAATTACGAAAAAAAAAGAATCACCAAATTTAATAAAATAATTAGGGACTAAAGATTAAATCCACTAGTGAATACACACGTCATTTTGCTTATGTAGTAGTAAAACCCCGTATTGTATTTACTGCATACCTAGTAACTAGATGAATTATTTTGCTCTGTAGTTTGTATATTCATTCCTATCACATTTCTTAAATAGCTCCGTGCAATACTACTGTAACACTATATCGGTCATTATTACATAATAAATACTTTTATAATTCCTATTCAGTCTGATGACACCAAGTAAGTAATATTTATTATCCTAAGCTAAAACCTTGGTTCTAATATAAAGCTTTTTTATAGGTGGCAATTAATAGAAAAAGGAAATTAGATCAGTTTACACATCACCATGGATTGGAGCTGCTTGATTTAATACATCGCCAGAGAGCTAAAAATAGCAGGCAATCTGTACCTCATACTAGGTTAACTTCCAAGTATCCTAAAAAACCACCAGAGGTAAGCAATTATTATTACTAGGCCATTGACATTGACATTTTCCTGAAACGTCCACGTCCACTGCTGAACATAGAAGGCTCCTATCGCCGTTAAAAGTGGCATAGAATGCCATTTTTAACCTGATCTACAAAGATTTATATTTCCTTAAAGTTTTAGCAACCTATGGCATTTCAACCTTCACACCAAAAAATTTTTTTGCAGTCACAAGAATGTTTTTGCAGTCACTGGGCATGCGACCATGTATGCCCAGTGACTGCAAATTTTATTCTTTGGTGTAGTTTACACTTGAAAATCCATTCCACAATATCTTTTGTCTTTTGCATCAGTAGAGTCTCATCTAGGCCCTGCCAAATGATTAATTGTGTGGACCTTCAGTGGTTTTAAAATGCTGAAGAAATCCACCATATTCTAGACTCTAATACTACTTTGCGCTGGATCAGTAGAGTACCTGTAGATTACGTTTTGAACGTATTAACTGACGAATGATGTTTTATTGCAGGTGTTCAAAGTAATAGAGCCGCCCAAAATGGATCCTTTGCCCCTTGGACCGCCATCCGAGCCTAGTGGCCCTCTTCGTCTAGCGCGGGCTTACGAGCGTCCGCGACCAACCCCCGACTGCCAACCGCAACTAGTAGAAGAATACATACTGGAAACAGAGAAGTCCCCTCCTCAACCAGGCACTGGATGCTTCCATATAAAGCTGTCAATACTCCAGAGGCCGTCTGATCAAGAGTTTCTCGGAGAGCTATATGTGGATAGAGATCATGTGGAAGGAGAGAAGAATGGCGCGGCGTGTAGATTTTCTCTAGGTATAGGTTGCATTTTTTATTCAATGTTAATTAGGTAATTAGCGCTTAGATGAAAACCATGGGGACAGATAAATGCAAAAAACTTGAAAATGCCACAGATATTTTCTACTAGAAATGCTCGAAGTTACTTGTGTTTGATGTTTTCCCAAGAAAACCTTGATCTCGATGGTATTAGCAGTCTGTATTCAAGATAGCATCCAAATTATCTTAGCTGTTTTAGCGTAATAGCCACATAAACAAATCATACAAAAACTAACACATGGTTTCGCTTTTATGTATTAGGAGTTGGTAGGTAGAGAGATAATCCATGCTTGTTTGATTTGTTACAGGGACAAGATTACACGCCAACAAATACATTCAACAGTTCACGGAGATATTTACAGAGGAGGGTAGGAAATCAGTAAGAATAAAGCACATAGTGCCTGGCCAGTTGCCAAGGGTATCATTTACCGGTGGCATGAGAGAATTGGTGAGACAAGTAAATTATCAACTTCCAGTGTCTTCTAATATTTAGGGGCTTCTTACTAACCAGTGCGATGTCAAGCTTCCTTGAATGATTTATTTTAATATGATTACCGATTGCTACTGCTAGTGTTTTCAATAAGATTTATACTTCAAAAAGTAACACATATTTTCTTATCTGATAATTTAATATCTAAGCTGTTAATTGTGGCTCATATATTTTTGAGTTTAACTCATTATAAAAAGCCATGATCACTTTTATTACCCGTAAAAGTAAGACGGAATGTAAATAAAGCTCTTGACACTAAAGCAAGGAAGGTTGGCTTTATAATTTTACTTTGAATTTTTGTTATATTATTTCATTTAAATATGCTCAGAACTTGTATGTTTATTGCAACTTTGAGCCTGTATTAATACGTTAAAATTTCAATTGCAGGGCCAGCAAATGTTGCTGCAACAAAGAAACGCCGCTGCGGCCGCCGCCGCCGCCGCAGCGAGCACTTCGGCCGTACAGTCGCATGCAAACACTGCGCCTGTCGTGTGAGTATACTACTATTATTATAATGTTAAAATGTAGCTTCTTTATCTTTATGAATATTATAAATGCAAGCTATTCTCGTCCTTATTAACCAGCATCAGCTTTGTCTTATCAAGTGCTGCTTTATAGAAACAAATGAGACTGAAGGGTTGATGTATCCTCTAAAGCGGTAACACTCAGTTGTAGCCTTTATAACTGTTACTTTATTTTTAACGGTTATAATGCCCGTATTACAGGATAAGTCACGAGTTGGTGCTCAAGTCGATACAAAAAAATTACCATTCTATTAGCGAAATTTCGTCTTCAGTGCCGATCGATGGCTAATTCGTCGTTTTATAATACGGGTCTAAATACCGCAGCGAATATTAAAGTTTAATATCAAAGTTTTGGTCATTGCTTTCAAATAGTAGTTGTTACATCAGAAGCCTTCGGGCTGTTAAGAATGTCCGAAAGCAGTACTGGCCACATGCCTGTAGTCTAGGCCAAGAGTAGGCCTTACATAGCCTACTTATCTTTTATCGCGGGGAATGTCGCGGGACAACGCAAAACGCAAGTGAACTACATCACTGTATACACACGAAGGTCGTAATTGTCCAAGCCAGTTCCTAATTCAGACAGTGTGGCGCCGCCTTCGGCTATATTGTCATGTAATATTCGGGTGTGATATAGTCAAATGGTACATCGTCCTCCTGAATGTTCACGAATTAAAGATCTGTGAAACAGCTGGGATATATCGTGTTTTATTCACAGGTCGTATAAAAAAAGCTCATTTGAAGACATTATTTCAGAACGTCAGCGATAGCGGCGACATCGAATACTCACAGTACTCGACCGTTACCGATACTGGTTGGTATATTTGTAACTTAAATACACATATTTGACAGCCTCTGTGGTGTGGTGGTTGAGCAGGCTCATATCCCGGCGGGTTCGATTCCCGTGACAGGACAAGTATTTGTGTACAGAAAAACAAGCGCAAATACTTGTTCTGAATCTGAGTGTGGGACCATGGACCGCGTAGTTCTTGGGTCCAGGGGGACACAGGGAATCCTAGTTAGGGTCCGGGATCTATGTATGTGATCGTTGGGCGTTATTATTATTATTATTAAATACATAGCACTAAAACATTTGACACTTTTGAAACTATGTGATCAAACGTTACATATTTTGGTATTTAAGAAAACATTGAACAAGATCCTAGATGTCTTTAAAAAATTTCAAGTTATATATTAAAGAAATAGTTAAAATATTGACCACACCTTTTCTACATACATATCGCTCAAGTTAACAAATCATCCTACAGAATGTCGAAAGGAAGATTATTGTAGATTTATTATAATTTTAATTCATCCTTAGCAGTATTTATGTCTAAATTACATCTCATTGCATGCTCAAAATAATTAGTAAAAATTCACATATTGTAACGATTTATTTTTCCTAGCAGGCGCAGTTACAGCAAGTTCAACAAGTCCAGCAAGTTGGGACGGTCAGCAACGTGGGTAACGTTGTCACTAACGTGGGTAACGTTGTCACAAACGTGGGTAACGTTGTCACTAACGTGGGTAACGTTGTCACAAACGTGGGTAACGTCACGAATGTGGGTAACGTCATCACGAATGTTGGCAACGTAGTTGGTAACGTTGGGGTGGTAGGCAACGTTGGCACCGTTGTGGGGAATGTGGTGGGAGCGGTGGCGACGACTCCCGACGCGTTAAAACAGCAACCATCGCCCAGTACGCCGAGATTATCGCCTCAGGTAAGTTACATTGTTTATTACATTGTATTCTGGGTGTTATATTGTATTCTATGGTCCGTATTATAGAACGATGCTCAGTCATCGATCGGTGCTCAAGCAGAGATTTCATTCATAAAGAGATCAATTAGTAAATGAAATCTCTGCTTGAGCACCGATTAATGACTGAGCATCGTTCTGTAATATGGACCTTAGTATGTATTTACAAACAAAAAGTATATAAGTATTGCATCAGTTATCTGGTTCCCATTGTACAAACTGGTTAGTTTGGGGCTAGATGGCTATGTGTGAAATGTCCACACATATTATTATTATATTATTATTTGATCTATGTCACTGTAATATATTTGGTTTTCTCAAAATATCAAAAAGGTAAATAGGATTTGAACCTTTTATGATGACATAAACGGATCGATATTATTTATTATGAAATATTATGGTTATTTCATATGAAAGCGCAAATACTTGTTCTGAGTCTGGGTGTTGTGGGACCATAGTCCTCGTAGTTCCTGGATCCCTAGGGAATCCTAGTTAGGGTCCAGAACTATGTATGTGACCATTGGGCGTTATTATTATTATATCAAAACAATACGTGCAATTAACAAGTAATACTAAATTAACAGTGATTTCGACAAAACGTTGCCTATATAAAATTAGGTGAAGATGGGCGTTTTTATGGTTCTTTGTAACACTACGCCGTAGTAGCATATTTTAAAGTACTGTACAAATCACATGATTGTACATGACCCAGTTGTTGGATTGCCTAACTTTAGAGCCACAATGTTTTGGCACTGTATGCGTAATATGCTCACTTAATGCTTTGATTTCTAGGAAAAAAAATGCCCTATTATAGTCACAAGTGCCAAATAATACTGTAATAATAATAATAATAAAAGAAACCCGCTGACAACTTCAAACGTCTTGTTGTTTTATCAAATTTTATATATTTATTTTAAATACTTTACAACATTTTATTGCACATGAATGAAACGCAAATATACTTTCTACAGTTTTATTAACGATTTTAACGACCAAAAGGATTTTTACATTTATTGTTTCGTAGAAATGGCAAATTTTCTCGTAGTGACATTGTCAACAAGAAGTGTCAACAACATTAAATTCCACCACAACAGTGATGATATTACGATCAAAGACGAAAACAGCGGATAACAAATGCGCACGACTTCCACCTCTGCCTGTCTCGTCATCTCCGAGTTCTTCGTCGGGCGATGAGTACGCTACTCCGCCCGACACCACTGCGTCGAGCGACGATGATGGGCTACCGTCTCCTCCGCCGCCGCCACCACCTGCGCGACGTGGGCGACCACCGCTGCCGGCACGCTTGGGGCCTGTGGGGCAACCTGCTCCGCGCCCGGCCCCCGCTACCGGTGGTGTAGTGCGCCGCATGCGATGGACTCAAACAATGAACGAGAACTGCATGCGGGCATATTATGGGGCTACAGAGGGGGGAAGCAGCCTGACTGCGTACCGAGATAGGATGTTGTCTCTGTTTCAGGAGCTTGAGCCATCCATCTCCGTATCCGCCCAACGACTGTCGGATCAAGTGCGGGCTATTCATCGGTGTAAGCTGTTGGACCAGTCTGCGCTTGATCGGTTGCGCCTGGAGACGCTGCCTATTCCCGCTACTTCTCCGTCGCCGCGGGTCCTGTCTGCTGCGCTGCCGGATCCGGGACCAATTGTGGGCCCGCCACTGGTGACGCCGCTGGGAGGTCCCGTGATTGATGGGGAGGAAAGTGTGAGTGACAGCGTAAGTACCCAGGTGAATGAGCAATTGAGGAGCGCTTTGGAGGACGCGATTTTGCGGTATCGGTCCACGCCTACCTCTAGGCCGCGGCTACCACGTTTGCCGACAAATAGACGAAACCTAGTGCTAATGGGAGCCCTGAACACTTTGCTAGGTCCGTACTTACGGACTAGCGAAGACTTAGTTGATACGCACTCGATATTGTACTGCGGGGCCATCGCGGTATGTCGCGTGGCTCGTGTCAAGTTTCCGGACACTGACCGAGCACCGCGACCCGCTGACGGTGCTCCTGCATGGCAGGTGCGGATCGAGAAGCGTATCACTACATTCAGGACTCTCATAGCGAAGCTGGTCTGCTTCAGTCGGGGCAATCATCGTCCCCGCGTCATGCGTTTTGTGACCCAGGCCTTCGCTGGGACCGGTATCAGGCCCCAGGATTATATGGCTTGCGTCACGGAGCGCATCGACTTCCTGAAGCAGAAAGTCTATGCGTGGGCAAGTCGTATTCGCCGCTACAGAGAACGCGTGGATAGGTACCAGATGAATCGCCTTTTCCAAAGTGACCAAAGGAAGGTGTACCGGGACTGGGAGGGAACCGGCCAACGTGTGGTCGACGGCCAGCTACCAGATGCAAACGTCATGAACGAATTTTGGCGAAGCATCTGGTCGGTGCCCGTCGACCACTCGGAGGGTGATTGGATACGTGTTGTCAAACATGTGTGTGAGCCGATCGAGTCCATGGGGTCTATTACTATAGACCCTGAAGACATAAGTTGTGCGATCCGTACAGCCCAGAACTGGAAAAGTCCTGGACCTGATGGATTGCACAACTTCTGGATAAAATGGATTCGGTGCTCATACCCGTGTTTGGCAATACAATTCCAAGAAGCCCTCGAAGCTGGTTCGCTCCCAAAATTCATGACAACCGGTATCACCTTCTTGCTCCATAAGTCCGGTAGTACCATGGAAGCGAAAAATTACAGACCCATTACGTGCTTGCCTACGCTGTACAAGCTCCTTACATCCATTCTGAGAACAAAAATTAACTCGCATATTACAGCGAACAATATTTTGGCCTCTGCTCAGAATGGATGTAGGGTTGGGTCCCGTGGTACTAAGGAGCTCCTCCTCATCGACACGGCCATCTGCCAGCAAGTCCGGCGGAACAGAGGGGCTCTCTCTACTGCCTGGATTGACTATAAAAAGGCCTATGATTCGGTGCCTCATTCGTGGCTGAAGAGGGTATTAGAGTTGTATAAAATAAATGCAACTCTAAGATCCTTTTTAAGTGCATGCATGGGGCAGTGGACCACAGTCCTTCGTCCACCAGGTGGGGAGACAGCGTTTCTGACCCGCAGAACTTCATAAGGATAGAGCGAGGTATATTCCAGGGTGACAGTCTGAGCCCATTGTGGTTTTGTCTAGCGTTGAATCCTCTCAGCACTTTGCTGGGGGATTCAGGGCTAGGCTATCGGCTTCGGAGAGGGGGTGAGATCATATCTCATCTACTGTACATGGATGACCTCAAGCTGTTCGCACCGCAACGCCCACAATTGATGAAGTTGTTAAAAATCACTGAGAATTTTAGCAACTCTATCAAGATGGAGTTCGGTGTTGATAAGTGTGCGGTTATGCATGTACATGGAGGGAAAGTTGTTAATTCCACGAATTTGCAACTTTCCGAGACAATGACTCTCAGGTCTCTCTCCGAGTCCGAAACCTACAAGTATCTTGGTATGTCAGAGTCGTTAGGTATTTCGGTAGGGGACGTTAAGCAATCGGTGAAAGAGCGCTTCTTTTGCCGCCTGACAAAAGTACTCAACAGTCTTTTGTCAGGTGGCAACAAGGCGCGCGCCTTCAACGCCTGGGTGATGCCCTTACTGATGTACTCCTTTGGCATACTAAGGTGGACTCAGACCGAGCTGGACGCCCTGGATAGGAAGGTCCGTCAAGTACTTACATCACATCGCATGCTTCACCCGCGCTCGTCTGTTATGAGACTATACATTCCGCGGAAATGGGGGGGTCGAGGCTTTTTAAACGCTAAAAACCTCCATAACCGGGAAATGTATAGTCTCCGGGAGTATTTCCTCAGCAACGAGTGTGGGATGCATCGCGATGTGGTGGCAGTTGACAAGGGCCTTACGCCGCTCTCCTTGGCGAATGAGAACTGGCGTAAACCGGTGGTACTTAGCACCGATGACCGTAGGGACGTATGGAAGGGTAAGGAGCTGCATGGGCGGTTCTATCGGGCCTTGACAGGGCCCGATGTGGACCTTCATGCATCGGTGAACTGGCTGCGTTTCGGCGACCTATTCGGGGAAACCGAGGGTTTTGTCTGTGCAATTGCAGACGAAGTTATCAAGACGAACAACTACCGGAAATATATCATGAAGGACGGTACGGTCGACATATGTCGGGCATGCCGCCGTCCCGGAGAATCTCTCCGACATATCATTTCCGGTTGTTCTCATCTTGCTAACGGAGAGTACTTACACAGACATAACCTAGTAGCCAGGATCATCCATCAGCAGCTTGCCCTTCAATACGGCCTTGTCGAGTCCGAGGTGCCGTACTACAAGTACACACCGGGGCCGGTTCTCGAAAATGGCCGTGCATTGCTCTATTGGGATCGCTCTATCATCACGGACAGGACTATTGTAGCTAATAAGCCTGATATCGTGCTGATAGACCGGTCCCAACGCCGTGCAGTGCTCGTTGACATCGCTATCCCACATGACGAGAACCTCGTGAAAGCTGAGAAGGACAAACTCAGCAAGTACCTTGACTTAGCTCACGAGGTAACCGCCATGTGGAGTGTTGACTCAACGAGCATTGTTCCGATAGTTGTTTCGGCGAACGGACTTATAGCGAAGAGCCTCGACCAACACCTCGAGAGGCTCTCGTTAGACGGTTGGATCAAGGGTCAGATTCAGAAGGCAGTACTTCTTGACACAGCACGTATTGTCAGGAGGTTCCTCACTCTGGAGCCCTAACCACCGGTAGCTTGGGCCTTGCCCCGCTGCTGGCGGCACACTAGGTTTAGGTTTTTTATTGTATTTTTGTAATGTTACTTTTATAGAAATATTGTAAAAAACTTAAATTTAAGATTGTAAAATAAATAAATGAATAATAATAATAATAAGTATATTTTATTTCCAACTAAGCATACAACAATCTTAACCTAAGTTGGTTAGCTATTAATACTAGTGAAATAAGATTAAATACACATAATTATACATTTTGAGAACCATACTTAGGAGTGTCGTCAGTGACCGTACTATGATGCCCTGTGTTACAGGCACTAAGATACTACTGTTAATAGATAATACTGTTAAATTATTCCAGTAAATTTAATAGAATGTTTCTTTACAGGCGTCAACGAATCAACTCCTAGCACAGCAGCTAACAAATCCGCCGCAGCCATTGAATACACAGAAAATGCAATCCGCAATTATACACATACAGCATCCACTCATGTCTAGTGCTGGCCCTTCACAGGTGAGGACATGATATCAAGTAAGATTGATCTATTTAACGAGCGAGCGCGAAGCGTCTCCTCTTCAGCTTGGGCAAAAATGATTTCCTATATCCGGCTGTTATGCTCCTCTAGAGGGCCCCAATATTACTAACAGAATTGTTAATCGATTGTAATAGAACCGCAGCCGAATGGCAGCTTTTAGGTGTTTTCACATTCCAATATGGCCAGCTGCAGTATGGTTACAGTTACGTTGAGTTGCGGTTGCGGCCAACGATCGATTGAAACTAAAAGTTGCATTCTGCTACTCGATCGAACGTGAACGCAACGCAACTCTATTCTTTTATATTTAACGTACGTTTAAGTTATATCTATATATATACAGGGTGTAACAAAAACCCTGTTAAATAAATGAAGTATGTGTACAGATCATTACAAGTAGTCATATAAAAATGTCTAACAATACCTAAGTTATACGTATCTGAAGTTACACGCAGTATCTAAACACTAAAAAATAATACCATTTCCCAAAAATGTTTGTGCCACAAGCCGTGCCTATTTTATAGCTAAGTAACTAAGGTAAGAACAAACGCGGAACCGACAAACGGGGGCCGCCTTTGTCGGCTCTTTTGTAGGATGCCGCTCCTGCACCTGTGTGCCTACGGGGAAATGGGGTGCGCGGGCGGCGCGGCATCACTCGGCATAGGCGCGGCGCGGCCCGCGGCTTACACTCAGTCGCACGTGCTCTCTCATGCAATTTAGTCGTTTCCAGTTTGATCGTCGCGAATTTAGTGTCGAGTGTGATGTCGTATTCTAACGATGAATACTACAATATGTTAATGTGCCTTGGTAGAAGCATTTTGATTGATTGACTGAACATGAAAATCACCTACCGGCAGATGTGTTTTTGAAAACTCTTTTAAGAGCTAAAAATTACGTACCTATCTTGTTTCTTGACAATACAAAATCACACGTGAATTCGATTGTTTAGCCTTTGCTTGACGTAAAATGATTAGAATATGTCAGTGTGGCAGAACGGCGCGCAGCACTTGTGTGCTTACCACTATTGTTCAGAGACCTTGTACGTCATTAAGTTACGGTCTCGCAATCTACAACGTTGTGGTATGTGGAATAGGGTATAGGGCACATAATCGTATGGAAAACGCATAAGAAGTAATCTGTGGAATGGCCTCTAGTTCCGTCGCAGTAGGTATGCGCGGTGAATAGACTTAGCGTACCATGGAGGGCGGTGCGGGGTGCGGGCAACAGGCAGCAGGCTGCGTCGGTGGTGCAAGTACCTATGTTGTCAATATCTGAGGTCGTAAACATTTTTAGTGACGGCATAAAAGGTTTTAATAAAAAGCATACGTAAGTTTTGTATGTCTCGTATTTAAATAGAACTAGTATTACTACAACCTTGAGTTGACACTGGATACGCAGATCGCGGATATAACAGGGTTTTTGTTACTCCCTGTATATATATAAAAGAAAGTCGTGTTACTTACAATATTTATAACTCAAGAATGGCTGCACCGTTTTTGTTGAAAATTGGTGGCGAGGTACCTTAGAACCAAGAGACGAACATAGGTTACTTTTTATCCCGTTCCACTGCGTTTTAATAAATCACCCGTGCGAAGCCGGGGCGGGTCAACTAGTATAATATTGAAAGGCTTTTTAGTGATTGGTATTTAACTTACTTAGTAGCGACTTTGTACGTTGACACGCTTAATGCTTTTAGCGCAACGGTTCTGCAGTCCAACTGCGTTTCGGCTTACGTTTCGTTTCAGATTGATTAACATTGGTTTACATTTATGACTAGTGGAATGGCTTTTTGGGTTATGATCGATCGGCGGTCGGAATCGAAGTGAAAGATAGAAGATAGCTTAACGTTGTACATTAGCAGAATTGGCTACCAGGCCGCATATCTCAATCGAATCTTGTGAATTTTTGGGAAATGGTTCGATAAATAGTATTAAAGTTTTTTTTTTGATCCAGTTTATGGAAGTTTTGAAAACGTAAAAAATAGTTTGTTCGTTTGTTTAAGCAATACAAAGACAGACTCGGGACGTCTACAGCTCACAGATTAGGCGGTTTAAGTACAATAAGTAGCTTGGTTTACTCGACCAGTTCACGAAAAATGTCGCATTAGAAGAGGTAATAAATAAAAATTAGAAAGAGAGGCAACTTTAACAAAATTTTTACCACGCACGGGGGTGCGAACTGAATAGCACTTTATCACATCGTAGCAAGAGTTTCAATTTATTTGAATATATTTTTGCAGAGTGAGAGAGAATATCTCTCTCACTATGAGCGATACACTGGTATATATGGTACCCAATAGAGTATACTCAATAGAGTATACCAGTGTATCGCTCATAGTGAAGCTAAACCATAAGCTCTTAACGGTGGGCTAATTTAAGTAAAGTTCGCTGCGGTAATTATTGGGATGGGTGACCGCTACGAAACGTTATGGAAACGTTCCGTGGTTATAGTGACCTATTTTTCAGGTACAAAACATCCAATACACGAATACAACGACGACGCAGCAGAAGGCGACTATAACGAAGCCGCGGACAACGAATCCCGCGATCAGCGCACTGGTCACCAGTCTCATGAACTCTGCGCAACAGTTCCAGCAAGGTACCACCTCTTCCTTTGCCATTTAACTTATTAACTTGTGAGTTGGAAATATATACCAATCTGTCTGCTATATTATTTTCTACGATCTTGTCATCCATATACAACGTGCGTAGTTTACGTATTAGACAACTGTTTCAAGATAACTGGAGTTCTTTTTCTTAATAAATTTATTTAGATCAGATTGTGAATATTTATTTGGATGTAGTGGTAGTCCTTACTATACAAGGTGGAATTTAATTTGTTCTTTTCCATTAATGTATGTATTCAGTCCATGCTATAAAATGCTCCCATATAACTAAATAAAAAAAGTACTTATGAAATAAAACTTAAATCTAGGTATTATCAAATTTAAATTCTAAAGAAAAGCCTTGTGGAAACAAAGCAGGTGTTTTATTGCCTACAAAACATTTACAAAGCACTCAGCTGGTGCCCGCGCTATGTGTACCGTTAAATAGACATTTCGGCTGTCATGCAGTTATTAAAAAATATAAGAGGCACTAAGCACTAACAGAATCTTTTTTTTTTCGATTGGACCTTGTACGAATATTCTATAGCATGGTCTGAGTACATAAATTTAAGGAAAAGAGTGAATTAAATGCCACCTTGTATAAAAAAAGGACATTTTATAATTTATTTATTTTATTTTTGTTTTTAACTGCGGTGGAATTCTATGATTCCTTTATTTTGGATACACTTAAGCCCGTCTGTACTAAAGATTGACAGTTAGCACTTATTCCTCCACGACTATACCTACTGTAATACATATGGGTATGTCACAGAGGAATAAGTGCGAACTTAGGAGCTGTGAAATTTTGTACTGATTGTCATTACATTTTTAAAGCATCCGTCTTATTGGTTGTATATTTCCACAGCGGCAGCAAACCAAAACGCTGCGAAAGCGGCAGTTAGTACAGCTAACAGTAACGCGACGATACTAAACCTGCTGAACAGTGCGCCGGCGGCCATGACACATGCGACGACCAACGCAGAGACGATAGATGCACACAAACTGCTAGGACGGGTGTCGATAGCTGGCGCGAGGCTTATAGCCACAACGGCTACGCACACGCTGCCAACCTACACTCCTCAGGTATGCATCTAATTATGGAACTTAATTCACAAACACGCCAGCCATTTCGAAAAAAATCCTTTGAAAGGCTCATCGACATAAAATTAAAATGGTGTTGAATACGATTCGTTATTGCGTGCGACTTTCCACGCGTGGTATCAAGATTATTTATTAGTGCTACACCTATGTTTGACCTATGCCAAAACCATGCCAAAATTCATCAAAGTCCGTTCAATGCTAACAACGTGTAAAAAAACGCGAGCATGGCCGCGGGAAGAAGTCTGTTTAAGTTAAATTCCTGTCCATCCTAAGGTAGCCTGGAAGAAATCGCTTAATGCGCCCTAAGGCCGCCCTTGGTTCTACCATTTTTGTAAGTTTTTTTTTAAGGTGCATTTTTATGTATTAGTTGGTCTTCAATAAAGTATTATTGTAAGAAGCTCTAGTATCATAATTAAACAAAGCCAATAACAATTGCGAATAGTTTAGCTATCTGTCAGTGTCAGAATTTTCAGAATCAGTTCAGTAGTTTCGGAAATTAGCCCGTTCAAATATACAATCCAATTATAAGTGTTGATTAAAGTTTTCATGTCACGTACAATCTATAGCAAAATTAACGATTTCTCAGCAGGGCGTGACGAGCGTACAAGTAATGAGTGGATACGCGCGTGACAACGAACAAACAAACGTGTCAAGTAGTGAAAGTGCACTGCTTGAAAGGTTAATGGGTCCCGAAACTGCTTCTGCGTCCTCATCGCAACCGCAATCGGTTTGTCATGTTCAGGTAAACTACACGCTGATATGGTAGTATCTTTTGTTTATCTAAATATTTATAAATAAATATTTGTGGATATTTCACAAAGCGGCATCTAGCACCAAACTAAGTAAAAAATAAATAAAAAACACGCTTAAAACAAGAAAAGCTACCAGATAACTCATAGAATACTGAGATACTTTTTGTTTGTAAATATATACACATATATATAAATAAAGCGACACAGACACATAACAAACACGTATGTTAATCACACAAATGTTTGTCCTAGGTGGGAATCGAACCCACAACCTACAGCTCAGAAGGCAGGTTTACTACCAATAGAACTATCGGGCCAGTCAAAGAATCAGGCAGTCTAAGAATGAAACACTTATATTTCAAAGCTCTACTTCATAAGCCTTCCGTTATTTTTTGTTTTCATCTTTTTTATTTATACCCTCTATTTACATCACTGGCGGGGTTTAAACTTGGATAGACGATTGGATAAGCGTTTTATCAACTTAAATAAGTATATATACAATATTGTATAATTAAATTGATTTTGTGGGCGTTTTTTGTGGATATTTTAATGATCACTTACATAGATCCTGGATCATAACTAAAATTCCCTGTATTTAGGAACCTAGAAGCTAAGAGGGCTATGGTCCCACAATACCTAGTTATGAGCCAACCTGGTCAACCACCACACCAAAGAGGCTGTCAATTTAATTTTATTATCGTAATTTTACATTTATAATGACTAAGGACCATATAATATGCATAATATATATGTATAATAGGAATAATGGCAATCAAAGTTTGCATTTTGTCGACTACTGTGAAAACGACCTACTTGAGCAGAGTTTTGTAAATGACATTTTCATCTGAGCCTAACATTTTTCGAAATACACAATTCAATTAATTTTGAACCTTATGTTCCAGGGTTTAAGTCTGGCATCGCTGCAAGGCCTCCAAGGACTTCAAGGACTACAGAACGTCCAAGTCCAAATCCCGGGGCTTTCAGCGCCTATCTCATTATCTCTCAACGTATCGGGCGCGCCGAGCGGGTTATTGGTTTCAGTGCCACCGACTACGTCAGTTGTGCTTACGAATCAACCGTCGGTATTGTCTCTGCCTATAGGTGAGTTTTTGATCTCAATGCGGCTGTAAAAAGATAATTTATTTATAATTCACAATTAGAACATTATGTACCAAACAAAATCTGTGATACAAATTATACACGAAAGCATCAAATGGACGCGTTTCGAAATTTTGTGACCATAACCTTATCGCAATAATTGGAAGGTAGGAAGTGTGTTAAAAAGCGTTTCTACTGAAAAATATAACTATCTTCTATTACCTATCCCACCTTTTGCTATGAGCTACAGATTTTAATGTATAAAAAAGATAATAATAATAACGCCCAACGATCACATACATAGTCCTTGACCCTAACTAAGATTCCTTGTGTCTAGGGACCCAGGAACTCAGGAACAGGAGCATGGTCCCACAACACCCAGACTCAGAAACAAGTATTAGCGCTTTTTTCTCTGTGCACAAATACTTGTCCTGTTGCGGGAATCAAACCCGCCGCCTCCGGGCTATGAGCTGACCATCTCAACCACCACATTACAGCGGCTGTTAAATATTAAATATTATACACAAAACTTATGATTTTTATGGCTACTATTTATTGATTCGATATTATTTGATGTTCTCATTAATCCAGTGAGACAAGAACTGTGGCGTAAATCATGTGTTTTATGGATAAGCTTTTAATTTTCAACACGCCATTCTCGCATTTATATTTGTGAAAATTGCGTGATACTTCGAATTTGATATATCAAAGTCGAAGATCACCATAGCCTGCGTAGTACATACACTATTTGTATGCGTCTACGCCACTAGATGTCACCAGCCTGGGTAACATTCACGCTGCAATATATTTTTGTCGTCCCTCGTGTATGAATGTCAAATGTATCACAAAATGGTGTTTCGAGTATGAGATATTGCGAAGATACCGCGCTAGCCCGGCTGGTGTTGGTCATCCCGTACTATTGAAGTAAAACTTCTTTACGCACGCTTGACTTGGGGAGTAAGCTGGCGAGGCGAACGGAAATTGAAAGTTGTTGGTTCACGCAGGTCTCCATTGTCAACTTAACAAACTTAAAAATTCTTTCTTCCTTTATTTCTTCTCTTCGATTAATGACTTTCTCTCGCTTTTTAGTTATAATTCTGCCAATGTCAAGTAAGGAATTATTTTACGGTTATGTCATGTCAAAGTCTTATTTTGTCAGTCAGAATGACACGGTAAAATGGTGGATATTTTACAAGGCTTTTAGGAAGCCATGAAGAAAAAACGAAAAACTGTTTAAAACTTTGGAACCATTTGCCAACACTCGTGCACGTTCACGAATACTTAACGGATAATAATACACCGTTATCACACATTAAAATTCAAAAATACACGCGTTATGGAAAAAACAAAATCGAAATTTACGGCCATTGTCGGATTCATTTCAACGATCCAAAAATTTGTATTATTAATATGTCCGGTAAAATGATAATTTACAATTGTCAAGATAGCGAACATTAACATTAAGCAAAGCAAAAACAAAGTTGTACCGGCCGATAGATGGAGCTAAACTAAAGCTAAACCACAAATACATAAACAAGGCATAGAAAGACGTCAAACGTGTGTTTAACAATACAAAACACCAGTTCAACACTTGTTCAAGGCTTGTTTAAATCTTTTGCGGTTAAGCCGAAGAAGTTTTACTTAAGTAGTGTGGTGTAAAGCACACTCGTTTATAATGTGATGTTTCCGTCGTAGCGCATCTAATGTCAGGCAGCATGAAGGGCCCGGTGCGCGGCGGCGCGGTGCAGGTGGTGCGCGCGAGGGCGGCGCGGCCCCCCCCGCGCGTGACGCCCCGCGCCCCCGCGCCCGCCGCCGCGCCCGCGCACGCGCTGCAGCCCGCGCTGTCGCACCCCGCGCCCGCCGCCTCGCCCGCCGCCGCAGGTATAACCCGTGCAAAACTGAGCTCTCGGAACTTAGGCCCAAGTACCAAACCGCGCATGGTATAAGTAGCGGCACGAAACTGGCGCTGACTGACATTGCGCAGAAGTTAGGTACCACGGGGGGCTAGAGAGATGAAGGGTGCGCGTAGCGGCGTTTGTCTAGCCGGTCGTATTCCGTCCCCCGCCCCATACGACGCTCCGCGGACTTCTGACTGTACAGTCGCGTTCTAAGGTGTATTGTTATTGCCATTCATTGCTATTATTTTTGTTAAGTTTGAGTTCGTTTGTTATTTTTATTAGTGTATTTTTAGTAGATAGTGAATATGCCTAGAATAAATACTGTTTTCAAAACGAAAAATGGTGTACGACGTGCATTGTTTTGTTAAAAGATAAACCAATGAATTGTTTGATTCTTTAAAGCAAGATTTAAATAAAAAGCTATGCAAAAATTTAACATTAACTATTTATTAATCTTTGCGCGCGCGACAGTACCCATGGAGGGCCACATTTCGCCCAGCGCTAAACTTTCGTTCCGCTACTTATACAGTAAATTGCATTATGAATATTGTAAAAGCGGTCATACAGGCTCCCAAAGGCTTCTGACTTAGCTTAAAGACTACTGTTTTAGGACAACAGCCGGCACCGACGGCTTAACGTGCCCTTCGAAGCACGGTATCGCTCAGTTGTAAATAGCAAGAAAATCACAGATTCCGTGTGTATAACATGCCCTAGTATTTATTTGGTATGTTTTGGTTGAAACTAATTTCATTCATATATTATCATTATAGAACTGATCACAATGGTTAGGGACCTGTCTTTGGAATGGCCCTAATTGTAATGCTCAGATATTAACTAGATGAACTCGTGGTTTCAGGAACGGCCCAGTTCATTACGCAAGCCCAGGCGCAGGCGATGACCGCGCACCAAGTGAGACGGAAATCGAACGCGGACAGTTCATAGGGACTAATGCAATCCACGATATACTGCCGATGTATAGTGAAATTATCATAGTTTTAATTCTGTAAATAACAAGTCGAACTGCAGCGCGCGTTACGAGATCCAACATTGTGATCACACGTGAGTACCTAAAGGCTACTACTTTATCCACCAATAATAATTTATTTTTCGCAATGTAGATTGTTAAGTTTAATAGTTTAAGTCAATGTCCGTAATATAAGTTCGTTGTTAGTTATGTTTAGACTGAAACGTGTAAGGGGCTGTACTTTGCATTATGTAGCGTTTGGCTCGTTTCTTGAAACTAATGAATGAACCGTTTTCACGTTTGCAACCGTTCAAAAATAAAAGCACATGTTATTTGTTAACATTCACAAGATGTAGCAAACTTTTTTATTTCTAGTTAACACTAGCTCTATTAATATCTATATCAGGATAGGCGTTATTATTATTAGCTTGCTGTTTGGTATCTATAATGTAAAAGAAATATCCCTCATTTAGTTCATTCATTCTACTTAGAGCGTCGGAGCATCCTACATAAGAGCAGAGCAGTCCCTAGTGGTACAGCCAACCACGAGTGTATGAGTTGCTTCCTATTCTTTCTTTAGGCTATCTAGTCCTTGAATGGTCGACTATGAGTCATGTTCTCTCACAAAATGTTGTAAAAAATACCAATTATCTAGGTGAACCCTTGACGTTTTTTTACGTAGCTTTTAGTTGCATTTCAGAAAGGCGATTTACCATGCCGTGTTTGATATTTATAAACTATCAAAATGAATTCTTTCTATACAATAAAACAATATTTATTTTTTTAATTAAAAAGATCTTTGCTATATCAAATAAGAAAAAGAGTCGCGAATCGGGTGAATAACACGCAAAAGGCGGCAGTTAACAGGTAACTTGGCTATGTCCAATGAAATTACAAAGTTTAAAAAATCGTAAAGATAATGAAAAGGGGGTTTTATTCGACTTTCAAGTTTTATAATTAGGAGCGTCTTTATAATGTAAGCTAATCATGCAACTTGCTCTAAATCCTTTCGTTGTGATGGTAAAAAACCATTTTTAATACAATAAAACAGAAAATTTTAAACATAATTTCGTGTTTCGGAGATAAATCTCAGTTTTCTAATCTTGTATGCTTCTTATTCTTATTATTCTTGCATAATTGAGCGATATATTGGCTAATTATCTCCGAATGAATGGAATTACGAAGAAAAGCCTATAAGATGTAAAATTTCACGTGCTAGAAAGAGAAATATGATTAAGCTAACGGAGATGTACCGTCGGTTTAGATCTGATCATCCGTGATGAAAACAGTAAGTATATGCATGGGGTGTTATGCTTAATTGATCTCGCGCTCACGTAACGCAAATTTGTCGTGCTATGAAAAACTTCATGAAACTTCAGTTATCCGAGCTGATTGTTAGAACACTTAAAGCAATTATTATTTATCCGTTTTTATTGCACTTATCGCGTGATGATGCGACAGCCAGCCTATAAAAACGCAGCGTGAGATTTGAGTTTTTTTCTCATAATTATATTGCCTAATCGAACATGTAGTGCTGACTAGAAAAATAATAGTGCCGATAGTGGCATTTTGCTGGATGATTGGCTCATAAGAGCAATCATCAAGGATCATAGCTTTAAATTAAACCAAACCCGATTATATATTATTCCTCCAATCTTTAAATCATTATATATTATCTCTCCAATCTTTTAAATCTTTCTATATTATTTCTCCAATCTAATAAATTTCTTAACTATACGCGAACTTAGTGTTCTGTAGTGGTACATGGAAACCTTATGAGTTCGCCACGTGCATTTGTCTACCTGTGCGTTGGAATCGATTACATCAGTGTAACTTCCAAAGTTATACACGTACTTGCATATTTATACAAGAATTGTGTAAGTATAGATCTCAAGATTAAAAAATAACATGTTTTTTCGCTGGGCCCCCTTCGTGTTGCTATTATGGAATAGGTCTTTTAAAATAAAAGAATGGCTTCCTACATCCTCCTTTTACTAGATGTACCGCTTTCAAAATATGGGCCGCCACACTAGCTCGCAATGTATTAATAACCTGTCATTACTAATCAACGCATACCAGAAATTTCTCATTATCTACGTATACGTTACCTTGCTTTACCGGACCTTAGTAACAACTCTCACTTAAAACTATTGTTATAATTACTTTAGAGGTATGCGGAAAAAACTTAAATACTCTTATTACAAAGGTAATTTAATAAAAATGGTCTTATCCCACAATGCTTATTTTTAGTAATTAAATTTACATACCTGTGCGTCTACGGAACACTATTACCCTAGCATGTCTGGCCTCCTCATTCTTTAGAAGTCGAATAAATCCACTATGTAAATGAAATCTTACCAAAACTTATATACTTTCAAGTGCGTGTCTTTGTGGGGAACGGCATTTATGACCGTATTTTAATTAGCATTTTGCTATCATCGAAACATATGATATAAATATGTGTTTAATTTCTTGAAATCACAGTAGTAATATAATACGGATCAAACATGAATGAATTACGTAACTGTTTTAAATCATGTAACTAGCTCATTTTATTTCATTTATTTATACATCAGTGTATGAAAATAGTTCAAATATTTATTGTATCAATATTAATCATGTATTTTAAAATATATTAGCGTCACAACATTATTTATACACATGGTTTGACCTGTATGCGTAGAATTATTAAATAACGGCTACTTATGGAAAGCTTTGGATCTAGAATCGATTGGCGTAATAATACGTAATAAAATGTCCTATTGAACTATCTGTGAACTGTAATATATAGATAACTAAAAGTAGTTTTGCAAGTCGAAATAAAATTGTGTAAAAAATATAATAATTTGTTAAGTTTCGTAATTATACGTTGGTTATAATTAAACTATACTCCGCTTGCTGTCTTGTCGTTCGCGACATTTCACGCAGCGATAACTTTCCAGGACAATTTAAGTATTGATTAAATTGAACTGACCTTTATAAGTTGGGTTGCTTTAGTTTTTTGAGTTACATCATAAATATCTCAGTCATTATTCTATTTTGTTTTTATTTTTGTGTTATACTCGTCAGCATTGTTTTACTAACACAATAGACGGACATCTGAGGTGAACAAATATTTGTGTAAATTACTTGCTTTTGTATAAAACAAAACCACGAGACTGATAAAATAGCTACTCTTAAATGAATTACTATAAACACTTCACAGATATGTCGATAGTACTAGACAAGTTGATAACGTAAGATATTATAAAAATAGATATTTTATTGTGTTGTTGAAAAATTCATCTTGTATATACGGTTATAGACTTGTATATGTGAGTTCAATTAGTGAAAGCATTAATCACATTATAATCAAAAATTAACCATCGGTACTTAAAAATTAAAATTAGTGAAACCAGAGTTAAAATTTCGCTCGATCAGTATTAAATTAAATCGCTGTTTGCATGACTTATAAAGTTCTCAGGACTTGGAAAGTACAATATCTCTGCAGAGATTCGAGAATTTGTGTATATATAAGTTGTAAATGTAAATAATGTAACATAGTAAGCATCACAGATATGATTAGATTGTAATGGAAAAAATATTTTACATTATTCAATAAGCAGAGTGGTCCTGGGAGATACATGGCTATCACTTTTTTGGTATGTTAAAATTGTGCTGATCATAACAGGGTTCCCTATTTTACGTATACGTTCTCGCTATTATTATTGCTCTAGGTGGTTTGTAAATGTATCTTTAACAATAGTTCTATGTGAACTTTAAACTGGAATCAGGAACCTCAAGGAATTTCAGCAACGAAGCAATAACAGATATTTTTGTTGCCTTAACGTAATGGAACAATGCAATGTAGCAATTAAGACGAGACGGGTTAAGTGTTCAAAGATGGCTAGTTATGTAATAATTAATCACATAAATATAATACTTATTATATTATCCTATTACAACCACTAAAGTTATTTGAGTAGCAATATTTCATTGTTAGTGATAGAGTGGTTTTTGGATATAATTCTATCAAATGCCTCCTCTATCTTTTTTGAGTCCGAGCAGTGCTTTTTATGTACGTTGCATCGTCCGATATTGCTGGTTATTTATTAGTGAAATTCGTTTTAATGCTTATGAAATCTGTTATTTCTATTATTAATACACGCACAAATACGATGATATTAACTATTATAATTATAATAAACATTATATTTGTTACCTAATCGAAGTATATCAGTCCATTATATCCGTAAATGTAAATATGTAGGATAATTGTACAGCCTCATAGTGTTGCTATTTATTTTAGTTGCGGGATCTGTTCCTACATTCTATTATATGCGTAGTTGTGTATAGGGATGTTTTGTTGCCGAATTTTTGTACAGTGCCTGGCAACAAATAAACCGCGTGAAGCCTAGCTCTTTTATTTCGAGTTCTATTGTGAAGCGACTTCAAAAAACTTCTGTGTGCGTATGACATATTTCGCTGATTCTTCTTTGTTTTATACTTATCCTTTTACTAATAAACATTGTGTAACGATAGGAATAGTTATTTTGTGGTATGTTTTTGTCTATCAAGTTTGGCAAAAATAAAACAAGGACACTGAGTAACTATTCTACTTTTATGCAGAATTTATTAGTACCCACAATCTGATTATGAAGTGGGACAGAAACCGTGAACTCTCCAACGAACGATCGCGATTTGATTCATATGTTGCAGATCGCTAAGGATAGCTATTCTAGCGACCTCATCAGTGGTCGACTAACCTGATCATACAAAAAATATTATTCAATATACAATACGAAACTTCTCAAAAATAAACAGCTCAAACATTTTAATCCCTCGATTGTATTAGTATTGTATTGGAGATAACAGCCAATAGTTGTTACTTGTCAGTAAATAAAACTACGGGCTTTATAGATACCAAACGGAACTCTTCACTGTCAAATTATTCAATTGAAGATGCTTTCTTTTCTGAATAAATTACAGACTTTTGTTAACTGTAGGCGTTGTGTGTATCTTGACTAGATATATTATTGATTTTTAAGGCCAGTATTTATAGAAATCTGATCATGTCATTTTAATACGCCAACATTTATACTCTGGATAATGTAGTATATCGGGTAATTTACTATTTTTCCTGACATTTCATTTTTGTAGCCAGGCAGTGTACACTAGGCATGCGGTAGATTGCACGAACATATCTTGCTATTAACACAAATATTGCATTACGTAAGTTAATAAAAATGTAGGAGAATTCGCGCGAATTGTTGATCTCATTTGTTTACGGACTTGTAGCTCAATATGTAGATGTTTTGTAACATAAATTATATTTTAAAACTTGCGAATGTACCTATATTATAAGAGATAGTCAAATTATTATTATTGTATATATTTTGGAAAGGAGATTTTTATACATAGACCGATAGTTCACTTCAATGGTTGTAATTACGATATGAAGTTTAGCGTCAACTGTTTCGTATGTAACTTTGCGTTGTATATAATTTAATTTGAGATGTGATATGCATTCTGATGTTTATAACTTACATAAAGGTGTACAATAAAATTTATATGATTGCGTTGACATGAATTTTTGTGTATAGGTAAAATTCATATTGTAGAAATTAACTTGAATACGTTGTTCAGAGATTGACGTTTCAAACAAATAAAATAACTTTTACATTATTTGCTTTTATGTTTAAGATATTATGCCTTCCTTGTGTTTATAACAATTATAACTAGTCGTTTCCTAAGTACGTAATCAAAGACAGGTTTGTACTTACGTTGGGTACGAGACTTGTTTCTAGGGGATAGGTGTTGTGATAAAACTACAGGTTCATTTTGGTTAAAAAAGTATGCCTTTTTATTTTTTCAAATAGTCTTCATCTAAATTTTATAAGAACATTGGACACGATCGAAGCTTTTTTACCGATAAATAAGTATAAATAATTTTATATTCACATAAATTATCTTATTTATACATACATTACATTTATTTTTAATATCAGTCCTCTCAAAAGGTCCATTCTCTCCCTGCAAATTAAATATTATTATTTACACAGCGATAGGGATTCGCGTCTACCGTACATACATACATCAACAATTAACAATTAATAGAAACTATGTACAAAATATATTCGACAAACACTCGCACGTACATCCGTCACCGTTCACACACACCGAGTCACATTCACATTCACATTTGGCATATGGATGGCGCACATCACTAGCAGAGATCGTCCCGGGCGCGCCACCACGGCGCGTGGCAGCCCTCGCGCTTCCGGCGGCGGCGCTCGGCGCGGTCCGCGCGCTTCTTCACGAACCGCACGTTGTACGGGTCCTCGGCCAGCTCGGGGTACCGCGCCACGTCGTGCGCGTACTCGCCGTCGTACCCGGCCGCCCAGCCCACCTTCTGGATCTCGTCCAGCTCCGCTGCGGACCAGTCCAGCGAGCCGCCCAGCCCGCCGCGCAGCGCCTCACGCTCTCGGTGCCACGCTTTACGCACGGCAGCCGCGCGCGCATGGTGCAGCAGCCGCTGCCGCTCGCGCTCGGCGCTTGTGCCGTAACGCAGGTTCACGATGCTTGTGCGCCCGTGGATCTTCACGTCCGCGTACGAGCGCCCGCCCTCCGCCGCATCGTGGAACGTCACGTTCAACTTGCCCTGCATCCGCTTTAGCTGCTGCTGGTCGTCGGCGGCGCGCCACGTATCTTCCTTCACGAAGTAGAACACGTCCTGCTGTTCGCCGTGCACCACGAACGAGAATGGTAGCAGGTGCGACCGGTTGAACACGGACGTATACACGTCTCGGTAGATGGCGTTGGCGGACGGTACGGCGGTAACTACGGCACGGCCTCTCGAGTTTCGCGACACGACGATGCCGCGCCCGAACGGCGGTTCCGAGTGCGATCCGATCCGCTTTGGGGCCAGGTTGAGAGCGTCCGTTTTCAGCGCGGACATTGCAGGAATGGACAGACTTCTGAAGTCCGCTATTCTCTTGTTCGACATGTGGGATAAGAAGCCCGATTCGATGGTGACGGTGGGTAGCAGCGACATGGCGGACGGCAGGCCGGGGCCGCTGTCTGCGGGTGCGGTGCCCCACACAGGGCGGCCTAGGGGGATGCTGGGCAGCACGGACCCGCCGGGCAGCTCGTCGGGATACAGCTGAGGTGCCAGGCTCTTTGTGTCATAGCCGAGGAGTTTCAACCAGGATAGGTGATCTGTCAACAAAAATATTGTGTTAATTGAGCTGAAATATTCACTGAGAAAATTCTGAAGTGAAAACGCTGAAGGTTGAAGTATTTACCTGTTGGTTTCTTATTCTGAGGTACTACATTAATAGGGTCGTTTCCATTAAATCTATAGAGGTGTAGCTGAGTCGGGTTGTGGATTCTTTCGATGAGATTCTCCCAAAGTGGCGACATCCATTGTCCAATCAGAGGGTCGTAAACTTTTCCGTTAGACATGTGTACTAAAGACGTCACTTGATCTAAAAGTCCGCCGCAGAAGTCTACTGGGAGGTACAAATACGGGTTGGAATCGTAGACGATGTGACCGTATGGGGACCGCATGATCTCCCGAATTCCTTCTCCATATTGGTTGAAGACCATCACTGGTGTTCCACATTGATCAGTTGCGATATAATACTTGTGTCGAGCAACCTGAAAAGTATAATAAAGTTAGTATATTTTGTCAGCGTTCTTGTACACATGAAGTATTATTTCTTCAAAGCCCCTTTGAGTTTGCTCTAATCTAAATTACCTGTGTGTAAATCAGATGCCCTCTATCGTCATAAACTAATGTCATAAATCTGTTCTCTCTTGGTGAATAGATATGACTGATTTCATGAGGCTTGTCTTTGTTTGTGTAGAAAAATTGCGTTACATTTCCAAAATTATCTTTTCTGGTGGATAACCTGAAACATAAATAAATACCATGAGTATTATTTTAAGATGTTAGCTTTGTATGTAATTATGTCTCAAATTATGGTCTGGATTATGGGTAAACGCACCTGTCGAGATGGTCATAGTAATATCGGACATCGAATCTCCCTCGTTTCATTGCTCTGATAAGTAGCCCTTTAGAGTTGTATTGGAACCTTTCTTCCCGAGCATTTTGGGAAACCAGTCCTCGGCTGTCATATCTGTATTGACCTTCCCCGAACTTGATTATGCGGTCCATATCGTTATACTCCATCGGTATCGTGTTCCCTCTGTATGTTAATGATAACATATTGCCGTTGTCATCGTATCGGAAACCCCATGGCTCTTGAGCTTCGACTCCTGTCAGCTGGCCATCACAATCCCAAGTGTAGTTCTTCACATTGGTGTATGTATTAACTCCAACATTTCTTGTGTGTGTGCGTGTCTGAGATATCCTCCCGTGCTTATCATAGGAAAACTCCATTCTGAACACTTCCATTCTGTGAATGTTAACCGTCACTTCCTTCTCAAGGAACTGTTCGCTTAGAACTCGTGAAAACATCGCAATTCCATCGTAAACCGACGTTTCATTCCATTTCTGTTTTGACACAGTAAACTGACCTAATAGTTCGGGAGATCCAGTTTTACTATTATACACAATATGATGAGGAATGAGTGTCTGGCCGCCAATTCTTCCTTGAACAGCTGTTATTCTGTAGTTATTGTCATATTCGTATATAATTTTTGCGTTGCTCAGTCCTGTCTTGGCCCCATAGTCGAGCCGTTCTTCAACGAGAAGACCACCGACGTACGTAGATTCCCATCGGTAATCAACGTCTCGGTCCACGTGTAATATTTCCGAGGGTAGACCACTGTTTTCTCCATAATGTATTTGCGTTTGACCATCGCCATGTACAACTTCTGAAACTTTATTGGTCGTGAAGTAGCGATAAACTACTCGAGCACCGTCTCCGGGGAAGACAGTTTGCAAAAGTTCGCCGGTATGGGAATAATGTTGCAGATATTTCTTTGATGATCCAGGAGGCGTGTAGGTAGCTCTCAAAAATCCAATAGACGGTTGTACGCTAAACGAATGATTTGTCCCGGAAGGCAACACAACATTCGTTAGTCCACCTTCCTTGTCATACGAGTACTTGTAACTCCTTTGGCTTGCTAAAGAAATCTTGGACACAAGATTACCTTCGTTGTAATAGATGAACTTTGTGCCGTCTTGGGGGCTGGTTATTTCTGATAGCATACCATGGGGGTCGTAGTTATATGACTCCTCAGTGTCGCCCCACTTCCACCCATTGATTCTGTAGAATCTGTCGTAGGAAATATTCAAAGGTACTGCAGCCCCATGGGGGTTAAACGATAGCGGTAATCCTGCTAAATCGTATGTGATCGTAAATAGGGGATTTCTATCGACATTGAAAAATGTTTCCCTACTTTTCCGTTGATCAAACTCTATGATAAGTACTCGTGAATCGTTGACCCATATTTCACGATTTAGTGTCTGTTGTGGGTTTCTGACATCACCGACTAATGTGTATAGAGAGTACATGTTATTCACAAGCCCATCTCCAAATGTCGTTGTTTGATGGGACCACGTGTGGAGCATTTCGGCCTCAATAGGTAGAGCTGCTTCTAGTAACGGGTGCTTTGCAGCTGCAATACTCTCAAACTTTCCAGACCAGGGTGTCTCAAGGACCAGTGTGTTGTTAGTGTAAATTCGGCCTTCTGTTATTTGTTTTCCGTTGTTTATTGTGATTTGCTTAAATGATTGGCCGTGTAGCACATACTCGCGTTTCTTCGCTACACCAACAGGAATCGTACTGGATGGGTTTGACACAGTGACTGCTAAACCGTAGTTCTTAGCGAGACCCGATGTAATATGCACTTGCTCTCCAGACGGCATTATGATCTTAGTAACTCGTCCAAGCTCATCATAGTTGTAAATGACTGTATCCCCCGCCTGAAAAATACAACATGAGTCAGTAAATTATGAATATGAAAGTATTTGAGATTTTATGAACTGTTTTTGTATATGTCGGCGGCAACGTCCAGTTATAAACTCTATGCACAGCGATCGAGCACCGTAATTTACCCTGTGGTGGCATTAAATTTATTATAGTGGCAGCACCGGCAACTGTCATGGCGCCCCTACCTGTCTGGCTATATAAAGGGATCGATTGGTGTGCTACGAATCATTCTTGTTCCAGACGCGGCGCGGTGCGGACATGCTGAAGGCCTATAGTTATATAGGTTGCTACCTACCCACAACACGTTCCTGCCGATATCAGAAGTGGGATTGCCCAATGCTCATTTCTACATCACTCTTCAAGCAACGCGAAACGTGACGTGACGTGAATGATGACGTGACGGCGGGTGACACTAATATCAAATTTAATTGCAGGGTTAACCCAAACCAGTGAAAAAAAATAATGAAAAAAGTAATGATTCGTTTTTTTTTTGAGAAAAAAAAAGGGAAAAGAAAAAAAAATTAAAAGTGATGACGAGAAAAATGTGTCCGAATGCTAAAGGGATAATCTATCCGGTCTAGCACTAATGGTCCATAAAAAAATGTGGGTTGCTAAAGGGATCTCTATCCGGTCTAGCATTAATTGGTCCATTAAAAAAATGTAGGAATGATGATTTTTGGTTGCTAAAGGGATATCTATCCGGTTAGCATTACTCGGTCCATTTTTTCATAAATGAAGGTATACTAATGGTCCTGAAGGGTTAACCCTGACGATGACTGGAAGGTTAACATGCTTTTGACTAATCAAATTGAAAACTGATCTTTTGACTTTGATTTTAAGTTTAACTCAATTTGTCAGGATGAACGAGCAATAACACTGATACTTATGTCCTTCACCAGATACAAAGTGAAGCTAAGCGTACGAGGGCGTACGCACGTCAGTATGGCCGTGTCGGCGGCAACGTCCAGTTATAAACTCTATGCACAGCGATCGAGCACCGTAATTTACCCTGTGGTGGCATTAAATTTATTATAGTGGCAGCACCGGCAACTGTCATGGCGCCCCTACCTGTCTGGCTATATAAAGGGATCGATTGGTGTGCTACGAATCATTCTTGTTCCAGACGCGGCGCGGTGCGGACATGCTGAAGGCCTATAGTTATATAGGTTGCTACCTACCCACAACACGTTCCTGCCGATATATATATTTTTATACTTACGCCTGAACGACTGTTGAGTAGTCCAGAACCAGCGTCATAATCAAACTCAATTTCCGTCGTTCCTTTTTCAGCTATTTTAGTCAGATACCCTATTCCAGATATCTTTAGTTCCAGCTTGTGGTCTTGGGTATTTTCAATAGAACTTACAACATTGCTATAATCTCTCAACAGTTGGATTTTGTTACCAGAAGCATCGGTAACAGTTGAGAGCTTACCGAAACTAGTGTTCTTGGAATATAAGAATGAATATCTGGTCTTCGCTGACGTTAGGTCTTTCGTTGTAATGTGTTGACCGTAACGATTGAACACGTATATTTCTGATGTTGGAGGGTATGGTATACGGAATTCTCCATTCTCGTCGTGTTGCGGTAAGTAGTGTTTCAGGGCCAATATGTGAAGGGAACCTGTAATGAAACGTAAAAAAGATTTACAAAAATATTTAAAAGTCGCTGATTGAAAAAGTTACAGCAATGCGACGAAGAAATATTACCTTGATCAACAACATTGAGAACACCATCAGGTGTAACAGCAAGCGCGGATATTGTTTGGAATTTGGCATTTGAAGACAACAATGTTTCCGTGCTAGTAGGCGGCTCATCTCCTGCCACCACACTCAAGCGACAAGGACATCCAGCACCTTCATCGCGAGAATTAGCAGGAACAGGTGTTGCTGATGATGAAGTATTGCATTCACAGCTCAATTCCTTCAAATTCTCCTGTAGTTTTCCAGCAAAGTGAATTATTTTCCCAGATGGGTCGATGGATTTAATCGTGTTTATTTTCTTTGAGTCAGACTCGGCAACGTAAAGAATACCGCTCGGAGCAAAGGACAAAGCTAATATCGTACCCAAGCTTGAATCTTCTCGGAAATCGGAACTGGTTTTGTTCGTAGTTTTAGTCATAGGTTTTCCATCACTGCCAAGCCGACAATGAGATGGTTGTCCAGCAACCACTTTAATTTTCATGTCCACTGTTAGCTTGAGAATAATCCTGTCGTCAATAAAGTACAATGATCCGTCAAGAGGTGATAAGGCAACACCAGTCGGCCATTGTAGTTGTGCTTCATAGGGAGGTATGGCGCCCCTACAAGGTACAGGGGACCAGTGGTTATGATGACCGTGGTGTCCTACTAAAGTATGGATGATTCCATTGGGATCGACTGCTCTTATATTTGTGCCATCTGCGATGTACATTGTTCTGTCTGCAGCTATTGCAAGACCTGAAAATAGATCGAAAGTTAAATCATGCTTCGATTGAATCACAGCTTCAATTCAACTTTGAATAACTTGTTTAGTTGTTACCTTTGGGATGGGCCAATTTAGCATTAATTGCAGGTCCTTCATCGCCGCAGTTGGAATCATCTCCGGGTACACAGCGGTCTCCGTTACCAACTACAGGTTCGGAATTCATGGCTGGGTCACGAACTTTCTCCAAAGCTATCACTCTTCGCACTTGGTGCCTTTCCGAATCAGATATGTAAAGGTACCCGTCGGCTGGAGATATGCAGATGTAGTACTGATATGCGACTTGCGTGGTCCTAAAATAAATTACGTAATTTAGTATCATGAAAACATTTCATAACCAATTTTTGACTGGAAAATATTGGGCTAAGGTACTTACTCAAGTTTTAAGACAGTCATGACGACGCCTTCAGGAGTAATGCGGCGAACAAGATTAAAATCTCCGACATATAGAGATCCGTCAGGCCCTGACGTCAATGCCGTGGGTGTGAGTAGGCGCGAGTCTGCCGCTTTGCCGTTGCAATGATCGGGACATTCGAGAGCTCTTTGCAAACCAGTTCCCATCACAACCTTAAAATTAAACATACCGTTAGAACTTCAACACTTTCCCCTTGAAATTTTCCAAATGTTTAGTTGATTCTTACCTGAACAGTCCTTGGGTATTGTTTTAGATGAAGTAACGCGCCATCACCTTTCTGAAGTATTCCTTCGTGAAAGTTATAGTGGTGGTGAATATCAAGCCCCCAACCGCCTATATCCGAAATGTCAACATCAAATCCTGCTAATGTTGCCGTCTGTGTTTCCCATACGATTGAAGCACACGAAGAGTATTCATATCCGATCGAGATCTTAGCTTGCGCTTGACCATAAACCTTCTGTTTATATACGTTTCTCTTGTTCCATGCAAATACATGTGTTAGGTCTGGATCGGCTTCGTACGTGTGGGTGTGCAGAGAGCCTTCGATCTCGACCCTGACGTGGACTCGTGATAACGATGCAGGGACAATCTTTCGTGTTAATTGTATATGGACGCATGATAAGTATCCAGCGGCTTGTGATGATCGATATGTTAGTTTTACAAGTGAACCTGGAATACCAATGGACTCACTGACAATCTGAAAAGGAAAGATTAGATCAGTATATAAGATGACAAGAGATGACTGACAACTAGACAACCTTATAATATAGTAACTTATACCTAATAGGTAAAATTGTAAGTTTTATTTCAATAGCCTCTAAAATGAGCAATTGTGACGAGGAAGTAAAATGACAGAGCATCTCGTAGGTATACAAATAACTCACTAAATATTATTTCAGACTATTTGTATCAAGCTGATGATATTATGCTCAATAATAACGTAACCTGTCATTGACTTCCAAAGACTTTCTGAAGTAGGTAGACACATACAGCCTTATTAATAAACACGAAGTAGCTTTAGACTAGTTACACCATCTTTTGTCTCTTTCGATCCAGCTAAATATTCCAGTAGCAAAAAAAGGACAAAACCCGTTTATTAATAAGGCTGTTAGATACTACACGTAGGTACCTGTAGGTACCAAGACACAACACTTGTGGTTTTTTCTTTACCTTCACAAATAGTATTTTTCTCGTCACGGCGAAGAATCCGCAATCTTTATACATTTTAAGAGTTGGAATCTACCCACTCAACTAAATGTGCCACATTTACCTGAGCTTCAGGGTAGATGACAGTAGTAGTAGTAGCGGATGACGCGGCTGGTGCTGCAAGAGGAGGCACTGCTACGACTTCTGGTCGCAGACGCTCGTGGTCGTGTGCAGCACATGGAGGTGCCTCTACTTCCCACCATTGAGGAGTAGGAGCCCAATCTAGTCGAGGTGGAGCCCTGGAAAGGTTATGGTTATTGCTGTAATAAAGTAAATTTACTTCTGTTTTTTTATAACGGGGATAGATGAGTTTTACTAGTCACGTGATTACTAACCAATAAATATAGTAGAGAGTCTCGTGAGCAAATATTTAAACGTCATAATTAATATTAGCCTGGAGTCTGGAGACATCCAGAGAACATTGTCTTTACTAATTGAAGGGTTGAGAATAAAAAGGATTTAACTGACAAATTGACAGTTTCGAGAAAATTGACTTTAAACGTCAACGGCGTCATTTTAATGTAGAGTGCTTATAAAATAATAGAAAAGGTTTTTGTAAGTTTCAGTAGCTTGAAAATGTTTTAATTCTATTTTAAATACTAAATGTAGTACTAATTCATACAATTACTGTAAAAATATAATATAATAAAATAAATATAATAATGTTTATATGCTAAGCGAGCTGTATTCCTGTGACAGATAAACCGTTTTTAGACTCAAAATCTCGAAATTTAAGCCTCATTTCGGTATTTTGAGAATGTATTATTGAAGATAATTTCACGTTGAATCCAACGATACCCATAAGTCATTTTGTGAAAAAAATCAGTTAAATCCTTTTTGTTCTCACCCCTTCAATTATGACCATTGGATGAGTAGAGCCACGGGTAAGTATACTCGTAGAGCTGAAGGGTGGGGGAATGACGTGCATTAGGTAAGGCCTGAGTCCTGCTGTAGACTAACATCCCTAACATGAGGGAGGTCTAAATTGCGTGGTCATCTACGACCTAATCAAAAATACAAATTTTAACTACATAGTTACTAGGATCCGTAAGTGGAAACATAAATTTTCAGATAACAGGTAGAATGATCCTTTAATTATGAATAACCACTCCGTTTCTTCATAATGTTATTATTTGAAGCTTACCAACAGAAACTGATTGAGCTACGATCAATTAATTTCCTTTTTTTTTTTGGGAACTGTTTGTCAAATACGAAAACATCCATCGAAGCATTATTATGTACCGTAAAGCCACCGATAACATTATAATACGTTAAGGAACTGCAATTAGTGGAACGAATGATCAGTACAGACCTATGTGTAAGAATTTGTGTACAGAGCAAGTCCTTAAGGGGTGGCTAAAGGGTGACGTCTTGCTCATCTCTTTAATATAAAACGTAAAAACGTATTAAAAATGTCATTTGGTATTTTGTGTTGTAAATAAAATTTATCATTGCAGTTACAATGTATATTAAAGTGTTTAGCTTTATTACAAACGTATAGATGACTAGCTGCGCCCCACGGTTACACCCGCGGATAAAAAGTAGCCTATATGTGTTAATTCAGTAGATATATAAGCAAACTATATTCCAAAGATTCCTTTTTACCATTTTGGTATGATACCCTAAAAAAATCTAAAAATCAATTTTAATTTAGATAATTAATTTAGATGCTAATATAAACTACCTGTGTTCCAAATTTCATCCAAATCCGTAGTTTTTACGTAAAAAGCCCGCGGCGCAGCGTCGCCCTCTTATTGTTCGATAATTGTCCCACGAGAACATATATCGGGATAAAAAGTATTCTATATGTTAATCCAGACTATAAACTATCTGTGTTCCAAATTTCATTAAAATTCGTTCAGTAGTTTTTGGGTGAAAGAGTAACAAACATTCATCTATACATCCATACTTACAAACTTTCGCATTCATAATATTAGTAGGATAGGGATAATCTCTTCTTTAAAAAACTGCGATTGTAAAACCAAATTACCTCGGTGTTGGCACTTTGACGCTTTCATCGCTGAGTTCCATCTGCACAGGAGGCAGCACGACGATCTGGTTCCATGGTACAAAAACGGTCTTCCGTAGCGGCTTGAAGGGTGAACGCTGGAACTGCAGGGTGACAGCTCCTCCGCCGTTGACTAACACGTCGAACCTAAGAGTAATAAATAGGTGTGTGTTTTTATTATTGGCACATGTGGATTTTATAGACATAAACCTCGATGGTATATGGCATAGCGGGTATAGTAACGTCAAATGAGTCATTATAGGTACATATATCATCACTAAGCTCATTGGCTATTAATCGATACCATGTCTGATAATATATATACTTTTATATCAGTCAAGATGTCGAAATGATATCCTAACTTGTTTGTCATAATATTCTGCATATTATTACTAATTGCGCCCCGCGGTTTCACCCGCGGATAAAAAGTATTTTGATTATTTGCTCATCCCACGGGAGCATTTCACGGGGTAAAATGTAGCCTATATGTTAATCCAGTGTATAAGCTATCTTGGTACCGAATTTCATCCAAATCCATTCAGTCGTTTGAGCGTAGAGGAGTAACAAACATACACACATACAAACTTTCGCCTTTATAATATTAGTTTGATGCAAAATTTAATAAAGGTTACGAAAAAATTAATAAATTATAAAACAGACGCCAACGTTGTTCGTCGATTTTTGTGGCTTTAACTCTACTGTATTTTTGTTGGTTCGTGGCAGAAGAGTCCTTCAATCTGTAATATGGTAGTACCAATTATACATAGATACGTTTTCAGTGATTTGTGGAAAGTAATGTGATTATGTATTGATATTATTTGAATAAACTTAAGAATATAATAAAAATTGAAGTTATTAGGTAATTTATAATCTTGATTAAGTAAATTGTTGAAATTTTTGATTGAATTTTAATTCTTGTATCAAGATCATGCAAAAAGCCTAAATAATTAAAGAAAAAAAACTAATTTAGTTAAAAAAAATTATCGATACAACGCATTAGACACCTAGTAGATATCCACTCTCTAAAATATATCATATCGCTATTAACTATTATTTTACCTACTTACTTTTTAAAAATGCTGTGGATAAAACTTTTAAGATCTAAAATAAACTAATATTAATAGCTATATTATTTCTATGTCTTGAACGAATCAAGGTTTGGAAACGAATACTAAAATTACATATAAGTAAAACAAAATACAAGAATGATGAATAGGTATCAACATTTTGCTTTAAATTAATCGTTTATGGCTTTATTATAATTATTTTACAGATCCATCCATCCTACTAACTTAACAAAGTTACCTATTATACCACAGAATAGATAGGTAAGTAGGTACTGCGTAATCATACCTACTGCACCATGATAGATCTGTATCCCTTTTGCCAACCTTTTCGGATTCCTTTGCCTGCTTTTCATACAATTATAGGAAATTCGTCAATTCCCAATTCGATTTGTTTTTATTTTTTCATCATAAGAAAGTAGGTACTTATAAAAAAATTGGTACCTACATGCAACGGTAACTTTCGCAGATAGATGTCGAAATTTGGATTTGGAAATTTCACTTAATATCTACAAATAAAAAAAAACTTCAGCACAATTTCATACAACACATGCATGAATCACTTGTTTATTTGTTTTTGTGTTCAGTACCCCTAGGACAAGTTTATTCGAATGTACATTACCTATTGTAGTGTATATATTGGAAAATAATTATATTTAGTATTAATTTTGTATTTTCACAATTTCTACTACTAGGTTACATAACGTATACCTACACCTATCGACCTACTACCTAAACACAACCCTATAAATTGGTTTAATATAGAACAGACACACACCGAATAGTCGCTGAAGAAGTGTTATAAAAAGGACCATTACGGTTTTTGTTCTTTTAGGTACAGAATATTTTTAAAAAATCTATCACCATTTATGATATAAGACATATAGGTTTTTGTGGTTATTTTCTCAGATTACTATAGGAAAACTACAACAGTTTACACAGACTAGGAAGTGAAAGTTAAGCCAGGATCTCTCAATCACCTAATCATGCCACCATCATCAGCCTAAAGAGGTCCACCGCTGAGCATAGGTCTCCCCTATAGAGCGCCACTTGAGCGGCTGCTTGACTCCTGCATCCATCGCTCCCCGTAGTAGACCAGGGGCTTTACCGCGTAAGTCTGGTGGAGATGGTGATCGTGTTCTCTCTTGCTTGCACTTGTGGACTTTTAATTGGCACGTGCAGGATAGCAGGCGAAGCCGATTACCAGCAGCACCCCTACCACGTAACCGTTCTGGGAATCGGCTTCGCCTGCCATCCTGCACGCGCCAATTAACAAGTCCACGAGTGCGAGCAAGAGAGAACACGATTACAAATCATACCATTTCGACCAAACTTTTATTTAACAACAACTGGGAATTACTGACTAATCTGATAAATATCTACAAGCTGTATCGGACATGCACCTACATGTAGGTAAGTAGTACCTCCGCACAAATGAATCATTGCGTCGAACCATTCGGATCTAGGTAACCAACAATAATGCTTATAATAATGCTGTTACGAAGAGATCGTTTTTCATAACGAGGAACTTGTCGTCACAAATATAGTAAAGGTTGGATTTTACATGTGCATTTACATTTACGTCTCTAATACCTGTCTACATCCCTAGTGTAATATATAAAATTAAAACGTTGTTTGCTGTGGTATGTTTTTTATTTGAATTTCATACCAAAATGGCTAATCCGATCCCGATGAAATTCACACAGATAGTTTACAATCCCAAAATCAACCTAGGGTACCTACTTTTTTACTACGAAAAATTATGCTGAACCGGATAACAGAAAAATTGCGTGTGAAATCGTGGAGTGCACTAGTATAAATACAGATAAAATGTACACGTACGTAACGCATAACTGGGCTAACTGTAGAGTCTACGGTATGTCTAGTGAAAAATAAATTGCGTCTACGGCGTAGACGTTCTCGTAGACATTTACTAATTTAATTATCTTTTACCTTTACAATAAAAATAAATTTTGGAATTTACAATTTTGAACGGAGAGACGTACCCACTTGTATCTACAAAATTGTAAAGTTACTGTAAAGCCTTTTAGCCACAATGTACGCTAGACGATGGCTATTATTTTTGACCCAAAAGTCCCGATATTGGTTAGTATAGGTTATACAAATATATTCAATTTCAAATATGTTAATAGGCAGCCTCTGTGGTGTAGTGGTTGTGCAGGTCGGCAGATAACCCGGAGGCGGGTTCGATTCCCGCGACAGGACAAGTATTTGTGCACAAAAAAAGCGCAAATACTTGTCCTGAGTCTGGGTGTTGTGGGACCATGGTTCTCGTAGTTCCTGGGTCCCTAGACACGGAATCCTAGCCAGGATTCAGGATCTATGTATGTGATCGTTAGGCGTTATTATTATTATTTACAGTACGGGAGCAATATAAACAAGCATAGTAGCAAAAGATACCTTCTGTAACGTAGAGTATGTAACATTAAGTACACTTAAACCCTATACTGATACAGTAAAGTTTTATTATTCTATTAGGTAAATAAATAAATAACGCTCAACGATCATATACATAGATTCTGGATCTTAACTAGGATTTCCAGTATCTTGGACCCCAGAGACTACGAGGACCATGGTCCCACAACACTCAGATACAGGACAAGTATTTGGGCTTTTTTTCCTGTGCACAAATATTCGGAATCGAACCCACCACCTCCGCCATTTTGGTTATGAGCCAACCAGCTCTGCCACTATACCACAAAGGCTGCTAAGCTTCCTAAAGTTGTGCTTGGTAAGCTCATAAACTGTGAATTTGCTGATCTATCAATATTTTTTTTTATAATTAGAAATACGAATGGTTTGCATAATCCGTTCTTTTCTTCTATTTTGTGTAGTGTCTGGTAATTTTGACTTTATATATTTTAGATATAATCACATTCTAATCTCGCTACAATCACTATCGGTTATTTTCTCGTTTTTTTTTCATATGCCTGTGAGACTTTTAGTATATTTCAAAACTTTACTTATCGGATTTTCATTATTTTCTCATATAAAGACGTAGTTAAATGCAATTTTAGAGTATGTCGCTGTACAGTCAATACTATCAATTTTGATAGCGTGAGCCAGTTAATGAACGGTGTTCAAGTATTAGTGTAGTCGCTTAAATTTACCGGGACTGTAACTATTAAATGAATGCTTTGATACGACACACAACAATTCTATTAAATTGTGTTAAAAATGAAGCTAATGACTAAAACACGAACGCCCGTTTATTTGTTTTTATTGTTGATTTTAAGATTTTAATTTAGTATAAATTGACACACTGTTAATTGTTTGGGTTACCTAATCGCTAAAAAAATTACTGCGAAATTATCTTTGGTCAATCATTGGATTATTTGACACCAAAAAACTAGTTAAAAAGTCTGGTTCCCAAAATCTGAACTAATCGTTATTGATTTGCACTATTTGAAAGGAAATCAATACGTAAAAATATTTTATAAATATTTCATTTCTATATTTCACATTCATATAAACCAAAATATCAACCGATTATTCATTTCGAATCACAGAGATCCATCATATGTATAATAATTTATTATTTTCATATAGCAATCCAATGAGTACTTGTGACCTACCCTCTCACACCCCCACACTTTCACTCTCTCACAGATAAAACAATTTCAATGATACCCGATTTATAACTTCTAAGCAAATCACAATCAAAATTAATCCAGTCGTTGCACGTTTATTTCTCCTTAATTGCCAATGTTTACGAAAATAAACAAAGAAAATGTAAACAAAGAGCGAATTCTCTGTAATCGGCATTTAAATGGTTAAACGTGACAAGATACTCGATTACCTGTTCACATGATACGAGTGCGAGAGTACTAAGTACGGGTTTCGTTCCGCCGACGAGTAATTCGATTTCATACTCGATGCTTTTACGGAGACGTGCGGGGAATTAACGACAACCGTGACCGAAAATTAATGAAGATTGCACGGATGTTATCTCAAATATTTAACGTTGAAATTCTTGAACAAATATTTTTTGTTCGACACGCGATGTCGACGCCGTCCGCGGTATTATCAGAGCGATTTTGTAGATCCATGACTAAAAATAAAGCGGTTATTAAATGCTTGATTTGCTGTGAAGCGTGTTTTAATTTAAAATTATTTAATTCGCAGCGAAAAGAAAACAGACGCGTACCTAACTAGAAAGGATCGTTATTCCAAATTTGTCTCAAATAATAATATTAGTTATACAATCCCAACTTTAAAATTAATTCTTAACTTGTGCTCTTTACTTAACGTGGTATTATTATTTATTTATTTACAAAAACTAAAAATATTATTGTTTTTAGTTTTTATTTAGTTTAAGTTCTTAGGTACAGTTTAGATTTTTAAGTCTGGTTTGGTTTTGTATTAACAATAAAGCCAATAAAACTATTTTATTTACTCATTGCTACTTGTACTACATAGCTATTTATATTAGTACTTTAATGTCAAGTTATAACTAGTGAGTGAGTATATGCAATAAATAATAATGCCCCTATATAGGTACATACGGTAAGTTAACTCTTAAGTTCGCACTTATATCCCTAGAGAACCCAGGGGTCTCGTATACGTTAAATTCGTGTCAACTTGGCAGATCAAATACTGAACGCTCATTGGTTGCCTGTTGATCATCGGCTGTCTCAACCAATGAGCAGCTACGGATATAAGTATGTAGTACAGACGGGGATAAGTATTTTGTAATTCTATTTTATTTTTATGTTCGAATATAGTTTAGCACTGAGCATTTTAATATCTACGCCATAATCTAATTATGTGTTATATACAGTTGAAACCTAGTTAAAACAAATTTTGAAACAGCAGAAAAACTAGAATTAGTATTTTTGAGTAGGTATTGGAGCATGTGTTGTATTACTTAAAATTATCACTCTCATTATAAGTAACAATTAGGTCCCTACATAAATACTAGTCCTGGTTCAATAATATTTTTCCACATACAAGTTTATCTTAATTTTTGTAGTAGTTACACAACATGAGCGTTCTATACATTATATCACAATTTCGTTGTGTAATATAGTATTCAAAAAAAGTTTGAAGTAAGTTAACCATCAACTTTCATTTTTAAGAGCCATCAACTAATGTATAACTAAAACACAAAATTAATGAAACAATCTGCACTTCAGTTTTCATACGTATTATTATTATGTTAGTAGGTAATGTAAGTTATTTCATACTGACCATCCACCCTGTCTGGTTAGAGTAAAGCCGAAGCGCGCCTCGCGGTCCACCGAGACTCTGATGCCGATGATGCCGAGCCCCTGGGGCGAGACCACCTGACCCCTCATCACGGAGACGCGACTGCACAGACCAGCTCTCGTCAGTTGGAGCCAAGGAGAGCACAGCACAGTGCAACGGGCGATATCTTCCTAGGCGTTAGGTGAGTCAACTTTCTGTCGTTGATCGATTGGACGCTCTGAGATTGAATTTAGGGAAGCTTGCTTTCTGAATAGACGCTTGTGTTGGTTTTTGATGTTTCTCTGAGTGATTGATCACTTTGTATATTAATATGGAGCAGACGCGACAGTAGAACCTCGATTGTTATAAATGGAGAGGCCAGCAGGGTCTTGGCTTAGCGCTTAGACGGTATACTACATATATTGTAAATATGGTACAAGTATACACAGGTTCCAATAAACACAATGTATTTTGTTACTTATGTAAGTCCCTTTTTTCAAAAGAAAATAAGCGACTTGTTTTATAAATGAAAACCAAATCGGTGTGAAATCAAATGTTAAACGCCGAATAATACTTTATAAATTTAATTTATAAAAATGAAAATTAGAGTTATTAATAATTATTATAATTTATTTATGTTTATATTTTTATTTATATACGGTAAGTAAGTATTATATTATTTATTTAATTATTTATAGTTTATTTATAAATTAAGTTTTGGTACAATATGATCTCATAAAGGTGAAAACGTCTAATTTCCGTATTCTATTGAGAAAGCATAACTTTAAAATCCTTAAAGAACATATCGCCCAATGCGCTCGTTCGATCAAAAACTGATCGAATTGTGTGCTATGCTTTGTATTTTGTAAATGCTGCGAGAGTAAAGTAAAAGAAAATAAATTTTGAAAAATAATATAAATAAGAAGTTTTCAGCATTGCACATTCTCGTAGGATCAGCTAATTAACAATTGTCTGGGTACATTTCGGTTTACATCTTATACTTATATTACATCATTATTTAAAACTTATCGACTGGTTCACTGTTCCGTCTATTTCAGTGTAACGTAAACAAATGCCTGTAAACGGAAATCTACCCAGAGAGATGTATGTAAAATGTATGCATGTAACAGCTGCCACACAAACCAAAGAATCGATTGATTTTGGAGCTTTAATTTTAATGTAACAATTTTCTTAGCTGAAATTGGTGCAATGATTAAGTAAACATTTTTGGGTCAAATGGGAATGGAGAAAAATAATGCTAAATAAAAAATTAATAGAAAATCCCCTGTTGATTGCAATAAAATAAAAAAGTAAAACTATTTTATCGTGTATATGCTGCAATCTTATGCCAGAAAATAGTTGTTGCTCGTACCCTAGGTAGGTCATTATTTGAAAACTATTGTTAAAAATTGGTATGAGTTTTTTTATGTTTTGGCTCCACAATTTTATGTATTTAGCCAGTGTCAAGTAATTGATAATTTTTCAAGTTAATGATATTTACGCAAATACCTATGTATCAAGTCACAGTCGAAGTCATCGAGTCAAGTTATAGTCTAGTCAAAGTCATACTCCTAGTAAAGTGGTTGCAACTTTGCTTGAAGCTTCTATGGAGTTTTGGAAACAACACGAAAAGAAACGTTTCACCATCATTATACAACTTTCCGACACTCATGCCTGTAATCCAGCACTTAACGAATAAAATGCCACCAATTTTATGCGGCGCAGCGGCACGATCTTTTCGTTTTCCCGCCAAAACTCCGGCATGAGTTCCTTTTTTTTTTTCATAAAAAGAACCTAGTTTTATATTTCTTATAGCAGTCATCTGTTTAGCGTAATCAGCAGACTATTTTGCTGGAAAAATTTGAATAACGAATTCAAATTTTTCCTTTACAAAATAATCTGTAGGACCTAGTTGTTTGCAAGTAGAGTATAAGGTATTAATTTATTAAAGAAGAAGATACGTTTTATCTTTAAATTTTATCAAAACATCTTATAAGTCTAAATAATCATAATTATGATTTCAAGATCCCGTTTGTGATTCAAATTATTCCTTTACAAATTGATCTACCCAATACTCTAGTATTAAGTATTTACTTATTAATGGAGAAGAAACGTATTATATTTAAAAACAATTTATAAGTCTTAACAATCACGATTATATTTTCAATGTTGGTATAAGAGTATAGCAACTAAACAGAATTAAGCTTAAGGCTTATAGTCTAGTCAACAAGTTCAAAAACGTGAAAATAGGGTTGTTAGTTAACAATTGAATAACATTTTGAAAAATGGTGATAAAACTTTTTTTCTACGGAGCTCGATTCATTCAAGTGTTAAGAAGATATTAGAAATTTTTAAAATGACTTTCTAAATTATAAAAAAATTGATAAACCCTCGTTAGCGGTGGCGCGCGCATGCCGTAACAGCGCGCGTAGCCCTATTTTCATCTTCAAATTAAAATTATAAATACTGGAGATAGAGTTTCGGGAGCAAAATTTTTTATTGGAAATTTCCTTCTCTTTAACGACTTTTTATTTCAAAACTGCTTAAATATTAACATTTCTTGAATTATTAACGAAAAACTAAATAACATTTTTTTCATCTTATTTTGTTAATAACAATTGCAATTTTTTACCTGCACCAAAGTCCTTCAAAAACATTTTTCTAGATTCCAAATCGAATGAGCTATCGCTCATATTTTTAGGACATTAATCTCTATTTTTCACGTTTTTGAACTTGTTGACTAGACTATTAGGGTAATTGCTGATACACTTAACTAAAAACGATTCAAACAAGTTATGAAGTATTCCATCTGAAAAAAGAGTGTTAAAGAAATACAATCCTGCAAAGATGTTAAAATATTATTTTAAGTAAACCATTTTCTACGACATATCATAAAGAGCGTGATCAACGATATGCATGTTGTGTAAAAATATAAACAAACATTAGTATGCTGGTGGATGCATTTTTGCTTATATTTTTATACGAGAGCCAACTCTATATAATTTAAGCACTTTTATAAATATGTTTTTTTACATTTTAGCGTGCTTGATTTATTTTGTGACAACACCTACAGTGAAATATTAACGTATACATATTATTGAACTTAGAAACTATCGTTGCACCAATTTCAAAGTAATTATGAATTATGTTGTAACTCGTGATCAATGGAAGCAATGGTTGTAATGTACAATGTCGACACTGTAATAGTCTCGCTGAAGTAGGAATACATTCAAATAAGTTGTGTTTGGTTAGTCACAGGGGGTGAGGATCTAAACACATAAAGAGCTCGGGCGAAGGGTAGGGGGTTGGTTAACAGATGAAAGACGCAGACAAAGGGTAAGGAACACATAAAAGGGTAAGTTTATTTGAAGCTTAATTTGCGTGTTCGCTGGAATTTTGCTCAATTGATACATACAACTTCGCGTAACGTTTCGAATTTTTACATCCCTACACCTATCGTGTTTTATACGTTTTGCGTGAAAGCGTAAATGATTTTCCTAAGTTTCATTCAGTACAACAAAATTAAACCACTGTATATAATGTCAACTATAAATATATAAGCACAATAGACGAGACAAATAAATAAGTACAAAAATACGTTTGTGACTGCGGCAAATGATATTTGTAACGTGAAACCGCGGTGACACGGGCACGGCCGCGTGATTTACAGAAAAACATCGAGTTTGTCGCAGCCACGAGAACATTCAAGACAAACATACAGATGTTACATACACATAGAGAGTGAAACGAATACAGACAAAGGATTGAACAAAAAGTTAAAAAGCACAGTGGGTCCGATCGCATGCCTGTAATGGGCAAGCGGCGGACGCCGGCATCACACACATATGCAGGAGTTGCAACAAAAGGGAAGGTGAACAGATACTGAACACTGAGGGGCGAGGGCGGGCTGACTGACACTTACCATGGTGTAAAGGAATTCCAGAACTCGCTAGGAGTGGCGGACACACGGCGGCACAGGGACACAGAAAGACAGGACAGATTACTACACAGATACCTACATCCCTCAGTGCAACCCCACCCCGGCGCTAGGCAACCGCGCGCCCGATTGCACTCGTCTAATTTGGTTACCTTGCGTTTTAACACTTGTTAAAATAAATTAATATGCAGCAATCGACTCGATAACTAAGCCCGTTTGCATTAGAACACCACCACAATAGATCTGAATGATCACTCGTGGGTGAATTAAAATTTGGAATTTAAAGGTTGCACTAAAGAAGTTACTGAGTACGAGCAAAAAGACATGCTGGATGGTGATGCACGATGAAACCGTCAGGTATTACGTAGAGGTATTAAGGGCCGATGGAACAAATGCCGGAACGCAATATAACCACTCTAGACTCTTGAACTTAAACAAAATAGTGAAGCGGCTCGTGTTTTAATGCAAACAAACTTTTAGAGGCGCTTTTGCATATTAAGCGAGGTGGGTTGACTACTTTTGTTACTTATTCAGTTTTGCTTTGTCTTGTTTGTCAAAGATTGCTCGAAAGTTTTATCAACGCACACGGTACGGCAAATAAAACTTTAAGATTTTAAATCAGAACTCAGATCATGAAAGACGCATTTAAATTTTTAATTGAACAAGACTGCTCCATTATCCCTAGTGTTAAGTAAAAGCCGGAATTATTTATTTTAATGCTACATAGATTATTCACGCACGCTCCTAAGAAAGTTGTTTGTCTCTCATGATTCGAGTTGCGCTTATTTAGATCTTAATCTGTAAATTTAATCAATGAGAAGACAAACAAAACTGTTCGAAAGCTATTGAGCGCTCATTATAATTTGTAATTCCATTAATTTGTTACTAAGACGCTTCTGTATTAGGTAATCAGACAAACAGGTATAGGGTTAGACACACACAAGGGATGAACATTAGACAATACACAACACATCGGATCTGGTGTGAGAACATAAAAACAACACAAAAATTAAATTACAAAATTATGGTTAATGATAAAACATAACCATGCTAGGATCGCAACAAATAAATCAGTAATAATATATTATACGCGAAAAAACACAGGAAAATCAAAACACTTCCACCAGATGATAAAATAAATTGTAAGTTAACAATTATAAAAGTAGAATCGTCACAATTGAAAATAAAAATAACCACACCAAATCCACGGAGAGGTTTAGGAAGATGAACGGGAATGGTGAAGGTGCTACGTTCCGAATATACTATGTCATTATGAATTTTGTATCTTCTTCTTACGGATATACATTACAGTACGGCGATGATATCACGGATCTAAAATCATTGTAAAGTGCAATTATATTAGACTCATGAACTGTGCAAACCTATAGGTCAATCCTAAACCAACTTGCTTGTAAAAGATATCGTCGGCCGGTCCCCGATATTGAGTATTCATTGGAGTGAATATCAGAAGATTAGGGACGATGTCTCTTACACGCATGAAGTGATTTGGTGTTTGTATACAGACATCATTTCGTGGTAGAGAAAGCACTTACCTCTCAGAATATTCGTCCGTGTGTGCGTAGCTTTGTACGGAGTTTTCTTCGATGAGGAATTTGACGCGTTGGTAGAAGGATGCAGTGACGGAGGGTGGTTGTTTCCGTAGAAGGACCTCCACGGGGTCGTTGGAGGCTAGGCACATGATGTGTTCGGAGCACTCAGGCCGGCTACAGCATTCCGAGTCGGAGCAGTCGGTCATGCCATCTTCAAAACGGTAGGGCCTTTGTCAGCCAATTTTGTACATGTTTGTTTCAATACCAATTGCCCACCACCAACGAACGTTTTCTTTACATGAAGTTAATTAAAAAAACTTTATACTTTAAAGAAAAACAAAAAAAAAAGTGTTCAAACATTTCCATAACCTTTACCGAAAAAATATAAAAAGAATTGTAAAATATTGAAAAAACCAATTGAAATGTATCTAAATATTAAGGCATCCCATATTATCCATGTCTCTGAAAGTAAAGAAAGTCCTACCTTCGTCGTTGTCCTCGCTGTCAACGCAAGAAAGTTCCAAGGCAATAAAACAGTCTGTTCCTGCCCAGCCATCAGCGCAGGAGCAACGGTAGACGCCGTCTTCTAGTAGGCACTGCCCGTGGCGAGAGCAGGCGTTTGGACATCCAGCTGTATGCAAGACGCAAATTAAAAAGAAACTCATATCCTAAGGGTATTTTTTGATCGATGTAATGTGGAGTAAATAAAATTTTTGTGGCACAAAAATAAAAATTATAAAACAAAAAAAGAACACTAAAAGAAACTAATTATTACATTTACTTAAATATTAGTTTTAGATTATTTCATTAACAATTTTTGTAATTATTTTCTAAATACTACAATGATATAATAACTAACACTTAACACTACCTACTACTACTACTACAAAAAAAAAACATTTGGACTATATACTGGCCGCAATGACCTATAGACCGTCCAAATGCTCTAGCCCACTACCAGTAGGTAGCGTACCAAACATGCTGGCAGCATTGCCCCGTTGAATTGCAATACTTATTCGTTGTGCCAAAAAATGTGAAGTTATAACATGGATGTATAACAACAGTCAAAAGCAATCATCAGATTATTACAAACAAGGACAACTTACGTAGAGTACAATGCCTGCCGTTCCATCCTTGTGTACAGACACAGGTTCCGTTCTTGCACTGCCCATGTTCGTGGCATCGCGGGTCGCAGGGCCTCTGGTCACAAATGGACCCGGTCCAACCTTCGTCGCAACGGCACACTCCTTCAGCGCACACACCGTGAGGGCCACAGTCCAGGGAGCATACAACTGCAATACAAACAAAAAAAGATCACTTACTGGTACCTTGATATAATATCGTCAGGTCACACAGCCTACAGATTAATAATAATAATATGCGTGGACATCTCACACAACGTTATTACAATAATTTTCATTTCACAGTAACAACCTGTCAGGCTTAAGTAAACGTGTTGTGCGATAGTTAGTACTAAGACTATACGATATTGAAATCCTACGATTATCAGAACCATAGTCATAAACAGTAGTTTTGACTGGTCTCATAGCTCATTTGTCTTCTGAACTGTAGGCCATGGGTTCGATTCCCAATCTGGACCATCATTAGTGTGATGAACATCGATGTTTGTTTTGTATCTGGCTGTTATATTGTACTATAAATATGTATTTATAACAAAAAGTATACACATTCTATTAGCTAGGCGATTACGTAACTTGATTGCAACAAAAAGAAACACAAATTTGTATGGATTTGGTGGTTTCAATGCTAAACTGTGCATGTGTACCATGGAAATTTATAAATCGGGAATGAAATTTCTCAGGTATCTGAATCCCATAATACAAGCTATGCTTAGTTACGACAAGATGGCGCTGAGAAAAAAACATGGTCAACCGTAGTTTGAACTGTGCCTACGCAATTTATTTCCGACAGATCTCGTATTTTACCTTGTGAGCAATCATCGCCGGTGTATAGAGGATCACATACACATCGTCCAGCGTCTAGATCATAAACTCCTCGCTGTGAGCACGCAGGCAGACACCGCTGGACACGAGCGTCGCGCTCCGTGCAAGCGGCGCCTCGCCAGCCCGCACGGCACACGCAACGCCCGCGCACGCACGACCCGTGACCCCCACAGGTCGGGTCTAGGCAATCCTCTGAAAGAAATACTTGATATGAACATGCTACTGTGAATAATATACGACAGAGAAATCTAAGAGTTTACGAGCTTTTATCATCGAATGTGTTTGTCGTTACCAATCGGTGATAAAGAAACAGAATCTGTTCTCTAATAGCTACAATTGTTTCTACCTTCATCACATTTTGATCCCTTCCATCCAGGTTTACAATGGCAATGCCCGGCAACACATTGGCCTCTTCCAGAGCAGTCAGCAGGTTCACAGTCATGGGCTGGTATGTCGCATTCAGTTCCCTTCCAACCTTCTGAACAGTGGCATACACCGCCAGCGTATGCTCCGTGCCCCGAACATAAAACCGGACATACGCCTGTAAGAAATAGATAAATAATTTGATAGTATTCTTTCTCACACAACAGTTTTTTGTAACACTTGACAGTATTTGGTTACTTACTTTTAGAACAGTCGTGACCTTCATATCCATCCATGCATTCACATTTTCCCAAATAACAAGAACCGTGACCAGAACAGTCGTCAGGACAGGAGTTGGTAATTCCTTCGGCTTCTGATACGATCATTTCTACACTGTGCGGTTGCAGTTCGTCGTTGTATATCGAAATAAACCATCTTCCTGTGTCGAGGTACTGCAATATACTAACGTTAACTCTCATATCGGTCGATCTTTTGCTTATCGTGTGGTTCCATCTCTGGAATGGGCCAGTCGTGCTCAGTAACTCATTCCAGTCGACGAACGTATTTTCGCTATCAGGTCGCAGAGGGCTTCTTCTTCTCCTAAGTCTATGATCAACACGACCGCCACGGATGAACTCTACGAAGTCGTATTGTGTTACACTAGGTGCAACGTTTCGTCTACCATAAACGGCAAAGTTAGCTCCCCATGGTACAGTAAAGTTTAGGCTAACATAGGCTGGTTGTTTGTTTCGAAATTCTGAACTCCAGAACTGGTAAGCGGGTATTGTTGCGTGGTGTAGCTCATCGAACTCTCTGATTTCCATCGCTGGAGACCAAGGTGGTGGTGCGGCCTGTTGTGCTTGCTGTGGTATAATTGCTGATTCGAGAGCCGCTTCTCCTGTCGTTGACCAACCTCCTAGCGATGATGTAGATATCGATTCTAAAATAAAAATGTTACATTTACGTGCGCTGTTCCGTAAGTTCCTAGTCCGTAAGTTCCGTAAATTAAAGAGGCTTTAAACGTGCCTGTTTAATTTCAATGCAAAACTTCCTGTAAAAATAACTGCCCGAATATAAATACTTTTATTAAAATTAATTTGTTCGTCAATGCATCGGCCGTCATTTGTCGTCCATCGCACGAAATGCAACGCGTGCAGCGCTCATTAAAAAAATAAATTACATTTCCATTAACGGAATTATTTTCAGAAAACTGAAATCGTGACGCCAATTGCGTGTTTTATCCTATGTGCATATCCGTAAGCACTATTTATAAATTGATAAACAGGTAGGTTTAAAGCCTTCGCCTAAAAACTTACGGAACAGCCTAAGTAGTTTTAAATTATACAAACTAACAAAAAAATAAAACAATTACCGTCTGAAGGTGATAACGTAGATAAATCTCTAATTCCTTGTGCATGTGTTACTGCTTTCACATCTTGTACCAGGATGCAATTTGAATTGTCTATATTACTTTTAATTGACGATAAAGCTGTAACAAAGAAAAAAGCATTCAATTAGATTGCAGTCGTTAAGCTTTTTATACGAAGTGGGAAAAAAACCTTAACGGATTTTTGTTATTTGTAACAGATTCTAAAAGAACCTCCTACTAAAACAAAATTATGTCGTAAAGCCAAATCTTTCACTCAATCTCACCATCCAATTAAGTTTCCGTTAAGTTTGTGTGTTATCGAGGGTTCACATCGATAATGTCCAGAAGCCGAAGTGTAATTCTATTAGAGTTCACACGGGTGTCGCTCCAACTCTAAGAGATGCCAGTTACGAAACGACACAATGAGAGATGTCATTTGAAAGTCGGAGAGGTGCTGGATGGCGGGGTAGGTGGTAGGTGCGTGACGTCCCGGCGAGTTTTAATTAAGCGGAGCACGAGGCAGCGTTTCATGGCAGTATGACGGAACGATTGGTTCCGCTCCCGCGGTCGCTGCGAGCACGTAGGTGGCTCGACGACACCCAGCGTTTCTTGCTCGAGGGAATGCCGTTGTCTTCTCATTATGCGACAGTTGCAGCGATCGGATCGATCATAAAATGCCGCGCTACGCAGTCTAATTGGATAATTTTTCACGGTGTTAACTGAGAAGCGCACGGGCTCCGATGACACGAGTCTGGAACTCAGTTAACATGATTCACTTTTTTATATTTTAACCATTGATGCGTAATATAAAATGTAAAAGCAACGTTATTTTCAAATTACTAATTTAGTTTACTAAGGTTATTTTCAAATTTCTAATTACTGAGTAGGTAATTTAAAAATGATGGAGGCTTCCAAAGAATTGTTAATTAAAAAGTTCAGGGCTCTCGGCGAATAAACAGTCTCGGGTTAGTACGTAAATCATTAAGTTGTAAGAGCTTCAATTAAGTACAAATAAAAGGAATATTGCAAGCCCTGCTGCGAGCTGGTTCACCGATACGAAACAAATAAAAAATGCAAAGGAGCAAACAGACGTCGCTATTATTGTAATGTAAAGAGAATTTATTGTGTTCATTTATTAGTTTTGTAGGAAGGTTGGTAGAGGAGAGCGGGTGAGGGGATTTGTGCTCCTATGGGGCTGCGGGGTTTATTTGTTGGCGCGTGCGGCAGGATGTGCGGCTAATGTGACGTTCTGCGCTACGAGAACGCCGTATTTCATTCAGTATTGAGTTAATTGACGCTGCACCGATTCCGTCCGACTAATTAGAACCACAGTGCGCTTAATTTGTCGAAAGAAATGCTGCATGTTTGAATAAATTATGACAAATAGCTGCTAATTGGTTTCTGACTGTGTATTATAGATTAAAAATATTTGTAAAGTTATGTAACTAAAACTTATATCTATTATACACATGCCACATTTACGCAGCAATTTAAAGTAAACTTTTTATATTAGTTACGTTGCGTAAAAATGTTTTCCTGTGAAATGGCAGCAAAGAAGCAAATGGTCGTTATCCCAGCCCACTCCATAACGACAAACTGTCAATAGGTCTGCAATAAACAAACACTTAACGAGTCATTTCCCTTTCAACGTTCGTATTCATGATGAACAGTTAAGATTTCTGGGTAATAAAATATCGAGTGCGGCGCGTGCAGGCCTATTTACCATAATTCCTGCGGCCCCTGAGTTAGAGCAATTAACTTATCTTTCATTCCCTGCTCTCTGATCCCACAGATTCAGCTCCTAGATAAGAAAGGAGCGTTGACGCCATTTGCCCGTTCAAATTGCACATTTACATTAACCCTGCGATGCTCTTTGAGGGTAGATACGAGTAGTTCAATGACAATGACCTTTATCGGCTTACCATCGATGATAACTAGGTGATTTATATTCAGTGCTGTTGTGTGTGATGCAGTTTGATGATTGCAGTGGAGTGAATCCAATAATGTGAATTAACGCTTATGCTTATTCTACAAATGATTAAGTATACCTATATACTAACTGTTGCGTCCCAGTTAATATTCACAACAAAAATGTTCATATATAGGTTTAAGTTATTTATTCGATATACGAATTTTTATTTTTAGTATAGTCGATTCCCATTCGCGCCTTTGTCTTTCGCCGTGTATTAAAGCGCACTGTTTTATAGAATACGAATTTAAATATGCCAAACTGCAAAAAGTATTGCACTTCGTAGACTAACATTAATATTAAAAGTTTTTGTATTAATGGAAGACGTGACAAGCTAGGCGTTCGCGTGATGTTGAGCGTCACGGCTGCATTATTACTCAAAACTCTAAATTATAAAGTATTGCATGACACTGCACTGCGCACCTCTTTCTGAGACAGCACACAATCTAGTGATCTTATTTCTAGACGGTGAGATCAGATCATTTATGCAGTAAATCACCAGCTACAAAGCCCTTCGAACCGGAACACAGTAAGTGCTTGCACACTACTGCTTGGTGACAGAATAACTGGCAAAACGGTGATATCTATCTAGACAAAGTTTTCAGAAAAGTCTTGCCACCTAGTATGTAATCCATTGTGCAAAATAAAAGATACTATATCTACTGTATACTTATAAAATGTTTTAAAATAAATTCGATAGTAGTATAACTATTAAATTCTTATTATATATAAAATAAAGTAAATCCGTAATTGGATGTAAGTTCTAATATTAAGTGAAACTATTTCTTAGCTTAAGATCTGTGGATTTTGTGAAATAAATAAATAAATAATAAAATAAAATTATAAAAGCTTTGAAAATCTATCGTCCCTAAATAGTTGTAATAAAGTATTCTAAAGTAAAATGTAGAGTCTCGTTACGTTCAAACGAGTAAAATAATATTCATTTTGCACGCAATATCCATATTTTACCCATCTAAGTTCCCCATTACGGTGACATATTCCGGGAACAATACGAAACCTGTAGACAACATAAACAACGTCACGTCTGGATAACGAGCGTGGATGACGTAATTTCCGCACGAGAAAATAAAATATGGCATGCGATGAATGGAGACTTCGCCGATGATCCCTTGCTAGTAAAATCTATAAATTCTCGCCATTGAAGGAAATGGAGGGTCCTCTAAGACGAGATGCAGCGATTGTGTGCAGATGGACGATGTTTGCTATCTCAACTATTTTTCGAGCTAATACAATTTATTGTAATACGATTCAGCATAGATTGCATCGTGTGCTAGGGGAGCGAAACTCGTTTGATGGACTCCCGAGGGAGGAGAGCCATCGCATCGCGCCGACGATATTAGTCACGTGATAAATCTTCCTCTATTCGTCTGCCATGTCGCCCCATCTCACCGATATACAGCGCTTCAAATAACAGCTCTTGTCAACTCTACTATAAGGACTATATTCGTTCATAATTTTTTTTGACCTATTTAAATTGAACCGCGGACAAGTACAAATGTCTCTAAATTTTTAAACCCACATCTAATTGAAAATTGTTATCAATTTGACTCCAACTTAGATTGGATTAAATTGCTATAATGTTGTTTATGGAGTTACTAACCATTTAAAAACGACCTTATGGCTTTGGTAAAATACCTTCTTTCCTAATGTATACTCAAATAATTGTATATAAACCACCTACTGTTTAGTTTCTGCAACTTATTGGAGCACTCTGTATATAATAATAATAATAATAATAATATGTGTGGACATCTCACACAACGCCATCTAGCCCCAAACTAAGCAAAGCTTGTACTATGGGACCCAGATAACTGATACAATACTTAGATACTTTTTTGTTTGTAAATATATACATAGAATACAATATAACACCCAGACACAGAAGAAACATCGATGTTCATCACACAAATGTTTGTCCTGGGTGGGGATCGAACCCACAATCCGCAGTTCAGAAGGCAGGGTCACTACCAACTGAGCTATCGGGCCAGTCAAATCAATATATATCAACATATTTATGTAGTTATACCTGCCTAGACATTTCATTCCATGAACTTTTACTTCACGGTTTCACAAGTTCGGACTTTAGAGAATTTATAGTTAGCGCTGTTAACAATTTATTTTGTAAAGGTGCCATGTTTTACAACCATGTTAGAACAACTAATCCTCCCAAAGTTTATATTGTAAAAAGTTGGACAGGTTTAATCGTGTTATTTGTGATGTATTATTTTTTGTTGGCAGATGTAGGTATTGATCGCGAGAACCACTTCACAAGCGTTAATGTTCAATGCTGAGAGAGCTTTAATAAAACATTTGGGGTCCTCACATTTTCAATTACATTAAAAAGTTGACGGAGCTGTGTTTGCCCCATTCATTGAGCGACGCACGTAATGAAGGGTGCAACAGATGGTTCACATTTTTTCATTACAATACTAAAACTACCGGCATACACCAGGAGATTTACGTCGGATTAAACTACAGAACCGCTTTTAATGCGGTACATATCCGGAACGCCAGGAGGCGTGACCGATAATAATTTCCATTGTTGCCGAAACGCAATCATGGTCCGATATTTCTCATCAAAATTTAACATAACGTTCAATACATATTTTCGTAAAGCTGAAATCGATACGGGTCGCATTAAATAGGTAGCATTTAACGGTGTCGTTGATTACGTTTATTATCTGACGGAAATCTAAATGTGGTAATTTAGAGCCGTACGCGTCGTTCGTTTAGAGAAACCTATTTCGTTTTGAAGTGGACACCACGCCGCTGCATTGATATGCGACGAGTGTCTCTTATCTTCTGTCCCTATAATTTAACGGGCATCTAAATGAACTGAGATCCGATACGATAAGCCTCATTGACTCGAGACACCTTACATTGAGTCGGTTCATTACATTACTTTCAAGAAGCATTGAATAGATTTATTTGACTGTTTCTTTATTACGTCGTCTAAATTAGGATTATCTCACGAATATATTCATAGGTCTTCACAAATAGCAGCTATTACGTTGAGAATGGCGGTTGGAGATATAATCGAAACAAGTTTAACGTTTTTGTGTTTGGAGTTGACTTGCCGAAATAGGTGAAGTTGTTCGGTGGCGTGCTGAAAACGTATTATTTAGTGAGCGTTCAAACAGTTTAATAGACCGATGGGGCTAAGTTAAATTAAAATCATAGTTTAACCAGGCGAAGGTATGTGTTTAAATTGCTCACAACTTTCACATCAATCTGCGTATAGAATTTCAAGTGCACTCTGAATAACTTAACTTCATTAACTATTTAAAATTAACGACCTGTAAACGTAGAATAGCGTAAATAACCTTTTGGTATTAAAGTTTTAAAACTTTTTAATGACCATAAAAGAATAGTTATAAAACTCAAAGAGAAAATCATTATTTTTAAATTGTCTCTACTGTTTTCAATTTCGTCATGAAAATTTTAAATTTTAAAACCGAGTGTTGCAGTTTGATTTATAAGTTTGCCACTACCATTTTGGCTACATTAAACAGACGTGGTATGTATTTAAAGTGAAATAAACAGAAGCAATTTCCTGACATTACAGTGAGTGAGCACTTTTAGCGTGAATGGTGCTATGCAGCCAACAACACATTGTTTCTGGGAACATACAACTGGTATACGGGATTCGCGTGACATCGCGACGGAGTGCTTTGCCAAACCCTAACCACTGGTGAACTTCAAACTAAAACGCCACTAAAATATAACGTCATAAATACCTCAACATTACAACATTATGTTATTTAACTGACCCAGAACCAGAACTGAGATATGGAACGAAATTTTATTCTTTCACATAAATCGTTCCCGCTCCTTGCTCAGTTATCAACATATTTTTAAAAGTTATTTTATTGAGTTAATCTGTTTCAACACAGAATAATGCTGGTCGTTATATCCTTTATCTAAATGACTCATGTCGTTTCCATTCGAGTTTTTATAGTAGGCGTGAGGGCTTGGCTCGCCTTCGCCAGGGTAAATGCACGGCTGGAAACTAGGCCAGAGCAGAGGTAGCACTGCCGTAGTTCCCCGTGTCGACTTTGATGCTATTTTTGTGATATCTTATGTGTTCGCGGTTGGTGTTTTATCACCGACGACTCACTTGCGGTTGATTTCATGAGCTTTACTTCTAAGAAACGCCTAACAGTATTGTTTCAATACCATTATTGCTATTTTATAAGTCTCCGGGGCGCTCTATTCCGCATTACCTCATCGCGTAGAGAGCTTGCAGCTAACTTTGTTATTCGTGTTTTAGATCGTTAGTGAGAAATACTTGTAAAACTCATTGTAGAATTATGTAGGTATTTCATGCATTTATTAGAATGTGCTATTCCTTGTGTAAAATATCGTTTTATTATACCGCAAGGAAAGGATTAGTTATTTAGCGTTAAATCAAAATGAGATTTACTTATGCGATTTATGCAGCATTACGTATGTATAAATTATGATTGGTCGTTCAGCGGGTAGGCCGGGATTGCGAGTAGCTGATATATCCGCAGTAAAATAATATGGGACGTGGAAGTGTAAGATAATTTATAACCGAGCGAACACGGACCCGAGCGCCCGCGCGGCGCGTCCGTGACACGCAGCGCACGTTGCCTTAGGTTAGGCGCATCATTTATATTTTTTTGATATTTGTTTTGTTTTTTATATTCTCCTCTGTGAATACCGGTCGCGGGATTCAAACAAAGAATGATAAAAGACTAATGGCCGATGTCTGTTTTCGTCAGAGAGCCGATGTTTAATCAACTCATTTGCATGCACGAAGTGGATGTTTGAATTTATCACCTTTCGTAATTGAGTTTTGATGTGTTGATGGAAATATCTTTCTTTATGATTTGGTTATAAAACTGTATATCTCCTATATAAATGTTTAAAGCCCACGGTTTAGAGAAATAAAAACTTTGTGATGAGTCGATGACAAGAAAATAGCGCGTATTTTATGCAACTTGATTACAAACGCCGAATGTTGTATGTCAGATAATGAAATTGGTCGTAGGTTTCTGAAGATGATGATCATGGTTTTATTAACAAAAAAAAGGCAAGATAACTCAAAAGCTGTTATTTATAGAGATATTGAAATCTGATTGTTGCTACTGTTTCGTATTGGATTTGATCCCCTCGGGGCCCCGTAATCCTCCGTGGCTTGAAGGCTACCCCTTTTTAATGGTTTCCAATCATAGAAGACAAGAACTGCTCCTTAATTGGAGAGAGCTCGCTGCCCCGGGCATGGCGATTTTGCTACTCGAACAGACAAAGGCTTGGTTTTTTTGCAATCTATAATCAAGGCGAACATCTAATAATTTTTTGTACTTTTATTGGATGAGTTAGAAATAAAATTGATCCGTGGACTGAGTCTTATAAAAAGTTGATTTATGACTACATCTACATAAACGTCTATTAGGTTTGATTCATAATATGATTCGACGTGACATTCGATTTTTAATGTAAACAATTGCGCATTTTTTTTCATATCGACATAAGCGTGGATATCTTTAAAATGCATTATTGAATGTTTAAGCAGTGAAAGTTGTATAGGGGTAGTCTATACATATGTAGGTGCATTACGAGAGCAACTGTCGTAGCATCACGCTGGCATAACAATAAACTTTTGTCTCGACATGCTCCAAACGAGGACCGCTCTAACGCTAATGGATTGAGAAAGAATAATGTTATGAATATTTTAATCGGCATTCCGAGCGAGTTAATAAAAATACTGCCCTAACGAATGCGCCGCACGCCCCGCTGGCATTTTATGTACAATCATATAATATCAGAGATAAAACTTGTAGTTAAAATTCGATATTTAATCAATAGGACGCAATTACCTTTGTTTTTATTCAAATTCACGTTTTTATTTAAATTTCTATACCTTATTATTTTAAATCACAAAAGTTTACGTAGAGAATACGTTAAATAGATAAGGCTGTTTCTTAAGTCGAAAGTTCTTCAACTTTCTACAGTAGTTAAGTATAAGTTCTCTTGCTCTGGAAATTGCAACAAACTTCTTACTTAAATCGACGAAGAACATATAGATTTCTTAATGAAATAATTCTTGCGATTTTATCAAGAGCTCCCGAAGACAAGTTATTTATCTTAGTTATATGAAGTAAAGAAAAACGTTTTATCTTAATTAAAGTTTGTTATAGTAACACGATAGTGGATTCACTTAAAGATTGATGAGTTTGTGTTTTTGTATCCGTAGGGTGACTTTGTCTTTTAGCCAGTCCAGTGACAACAGAATCGTCACGAATTAATTAAATTCACGCCTAATCACATGCTTCTTTTAGTTAATTTGTATTAATATTGAAAGCAGATTTTTGTTGGAATGCACTGAGAAAAGAAACCATTTTCGATTAAAGTTTTCACTAACAATACCACTCATAATCGTAGCATTCGTAGCGTATGAGCTACGGTTACGCCGTAGCATTTCCGTCATTAAACAATTAATACATAAAGCCTAATAAGTAACTTACCTATAAAATAAGCGAGCATAGCTGCCAGTATGACGCACAGGCATATCATGGATATAGCCAGGCATTTCCACGTGCAGCGGTGTTGGCAACGCTTGTCTATGTGAAACCTCGAAGGTGAGTACACGGGCACTGGGCTCGGCTGGCTGGCACGTAGAGGGAACACTGGCATCACTAAAGGCTGGTTTGCTAGCTGACAGTGCCCACTGCCCAGTGTGCCGCCCATGCCACCTGACATTTGTGGGCCACCCAATCTGTGGACAATAAAAACATGATGTCAAACTTTGTCTTACATAAACATTAATCTTGAAGTTAAACGAAGTACCTACTAAATATTTTAATTCCTTCAAAAAGCACTTCCAGCAGACAGTACGACTTTTAATTCCGTACTTTTGGTATCAAAGGTTACAAAAACTTAAACATTAAATAAAAACGAGAGAAAGTCTCCAGTAATTGCCTATTCCTTTTTATTTGCTTGCTCGAAAAACTTATTGGATTGGTGTCTCCACTGGAATTCAAATAAGGCGCAACTAGAAATATCTTGCCATGTTCGGTCGAAAGCTAAACATTTTATATAACTTTGAATATTGCTTTTACAAGGGATCGTTCAATAATAATAGCACATATCGTAAATTTTGCAACTTCTTTTTTTGTGAAACGGTTTATGGGATATACCTAAGCTTTATTCAGACTTAGGTATTGAGAATGATTAAAGTTTAAAAGATTATGTATTTAAAAAAAATGGTAAGCTTGAGTGTTATTCCGCTTTTAGAAATATCCAAATGCAAAATACCTACATCAAAACAACAACGGTAGCGGTTTTACAAACTTTCCGATTCGGGTAAATAATAAATTTTGTTTTGTTCGGTCCAAGGCCTGTTGTTTTGTTAAAGAGGAACAAAAACAAAAATACGATACTTAACTTCCATAATTACTTCTATTGTCTAGTTTATACTCGAAATACCGGTATTGAGCCTGAGTCATTGGAAAGTTATGGAGTTCGATGTTACAGAGTTCCATTAGAGGTAAATAACTTAGAAGCAAAACAGAGAAGCAATGTTTTCAATTTTGTACACGATTCGTTACCTTATTTTATAAAGGTACAATCATGCTTTTGTCTACATTAAAAGATATAATCATAAAGCAATACAAATTGATTGCCCCCAGGCATGTCTCAGGTATATTTACCTGTCGCCCGAACAGATGCCATAACGTATTATTATAGCCACCTGTTAGCGAAATGAATCTGTGCCTCGCGCCATATGGTGCTTCTTTTATGATGAGACCCATAAAAGACAATCAGAACGTATCATTAACGGGGATTTTGACAAAAAACGATGATCGCAGCGTTTAAACACGTCCGCCCAAATGCCATTAATCAATTATCCGAGCTTCACTGTCACGACTAAATTTAAAAGCCGGGCTGAGTGAGAACATATGGTGCATTGGCTAGTCCTGCCGGAGCGCTCACCAGCTGACGCTGCGCTGCTATAATGACCTTTAACATAAAGGCATAAGCAAAAAAGAGAAGAAATAATTGGACCGAGTTCAGCGAGAATGAAGCGTGACTCCTTAAAGGGTTTGTTTCGAGGAGGCTCTTGGTTGTAATTTTCCTTTGAATAGCGGCCGAGGAGCCCGACTGCCCGAGGAACGAAGGAAGGACGAATTCATTAAAACGTGTACAGAAATCACAATGTCGGGACGCGGAGTTTTGCCTTTAAATGGCTTGTAAAGACGCCGACCTCGGAGAATATTTTCATGGTGCGATATATCTTATTTAAAAAAATACTGCAACTTTATAATATATACTTACCATGTTCTACAAAAGCGTAAAACACGAATACACCTTTAATGATGCAACACACAATGGCTCAGCAAGCACTGATTATGCCGATATTCTCTAACTGTACATATAAAATTGATTTTTTAAATCCATCAACGTAATGATGATGGATTTTATTGTTTGTAATGTAGCGTTCGTTCCATTACTGGTGAGCGCATCATTTCCGCACGTTACCGAAATGAGTAGAACGTTATCGTTTTGTTTTTGTAAAAGAAATGATGCGGTTTGGCAATAAAACGTTGCGCAATATGCAGAGCTTTATTTCAGGTTTTGGGAGCGGAAATAAGACGTCTATTTTACGAGCACAAAAGTTGCGCTTTTAAAATAAAGAAGATCCCGCAAAGGCGAGGCGACTAAGACAATTAACGAGACTGATGACAGGGTTATTGTAGGACAATGCTGCGATATTTCAAGCGTTGCGACGGACGGACGGGTGTTCGGGGAGATTTTGACAGCCGCTCGTCGTGACGCGTGTGAGCTCTTAATGAAGCGGTAAATAATGAGCAGAGGTGTTGTGCTGCGCGAGAGCCGTGTCTAATTAACGCGTGAAAACCACAACCAGTTTACACACAAACCGCCGGACATGAGGCTTTAACACCATTACTGATTTTAAACGTTAAGCTACAAGTACAACGGTAATGCTGTATCGTAAACAGTTAAAGGAATGGTTACAAAAAACTAAGCAGGTAGCCGTCGGTTCGTTAGGCGTCCATGGATCGCCGTGTCGCACAGTTTTTATCGCTGCGATCGCACGTGCAGCGGTCACTCCTAGTCTGAGCGACCTCTAACTCGGAAACCAGATGAAACAAAAAGAAGGAACGCAGGCACGGGCCGTGAGAACGCGTCTCCTTGGTCGTGGACGGCGGCGGCGGCGCTCGGCACCGTCCATTTATCTTGCACAGTCGTGCGGGAATGAACCGGACAGCGATGTGCTTTTATTGCATCGCGCCCCTAAATATAGGCCTGCAGAGGCAACCACAATGCTTTTATCCCTAAAATGATTGGCCTGTTGAACTGGCTTAATGGTATGGAAGATATGACGTAGCAGGTCGGAGTGTATGAAAATGTCTGCGAATTTTTAGAGCTTTTTGTTACATTGTTTGTTAAAGGCTTTCCAGTTGGTACTATCAATTGTTTAGGTCTGAATAAACAAGTACGCATATAAATAGGTATGTAATATTGATTTTGGAATGTTAATAATTCACTCCTAAACATAAAATGCGCAGACGGGTGCGACGCGTGTGCTTGCCTTTCTAAGAGAGCAAATTCTTAGCTGTACCTTATGGATAGTTGACCTTCATACCTTCGGCCACATTGTATGTTGGTTCGCATAGGAAACAGGTGGATTCATACCAGTTTATCCACTACCATTAACAGGGTTGTTAATCGATATTTTTGATTAGATTCGTAGAACTTCTGGGAGTTCATTTATACTTCTTAAATAGGAAACACTTGATTCCAAGTTTGCGTAAAAGTAATGGCGATTGTTTTTGAATATATCGGATAAGAAGAAAATATAACTGAAAATAAATTTCTCGTTTCGGTAATTATTGTTGTAAAATATGATAATGTGTGTGATATTTCTTTCCTTGTACGCAATATTCTTGCAAGTCCAGAGATGGAAACACTATAAGTACAATTACACTATAATTGTACCTATTTTGATATAAATTTAACACTCTGTGGTAACGGTGCTGGTATCGCATTGACTATCTTCGTTATATTATTTACAAGCTATGATTTTAATGTAGTACTGTTTACTGTAAATATATATATATATATATATATATATATTTAATTGACTTTAAGAATTCACTCATCCATGCATGAATTTATAATTCATAATTTATAATTATATCAGCCTATATATATGCGCAACCCACACATATAATATTTAAGTTCTATTGTGCATATGTATGAATATCAATATAAAACAAAATAAAATTCGCGAATATCATAGTGCTTATCTTAAAGCTCATCTCAGTTGGCACCACATCACAAGGAAAGAATTCTGAAAATCAGATAGTTACTAGCGGTAATAGTTATAAAAAATTGCTACCCGTTTCCTTGTATCTATGACGTAACGAACTGGGAGGGTTCAGCGACACCAAAATGTTTACAGGCTAAACAATAGTTCTGAAACGGAAATCAAGCACCATTCTTCTGAGATCTTTGTGACAATATCAGCTAAAGTTACAAAACTGGAAATGTTTCTGTGAGCATGTTCACGTGCCCTATTATTTAAATGTGTTGTTGTCTGAGACAGATAAGATCTAATCGATTAAAAAGCAACTTGTTGGAAGTGGAAGGCTGGACATGGAAAAATAAAACTTTTTGAAACAAAAGAAACAACGCACGGAGTGAATAGCATGGTGGGTTGGTGCTTCGTATTTTATTTTTCTTTTCTCAATCTTAAAACGCCCCTTATATTGATCGCGAGGGTCGAAAAACGGTTGAGATGCTTATCGACTGTTTTAAATACAATTAATATTTTGTAATAATATTGAATCGGCTGATATTCAGATATTTTCGAACTAATTGCCTTATGGCGAACAATGGAACATACAAAAGAAATTCGCAACAGAGCCGAGGCTGAATCAACATTGTTTAATATATGGAACAATCATTATTTATGTTGGACACAAATTAAGGATTCAAGAACATTGCAGAACGTTTAATGAATGAACAATGGAGCATCTTCTATCAAATATCATGCGTATGAAATTTCGAGATTTATACCGTACGTAAAAATAATCTGGTGCCCACTGTGCAACTATGCCAATAACCTTATACTTGACGATTTTAAATTGTACTTTTATTTGAATCGTTGAAGTAATTTTATTTTTCATATTGCTTTCTTCAATTGTCTCTACAGTTGAAGTTATAATTACGTAAGTTAGTTTATAGCTTTAAACACATACAAACGAACATAGTACCTCCTCCTTTTTGGAAGTTGGTTAAAAATCTATTAAAGAAGCTAGTTGTCAATACCAAGTTTTTACTAAACGACTTTTTACACTACTTTTGTAGATATTTCTAAGGCCTTATTTGTCACGCAATAAAATCGCTTTGTCGACAGAAGCCCACTGGCTTACAACAGACGTGGTTTCCTCCGTCGGGCACCCTCCTATTGCAAGTCATGGGTGTAAATTCAAGAAAGCTCCCCAATTTAAAACGAACTGAGTAACAATAGCATCACCCTGCTATGCCAATTTCCTCCCTCGCCGAACGCTTTCACCACAAAGAAACTGAATAAAATTATCATCTACACTTACCTATTATTTAACACGAAAAGTTGAAATGAGGCAACGTTTCCAATTTCAGAGTACAATCGCTGCAGTCGCATACAAAACAGAGTTTAACAAGGAATGTGAAATAAACAAGGGTGTAAAGAAGTGGCGTTCATGCTCGTACATCTTCGGGAACCACAGCCAGCCACGCCCGGAATCTGTCCACTTAAATAGCTGCCTTATTCGACACCGATCACGCCCGCCGGATTAATTAAAAAACATTTGTCAAAATGGCCTTTTAAATGGAAAACTTCTCGAAACATATAATCTATCGATAGATTAATAACATGTTAAGGTAATAAAATAAGTAATCTATGACATCCAATTAAATTTGTACAATCGTTTAGATCGCGGGATGAGTTCATAAATATAGATTGGTATCGTAATTGATTTCCGCAAAGGCGCGCTTTAATTCAGGGTCTCATTAGACGGAAAGCCCGGTTTATCTACGTGGATGAATGTGCGTGGAACCGCGGATCAATGATACAGTGATTTAAATGCAGTACGCTCGGATTCATTGAACTCGGTTCTCGTATTAATAACTCTCATAGCGTGATGTTTGTTTTGGTCGTCTCGAGGCGGTGAGGTAATGCTGAATTTGATTCATGAATGGGAGAGTGCGCGTGCTCGCAGCCTAGTGCAAGCGCCCACTCGCGTATATTTAGCGAGCATCATTTTCTGAGAAATATATCACACGACGGAAGACGACGATGTCTGCATTTCTCAAGGTGTGGTAGCATACGTTTTTACTAAACATTATCATATTTTACGAATATTTTATGATACTACTATAATATTTTAAACGTTGGTATATTACCATTTTATTAAACTGATAAGCAGCGATATCATAAATATTATTTATGTACACATGCTGTTGGAATAATATAATACGTACTTATATAATAATATCATATATTTGTAGAAATCGCGGAGTACTTGATATGAAGCTCCTACGAGTAGTTATGAGTTAGCTGTATATATAAAGCTGTATTTATTAGATCTCGTTCTGCTACCTTGCTACCATCTACAATATCGAACTTATCAGAATGTTCGATCTGCCTACTGTGTACTTTATGCAAAGTTATCGATTTGTAATAACAAGTAAGATAAACTTGTGCAGTGGAATCAAGTAAGCTTACAGAGCTTGCCAAACGCGCCTCAGGCGAAGAGCGCGCGGCCGTGCCGCGCTAGGCATGTTTATCGCAAGAAATGAATGGAAGCGATATCGAATAAGCGGCCAATTACTGGTCGCTCCATGCGGCCGCTAGACTGTGAGGATCTGCACGTAAATAATCTTGCTCACGCGCAGTACCGGCATGCTCGCGCCGCCATCGGCGCTGATAAACAATTTTCCATTAGTGCGGCAGGGGACTCGCACAATTTACAATTTCCATACCTAACGAAGTTCCGTATGCGATAACGATAGCCTTATATTACGGAGTTCGTCGTTTGAAGATATTATTATGGTAATACCCCACGGATGCAAATTAAGTACAGCAATAAATACGCAGAGAAATAGCCCGGGTTGGGCTAAAACGGCAAGACTAAACCTAATAGGCCGTGATTCGAAACGGACACGATGCATATAAAGTAGAATTTAAGCGCTTACCGAGTCGTGGAAATCTCCTTCTGAGCGGTAATCTCGGGTAATGAATGTGAGGGCGTAAGATATATTAGAGGGCGATATAAAAATATTATCGGTGTTTCGTGTGACCCGGTTTGGAAAGGTACGAAGGAAAGTCCTAAACTAAACGCTTGGTATTGTTCAGCGAAACGGAAAAACGGTTTCGCAGGAGGCGTCCCTCTGCGGGCGCTCGTATTTCACCGGAGTTCAATATTATTTCGCCAGGGCTGTACAAAAAGGTGGAAGGCCGGTGCCGCATCAGCCGCGTCGCCGTGCCGACGCCGCGGGCGCCTCGCGTATCGCTACACAATATTGTCCTCCCGCCTTGCGCCTGGTGCCTCAGGTTACACTGTAAATATTTTTTGGCGGTTGCCTGATTGAAAAATTTTATCGCATTCCACCCCTCTTTTTTCGATAATGGATTGTGATCGCTTTTAGGCACATATCGACAATGCGTTGCCGCGGTAAAAGCGTCTCTACCGAAGTGGTCTTATGTGAACATATTGGGTGTGACGCACATAAATTAGCTATCATATTTTGTGATCAAAGCTAAGATGTGTCTGTAGGAAGAATTTGCAGCTTTGCCTGGAAAGTTCTACATGTACCTACGTGTTGCTGACGACTAGGTGTTTCCGTAAAAAAGGTAAAAAATAAACAATAATACGCCGCTACTTTATATAAATAAAATATAAAGAAGCGGCAGAGTTGGCGAAAAATATATTAAGAAATTATAAAAATTACATAAAATACCAAACAGACATTTTCTTCTTGTCACACAAAACGTTCTTAAAAACTAAATCCAAATAAATCAAAAGAGGCCCTATGCTACAACCTCCGTGTCGCTTACACTATGTATATATGATGAAGAAAGTTTCCGACTGTCCGGCCAACAAAGGTAGGTAGGTAGTCGGTATGTTGTATTTGCTGGGAATGGATAAGTTGATACGAGAACATTAACTCAGACGCCTTTTCGTATAGGCAACTTTCAGAATATGGGCGCAGAGTAAACTTCACGCGACCACGCTCTACTGGAATAGGGTGGATAGGAAAACTTTAGATGGGATTAGATACAGCATTATGCTATTTTCTGTCTTGCACACCAGATACTTTCAACGCAAACTTTAATATGGATTATTCGTCACTAATATGATCGCGTATAGACTGTAAGACTTTTACTGACACTCAGTTGAGTGCCTTAGTCAAATAAAAGCTTCGCTTATTCTGTAATAAAGGTTACCGTCGGCGAGGTAAAAAGTGGTTTTCAATGTATAATCGATTTTATTGCACTGACTCGTAATCTATAGAGGTATAAATCACCTTTGGGCAGTAAGAATACATGTAGTAAAGCGTAGTTTAGTATCGCAGGTCAACACGCGCCAGGACAATATATCTCTAATTATATTTGTTTTGGGCGCAGGACGGCCGTGAGGCGTGCGGATCGTCGTTCCGCGTCATTATTTATACAGAGGAAGATACAAATGAGGATCCATTACTGGATTTCCTCGATCTGGGCCTAATGAAAGACAAATAACTTCGAGTTCAAAGCGATCGATAAGGGCATTTGCGTTAACTTGATTTACGCGATTGCTAAAGCGATGGCACTTTGTACTTATTAAATAAAACTTTTGTTACATTAGTATATTGCCTAGCAGAGTTATATGTGCTAAAAAAGGGGCACAATGCGATATATTTTTAATACAATGTATTACGACACCCATGACATGGTTATGTCAGCAAAATTGGGAACCCTATTTTTGAATTAAGGGCAATTGACATTTCGCCTCATCTACATTTTTTTCCTATAACCAACTCCATGGGCCGTGAAATTTATTAAAGGACAATTCCGTGTGTAATATTTTATCAATTAAGCACAGTTGGTTTCGATTTCAAAATTATATCGTGCCATTTGAACAACCCGCAATTTATTACCCGCACCATTTTATAATTCTAAATGTCACAGATTCGCTTGTAAAGGGAATTACAATTCACAAATGGTTAATGCTCATGTGCCATGGAAAATTGCCAACTTCTTAGTCGAATGTGTTCCAGGATTTTCAACGTTATTAATAATGTAGACGCAACATTCGACCGGTCTTGTCAGTGTAAAACGATTTTAGCATTTGGAACAACATTTTCAAGCGAGCACGGCCTCTATGCGATACAAGATAAAGTTGAAATATGGCTTTATGCTTCAGACACGTAAAGTACGGTACCAAAGCACGATGACTGTCGTTTATTTTAATTTATGAGTAAAAGTGGTCTTGGTATTGCCTCGGCGGAGCGTAGAGCGACCGGCACAGGCGGCCGTGCCGCGGCCGGCTTGACCAGCCCTGCCCTGCCTGAATGATAAGGGTCATTCGTGCAACACATTGAATTGCAAAACAGTTTACTTGCGCATTGAATATTTACACGTTTAATGGCTGTAGCGTCAGTTAATGACGAGTGAATACTGTTGCCATTTAGATTCTGTGAGAAGACAAACTGGTTTTTACGAGCTGTTTAGTTATACTATTGCTCTTCAATGTCTACATAAAAAGTCACACTAAAGGGTAATGAAACTTTATTCCAACGTAAGAGGTTACATAATTAGATAATTATTTAAGTTCTTTTTGGTTTTATTGTAATCTCATAACTATTGTTTTATTATTGTTATATTATTACTACAACGTAGTATAGTATATATAACGACGTTATTGTAGTAATAATAATAAATATTTTTGGAGATCACACAGCGCTATTTAGTCCCAAGCTAAGCAAGGCTTGTACTTAAGGGAACCAGATAACTGATAAGATACTTAAATACGACACATAAAATACCATATAGCACTCAGAAACAGAACAAACGCCTATGTTTATCACACAAATGTTTGTCCTGAATCGAACCCACAACGTCCAGTACAGAGGCAGAGCAACTACCAACTGACCCATCAGGCCTGTAATAATACATATTGATACTGATAGTTCATGAACCGGACCGAGAGTTCATCAGCCGATGCTTAATAAGAGTACCTAAGCTCATTAAACACTCACACAGACTCTCACAGAAGATTACATCATTTAAGAAAACGAATGACCACTGCAATAACATATCGAAGTTTACAGTCGATCGCATTAATATTATTATAGGTCAGATGAAGACAGGAATTTGGAGAAAGGGCATTACACTTATAATGGTTATCACACTATCACACTAATATTATAAAGGCGAAAGTTTGTATGTGTGTTTGTGTGTATGTTTGTTACTCGTTCACGCTTAAGCGGCTGAATGGATTTGGATGAAATTCGGTACCAAGATAGCTTATACACTGGATTAACATATAGGCTACATTTTATCCTGGAAAAGTGAAATTTTCTACGAGCAAATAATTAAAATACTTTTTATCCGCGGGTGAAACCACGGGGCGCAGATAGTATATTATATAATACTATACTAGGTCATGGTACACATGTATTATGTTGACGTGGGCTACGTTACTTAAACATTGCTCAGTATAGGAGTTACATACCCCCTGCCACCACCCCCGTGGTGGCAGGGAAGTGCGAGGGCATTTCCCCCCCTCAGAAAAAAAAAAGTAGTTACACGCAGTATTTAATTTTAGATTAAATTGGTTGACATCACGTAGCGATCGAGTCACAATCCATGTTACCGCAAATACATAAACAAGGCTTAGACAGACGTCAAACGTGTGTTTAACAATATAAAAAAGTTTAACACGAGTTTAAGGCTTGTTTAAATCTTTTGTAGTTAAACCGAACAAGTCGCTATACTCGTACCTTTCCTTACTTAATACATAATAAAATCAAAACGTTTTACATTCTTTTGTAATACTTTTCAATTCATGCTGAAATGATTGAACCGGTTTAGATGAAATATTAAAAACCAGCTCCTCTACCGAGATTAGCTTCTAAAAAGGTACTCTTGATTCCAGAAAAGTATATAAAAGTATAAGAGGTCCCGCGGAAAACGGGTAAATAGCAGTAAAAATAATGCAGCGTAGTATCAGCGTTACGGCCTCGCACAAACAAACAAATAGACAACGTTTAACTTTTATATATATATAATAAAAGTGATAGGAGATACGGCAATATTTAATAGACTTTGCAGCTAGAGTTCAGTGGAAGGTGAAAGTTTCTTTGATGGTGATGGGTTCAAAGCATTCAAGAAAACAGCTGAAAACAGCATGGAACACAATATTATGTAAGTTTATACACACTTTTTCTATTATAATCCTTGTGAAGTCTGCGTTCAAACACTGTGTTCAAAGTAATAATGATGAAAGGAGACAAACTGTGCTTATAAATATAGCCGAAAACTAGTCAACGCAAAGTCGATTAATAGTCAATGAGTCAATATCACATTAGGCGGTTGCATTGATTTTAGCGTGTGTCAGAAATTGGTTAAAGTTATATGCACAATTGTAAGTATACTGCCAAGGCATTCCTTGGTCCCATTGAACTTGTCATTACATTGGATGTCTTCAAGGTCATAGCGAATACCTTCTACATTTATTATAAATCTTCGGTCACATCATCGCTTATCAACCATCAGGCGAATTAATAGAATCAATTACAGCTTAAAAAATCCAGGTGAGAATCTATGTAGCTTATTAAGTTATGTTTTGTTACCATATTTTTGTCAATTGTTTCTGATTTGTTATTTCGCGCTAAAGCAGAAAAATGAAACAATAGAATTTTCACTGAAGAATAGTTAAAATCGTATAGTTAGATCATGTTGATATAAAATTTGCAAGGTAAAATCGTGAAGCAAACAATCTTGCTTGATTCAAAAAGCTCTACGGCTTTACATAGCAATTACTACGACGAACACAAAAATTATTAATTGTTAACTTTTATTAGTAGAAAGTATAATTATCATGCGCAATAAATTACTCGACCAGATAGATGGCGTAACATTATTTTTAATTAATCGACACATTAATTACTTACTAGCAAGGCCATATAGGTAAACGTGTTTGTGAGCCTACTTTAGGGATTTATATTAACTTGTTTTCTCAGTAATCTTCATTTGGAATCACCCACGCGAACTCCGTCTCGTATTTCTTATGACACAGTGGCACAAAGTTACGATTATTTTATAACTGGTGTACTTTTAAGTGTATCAGGATCCCAAGAGTCGTAATATTGTTTGATATACGCCTCGGAGCGTTAACCCTACCAAATCAAAACGGATTAATGTGTTTCAAGTGTTCGGTGTGTTTTGGTGTCTAATTAAGTTTATGGTTCAGCGAGAGTTATGGTAATGTTCGTCAGCCTCGTAGATACCGCCGCGTCGTCTCACTGATACTTACGACTCAGAATTTAGGGTCTGTAGGGCGAGCCATTCGTTAGTCACGCCCGGTGACGTGTACCTTGGACAAGACCAAAACTGTTATTAGAATGATTTCGTCGTCAACCTTTTTAGGTCGGTACTTGTCTTAAAAGGTTTTATATATCCTCGAATTGGAGCGGCATACTTCAAATTCCCAAACTCTTTTCGTTAAAATATAACAAGGCGTGCAGCAAAATAGCGACGGAATTGTACAAATGAGTCATCGTAAATGGAACGGAAAGGTCATTTCTTTAGTAACTTATGCATCTTCCTTTAACTACACATTGCCGCAAAATGCATGAATTTCCGGGCTAACAAAGGCACTCGGCACGCAAAGCATTCGCTACTTCAAAACCCTAAAGGGTAAAAAGGGACGTTTCGTAGTAAAAAGTGAGTTAGGGGCAGCTTTGTTTGTGTATGGCTCGAGTTAAGTGTTTAGATAAGTGCAGCCGAGAGCAGAGCACGTTTGTTATCTCTCAGGGAGCATAGAGCTCAGACAAATGGAGCCACCCTGTGTGGTCCGTTATTTGGACGATTCTCACCAAATATGTGCACTCGAATGAGAATCTCGCCTTACATGCCTGGGGAAGTAAGCTTAGCAGACGAGCTTAAATACTGACTAAATGTTGAAAGTGTTAGTTTAGTTTCAAAGATGTTTGTTGGATGCGACAGAAACATGCATTCGTTAAGAACCCCATAAAATGTCAAAATGATTACGGAATGTTTATGTGATTTCATGCTTTTCATCTCTAGAAGTACCGGTTTGATGCTTATTTTTATTTAAATACAGAAACGAATATTTATATCCAACAAAAAGTAGCTTATTTTATTTCAAAAGGTTACTTTGAATCTTGTATTATACTCTTTTTCACAACTATATAGAAAGATATATGCGTTTAATAATACACAGGATGTAAATACAGCATCCATATTTACCATTCTGGCTCCAGCTGGTTGTTCGTGTAATGCGCGTTTCATTGTCGAAGAATGGGTGAACCAATCCTTCTAAATTATAAAATATTCAAATAAGGAGAGAAATAAATCCAGGCGAGGAAACGGCGACATTACATATTACTGCGGGAACGCCAGCCGCCTATTCATTACAGTTATTTATAGGAAGCAGTGTCAAAGCGAGCCTTGTATTTATTCGGACGGCGGCAGTTTATTTTATTTTTAAAGCTGGTTAGGCTGGAATACCGTGTTCCGATAAGCGTCCGGTGGCGTCTCCGATATGCACCGAAATAGTCGGCCACGGCCTGCGCCGGCGCTGATCTTCTGATACCGCTGATGTCACTGTCACCGCCCAATACACGCCGTGCAGTCTTGTCTCGACCCCGCATGACGAAATCCCTATCTATTATTAGCTTTCATTATAAATCCGTTCGCTGAACTCTTTGTTTACCAACCTCCACCTGCATCGAAATTGAAGGTAATGTAAATAAGCAGGCGACACAAAATTATTTATTCGTACATGTATCCAAGAAGAATTGACTATTAAAATTGACAGAGACAGTATATCCGTCCGAAAAATAGTTTTCAAAGCTGTTAGTGGTAATAGAGAGATGAGTTCAATCAATATCGGAGGTAGACAATGGGCATCTCTTATTCAAAACGGAAACTATTACAGTCTCGCTATTGTATGCGAGGCCTCACCTCGTCGAGTGCATTATTCAAACGAAAAGTGGTTTGTTTACCAACGTTGGAGAGATAAGTATTAGGGATAGTCGGTGACAGGAGATTATTACATTTGTGTGTGTGCGGTAACTCAAGAGCGTACTCGCAGTCGATCGATGTCAGTGTGAAAGATTTATGTCCAAGTTTGTGACAGTGGTATCCCAGGATCCAGGATTATCCTTTGTTCGTGGGCCGTCATACATTCCTGATAAGCTTTGTTATCCTATTGACGACGTCCGTAAATAGAAACTAAATTGAAAGATGAAGGAATCGTGGAATCAATTTTCTTTGAACAAACAAGTAGAATCTTTTTCTTAATATTTTTTATTATATTGTGACAATCTTCACTTCACTAACCCATCTAAAATTTCAGTTTAGTAGAATTTAGGAAATATCAGACCATTTTAGACAATTAAACGTATTTATTAGTTAGTTTGATCAAACCAATTATGCACAATTGAATCAGCAAGATTCAGTTTAATGAAATGATTGTGTGGACATTATGCATTTAAGTTGAAAGAAGATAATTGAACTTCCTGTGGCGGCTGCGATTGGTTTGAAGTGGCAGCGGCTCCGGGCCTTATCCCCTTTCATATGAAGAGGACACACGGTGCTCTCTCGATGGGGCGTTTCCTCTAATTATACGAACTATTAATAAAACGTGCGAGTTACAATAAACAATCGATCACTGCGCGTTCTAATGGAATCGTAAAAGGATCTGGGGGCATTACCCATCTGGGAGGTTCAAGGGTTTGTATTAGAAATGTTAGAAGCTTTTGCTTCGTTCCTACTGAAAACACTGATATTCTAATAGCGTATAGGTTGTTGTGCGTGTTGGAAAATAATATTTTAGCTAGACTTTAAAACGTGCAGACTTAGTATAAAAAGGTAGAGTTTAAGCCTGCTTCTGAAACAGGTTACATATGTGCTACTATAGAATCCTGTTGAATAAACAAGGAGATCAATTAAATATAATATACTAGGCTTTATACAGAAATAAAACATAAATAGCCTTTAGGTTTTTTTTGGCGGGAATGCGAAAAAGATTGCTTCACCGCATTGTATTATTTTCCAAAACTTGTGCTATTTTCTGTGCTATTTTCAGTGTTAGTGCATAAAATTGGTGGCATTCTATTCGTTACTTTATATTATGCAGTACTTACATAATAATTATAAACTTAACATAGTGGATTGATAGGGTTAAATTTTCATTATGAAATCTAATTTTGTACAGTCATTAAAGTAGTATGTAGCAATAGAATTTAAAACAGTATTCCTCTAAGTTTTATAGAATCTGAAATTTATAAAAATAATAAATATAAATAAAAACATAATAAATATGTATAGACAATTCACACAGCGCCACCTAGCTCCAAACTAAACAAAGCTTGTATAGGAACCAGATTACTGATACAATACTTAGATACTTTTTGTTTGTAAAAACATACGAGTACATATAATACAATATAACAGCCAGACGTTCGAAGTTCGAAAAAAAAAATACTTTAACTTTTTTCAAACAAAACGGCAATTTCATAGGTAAAGACCTAGTATATATGTTAAAAAATCTTTGGAAACTTTTGAGATATTGAACGTTAATTATTCAATCATATCTATAAGTACAAAATAACACCGCACTTATTGAATTCGTTAACACTTCTTTCTTTGATATAGTAAGGAGTAGGACTTGTTTCTTAAATATCTTACTTATAATAACAATGCAAGTTTGGCCAAACCAACTTTCTGCCATGTTGATCCTATAGTTGAAATTAATAGTTGATATCGAACAACACGAAGTCGGTAAAGTCGGTTGGAGCGAACACGGAAATTGGGCACGAACGTTTGCGATCGTCTAAACGCTATTAACTAAGTTGCAAGTTTGTGTTGGAGTTTGATGGGTGAGCGTTGTTTGCACTGTCCGGGCAACGTATGGAAATCATTTCTTGCTCGGTGGAACTTTCCGGCTCCATATATGCCCAAATATTTGCTGCCAGTTCCGAACTTCGAGCCGGTGATCGTGTCTCTGCAGACGTGTGCCGCATTTACCACTGTTTGTACTATACCGTTAATTACTGAAACTTTGAAAGATTTTAGGGAAACGATCAAAAGATACTGATTTAAGAACATTTTTGAGACTTACTGAAAACATATGTCTCTGAAATATTAGATGTATTTGAATGATTTAGATTTCAGCATATTTTAAAGATGTACCATGAACTTTCTTTATGACAATTTGACATTAAAATATTTATTTTAACACTAAAAACAACTTTTGATACACAATAATATTTTGTATTAAAATTAACGGCTTTAATATATTAAACAAACTATATTTATATACAATTTTTATTCACAGAGGTCCGGATTTATTTAATAGTTACCGACTAATAAATAAAGCCGGACCTCTGTAAATAAAAATATTTTTAATAAAAACTTGTGGTAACCATAAATTATGGGAGTATAGGTAAGTACTTTTTATTGATTTAATTTTAATATAATTTGTATGGTAATTTGGCGACTAGTAACAGCGTTGTTTTTGTAGGATATTTGCTATTTAAAGGAACTACGGTCTATTGCGCTTGCGTAGTAAGGTAGCAATTCACATTGTTCAGCCGGGGTTGCGTCTTACAATGACGGTTTCCTCCTCGGAGCGTGGCGACGAGCGCGTCTGATCACGAGGGGCGCCCGATGCTATCTACTCATCTATTGTTGCGTGCACTTAACCGACGATACAGTTCGCCTTGTATTCCTACCTTGTTAACGCATTGTAAAGGAAATTACATTCTACACTCGCCGTTACTGCGTCCTCAAACACCATTTCCTTCATCTATCTTCGCTCTACCGTGACTAATTGTCATCATTACACCAGTCAATACTCATTTTGGTAACGTTAATGTAAGTAAATGAGTATTTACGAGCCATATCCTCTGAATAATTATCGCGCTCGCACCTGTGTTCATGGTATTAATGTAATAATGGTAACAGTCGCCGGAATCTAATAATGCCGCTCTTTTACTGGAATAGTCAGAGGTTTATGAAGGTCCCGATATCGCAATATTAATAGTTGGGATTCGCCCTCGAATCTGTTGAAATTAAGCTGAGCGGCGATTGGGGTGTCACAGATGGCAGTAACTGCGCTATCTCCGCTAGCCGCTGCCGCGCTCGGAAAATATAAAAATATGATTTACGACTGAGCATATAGCGGCACATCCGCCTCAGGCTTGTCTAGTCCACCGCCATTAGCACACACGACATCTGCATACATTGCTATCTCAACTCGTCTGTTAGAATAAACTACATTTTGGAATTTCTTATTGCTACTCCGATCGGAAGCCCCTAAGGACTACCCAAATAAGAGCCGCTGAATTAGTTTTGTGTAGTGCCTTACTTTAATAATGTTCTGTGGTCTTCAGAGGTTTGAGGGGTTCATGCGGCCCATGTTTATGTAGCCGTGCGGTATATGAAATAGATGTTTTCTGGCTTCAGGCTCTTTATTATTACTTTGAACTGCGGCCTGAATATAAGGGTGGCGTAGACTTGGGGGTCGAGAAGTAAACAAGTGCCGCGCACCGATTCTAAATAGCCAATCGATTCAAATATCACCCTATTTCGATTGGAATGCCTTTTAATATTTTCATTAGGTTTATTGCTGGTGAATCACTCACCAATTCTCTATACTTTGACATTTACTAGACAAATTATTTAGGCACCTATACAATATTCTACTTGCCGGTACCGGTTATGATTCATATTTTTATAATGTACATTTTTTTAGATATAACCACAACGTTTGGTATGTTGTCGAATAAACATAACTGATGGGCTTTCAACGATACTGATGCTTCGTGTATTAAATACATCGTAAATTATACAGCGTCGTCGATTCAACTAATACCCACCGTCATTGGAAATGATTTTAAGATTTATTATTTTGAACATAACAAGTTTTGTATGCAATTTATGGTTGGGTGAAGATTGTTTTTGTATAATAACGGGAATCCCGCCGAGAGTTCACAAGGGCAAAAATGTTATTTCTTTATAATTTATTCCCTAGCACAGTTTTGTAGGTAGGTCCAGCGTGCTAGTATATATAGGTATAGGTTTAATCCATGTGAACATATTCTTTGAGCTGAATATATAGGTACTTAATTTGTTTATTAAACTATTAAACTAAACAGCTTTCTGTTTACAGTTCCTTCTACTTCTACAGTTCTTTCTTGTTACAGTTCCTTCATAACTGGTTCCCAATCTAAAAAAGAAATGTTTATCCTTTGTTTTTATTATTATCATGATTGATTGAATGAGATTATAAGTATTTTTTTTAAAAACGTGTTGATTGGCTCAATTTTGGCACAGAGCTGAGTAGGCGTAGGTGTTTAAGCTCATATAGCCTTATTAATAAACACGAACTAGCTTTAGACTAGTTACACCATCTTTTGTCTCTTTCGATCCAGCTAAATATTCCAGTAGCAAAAAAAGGACAAAAGCTGAAGTAACTAATCCGAGACTAATACCCGTTTATTAATAAGGCTGATAGTGTTTTATAACTGGGGGAAAATTACCATTGAATCTGGAACCTGAATTTCATTTATAATCAACTGTGAACAACTTTAAGCTTACTTAAATACGGCCCCTTTCTTATCATCACTGTAGAATTCAAATTGTTAGTGTTGACCTGTACGATCTTTCTTAACATTATGGTAGATTACAAATTTAGTTAGTGACGATTTTATCTGTACGTTCTTTAGCTCATTGCAGTCTTAATAAATTGTTAGTATGTTTGAGTGTAAGCAGATAGTTTTCCAATGATAGATAAGAATTTTATTGTAACTTACCTAGGGTCCACGAAGGGTTCAGCATAGATATTCCTGACTGGCTGCCGCCGTGGTAGAGGTGGTGGCACCGGGCTGAACCCCTCCATCATATCGTCCCTTTCACTGTACTTCAACGATTTCATCGTCATCCTGACCGCTTCGAGTCCACTTCACAAACCTAACATCACTTTGAATGGTCTAATCACTCACATTTTTAATAGTTTCACTATTGCATTCATTGACATGTTATGAGAATTCACTGCAGGTTTATCGTTATCATCACTAGTTTTTGTTTTATTTTCTGTAAGATTTAATTGTTGTTATTGTGGGTGCGAAACGTGATAGGATGTGACGGAGTCCTACATACGACGCGTGTGACTCCCGCCGTGCGCGCTTCGCGTCTGCCCCTGCCTTCCTTCCCTGCCTCAGCCACGGGTCCCGCGTCTCGACCCTCGCTTGGAGCTTTGTCGTTTTTTGCGCCAGCGCCGAACGACCCGTCAAAAGCTTGTCGAGTTATTAGACAAGCGCACAAAAAATACCAACATACGTTAGAATAGGGACCAGCGCAACGGACCTGATGCAACAACCGAGCTCGAACATGGGTGTGTTCGCTGTTCGACAAAATGTGGTGCGGTTACAATTGCCATTGTGTTCTTCCAAAATATCTACTGTGATAAGAGTGAATAAAAGATGTTTTGTCTGGAGAGATGTGGGGTGCTTTTGTAAGATGCCGCGACGGATTTGCTTTCATATAATTTTTTGCAAGCCGTTTTGTTAGATTTATTGATGAGTCGTTTGTGATCTGCAGCCGATTAGACACATGCTGTTTTTCATTCACAAGTTCACACATAGTTTTTTAAGCGTAGATTATGTATGTTTTCAAGCATCAAAGTATAACAAAAAAGTAGCCTTAGTTAAATTTCATTGAAAAACTTGTGAAGGTGAACTTTGAAATGATTGAAGTTTAGTCAAGAAAGGAGAAAGTATCTAATCGATACGATTATCGAAAGGATGAGGGTCGAGTGATCGGGTCGGTCGGGGCACAAAGTTCCTTCTACTAAATTACACAGAATGATAAGATAAAGGTCAGTTTAGACAAATGATATTCCTGCATAGGCTGAGATAGTGAGAAAATTAAACAGAGGATAGTCGTTTGAAAGGCATAATTTATACGCCCACTGAGTTTTAGAGTTCATTTTGTATGGTCTATTTGCAGTTTAGTCTTTAGAGCCCTCGGGCTTGGTAACGAGTGGCAAAATTAGATGCAAATGTAGAGGCTAGATGGAAATAGTGCTACCGAGTATGTGCATATCGTAGCGAGCACCGAACATGGAGCAAATCACGAGTAGTTCAAAGACCTGCCGCGTCCCCGCGCTCGTTGATCTCGGAGCTTTGCATGTCTAACAATTACCCTCAACATGGTACACGACAAATACAAGAGGCGTACACCCGTTACCCTTTTTTGTTCTCTAAAATGTTTGTTTTCAAAACTCGTTACCCTTCGTTCAAATTTTATTTACGATCACCGAAATTGAATTACGCGATGTGATTTATTAAATGTTTAATTTGGCGTTACCCGTTACCGTGAGACCGAAAATATTCGCAGAAAAGTGATTCCGTAAAAGCGTACAGTGAGCGGATAGAAGGGCTGCGGTAAAATTATGTTAAAACCTGTCCTATGGGCCCGAATTATCCCGCAAGGATAAGGAATAAGAATATAAAAGAGGCTTAGAGTTTTCCATACGGCTTTTTGAAGAAGCAACGAACGCGAGATTTACATACATACATGTGGGTAAACATGTTCGTTGCCGAACTCTTCAAGTACCTGTATAATAAATTGATTTAAGCGCCTCCTGACAGCTTTAAGTATGTTTTGACAAACATTAGGGAATTTAAAGCCCCAGTGACTAAACTTTGTTTTGTACATCCGAGCCGTGCCTATCGCAGAAGCGTGAAGTCAATTTTCTTCAAGTTTGTAAACGTTTTATCCCAACTTTTTATTGCGGTTACTTTTTAAATAAGACTGACATACATAATGAAATGTAGAAAGTCAAGAAGCTTGAGAAGGTTTATTAAGTATTACCCATGGTATTACTAGTATATATTATTAACGAGGGTCATTATAAAGTCATGTAAAAGTTGGGTCTTATTTATTACTGACTATGATTTAAGAGCATTTTGAGCTCTGGTATATAGTATCAAGATAACGTAAGTGTAAATTGTTGTTTTAGTTGAACTTTGAATCAGTGACTTGAGTTAAATATTAATAACATAAAATGATGACCTCAATACAAATCTTTGATACAAGTACAGTTTTATATTTATAAAAGCCGTAAACTAAAATTCTCTTGGAATTTAAATGACCGGAGCTATATAATTTTTAGCACACTATTATTATCATATGTGCTATTACATTTTAGTGGATCAGCGTGTACGATCGCCCACGCAGCATAACCAATACATGAATGAAATAGAAAATGCAACCTAAATTTATTGTTATAGCAAACATCGTGCAAGTTTCTAGAGTAAATCAAAAGGTGTGAGAGAAATGCAGAGATCGTGTACGACCATATCTTGTATAGCGGTCGGTGCATATATGGCGAGAAGGAAACGGGCCGCGGCTCACAATGTTTTCCCATGCTATAGACGCTGACTGACGCAGTGATCTACGAGGAGCCTGTTCTTGCACTTGAACTTACAACCGCTCTTGATTGTAACATACTCTAACCGGACCAGTCGCTTTATCTAAACGCTCCATTTTATTTCAATGAGTTAATCTTACAATGGGTTCGTTATTGGTTTTAAACTCAAAAGCAGGAGCTGTTAACGTTTCAAAAACAATGTTGCGTAACAACACTGCACCAATTACACGGCATTGTTTACTTGTGTTTCGAGTGCTCCATACCCCACTTGAACAGTTGTACACTAATAAACACGTTTTACCGAGTGTATTTACGCTAACATTAACAAGGCGCGGGCTTCGTTTGAACCATATTAATCTTCGCTCTTGGTCCAAATAACCGGCATCCGTCAGCCAGCTGAGCCACAAAAAGTCACTCAACTATTTTAATTGACGTAAAAGCTGGAAGTTACTGGTGTCGTAGGAAAAAATGTCAATGAATTAGTTCACAGTTATGTATAACATCCGTTGACTCCATGCGATGTTGAGTCCTCCCGTTAAGTTTATTCAAACTTTAGTTCTACTTTATAGCACTAAAGTATATAGAATATTTAATAATTCATCTGAATCGTCGTTGCTGAGCTTTTACTATTTTCAGCAACAAAACGCGAGTCACGAGAATAATAATTAAACAGAGAACTAATACCAAGAGTTAAGAGCAGCCTTTAATTAAATCTCCGGAGTTTTAGAGACCGTGCGAACAAACGCGTATGCGAGAGCGAAGAAATTTGGATTAATTATCGCTATCTGCCTCTATATTTGTACATTTTATTCGTGCTCTGGGAGTCAGGCCCTCACCTCAGGTGTGCTCGTGTGAGTGCCGCGAGTCCGTGTATGTAGCTATGTATGTGGAGCACGTTCCATAAGATAAAAGACGATATTGATTCCGTGACGAGCCGAGAGCGGGCTGTGGGAAACGATTCCTGTCCGTTTAATAGATGCCCTGAGGAGTCGAGTACTTCGACTTCGACACTTCTAAGAAAAACCATTAAAAATAACGCTTTGAACTTTCGGGTTTGGAAATAGACTTTTGAATTAGAACGTTGGAAAATGTAACGTGTATATCAAAGTTAGTGAGTGTAATTAAGGAGTTAAGGGCACCGCACTGAGCACTTTATTCCTAGTTTAGCGAGGCGGTCGGAGGCTGTCCGGGCCGCAGGACTTGGCCACATTCTCGTCGGGTAATTACGCACGCTCGCCTCGTTCCCAAGCCCCGAGTCCTGACTTGTCTCGACTCTAACATTTTATGCCTCATTTCGTACTGTATGATTTGCTGAACACGTTATTTGCTATAATTATCGTGGGAGTAAGTCGAGATCGCGTGCGAATCGAATTCATTCATCGGGTATCGATATACCTATTGTTTTGGTGTTTATACTGAGATTACATTTACATATCCATTGAATTGGAATTGAAGAGGGTTATTAAACTTCAATACCGAGTAAGAAACGCGGAATCGTTATGTGCAAAATCAATAAATGGGATGAATGATTAATTTCCTTTGATACTGGTGGCTCGTATAATACGGAACTGAAAGCACTTTTCATTCTTCAAACAGCTTGCAACATCTAATGAGCAACGTAAATAGTGTGTTATTTCTAAATAAACGATCATTCAAAGATGTTATTGCTGTTAACGAGCATAAGCGCTCTATGTTTTGAAGCTCAGATTAAGAGTTTAACAAAGGATTCTGAGATCAAACGGCTTCAGAGTAACCGAATGATGATTACATCCGACGTGCCCGTTGATTTGTTATCCGACGGAATTGAGCGTTGCCGTCCCACTCTGTCTGACCCGAGTCCACTCTGTTTAAAATAAACAGTCTTCGCGAAACATGCCCTGAAATAAAAGCCCAACGTGGCTTTTTACTCCGATGTTTTTGTCCCTCTGTAGCGCCTTTTCACGAGTTTTTAACGGTTAATTTGTCATTAGCCCTGCATCTGTCAGCACCCGAGTTTTGTCGCTTGCAGAGTCTGGCAGACAACGCAAGAACAAAGCGACTCAACTTTAAGCAATATTTAACTCCAGGTGAAATTTATGATACGAGTACGTCTTATATAATACCTACATGTATTCGGGGTGTCTCTGGAATACATGTCATGTGAAAGTCCAGAGGTTCAGCACCTTGGGACACCGGGCACTCGAATCACTCGCATATGCGTACTCGTAGGTGAAACGTGCATTGCTTATAGTTAAAGACTACGGGAAATTTACATATTTTTAGTCAAACTATTACAGCTCATTTGGAGCACAAATTTACCTACCTACCAAAAAACATAACTGTGGTACTATTTATTAAGTAATGCTAATTCAGTTTATTGCTTAAACGGGGTTTGAATTAAAACGACTAATACAAAAGATGTAGAACAAATTATGGGAGTGATTCACGTCTCTCTTAGGAATGTTTTACCGGCTCATTTTGAGTCCTTCCGACTAGTTTATTGAGAAGTACCTCTAGATTTCCACTTTTATTAATCCTGGGATAATTATTTGGTCTTCTAACAAAATTTGTTAAATAATTTCAACAGTCAGCATTATGACACGAATGTATTGTAAATATACAACTTTACTCTAAGGAATCTTTGTCGGCAATCAACATAAAAGACAAACGTGCCATAGCGGCTATAAATGAACGGCGCGTTAATTAATTTCATAGGTAAACTATCATAACAAATAACAGTTTCAAGTTTTATAATAAATCAAGGAAATGGAAGAGACGCCCGCATAGAGAGCTTTAAGTTTCAGTTAATAAATAATAATGAAACGACGAAATCAATGTAAGGGAATATTAATGGTGGTGGCACAGTTAATGATTATAATAGTTTGGGAATTGTTTTTAGTGCGTAATGGCGGGAAGGTGGGGCGGGCCCGGAAATTGTCCTCTTGTCGGGCCACGGCCGCATTAGCTGAGGACATTAGGCTAGTACAGACGATGTGTGCGTGTCGTGTATCATTCCTGACACGTGACATATGACGGACACTGCATGGAAGACGAGCCCCGACAATGACTAGACCGAATTGCGGCAAGTAGAACGAATTGTGAACGGCTAGAGTTATGCAATGCAGATGTGAACCGTTTATGCAAGCGCTGGCCAAGAAATATTTGATAACGTTAATTAAGCTAATGAAGACTAAAGTGCGACACAGACACAGACAGACTATAGACATGAGCGTAGATTACAGTTATAACGAACATAGCCGTATGTAAGTAAAAAGGCCAATGTCCAGCTGTGAACTAGAGAGATGATAACAAAAAGCTTAATCTTTAAATATATTTCAAGATCGTGTCAATTTGAAATGCATTTGAATCAAGAATAAGTTAAATTTCTAAAAAAAGTGTACTAAAAGATTAATCATCATCAAAGCGCCCACGTCAAATCGAACCATCCAAATTGTCACTCAAGAATTCGAAGTTCACACAATTCTGTAACCGTGTGAACATAAGTCGCCACGGTCATGTGTCACGGTTTACCCGAAGCATGAAGCCAACGAATCTTCAAGCAATTTAGCTTGAGTACATAATTGCGAGAACAAGTCGAACCTAATTGATCTCCGGACAACTGCAGGGGTTCAAGTTGCTGTTAGTAGGTAGGTGCCTATTCTGGTTGCAGCATACAGTTTCACACTAATAGCGGCCATGTGACTGGCTAATGTATGTACGGGAATTATCGGAGAACTAATTAATGGTGCTGTGACTTATGATGCAAATTTGAAGTGTTTGATCTGTTAGTTAAACGAGTGATATAAGACTTCAGTTTTATTTGAGACAATATGTAAGCTTTCTTATAAAATAGCATCTATTTTACACACCCAAATTAATATGTTTTTTTTTATTCAGATTATAATAGCAATGAAAATGAGTATAAATTAGATACTATTAAAAACTTTAGCTATAGATCACCATAAAAATAAATAGATAATGTTACTGGTAACGTTGAAAAAAAAACAATATACATGATAATAAGTATAATATAAGACAACAAGTGCCGGAAGAAGAGCCTGGAAGTCACAAATATGTATTGAATGTAGAACATTAATAATTTTATTATTCTAGAGGTTCAATAAGAAAACAGCCATTGCATCTTAAAAACATTGATAAATGTATAATAAGATTATCAAAACAAGTAATGATGCTATGTAAGTAATTGATATAACTTGTAGCTAGGTATTGTTGAGGAAAAGGAATCCGAACAAACGTTTATTTATGAAGGACACCGGACAGCTTAGAGGAGAAAATAAATTTCAAAATTGATTGAAAGCAAAGTCAAGGGCTTTATTTAATTACGCAGTACCAAAATTAAGTTTTAAATTCCAAGGTAGGTGCTACATACCTACATGTTGATTTCCACCTCCCAGCGTAAGCTTAGGGCTCTCCGAAACGAAGTTAATGTACACAACGGTGCCATCTACAGGTGTACATAATGTACAAAATGGCACTTAGATAAAAAAAAAATAAGATGACAAGGAGCTAGAAGGTGAGAAGTCAGTAACTACTTGATACCACCTGTGTACCAACCAAGCTCGATAGTTATCCAGAGAATTATAACCCGATAAATTTATATTTGCGGGATGTATTCTAATGATTCTATTAGAAATTCGCAGTGATTTTGACTTTACTTTTATTTGCGCAATGCAACTTTATAAATTCAAAACAACAAAACCAATTTCAAGATTCTGAATCAACGGGAAGAACTTTACCCATAGATTTTTCTAGAGATTAAGATTTTGTCATAAGAGTATGTGTTTCTTACATTATGGATTTCGTGGACTTAGATATTAAAACATTTTAACTATGCATATAAACAAAAAAAGATTATCATTAAAAATTTAAAGTGCTATTTAAGTATAAACTTATTGTTGATAATGATATAAAACGACAAAACCCACACTTTAAAACTATCAACACAATTTAGACTGAAATTCTCAAGAGAGCCATTAGTTACAAAAACTTGACTTGTAGCGATCGAATCGAAACACGTGTGTTAGCCTCTTGATGTCAGAGGTTAAAAAATGTAGGCAAAGCGGTACAAAAACGTTCTCAAGAATATATAATGGGATATGGTAATCATTTTCATCAGTTTTAGGTCAAATTAAGCATAATTTTACTTCATCCGGGAGATAGTGAGAGTGACATGAATTCATGATTTTCCACCCTCGTTTCCATTTGAACGGTTTATCAGATTAGACTCTTAGTCCCAAATCATCTTACGCCAATATAACAACGAAAGGGACGTTTGTATTGACATTGTGTTTGGGTATTGATCCTATACTAATGCGGACAAATAATTTCATCCGAACCCAAACCTTGTTGCTTGAAAAGCATCTGAGTACGCAATTTAAAATTTTTAAACTTTAATTCTTTGCTAGTGTCTATAATAATAAACTTAGTACACGCAAAGAAAAGCCCAAACTGATAACGCGATCATGGTTTATGTTTTTAGAATTTGCATGATTTATCGGTATAATAGATACACAACGTAAACATGCCCGTAGGGATGTGATAAATTATGGAGGTGTTAATATACTTCAAGCGGCCAATAAAAGCTGTGATAATGCAAATTACTGAAGCAAGGAAATTTTTATTTAAGTAAGTATAGAGAATTATCAACATATAATAATCCTATTTAAAATTTTGCTATTTCTAACAGCTTTTGATATCATAATATATTTTACAAGCAATTCAAACCATAACAACTGACTCACGCCCAAAGTTGACGTAAACCGCTATCATAAATTCACTCCTTGGGCACATTCCCTCGCATCGAAATTCGAGGCATTTTTACTACGAAGAAAACACATTTTACGAAAACAATAAACACCAAAAACAATAAAGAACAAATTAAAGTCGGACACAGAACGAGCGGGTGTATTGTGCCGCTTAAGGATATATTGCAGGATATCACGCTACCGAGGGTCGGGCAGTCGGGCTACCTGCAGGTGCATGTGTCAGAGAGCGAAGGCACGGGCCGTCACGTCACATCAGCGGATCGCACCGCGGTCGAGGGCGGAGGTCGCCGCAATCACCGCGCGTGATGAGTCGGTATCGGTCAGTGACCGCGCACCAGGTCGAGTAGCGCGAGACCGTGCGAGCGCCTCCTCGGAGGTGTCGAGTCGAATGAGCGCGGGAGACGTAGACGAGACGCGCGCGGACCGGCCGCCCTCCGCAGGCGATTTGAAGCCCTCCGCTCGACGCTTCTGCGCGCGCACTCCTCGCGAGGATAATGCCGCCCTATCCCATGTCGAGCTATCGAGTTATCCACGGGTGGATATCACTTATTCCAACTGATACGTGAAAGCTCGAGTGCACTCCATAAAAGATGCTTCCTATTATTTTTATTACCTTGGTGAGAAGAAAATCCCTGTTTAGACATTTTTCTTAGTTTGTTGTATTGAAAAGTAGTTTTGGAGAAAATGTTTTTCGGCGATTGATTTGTTCGCGAGATAGTGAAAGTTAAAAGTTTAATCGACAATAGACATCCCTAAACAGATTATAATTGGAGCATGCGTGGTAGGAGCGTTGAGGGTAGCAGAAGGACGACGGCGGGTGTGAGACCGGGGGTGCGGGATGTCACGGAGAGCGCGCGGGTGCGAGGGGCGCGTGTCACCCGCCGCGACGCTACGACGTGATCTTGACACCGCATGCACAGCTTGTGATGCTCCACATTTTGTAAATACAATCTGATAATAATCATTCAAAACAAACAATGGATGGAAATGGGATTCTGAATCTTAGTGTGTAGCGAACAATAAAACAATAGCTTTTGTAATTGATATCTTGTAAACTTAACAAGACAGGAAACATTACACCCAATTAAATAGCTCAGTATTTTTCAAAACGCAACAAACTCCAAAAATGTAAATCTGCCTTTAATTATAAAAAATACACGATAGTGAAATCATACCAAAAACGAAACAAAAAAATTGATAAAATCCATACATATTAAATTCTAAGTCCTGACTGACTGAATGACTTATATATCAAAACACAGCCTAAACCGTTGGTCCTAGCCTAGAGACTTGAAGTTTGAAGGGTATGTTTTTTGTAAAGTGTAGGTATCCACTAAGAAAAGGTTTTTCGAAATTCCACCCCTAAGAGGGTAAAATGGGTGATTGAATTATTTTCCTATAAGCCACGCGGGTGAAGCCGCTGGCAGAAGCTAGTAAGCTATACAATAGTTACGACAAAATATAGTAATATCTAGATAATAGTAAGAAGTGCTAAAATGTTTAACTACGAATTAACATAAGTACTACGATGCAGGATTCTGTTCTAGCACCACAACCACAGGCAATATGATGCTTTACTTTCTCTAAATTATATTATACTATCACACTTCATCACACTTCACACTAATATTATAAAGGCGAAAGTTTTTATGTGTGTATGTTTGTTACTCCTTCACGCTCAAACGGCTGAATAGATTTGGATGAAATTCGGTACCAAGATAGCTTATATACTGGATTAACATATGAAAGTTTCCCGTAGGATGAAAATAATTAAAATACCTTATATCCGCGGGTGAAACCGCGGGGCGCAACTAGTTAGTCCTATATATACTTAGAACATTATCACGCAGTTTGTTTACACGTCAGTTTCAGAACCATCCCAACGTAGAGCAACTGTCGTGTCTCCGCCCTCGAAACGTAAAGAGGTTCCTGCATAATATCTGCATGTTCTTACGCTGCGGATAGGAGGCTAAGCTCTTTTACAATGAGCCTTTTACACTTTATCGTTCTGAATAGGTTGCTTTAGCGTAGCGGTTATTATCTTTCTGTAGGCGTTGCCTTTATATCAAAAATGTTATAAGGATATAAATACAATAAAATAAATTAATAAGACTAATAAGAATAAATAAATTAATAATGTCTGGAAGAGATCGCTTTCAGCGATAAGACCACCCATTTTAACACTAGTTTATAAGTTTTTCTTGATATTTTTATATTTCATTGGTGGAACAATAAAGAGTTCTCTATCTATCTATCTATCTAATAACTCCCGATCACATACTTACGATACATGGATCTCTGAGATTAGTATTTAGGGACCAAGGAACTATGAGGATCATGGTCCCATAAAACTCAAACAGAACAAGTTTTGCTCCTTTTCTATTCATAAATACAACAATTATCCGGTCGCAGGAACCAAAACCCGCCGCCTCTAGGTTAAAAGCCGTCTTGCTCAACCGCCGCACCACAGAGGTTGTCAACTTTGTAATCAATCTTACAGGAGCTCAAGATAGATAAGAAAAGGTTGACTGAGAAGAGGTAGAGTAAGAATATATAGAGTAACGATAGAGTAAATAAACAGAAATAAATGAAATAAACAATAACCCATTAGTCACAGCCCGCAGTTCGGGCGCCTTTAATGTTTCTACTTAAATTTTCATGTGGTTTTCATTTAAACAAATCATATAACCGAATTGAAAATCTTCTTTTTTCTTTGATATCGGTTGAAAGCGTCAGAGAGCTGCAAGCTTTTATGTTTTTTTTTATCACGGCAGATTGCCTTTATTTTCTAAATACTACAATGATATGATAACTAATACTAAAAACTACCTACTAATACTAAACGTTTGGACTATATACTGGCCGCGATGATCTATAGACAGTCCAAACGCTCCAGCCCACTACCAGTAGGTAGCGTACCCAACATGCTAGCAGCATTGCTCCGTTGAATTGCAATGCTTATTCGTTGTGCCAAATAAGTGCCAGCATTTTATTGTCAGAGTAAGATCAAAATTATTATCGAGTATGGCTAAAAATAAAATGATTATACTCATGGACAAAAAACTACGTTGCGTAAAATATCATTAGAAACTTTGGGGAAACCAAAGACGATTAAAGGAGTAGAAACGCTTTTGTGTACATTGCTGAATGCCCGCTTATTCTTGCAAATCAATTTTTCTCTTTGGATAGTGACGATTTGAATTTTTTTGCTAAAATCAGTATAATTACTACTTTGTACCATAAAAAACCACGTAATGAACTCGATACAAAGGCCATAAAAATATAAATTACAAAACACCGATTAGTTAAGCATATTATTTTAAAAAGCTCGCTCTCATATTGCGTTTTCGACCACGACGCATTTTGTTTAGATGATCTACTCATAATAGGTGGGTACTTCAAAAGCTGGCCTTTCTTCTACCAAGAACTGCCTCGTGTGGTTACAAAAATCCTTGACGCGTGACTCTTGTTCACGCTCCATCGACTTTTAGGTATGTCGTATCTACTAAACAATCTTCGAACGCAGAAGCTTAACTAACTCGAATACTTTGGGGTGGAATGCCTTACGAACATTCTGTACTTTGATGCAGTGACATCGAACTTATGCTTAATAGCGAAATTCTTAGGGGGAGCGCTGAATGAGAAGCTTAATCCTTTAATGTGCTGTGGATTTCAAAGGTCGATGTCAGGGAGCACATAGTTCAAAATACGAGTAATATGACTCCTACAACTGGTTTTATGTGTTGACATTCAGTATTATGGTTAATAAAAGAATAGTGCTACTTATTTGTAAAGGTTTCAGACTGTTTCATTGAAAAATATTCAATATCTAATTTTAGCACACATGTTCTTTTCAACGCATTACGCTTCCACTGCTGTGACATGGACCCTATCTCTTATGCAGAGAAAACTACAAGTCCTAAACGGGACTTAAAAAATGACTTAAAATTTATATTTATATTATTTTAATATTATATTATTATATTGTATTTTTATTATTATTATTAGTTGATGTTCAATAAAATATTATTGTATTGAATTGTATGTCCGGTAAAATGACAATTTACAATTGTCAAGATGTTGACATTAACATTAAACAAAGCAAAAACAAAGTTATACTACTGATAGATGGATCAAAAGAAGTTTTACTTCAGTCGTGAGTAGTGTCAGCACTCAGCACACTCGTTTTTTTTAATTCTTGCCAATTTATTCATGATGTTTTCCTTCACTGTTGTAAAGAGCAAGGCGTAAATTCCGCACACAGGTTGAGAAGTCATTGACTGAGCGGAAATCGAACCATAAAGATTAGGGTTAGACGTAGCGAGTTTTAAAGTTAAAACGGCTTCGCACGGGTGGACATTTATTTTTTAAACATTTTGGCATAAATATTTTTTTCTTGCAATTAAAATAGCCTTTATTAATCAGTGATAATGTAGCAATCAAATGACGAAAGAATTTTTAAAATCAGTCCATTACTTTTTGAGCCAATTTGTTACAAACATACTTACATACAAATCTTTTCTCTTTATAATATCATAGATAAGAAAACTATAATAATTCGATATTCAAGGAGAATTCAAATCATTATGAAAATTCATAACATAAATCTTATGTAACGAATACACGCAATTTATATAACGTAAGGTTCACGTAATTGGTTTTATTATTCATGATGTTATTCGTAGTTTATATCGGTGAGGTTTCGGTACTCGCGACCTCGCTTCGCGCCGGGGAAGGGTTTTGTTTTCTTTATAAACAGGCGCGAAGGTGCCGCTAACGACCCTTTGAACAAATACGAAATTCGATCTTCCATTACGCATACAAATGACTCCCCTACTAAACTACCTCTAGCGTAAAAGCATTGTCTTTCCTCCAATCTGTGATCACATTCAGTCTCGCTTTACAATTAAGCTTAAGTATTGTTTATGATTTACCATTAATGGTACCTGTCTGTGATGTTATTTACACATGTCATAGACAGCATTGTTGGAGTATGCTAGTTAAGTTGACCTTTAATGCATGATTACTATCACTATAATACAACAAAAGAAAATTAAGATTTCTGATATATTAAAATAAAATATCTGGCACCTAGAAATACAATCAAGTGGTAAAAGTAGTTATTTATATCTGCTGAATAAATAAATAAATATGTGTGAACATTTCACACAGCGCCATCTAGCCTCAAACTAAACAAAGCTTGTACTATGGGAACCAGATAACTGATACTTAGATACTTTTTCTTTTGTAAATACATACATAGAACACAATATAACACCCAGACACAGAACAAAAATCGATGTTTATGACACAAATGTTTGTCCTGAGTGGGAATCGGACCCACAACCTGCAGTTCAGAAGGCAGGGATACTAACAACTGAACTATCAGGCCAGTCAAACTTAATTTAATTTATTAGGTTATTATTATATTTTAAGGTACATTTGATATTTTTTATAACTTAATTAATATAAAATGATTATTTAGAAGGTTCCCGATATTCTTATCGCTATATTGAATCCACATTAAAAAGGAAATGAAAGGTATCGTTTCCACAGAAAACTGAAGTGTTGCTATCGCTTTGATCTTGTGGAGGTATTTTGCCTTCAATTTTTGCTGAAGATATTTGAATTCGACTTTTAAGTGACTAAGCAAGTGATAAAGGGCAAGTCTCAAAATTGAATTGTCTTAATCATTTTGTTGAATTAATACTATAGGACCATTATGTATGTTAAGATTTATAACGAACTAAAATTTTTGATGGATAGGTACTACTAATGCTAAAATGTAGATTTTACCAGAGTTACGTTAACTTGACCCAAACAAATTTAGGAAGCATTTCTAAGGATATAAACAAACACATACATATTACATAAGCCAGTTCCACTTCTACGCTTACTAAGCTTTAGTCGATAAAAGATATAGATGTAGAAATCGTAGAAAGCAGTCAACACAATAAAAACAGGCACAGGTTTAAAAGGGTTCTTTTAGCCTTTTAGATTCGTAATCATAACAAACAAAATCTACCGAAATTAGATGACCGAAAACAATTTCAGGTAATGGCTTGCACTACATTTATTACACGATCGAAATAAAAAAGACATCTGACAAAAAAGGCAGAGGTGGGACGTAAATCGAAGCATTTCTATTGAGGACCATGACGGAGCATAAACGTCGGGCACGAATGTTGTTTGTCACCGCACGGCCAGTTGTGTACCCCGTAGAGATGTGAAGGCAGTGGATCTAAAACAAGTCTGTTATAATGTTCTGAAATTAATCAAGCTTGGACTGAAAGCTTAGTCTCATTAAGCCACACTCCTCTTACGACATCATCAAATTTATTAATACATACCTGGGTAGGTACCGAAAAGTACCGGCATTTCATTATATAAGTTATTTCAATGCAAAGTTAAACATGATTTTAACTAAACTTATGCAGGCGACCTGCGCAATGATAGTATAAAACCAATCAGATACTAGATGGTAGGAGTTATTCTGCCACTAAGCAGTAGTGTGCAAGCACTACTGTATTCCAGTTTTAAAGGCACTGTTTCTAGTGAAATCACTGGGCAAATAAGACTTTATGATCTGATTTCACAGTCGAGTAATCTTATTACCTAACTGCGCACATATACTGAAACAACTGCTTCAGTATATGTACGCAGTGCAGTGTCATGCAAAAATTTAAAGTGTAGAGTTCCGAGTGACACTATTCTTTTATAGGCTGCCGCGTCACTTTACGTCTGGTGAACGACTAGCTCGTCACATCATTCACTAACATAAAAAAATCTAAATGAATAAAATCAATAAATAACAATAACATTATTATAGCAGTTAAAGTACTTTCATTGTCATGATAATCTCAAAATGTGGATGGAACAATTTATCATAATTATTATGTAATTCTAAATCACTCATATAAGCTCATTTAAACGGTACATCCAATAGAATAGTAATATAATAAGTAGCAAAAATTAAGATTATTTACGGCAGAATGAAGGTAAAAAATCAAGACTGATCGGCCAGACCCAACTAAGGAACGTCACTATACTGTAGATGGCACGATAATGCCACAAAACAGACGGACGACTCTGCCTTGCCTTGTTATTGAAATTACTAATACTGAAAAATCGTTCGTTGAATACGTTGTTTTATCTACGATTATGATGCACTTCCATCTTATCTGTCAATCAGTTGTAATCTTCTTTACAAAGCACGTTGCATTGTTATAATACGGACTTATGATTGAGAGCTCTGCGTTTTTCTTTAAATTAATTATATGATTAAAACATAAAGTTGGCAACATTCGCACTTTTTAACCGACTTTCAAAAAGGAGCAGACACTATATTAGTCTGTATGCTTATTTTGTATATGTTCATTGATATATACGCCGATTGTGAACCGATTTTAAAAATCACTAAAATGACAACTTTGTTATAAAGTCTAAAATTAAAGTGCTTTTTCAACTAACTATATGGGCACCTATGAGATTCGGCGTAAGCCATTTTAGCCGCACGTTCAATCTCGATTATGAGTCTCTGATGCGGTCGATTTTCATTGCCGGCTGGATCCTGTAACTGAACACGACACGGAGCGGCGAGCGCGCGACACTCTCTATAAACTTGCGATAATTGAATATACCCCCCGAACCACCTAATGGAGGCTATGGGCCCGCCTTTATCTCTTGAAATGCACTGATGTATTTCGTATATACGCTATATTACTTAATGGAACAGTTTCAGGTAGAATCTTACGTCAGCTATTATTACAGTAGGTTAGTAGGTACTTTTTGAGACGTGGTTTGGTCGACAATTACCGTGTATTGAACATTACACAAGTAATTTTAAATGTTCTCAGTTTAGGTGCTTATTTAAAATATTAAAATATTTCACATGGAATAAAAAAATAACATGTATCAAACAATGCATACATAAGTTTCCTACACCTAGATGAAGTATCAGATGAATAAAATGGGTTAGAGGTCACTTAAAACGAAATATAGTTCGGCTAAATGTATAGAAAAAAGAAGAAATTAAAATATTTGTTAATAATATATGTGGAAAATAATGCTTCTTGTGCTCAATGTTTGCAGTTATTTTTATTTTATAAATGTACACATCAGACTATTTGAAACGCTACGAATTAAATATCAAAAGCCCGCAATCTTTGTGTATTCAGTAGCTATCGAGTTACGAACAGGAGGTATTAATAAAAAATGCGAGTAAAACTCACATTTCAAAGGAGCTACAAAAATCAAACAATGCATCGGCGAAAAAATTGTAACAATGATTTTTATGAAGAAACGAATTTGCCAATCTCTATATGGCAAGGTGTTTCTTTAAGATTTGATTTTTTGATGGAGAAGTCTTCATATTTCGCAATAAATCGAGAAACAGCGGCAATTTGTCAGAGGCTTCGTTAATTTTCCAATGTTTGTGGAACCTAGCGCTATCCGGAGCAGGGAGAGATAAATCTTAAGCATCTTTAATTTAGTAAACAACGGCTAGCTCGATCTGATACCGGCTGAATTGCCTAAACTCTTGTTAACCCGACTTGATAAATTGAGCGAACATTAAAGTCCAGGGTTACACAGTATTTAGAGGATGTTGTTGTTTCATGTTTTGTACTTGCTAATATTGACTATTAAAAGTGAAAATGTATCTCTAGGCTTTTGAGTTTAAAAAAGATTTTCGCTTGAAGAAGTGATTGCGTGATATAAAATGTTAATGTTGCTATGTAGTCACCCACGCGGGACCACCGTATAAACAATTAACACGTCTCAAGTATATACAAATGCATCTTTTGATCTGTGGGTCCAGCAACCTTACATCGTATACTACGACGAGTCGAAGACGAAAACAACGTATGTCCGCACAATTTATGAGGTATCAGACTATTGTGCCGACACTGATTACTCTTTATGGAGATTTGGCGTCCTAACACGACGCGCCCTATATGCTCGCTCAGTTCACCTACCTACCAACGGGTTGTATGAACGTAAAACTTTTATGCCCCCACCGCGTTTTACAGCGGGCCTTTTATTATTTAGTGAAAGGAACGACGGTGATGTCATAAATCTCGCTCCTGCGTGAACTTTCGCCTCTTATCTCAGCGAAGAAATTATACAACTTTCTGGCTTCTACTAGACAAAGTGTTTGGCTTTCGGTATCGTGGGTCACTAAAAGCTTCTCATGAATTAACGAAGATTTTAGGACGATTGAAATTATCCGGTTATTAATAGCGTTTAGTGATTCACATTAGTGTTCAGTACTCTTGATTTAAATCTGGCATTAAATATTAAGAACAGAGCTGTACTGTATCGTTGATTCATTAATCTTGTATTAACTAGTTCCTATGTTGTGTGGGCTCAAATACAGGCATTACGTGTAATTAAATAACATTTAGCGTTGTTGGACGAGCCACTTTAAATCATGTTTGAGACGTAAATGAATTCTGAGAGGCAGATATGATCGGTCATTATGGTGTTAACCTACGCTTGAGCGTTTTGTTTATTGTTTGCCTTTCCCTGCCATGATTTTGTTTAGATACATTTTATAAGCGAATCACGTGCCGACTTTACTTTATTGAACGTTACCTGAAATATAAGAAGACAGCTTATAGCGTATTCTTTAAGAATACAACCTTGTGCTTGATATTGCTTATTAATATTTTTTATGTATTGACACAATTTCAGTTGTATAATTGATGTATGATACATATATTATATTAAACTCTTACCAAGTCTGAATGACGAGTATAAAAAAAAACAACAAACACACATGGGAACATGTTTAATAGCCATAATTGTATTAAACTGTTATTAGTTAAACCTATTAACAAAAGCCCCATGCCAAATTTAATGATAATATTATCGTAACGTGGTCGACATCTCAATGGCATTGTTATGGACATAACACTCTGTCCAATACCCGATAACGCCAACGTGAGCGCACGACGCTGGAGGCTTATACAATAAAATTAAACAGATAACATAAAATTTAGACTGGCCCGATAGCTCAGTTGGTAGTATCCCTGCCTTCTGAACTGCAGGTCGTGGGTTCGATTCCCACCCAGGACAAACATTTGTGTGATGAACATCGATGTTTGTTCTGTGTCTGGGTGTTTATACTGTATTCTATGTATGTATTTACAAACAAAAAAGTATCTAAGTATTGTATCAGTTATCTGGTTTCCATAGTACAAGCTTTGCTTAGTTTGGGGCTAGATGGCGCTGTGTGAAATGTCCACACATATTTATTTATTTATTTATTTAAAATTAACGAACCTCACTCGTAAATATACTCGCTTTATTATCTATAAACGTCACTAATTAATTAATTGGATAATGATAAAGTGCCTTCTTCTCTGACGCGCCGAGAGTCGACTGCGGCCTGTTTATCGGAAAGCAATATTGCAGCGTAACTTGGTTGTCGTCACATTTGCCTTGTTAATTCATTTATCTCTATTTGGGTCATATAAAATAATAGCCACAATGCATGCAGACGAATTAATTTGATGAATGGATGGACTTTTATGGCAATTAAATATTCGAGATAAGTGTGTAATTTAATTTATCTGACGGTGCTAGTCGAGGATCGTTAGCGGCTTAGGGTAGCTTATAAGTGGTGTTAGAAGCTCTGTAGCACAGTAAATCTAGGCTCGTGGCAGTGACGGCGGTTAATGCAGTCTACCTAGGCACCGGGAGATAAGCTAACAAGCCTCTTTAGCTAAACAGCGCCGAACAATAAAGGCGAGCTGAACGCAGAGGCGCAGTGAAATATGGCGGAGACGAGTCGCGATAACTCAGCTATTCAGGCTTGCTGGCTAGGCGGCTTCTTTTCCTCTAATTAGCCATTCGATTCCCGTAATCTTGTTTACTCGCCGAGCGGCTCGCGAGCCAGGTGCGATAATGGCCGAGCTATTTGCATGCCGCCATATTGTTTCCCTATGTTCGGCTCGTAGCCTCCGATCCCATCCGATGCGACCCCCCGTTGTTTTGGCCGGGCTTATTGGATCCGCTCGCGATTACTTTGTATTGATCCCATCGTCCATTATCTACATTCGTTTATTTTGGTATCAGGGTAATGATACTGGGTGATGTCCGCAAATCCTACGTGTCGCAACTGTTGTTTTTAGAAACAATTACTCTATTTGACGTTTTCGTCTGGCTGGTACGATTTCCATACTTGTGGTTTATATACATAAGTATATTGTTGTTGGTACTGCGCTTTGAATAATAATAATAATATAAATATAATATATTGTGGACATCTCACACAACGCCATCTAGCCCCTAACTAAGCAATGGATGTATTCTCCATTTTATGTAAATTTATGATGTTTATGTTAATTCCTCCATTCTCATATACCTAGTACTTATGGATCGCCCTGTATGGCCCTGTTTTACTGTATGACCGTTGTATAAAAAAATTAGAAACAATATAAATTACTCCAAATTTTTTACTAAAAAATTAAGCGTTGTTTAAGATTCTATTTTTACGATTATATGAATATACCTACGATCACTTGCTCTTTATAAATTGTTACCATGCTATTTTAAACTCAGCTATTTTATTTGTCAGTCATAAATTGAAATTGTCGTGGTTGCGCAATAAAATGCTAACCATACTTGTAACAGTGTATTCGGGCACGTGCCTAAAAATAAACATTTTCGGTAAACAACATGAGCTTAATTCCCGTAATCAGACTTTCCCTAATGCCCTTTACGACTGTTAGTAGCTTAATTAAATTATCACAATATTAATCCATTAAAAGAATTAACGAAGTTGTTAAAGCATTTTGTAGGAAGTAATTGTTGAAATGACTCCGGTAATTTATATTTTCAGAGAGCTCGTAATGTATTCGCGGTTGGAGTCCATCGGCAGCTTTAATGTAGAGCGCGATCGAGGAGCTAATCGTAATCTCGAACAGTAAATTGAAGGCGATCCATGCAACGAGGCGGTGCCGGCACATCTTCTATAAATACATTACTGAACACGCTTTATTACTCCGCCATCTTCATCCAATCCTATTAAGTGTCTGTTCCCGAGAAGCTTTCCTTTCTCGCGAAAACGTTCGCTTTTAGGATGGCCATTTTTTAAAATAGTATTAGGGTTCGATAATGGCTTTAACACGGGGCACCCCTGGCGTCTATATTCTGTAGGAATTGGGCGAGCTTGGAGGATATGCTAAACGAGCGGCACGGTCCGCTGACGTCGCGTCTGGCCCGCCGATGAAATGCGATCATTTAACTACAACGCTTCCCAAGATCTGCCTTCGAGCAGCGATATCGCCGATATTACGTCCTCTTACCGCGGACCGCGTTTCATAATTCAGACAGCCATCGCCTCAGGCTGAATAACATTAAAGGAATGTTATGTAAATGATATTTTGCATGAGATTGGTAGGATATTAATTTTCTGATACCGACGTTACGCTTCTTCATAGCTTGTTTCGTCAAAATTCTTGTTCAATTTGTTCTCGCATATTTCATAAAGTTATTTATTTTCACCGAAAGTGACAGTTGTAAAAACAATTTGAATTTCGGGATATTTTTGACAGCAGCAATTAGGAATTGTATGTGGGGGTGTGATTTATTGTGTGGAATATTGCTCAAAACTGGGGAAAATTACTTTGAATCTACGCGGCGCATTACGTTAATTACCGCGCTTTATCCGCTCATATCAGCGGAGCTGTTTAATTAGGGGTGTCAACACAATGCCTGGAGGCGCGCACAATATGTCTGCACAGACCACATGTCAATTTAATTTGACCCCCGATCCAAGATGGCGGCCGTGGTGAACCCTCGCTCGCGGCTCAAACTCGACTCGACCAAATGCCTGTGGTTAACTGCTGTTTACTAATTGACGTGTTTTAGGGAAACACTGCATGGTTTGTGTCAGTATGCCGCCAGATTTATTTTAAACTGAAACTATTTATGCAGTAGGCATAAGGATTTCCAAATACTAATTGGAAGTTCATTCAAACTAAATCAGATTAAGAGATTTTACACACAAACTTTTACCTTTTTAGTTGAGAACTATCGTGAGTATGACACATTTTATAAAAATTAATAAACGGCTAAACTCACGTCAGTTAAAAATTTGAAGATTGGTATATATTTATATTATATAGCGTGTATATTGTATAGTGTTTATATTTTTTTGTATGTTTTGTCGCTATTTTTATATACATATTGTAATATTGTAGGATAACTATTTGTAATAGTTTTCGGTATGTCATTTTGATTTACCTGTACACCGAAGCTCAAAACTCTAAGCTACATATGTTCTCCAATACAAAAGTTGTCTGTGGAAGAGATCGCTCGACGCGATAAGACCACCTATTGTACTAGTATTAATTAGTTAATGAAGTAAGTTTATCTTTATGTAAAAAAATACGGTGTACAATAAAGTGTTGATCTATCTATCAAGATAAGACGTATAATTAAATAACATCAAATAAACAAATAAAATACACAAATAATAGATGTATAACAATCAATGTTATACATCTAGATCAAATAATAGATGTATAACAATCAATGTTATACATCTATTATGACGAACTGGGCGTTACATTTTATCCAGTAATTGGCACCTCTGGTTGACAAATCCCCGCAGCGCGCAGGCGCATGCCGTCTTGATCTTTACATAATTAGTATACATATCTAGTTAGTTAAAGCATTTATATTATTATGAGTACACCAATCAAATAAATCATAAGAAAATAAATTAACTTTATTAATAACAGGCATAAACTAAATCTCTAGAGACGTTTATTACTAAAGGTAATATCGTAAATATTTTATGAGGGTAAGACTCACATACTGGTATAGTATTACTTATCTATGGTATGAATACTCTAACGTGTAAAAGGACATCGTGATAATGTATTAATATTAAAATATTAAATAAGTAATGTAAGTATGTTACTAACTTACTTAAAAGACAGTAGAAAGAAGAAAAAAAAATACATCACTGTAAAGTTTCTTGTAGTTTCTTCTTTACAGTTGTAATCGAAGCTTCGGATCAAAGTTTTCAATTCTGCATTGTGCCGGATTGCTTGCACCAGTAGTGTTAAAGAGAACTGCTTTTTTTTTCAAACTCATATATTGTAATGGGCTTGCTATATATTATTTGACAATAAGCACTTTGTAATTTTATATGCTTAGTGAAATAACTTAATTTTAAGTACTTAATATAATTTTCACTTGAAAAAGTGCTAAAATTAGCCTATTTGCAATAAATCTTTTGACTTTACTACTTTATATCTCTACAGCGAGTGTACCTACATACTTAGTTCTGGGCCATATATCTGAAATTACTTACGACAAAATATGTAGATGTGTAAAAGTGATATGGCATCATAATGGTGAAATAAGAAACGAAATTTGTAATCCTGAACTATTATATATATGAATATCCTTTAAAAATAGGTGCTAATCAATATATCTAATATCAGGTAATACAAATCTCAGCAGTCAAATATACACCGTGGAATTTAATTCATTCTTTTCCTTAAATTTATGTACCCAGATCATGCAATAGATTAATCTTTGAAGGTGCAATTAAAAAAAATAATAATTTAATACTTCCTAAAATAACAGGATAACTGCCAAAATGTTTATTCAATGCTATACCACAGTGAGGGCACCGGCTTTGTAATTGATTCGTAAAATGTCGCAATGTGTTTCTTTAGAATTTGAATTCACAGTAATTTGATAGTACCTAGATTTAAGTTTTATTACATAAGTACTTTGGTATTTAGTTATATAGGATCCTTCTATAGCATGGACTACACATGAAGTACACACATTTAAGGAAAAAAACGAATTAAATTCCACCGTGTATATTTCAGCATTGTGTTTTGAACTAGAGTCGTTCAATAGGTTGGTATCCGATACGATGAGCATTTGAACTGACAACCCATCTAATAATCTTAACAGCATCTGTGGTGTCGTAGTTGAGCAGGTTGGCTCATAACCCGGAGGTGGCGGGTTCGATTCCCGCGACAGGACAAGTATTAGTGCATAAAAAAAAGCGCAAATACTTGTGTGTATCTAGGTGTTGTGGGATCATGGCCCTTGTAGATTCTGGGTCCCTAGTGTACCTAGAAATCCTAGGGAATCTTAGTTAAGGTCCGGGATCTATGTAGTGATCGTTGGGCGTTAGTATTGTTTATAAAATGTATTAGCAACAGCATGCGTCGCTACAGCGTTCTTTGCAACTACATAGTACTCCCCTTTAAGGTGCATGATCAGTTCAGGTTTATTGAGATATGCCACCCGTGCCTAATAATCTTCTTTATATATAAAAATTAATCCTTCCTACCTTGATCATCGCATAACGCGCATGACGCATTGCGCATTTTCGCAAATTCTTTTTTCCTGTGTTTATTATAATATTGTCAGGAGAAGTTTCTTATGACAGAAAAAAACTAAGAAAGTTAGAAAATTTTCACCACGCGGGTAAAACAGTTGGGCGCAGTTAGTTCAAAATAAAAATGGCAATTCTGTAGTTCTTACACATTACGAGCATCAAAATATTCCCAATATAGCACCAAAACATATAAAATGGATCCGTGATATATTATACCTAGGTATTTACCTTGATTGTTTATTACTGAGCACTGTGAATTTCTGTTTGCCGTTGTAATTGATTTATTGCAACGCCAACCCCAGCCAGGCTATATATGTATTTATTATTTTAATGATGGCATTTATAAGTGCATAGCTCGTAAAGTAATAAAAACTTAAATACGACTGAAAATAAATCGGCCTTAAATTTTCTCCCTCGCATTACCTTTTTAATAACGCCATAAGTATGTCATCACACGAGTCGATTATGACTACTTATTTATATGCTACTTAAATCATTTTCTAAGAAAAATATGTGGACGATAAAAGGCGTCTGGATCAAGGTAAATTTCTTTTCAGCTGTCCTTCTTTGACGTTTGATACATTCTGTGAATTAAAGCTAATATTTACTTATAATTTGATTTCTGGGATATATATTATATCAAAGAATAAACTAGCTTCTGCTCGCGGTTTTGCCCGCGTGGTCTATAGTAAACGAAGAAGATTTTTTAAATACATAATTCAACCACCCATTTCACCATCTTAGGAATGGAATTACGAATAAACCTTTCTTTGTGGATACCTACACTATATAAAAAGCACACGCTCCAAATTTCAAGTATCTAGGACCAGCAGTATAGGCTGTGCGTTGATATATAAGTCAGTCAATCAGTCAGGACTTTGAATTTTATATGTATAGATACATCGTGAGTATTGTGTATGTATAATATGTGTGTACCATAATCTCGGAACGTATGCTTACTTATAAAGTTACATAATATTTTATATTTATGTCTACCACACTATCAAAAGTACATGAGTAGATATAGACCAGTTTAAGGTATCATTCACAGCATCTGTGGTGTGGTGGAAGAGCAGGTCGGTTCATAACCCGGAGGTGGCGAGCTCAATTCCCGCGGCGGGATCAGCATTTGAGCGCAGAAAATGCGCAAATAATTGTTCTGTGTCTGGGTGTCGTGGGACCATGGTCCTCGTCGTACTTAGGTCCACAGAGAATCAGTGGTCCAGGATCTATGAATGGATGGAGCTGATGATATGAATGGAGCCTTATTTTGTTATTATTCTCTCAGTCACTTGTAAAATGTTTTATTTAATGTGTAATTAATATATAGAGTTGGCTATGAAATTTTAGCGCATAGTGAAACATGACCTACATGCAGCGCAAACAGCACTTCAGTATGCATTGTCCATAAACTAATGAACATATAATTCCATTGGTTACTATTTAACATTGAAATATTCAATAGCAATCAGATAATATAACTCTATATTTGTACGAAAATATTAATATTGAACTAAAAATCTTAGCAAGTAATATTTTCGCGGGAAGTCCAACAACACAATAGCGTCTATTTTCAAATTGAGAGCGCGGGAGGCCGTCAATAGGATGGGAATGACATTAAATTGGTTAAATTGCTTTGCCGAGCTTGGTTCTGCAACTCCTTTGGGAGGTGTCCACTCGCCCGCGTCCGTCGCTGTAACACAGCTCTTTATCCATTCACTGCTCATCTATTCTCCTCGATGCATACCTATTTTCATTCTGCTATGCAACCAAGGTAAGCCCGGTGGCATTTTCTAAATTGAGAATTGATTTGTGGCTCGCTTGTATTCTACGAATATTTCTTAGATAGGTACCTATTTTGATAATAGGTACTTAAATAGGTATCTTTTATGAAAGTAGTTCACAAATTAAGTGTTTCCGATCTTTGTCAAAGTTTAATTTTTTTTTGTAATACTTATCAGGTGTTCATTATTGCGTGATCAAGCATTAGTGCTACTATATTGCTTGACGTGAGGACCTTTAATTGGCTTCCTAGTGCATAGTATGTGTCTACGATGTAAGAATAAGCTGTTGGTCTTCCCAAGAATAAATAAATAAATAATCTTTAGAATTGTGTTAGTTTATACAGTTTCTCAGTCAATTCACTTTTAGATATATAAATTACTGTTTGCAGGTGTCCATTAGGAGAGAACACGGCCTTAATCGGCCTTAATTGCAAGTTGGACAATAATGATTCCGGCCATGCCCATTGTCCGAACAAACATGCAGGCGACCACTAATAAAGCTATAGAACGCTTGTGGTGCTTCACTAATCCAGAGTGTAGTGAGGTGCGTCTATCAGTCTGACAGATACAAACCCGGCCGAAACCAATCAATCAGACCAGCGGAGCGTCGCGTAAATTGAACTCTTCCCTCGAAGCACACCGATTCAATAGATAATTACAATCGCAAACCAAAAATTACACGCGGCATTTAACAGTAGGACCCTATTACGTTTCACAAAGCTGGGTCGGTCGCATTCGATCGACGATCTTTGCCGGACGGAGGATTAACTCGCAACGGCGCACAATGAGGCCTTGAGAGTAGACGAGTAGGGAGGGGATGTATTAATAATGGTCTCCGTAGTGAATGGAGCACTTACACGGTCCGCCGGGAGCTGAATGTGTGACTATCGCGTTAGAGCAAATCGAATCGGTCCGGTCCACCACTCGCACGCGCCCAATCCGCCATTTGACCGGAAACCTTCGACAGAATACACGGAACGGAATTGGTAAACATCGTGAGTTGACACAAGGACACATTATTGCCTAACTAGCCGGTCTCTTTAACCTCTGGTAGATGTTAAGAAAAGTGTTTCACCGGTGCTGCCGTCATTAATTTTCACATATTTCAGCTATATGATGCTTTGACTATTACAAAAATATGAACAGCGCTGTGAAGTCTTTACTAAGATCTGGTAAAGACGGAACACGTAGTACAGACAGCCTTCCATACTAAAAATACCACAGTTATACACATCATTGATACAGAAACCCAAAAGAAGTAGCGTAAAAATAATCCTTTTCAAATTGTTCTAGGGGACGATTTGTAAGCATTATCTGATTTAGATCAAGAGCTATTGCAATGAATTAATACTGTTGACCTCTAACGACATTTACAGGATCACCACATTTAAGGCGACTAGCAGTTAAAATTAGAGGCAACTATCTAAAGTGCAACTTTGGGGTAAATGTTTCGGATTAGGTCATTTTCGGAAGAAGAGGATCGAGAAGACTACGTGCACTGGAAAAATCGCCCCTATGTCGAAGGATTTAGCTAACCTACAGATGGTATGTCGACCTAAAGTTTTATTGTGCTACGCTGGCCGATATCCTAACCGCTGCTGGTAATGGTCCCTGTGCCAGAAAAGCTAACTGGTTTGATGTTGCTAACGCAGCCAAAAAGGTGGCTGTAAACAATCATCCGGGTCACCCATGACGTGTCTCGGGAGGTGATGACGAGTGATTTGGATCAAATCTCAATAAGATGCACAATTGCTTGAAGATAATACATAGCCTAACCTACCTTTGCTTGCTCAGTCTTATTGTTTGGAAAATATCACAAAGCTTGCACTAGAAATATTAGGTGTTAAGAGTGCTGCGAAAGCTAGATATAAAAAGTGACAATCAATCTTCAGTTATGCATTAATTTTAAACATGAGCAGTCACACTATCACACTAATATTAGGTCTTTACCTATGAAATTGCCGTTTTATTTGAAAAAAGTTAAAGTATTTTTTTTTTCGAACTTATTTATTTCTTTTATTCAAAGTAATCACCCCTGCAATCAATGCATCTTTGCCAACGCGGTGGCAGTTTATGGATGCCCTTCTTGAAAAAATCAGCAGGACGGGAGACAACAAACTCTTCAAAGGCGTTTTGTACTGCCTCTCGGGAATTGAATTTTTTTCCCGCTAAAAAGTTGTCCAAATTTTGGAAAAAGTAATAGTCGGTAGGCGCAAGATCTGGTGAGTATGGCGGATGAGGGAGAGCTTCCAAACCCAACTCATGCAGCTTAGAGACGGTCTGTTGTGCAGTATGGGGTCGCGCGTTGTCGTGAAGTAGCAGTGGAGACGACCGATTGACCAAAGCTGGTTGCTGACGTGCGAGTTTCGCCATCATTGTGGTCAGTTCTTCAATGTACACATCTGCAGTAATGCTCTCGCCGTTTTGTAAAAAGCTATGATGAATCTCACCAGCACTAGACCACCAAACTGACCATCAACTTTCTAGGGGTCATTTTTCGTTTTGCACATTGCTTTGGTACCGAACCAGGATCTAACCAACTTGTTGAGCGCTTTCGATTGTCAAAAAGAATCCATTTTTCGTCGCACGTAACAATTCGGTTCAAAATTCCTTCATTTCTGTGCCTGTTAAGCAGCGCAAGGCAAGTCTCGACGCGTACGTTGCGCTGGCGATCGTTAAGTTCGTGGGGCACCCATCTATCAAGCTTTTTTATCTTGCCAATCTGTCGCAAATGGACCAATATTGTTTTGATGCTAACATCAAAAGCTGCTGCCAGCTCAGCTGTAGATTGAGATTCATCAGCTTCCACAATCGCCTTTAATTCATCTTTGTTGACCAAAGTTTCCGGACGACCACGAGGTTCATTTTTCAAGTCAAAATTTCCAGAACGGAACCGAGCAAACCAATAACGGGTTGTACGTTCGTTTGTACAGTTCTCTCCGTAAACGTCGTTGATGTTACGTGTCGTTTGTGCCGCGTTGGTGCCACGACGGAACTCATATTCCATAATTACACGAAATTTCAAAGTATCCATTATGAGGAAAAATGTTGAAATGTAATGAAAATACAACGCTAATCAATAAACAAAAGACTTATATTGTAAATAGAATGTCATATTTTTAAAACAAAATTAATTTGAATTTAGAATTCATAGCCAATCAAAACTTTTTTTTGTTTGAAAAAGTCTGTACTGCAATACGGCAATTTCATAGGTAAAGACCTATTATTATAAAGGCGAAAGTTTGTATGTGTGTATGTTTGTTACTCCTTCACGCTCAAACGGCTGAATGGATTTGTATGAAATTCGGTACCAAGACAGCTTATACACTGGATTAACATATAGGCTACATTTTATCCCGGAAAAATGAATTTTTCCCGTGGGATGAGCAAATAATCAAAATACTTTTTATCCACGAGTGGTTTAAAATAAAAACATGAATACACCAATTTAATTTCGATACAGCGAAAATCGATAGAAAACAATCATTACAGGTAATATTACCTGCAGACTGTAGGTATTATTCAGGAAATACGCGACGGGCGGCAGCCGGGCCAATTACCGCTGTCGTAATATGCAAATCACCGTACTTTGTAGGACCTTTCGACAATAATACTCAATTGAAACAAACAACCGCCATGTTTTATGAATGAAAGGGCCAACTAGAGCTCGCCTATGACTGCGGTTTGTTCCGCTTGCGACTTCGTTATAAGACCACCCACAACACGAGCTTAAAAAAATATTGATTTTATTCTAATTTCAAACTATCGCTTGCAGATAATGGAAAAAGTTCATTGCTTTCTTCGTCGTTGCGTGGAGCGACGTACTATGGAGCAAGTTACCTATAATTATATAGTTGGGTTACTATACATATGTTTGCTGTTTGGTTGATTTCATCTAACTTCTATATTAAATTAAATTTTTATCAATAAAATTAACGCTTTGTTAATATTAATAACAACCTTCAAGAGCCGTGAACTATTTAATGATTCTTTATATCGTATTTTTAAGAATGGTTTTTTTATGTTAAGGAAGTTATGGTAAAATGATGGCGTTGTTATCTACTTATATAAATATAATAGTAAAACTTAGTATGTTTGGCAAATAAAGTACAATTTAAATAAATATTATGTTTGCATTGTAAATCACATCACATCACACTATCACATTAATATTATAAAGGCGAAAGTTTGTATGTGTATGTGTGTATGTTTGTTACTCCTTCACGCTCAATCGGGTGAATGGATTTAGATGAAATTCGGTACCAAAATAGCTTATACACTGGATTAACATATATGCTAAACAAAAACTCCTTATTGGCACCAAGATCTAAATTTGCAAAAATCAATATTTCATACTTACATTATACTAGCTACGCCCCGCGGTTTCAACCATATGGTAAAATTTTTATAAATTTCCTTAATTTTTTTTCTTTCTTAAGAACCTTCTGACAATTATAAATACAACAAAAAAAATAGCGAAAAATGTTCCATCCGTTCAAGATGCGATGAGCAATGCAAATAGAGATTAATGTTTATATTATACATTGTGTCGATAATCATAAGTTTAAGTTTCCAAATACGCACATAAATTACTATACATAATATATATATATATATATATATATATATATATATATATATATATTCGAAAATGCACGGACTTAGAATCAGTATTTCACATATAAATATATATTTGGCTCACGATTTGAAACCAACAATCATCTCGTTCATACACTCTCAGTACCCACGTATCTAATAAAAGACTTCTTTGCAGCAAGAAGTTCTATTGAAAGTCGATTGTCAAAGTAGTTGTAAGTACGAGTTTCGCATCAAGTGTTGTATGTCGCGTTGTCCTCTGAATACGAGTCTATCGCAAAGTCGCACGTGCTCTTTGTCGGAGTCATGATCTCGGCTTTGGCATTTCTAACTTACGCATTTCGATGTTGTTAGCTTTCAAACTTCGGAAAAATTGCGATAGATACAAAGTAAAAGTTTCATATAAATGTTCTGATGCAAATTGTACTCTGACATAGTAAATTTTAGCAGAATTTGCGATCTAAGTACATAATTAAAGCCAACCACGGTGAAGAGTTCCACTTGGAGTATTCTCGTTTCTTAGCTGAATTTCCGCACTTTTCCGGCACTTAAGTTTGAAATAAAGCCGAAAAATCTACATTAATTTCACCCGCAGGTATTCAAAAAATAAAACACCACGGTCAGCATTTAGTTTCTTAATTTGAAGCATAATAATTGACCAACTCTATATAACATTTTTTTTAAATAATGTGTACTAAATATATAAATTGAATAATATTAAAATTTTACATCATTATAATATTAAATGTCAGTGATCATATCTCCCACGATTGTAAATTTATAAATAAGTAGGCTAAACTTTTCTGAAAGGAACCATTGATTTTTTGTGAAATAATTTTCTTGCGACATTGATGAAGAGTGCTTTAAAGTTACGCGCTGATATTGACTTTAGGAAAGTTTTAGGCAAGTTAAGATCCTTAGATATTTTAAAGGCGTCTCAGGATATTTTGTTCAAGAAAGAGATAATTGTGGATCAAAGAAAACTCAAAAACTCAAAACGTTTACATATTTATGGATAAGATGTAAGAAAAAGTGGTAAGATAATATTTTGCAGCACTTCTTATAAACGTGTATGTAATTATTACGTGTTGAAGATTTCTTTAATGGGATTACTTTTTCCAGAGATATTCAATACTATAAGACGGTGAGCAACCTTTGAGGGCATCGAACTTAACCGCAAACATTCTAAGTTACTTCTGACTGAAGGTATTAAAATAGTTTACAACCTGTTGAAGCCATTTACTGGCCGAGGATATACAGGATCTGGACACTTTTAAGGCTTGTAAAGGATGCATAGGTCATAACGCCAGGTGCGGCTCGTGCGCTTCCGTTTCCTACCTGTAGTGTTACCATGCGTTGGAAGTAGAATTAATTAATTATACTTTTTTTAAAGGAAAAGAAATCAGATTTTCTATCTATAATATTACATTACTTATGGAATTGCGTTTTTTAATTATAACAATTATAATAAAAAAATATTTAAATTAATTATTTTTTATATATGGGTGTTAAGTCTGTAGGTGCAAGGTTTGGTGAGTACGGCGGATGACGAAGAGCTTCCGACCCCAGCTCCTGTAACTTGGAGACTGTCTGTTGTGCGGCATGAGATCGTGCTTTGTCACGCAAGAGCAGCAGAGTCGAGTGATTTTTAATTTTGATTTTTTAATTAATCGATACCAATCACAAAAACATTATCAAAATTCTCATGAAAGTGATACGGAAATTAATTAAAAAAAAACGTAGGAACCTGTTCTAAGTATATTTTAGAACAAACAGGAATCTGATCGTCAATATCAATGGTTTAGCACTAAGTATTGCATCCAGTACAAAAAAAAACCTTATCTGTCCTTCCTGTACATTTCATTTTTAACGTGGGGTACTCTAGTCCTCGCCTTTGTCCCCCTACCACAGATTAATAATGAGATACTTCCCCATTCGATACACGGACAGGTGGTCAGTATCGATCGATGGTCGTTTAAATATAACACAAATAAATTGGACGTGATAGCATCTGTATGCTTTGTAGAGCCCTGTTCAAACAGTCGTTATGTTTGTGTAATGGGGAGAGAAAAATATAAATATCAGGACCAAGGTCTACAAAAAATGTTGGTTGATTCGTTGACCAAGTTTACTTGGTAGCTTCACCATGTTTTGAGACCTTTGTCAATGAATTCGTAGCTGTGTGTATCGTACACGCTTTATAGGCGTCAAACATTTTAAACAAGCAGAGTTGCTATTGGATCAAATGACGCCATTGAGTATTCTGTTTTTAAAGAATAGCGAATTAGTTCCCCCGATAACATTTTGGTTCCACTCCTTCAGGGCTAAGCTGAAAACCACCATTCGCCCATAACGTAATTGTTTTATGTTCTTTATTCCTACTTTATAAGTAAGTTCATATGTCATTCTATGCTATTCCAGATCGATGTATTTTGGAAGCTTACTTTACTATGAATACAAGAGAAACAGAAAATATCTCAATATTTTTGATTTACTGTAGAGCTATAAGTTAACAATAAGCTTCCCCACACTCGTACATAACTGTCTGCACTCGCTAAAGAAGAATAGGAATAGAATCACCGGCAGACGGTATTGCCGGACTTGTGTGTATTGTTGCAATTTCAAAAATTCCCATTATGGCGGCACGAAGGGAGGAAATAAGAACTGCCGTGTTAAATAAATACCGTCGCTTCTTCCTTTACAAATAAACTGAAAATATACTTGAATATATTCAATAAAGTGACATGTTTTCTTTTAATTATCTATTGAAATAAGATGATAACTTTGCCAATCAATTTTTCCCATTTTCCAGGAACCAGTTGTAGAGCAAATCGGAACGAGTCCATAATTTCGTATAACATTCCATCATTAATCGTTTAATATTTAAGGCCTTTGTCAAAGTTTGATAGAGCAAATATTTCGTTAATCCAGGCTTGACTTGACTTTGTATTTCCAAATTCTCTAGAGACACGTTTGTGCATGACGGTGCTTGAAGGCCGTAATCTCAGTTCAACGCTTTGAGGTTGGAGGAGCTTGCGCTTAATTCTGGTACTAAGCATGCATTGGTTTGAGAGAGATTGTGTTGTCTGTTTCCAAAGACAACCGACTTGGAGGTAATTTGTAAATAATATACAGAGTGGGCTTAATCCGAGTTTGATTCGGAAATATGCTTGATCTACCCGTAAAAGCCACAAAAACGGTCGAACGCGTCGTTGTTATATACTAGCACGTATGTGTGAGGCTGGTTACTATTTTAGAGCTGCACACAAACTCACCCTGTCCCTTCCTAACAATGTAATTTTCAACAAATAAAACAATAATTGATCAACATTAGAACTAGCTCTTATCACTTTAGCTACCTATTGAAAAAAATCATTGATCATGAGAGATAGCGGATATTTTTAAAGTCAGGGTAGCAATTGACTATATTTCGACTCATGTTAATATAACCCTAGAGGGATGTTATAGATAGGTATAGTGGAAAATACTATCTAAATAGTAAAAGGTTCATAAAAATAAAAGTAAGAATGAATATACCAAAAGTAAACGAAATCAAATGCGTATAAGTGTATTTACTTATAAAGCCTTTAATATTGGTAAAGGTTACTGTAATTAACTTTGTAGTCAACGTGTGTGCTGAAAAAGGTTTATTTTTACACGTTAACGTGATTTATTAACGAAAATAAAATAAGGTGTCAGAGCTTTCGCGATAATTAAGTTTATTAAGCTCACACGCATCGACATTTATCTTCGTGATTGAATACCAAGAGTGTATTTTAAATAGATACGCGGCAATGGAGTTTTACGACGCATACTTTCCGAACCGCAAAGAAGGCGGCGTATTTCTTTTACCAAACAGGGAACGCAATGCTTCCTTTTCAGCGTGGAAAATACCGGCGATCGATCGGGTATTTGCTGCGTTCTAATAACATTCCGGGACGATATTTCACGCACCTCGATCGCGACTGTGTACATCACTTAGCCCGACACAATGCTACACGGACGATTTATTGTGAACACCTCCCAGATAAAGCGTAGACAATGGCCTATCTGATAACGGCGGCTATACCGACATGTGTATGCTTTTAGCTCTAGACTTCGACAGCCAATTACGTGACCGTCGCTGCCGGCTTCATTCATCACGTACAAACGAGCGATTTTTTATACGTGTGGTGAGAAAAACAGGAAGACGGCCGAAGAGCAAATGATGTCCAAGTTACCGCAGTTATACGGCAATTAAGGGCAAAGTTACTCGTAACGGATTTTGTGAGGATTACGCACTTATTCCGGGAAGTTTCCTAGATGTCGTTGAGGTCCGAAAAAAGTTTGGTAAGTTTCTTTGTATCGAATGGATTGGGTGTAACATGAAAACTGTGTCATCGTGAAAATGTTATAGCCTGTACATAAATACAACAGATGGTAGTCATATTCAGAGCTATAATGACTTGTTTCGTTTATTTCTGTAGTTTTATCGTTTCGTATCCAGATGTTTCGTGAAAAGGAGAACTCAGGTTATTTTTCTTCTTTATTAAATATACCCTAATAGTATAAATGCGAGTTTTTTATTTTGGTGACATTTTAGGTGTAGACTAGGTATATACACATCACAACTGTAAAGTATAATTGAAGGGGTGAGATTATAAAAGGTTTAACTGATTTTTTTCACAAAATGACTTATGGGTATCGTTGGATTTAGCGTGAAATTATCTAGCAACTGCAACTTACATAAACCTCTTCTATTACCTTATAAGCACTCTACATTAAAATGAAGCCGTTGAAGTTTAAAGTCAATTTTCTCGCAACTATCAATTTGACAGTTAAACCCTTTTTATTCTCAAACTTTCAATTGTTTTTGACTGCAACACACCTGACGTCAGGAACGATGCAGTCGAAGGTGTAGCACGTTGGCTTATGAGGAGCTTATTCACTCTAGTTTTAAGAGACTCAAATTATATTTGTCTGGAAACAAGGGTGACGTTGTTTCCAGACAAATATCGAAGGGAGTGAGTTCCATTTCCTAGCAGTTCGCATGATAAAAGAATCAGTGAAACTCTTGGTGCGGCAATCAAATTGGCAAATCAACTACATAGAAGTAAAACGACTCTCCGACCCTTGTAGCCTATGTCAAAATGAAGATAATGGAATTCATGTACGCATTCTTCGAAATGCAACCAGTAAGAAATTGATAGACAGGATACCTTTCATCGGGGATCAAGGCTACACAGTTTCTTCCCAACCAACGCCTGCTCATTAGTAAGTTTTTTAGCGTGTGCTTCAATAGTCTAGATCAGATAATTGATATTTTGCGAAACGATCCCATATGTAGCTACAATATTCCATACATGAATTCATCAGACATATTTTAATACGTCGGTAAGTTTCCTCCACAATCACATTCTATGTGATGTGATATACATAGCTACTTATCTATATAGAGACGAAGCCACTAATAAAGTTTTATATTATTGGGCAATGAAAGTTTATGATTAGTTCCACCCGGATAGACAGACAGCGAAAGAGGTCAGCAGAACCGCTATAGTCTTAAGAGCTTATTGACGTTTGTTGTGGTATTACCTGGTACATTTGGTTTTGTTTTTATAGTTATCATTTAAGTTCAGACCATTGTTTTCATTGGCTATAAGTAAAACATCTAATTGGTTATACGTAAAGCATTTAGTTTGTTAAAGGTAAAGCAATGACGTGGTGTTGGGAGATGCTTGCTTAGAATAACTGTTTATTATTGACTTGAAAACTCCCACTCTAATTATGATATTGGATTTGAATTTAAAATAATGTTCCCAGTTTTTCCAGTGTTTTATATCTGTATTTACTGACGTCTCAAACAACGGTGTAATATATTCATCGCTTTTTTAGGGTAATTTTTAGTACTCAAATACAACAATAATGCAATGTATTTCAGGAAAGTCGTTTACCGTGAAACTACGATACAATCATTCCACTTAAGCAGCGTGTCACTAATTAAGTATACCGTTTATAACGACAAAAAAATTAATAGCCGCAGTTGTCTAATCCAATAATAGGAGGGTAGGAACAAGTTAATTGTCTAAAGAATTTTATAAAAGCTATAAAACTCGCATCGTGACATAAAATGTGAAGTATAGAAGCATAAAAAGTGGGGTGCGAACAGTTTTCTCCATTGATGTTATTTAAGTAAATAGGCACTCCTGTGTAGAAACGATATGACAAAATCTTTTATTAAGCTATGAACTAAAATCTAAAGTAGCGATTGAAGAAGCACATAATCATGCATTCGATATAATGTGTATTATGCAAGTATGGATCAATCAGTATCTATTGGAATTTAGTATAGTCTACTACCTATCTATGATATAGTGTTATAAAAACGCTCATAGGAAAGCTCACCAAGGTAACGTTTATTGTGTTCATTACCTGTATAGGTAACAGGCGAACGACTAGCTCTCATTAGTTAACATAAAAAACGAATGTGCTTTAGGCCACACGACTGATGTAAAACTTCTTTAGTTTAGCTCCATCTATCGGCGGGTGTTACTTTGTTTTTGCTTTGTTTAATGTTAATATCGCCATCTTGACAATTGTAAATTGTCATTTTACCGGACATACCAATATAATAACACAAATTTTTAACTTTGTTATGTTGACAAGGAACAAACAAGTTTCAACTTCCGTTCGCCTTGTCAGCTTACTCCCCAAGTCAAGCGTGCATAAAGAAGTTTTACTTCAAAAAAACGACAGCACATTTATTAAAATGAATTCAAAATGTGTAAAGTTAGAAGGAGAGTGATAATAAAGCGCGGTCGCTCAATATAGCTCCGCACTGCTCGTAGCCGAAATTTACCGTCAAAACCACCGATCGACCACATTCGTAGTTTACACTCCACTGCTCTAGATAAAGTATCAATAAAATGATACAATGGCACACGGGAAAACAAACCCATGTACGAAGTAGAATTTTTATATCGCGTCACGAGATACTTAAAAATGGCAAAATCTCAAGATAATAATAATAAATATTTGTGGACATTTCACAAATCACCATCTACCCTCAAACTAAGTAAAGCTTGTAATATGAAAACCAGATAACTTATAGAATACTTAAAGGCTTTTTATTCGTAAATATGTATATATATAATACCCAGACACAGAACAAACATCGACAAACCTACAATCGAACCCATAACCTCAGCTCAGAAAGCAGGGTAACTACTAACTGAGATATCAGGCCAGTTTAACTCTTACTCATATACTTTTAACTGGATGTTATAAAGCCAATTTAAAAAGAATCATATACTTGAGATCCCGATAAATGAGTTCGAAACCATTTATAAGTATATCGTTAATTAAATGAAATCTTCCCATTACTGTGCACCTAATCGCGTAGGCGGCCACAGACAGAGGAACATCATTACTGTATTATTTATTAGTTCATACTTTGTCAGTCTAATAAATCTTCTTATTGCCCTAATTATTTTATGGCCCATGAGTTAACATGTGACCAAGTTTAAACCGCTGAACACGCATTGTAACTAGGTCAAACGTATGTACTTTATAGGAATATAATAATTCAAATAAAACGTTAGTTTTTTGTAAGTACGAGTATGTTTGTTTTGTTTCATGCAAAAACCAGCGTGGTCAGCGCGTCACTTTTCGTTCTCACATCGAACTGAGTGCATAGTGTAGTTTTAACTTAAGAATATTTTATTGTAATTTTGATTTTAATTAAATTAGTTCCTTGGAATATTGTTTTTTTATGTCTTTAGGCTGCTTCTCGCTTCATTAACTGATTCTGAAAAAAAAAAATACAACAAGTACAAAAATACAAATACAAAGGATACTTTTAACGGAAAATGAAGAGCTTCATTGTTTGGAAGAATTCCTGAAAACATCTATGGTTAAACCATAAATCAGTTATTTTATTAAATGTTTATTGAAAAGCATCTGATAAATATCTGATCTATGGAGTTTTGGCTACGAATAAATTCTGAAGAGTTTCCAACGCAACGGCTATTTGGAATACCTACAATATACATGAACGTTTTGAAATTCTCCAGCATTGATGAAAGTTTACTTTAATTTCGATAAAATAATACTAGTCTCGCTATTCTACCGAAATTTTACTCTCAGTTTTGAATTTAATTTCGATAACGATATTCGTTAGAAAAACATCTGAGCTTGTGACTTTTAAAATAAAATTAGCTTATTGGATTTTGGGGCATGTCTGGTTTATTTTTCTCATTAAAAGTTTATGTTACCAAGACAGCCAATTTTGGTTGAATATTTCTAAATAACCTGTTTTTGTACAAACAAATTTCATAAGCATATTAGTGTAACTACAATATTTATTCAAACAAAAGAAAGCAAAGATGTAGAAAATCATTGAAAACATATCAACGGGGACTACAGAGATACATTGAAATCTCCACGAATCTTCAAGCAACTGCTAAGTATCCTAATAGTTTAGTCATGAACGAAGTACTGACCAAGCTTTCCTTTCAATACTATTCAAATTAAACATCCCATACAAAAACTGTGACGGCGTACAATCAATTTTGTTTTGTCGTACAAAAATAATAGCTGGTACGGCGCAGCTTTCCCCCGTGACATCTATCGAGGCCGCATCGTGTGTCACTACGCCTCTAGACATCAGTTCACGTCGCAACGTAATGCTAAAGTGATTTTTATTACATTCGATTCGGTTGCTTTGTTCATATTCGAAGCCCTTCTGTGACAATAAGCCTGAAAGCATAATACATTTTGTCTGTACAGTATCTTAGGTCGTAAGAACACGCATCAGTGCTTGGGCGAAATCTTTAAATAGTATTATTTGTTGGTGTCAACTAGGTACCACCGCTTTGCCAGTTATTCTGCCCCAATCAGTAGTGTGCAAGCACTACTGCGTTTCGGTTTGAAGGGCACTGTAGCTAGTGAAATTACTGGGCAATTGAGACTTTATGATCTGATCTCATAGTCGAGTAATCTTATTACCAGGCTGTGCTGATGTCTCAGGATGATGTGCGCAGTGCAGTGTCGCACGAAACTCTATGTTTTGGGGTTCCAAGTGACACTGTTCTGTTATGGGCAGCTGTGGCGCTTAACATCAGGTGAACGAATAGCTTGTCACATTAATCACTAACATAAAAAAAGGTAGAAATAATAATAATAACAATAATAATAACGCCCAACGATCACATACATAGATACTGGACCTTAACTAGGATTCCCTATGTCTAGGGACCCAGGAACTACGAGGACCATGGTCCTACAACACTCAGACTCAGAACAAGTATTTATCAGTGCACAAATACTTGTCCTCCCGCGGGAATCGAACCCACAGCCGCCGGTTTAGCCGACCTGCTTAACCACCACACCATAGAGGCGAGGCTGTCATAAAAAACCAAGCAATGTCAATGAGTATACAATCTTATTTATACTGTGACTTGGCAAGGAAATTAAAATATTTACTAAATGTTTTTAGCCCGACACGGTACACAGATTACCAAAATAGGTAAAATTAAAATGGTTTATTTATTGGGTGCAGTGTTGCGGCCCCACACGCATTAATGTATGCGATTATAGTCATTTTGATCACTGTCTTAGTAGTAAACTGCGCAGAAGTGTACCGTGGCGGAAAATACTATCAGCTGATATTCGGAATTTTCTCGAGAATTGATATCGTGACACGGTTGCCATGCTGAGCGTGAACGTTGCTTGAGATGATAAATTGCTCGCATATATGATAACAAAAGCATTTTGAAGTGTAGTCGGCAGCTTACGTATATCTATTCTACCGCATATTATGTTGAAGATGTTACTTTAGCCTATAATAATGTAAGTTTTCAATGTTACTAGATGCCAAATTAATGTAAGTTTTCAGTCATAGCATGATACTTAATGATATTCAAAGTTAAACCAAACCTTGATCTAAATATAGTAGATTCAAATAATTGGATACTAATTTCAAATTAGCAACTGTGTAAGAACAATTCAGCTTTCGCTAACAATAGCATGATATACATTATTAATACCAATGCTAATCATAGTAGCTTATTCAACCTATTTATATTTATCACAGACTAATTCGTCTATATAATATTCTGTACTATAGGTTATACGGGCGCTGATATAATTAGCTAAACACGATTCAAAGGTAGTTTAGTTACTTTGTTGAGTTTGATTTGAAGAATTTTATGTCAATATATATACTGTATCCACATATTAATATATAATAAAAACATAAAAGCACTAACCCAATGCATGCGCCTACACATACACAAACATGCATACTCATACCAAAAAGTACTTCGATTAAACCAACATAAAAATAACAAACAAATTGAAAACATTCTCCTATTTCAATAAGGTTTAAAATACAAAATGAATCTTCACGGTATTACATAGAACAAAAAGTTTTACATAAGTACTAACATTAAGAAATATTTGCCGCGCAGATGCAGCTGCACGTGGTAGCTAACGTATGCGGACTAATTATTAATACTCATTAAGCTTGTAAGGTTTCGAAGTGAGCATAGATGCCTTATGGTGCGAAGGCACGCGACCGCACGAGGACCTTGATGCAATGAGGCTTCTGTAATGGCATGACGCGCAGTGCCAGGTGATCCTACGTAGCTTAAATTCTTTTGAGTGATGCAAGAATAGGAATCTGCTGTTTTAATGATGACGTATAAGTAGATGGAAAGGGATTGTTCTTGCAATAAAGAGACATTTTCTTGCGAAAAGGTAAAAATAATGGAATTCGTTTTTATTTGTTTGATTAATGACGTAAGGTTATACACAAGCCCATGAGAAGCAAAGATTTTTGCTCTACACAATCAGAGCTTTTAGCCAACAAAGTCAGTTAAGGACACAAACCATGTCGCCTCCATGAGCAGCATTCCCAAACACCCATTTTGGTCCAGTTAATTACGTTATCTCGCCTGTAGACGACGTTTGCATTCTCAAAGTCTATCTCACCGAGAATTCTCATTCATTCAAATCTATGGTAACGCACAAAGTAAATGTCTAGGGTATAGTTTGAATGGAGCATGTTTGAAAGTGGCAGCTGAACATAAAGGAATGGAGAACGGTGTGCCTCGAGATAGGCACTCCGTGCAGGCTTGTAATTTTAGATATCGAGCCTCCCCGTCACCCGACGAATCCCCCGGCTCATCCACCGCCTCTGTGGATTAGAATGAAAATACAACGCTTTATTATCTTTTCTTTGACCGTGTGTCTTACCTTCCCAATCCTCTATCTTCCCACTCCTATCGGCCAAAGGTGGATTGTTGGTTTTGTTAATACATCTTCTTCCCATTCGATTCATATCATAAAACACTCGAAAATACAAGCTAAAACTTCCGCCTTTCTACCCACTCTACGGCGATTCTACATGTGAAATTGTGCATTTTACAGCGACGAGAGACGGTATCGAATATTTTTATTAGAGACACGATTTTACCGACAGTGGATCGTGCTACAGGCGACATTTATCTTCAAGCGCGCAGCGGGATGAGGCGGGGTGGCTTTGTAAAACGTTTGCGGGTGAAAGATTTTCCTCCTTTTATTAATTCACATGTAATTTATGACACTTTTAAATTCACGATTTGCTGAAATAAAGTCGGCTTTGAACGTTTGAATGAACGATATATGTTATCTTTTTTTGGCGTTTCCTTTTGAATTCCGATGTGAACTCGCGGTAAAATTTTATTTTGGAAACAAAACACATTTACTAGATTTTTATGTTTCCCATCTCGGTTGTACGCATAGGGCATCTCCGCGATTTAATGCGAGTGGAGAGCGGAGATCAAAGGGCCTTATGCATTATATTAAAGTTTTATCCGAGACCGGCGCGCCGCCGCCCATCCCGGCAATTTCCTTTTCAATTACGTCTACTTGAAATAAAAATACAATTTTTATTTGTGCCGTGGTAATTAAAAAGGGATTCTGTAATGAAAAGGTATACCAGCAGTTCCGGGCGCTCCTCTCAATTTCACTTCCGTTTGTTTGTTCCACGAGGGCCACGCCTTCAGGGGCTGAAAGCAAAGGGTTGACTGCTGCGTACGGAGTTGTCGTCAAACGTGCCCTAAATCACAAACACTTTTATTAAAACCACTTTGTAGCTAATGCCCAGTCTAAAATAAAGAGTTCGGCGGTTAATTTTTATTGTTTGTATGTCTGTCAGTCCGAAATTTCATCTCGCAAAAATTACTAGCTAGATTTTAATGCCATTCCTGTGCATAAATACTTGTCCTATCGCGGGAATCGAGCCTTCTGCCTTCAGCTTACACACTATACTAAAGAGGCAGTCAAACATTAAATTAAATAAATAATAAAATAAATAAATATGTGTGGACATTTCACACAGCGCCATCTAGCCCCAAACTAAGCAAAGCTTGTATTATGGGAACCAGATAACTGATACGATACTTAGATACTTTTTGTTTGTAAATACATACATAGAATACAATATAACACCCAGACACGGAACAAACATCGATGTTCATTACACAAATGTTTGTCCTGTGTGGGAATCGAACCCACAACCCTCAGTTCAGAAGGCAGGGTTACTACCAACTGAGCTATCGGGCCAGTCCAATTAACTAACCCGTGCAAATTTGGGTAAGTCAGCTAGTATTTAATAAATAAGTCTGCATATAAATATGAATCCGTGAATCAAACGTTATTTTGTACATCTATACATATAAAATTCAAATTCCTGACTGACTGACATATATATCAACGCACAGCCTAAACCGCTGGTCCTAGAGACTTGTGATTTGGAAGGTGCGTACTTTGTAAAGTGTAGGTATCCACTAAGAAAGGGTTTTTCGAAATTCCACCCCTAAGAGTGAAATGAGTGGTTGAATTATCTATGAAAAAATTTCTTCTTAGTTTACTATAGGCAAAGCCACGGGCAGAAGCTAGTACATAATAAACGGTTCGTGTTGTTCGTAGTGAAAACCAGGTTAAAATATACTAAATAAATGAAAACAAATGGAACAAACCTTTTAGCGTAGATGAAGGCAATTCCTGCCTTGTGTGAAACAATAAACAGACGATACTATGCCGATCTAGATGGATGTGCGCCCGATTGCATACACATTGGAGACGGGATCCTGTTTCCTGTGTCCGGGAAACTGCACCGCGGCAGTGTCTCCTTGTGATTTCCTTTGACCTGGCACTACCGAGTGCTTCCTACGAAGCTGGATAATTAAGATATAAAGGGTTGTACACGTTTATTATGTTAGGTTTAAGATGTTTTCAGTAACTGTCATTACTTAAGTGAGTTTTTGTAAGCCAATTAATTTTGGCTTGCAACGACTCTTCATTTTTATGGTTGTTCATTCATCCTTTTCCTCCTATCTATAAAAAATTGCTATAACCATATCAAGCTTCTTCGAAATACGTCTAGTGGTTTCAGCGTTATACATTTTTAAAGCGACAGACAGAGACAAAAAAACCTTGTCAATACCTCAATATCGACATAAAAGTGAAAATTTAAAAATTAAAATTTAATTGATTTAATGACTGGCCCGATAGCTCAATTGGTAGTGACCCTGCCTTCTAAACTGCGGGTTGTGGGTTCGATTCCCACCCAGGACAAACATTTGTGTGATGAACATCAATGTTTGTTCTGTGTCTGGGTGTTATATTGTATTATATGTACAGATCCGCATAAGAGCTATCCTGAATTAGTCTAAATATTTTCTGGGAAAAGCATTATTCATTTTAAATATAAAATGATACAGAAATATAGTGTTACTCAGCTAAAGCGAATAAACAAATTATGTACTTAGTTATATTCGGCTTAAAGCTGACGATTAATCAGCCGAAGCTATGTTCGATACTACTATATATTCAGCTATGAATTATACTAGATTTTCCTCAACATTTTATATTAAAATGGACTTCCGCGAATTCACGCATGAGTCAATTCAATTTAACAACAGCAAAGCTTTGCAACAATACACCTGTACTTAAGTAAAATAAACACTCGAGTAACTCACAAACAAATAGAGCTCAGTTCATGAATACAAGAACTGGTTGACGTGAATACATGAAAAACAAATGCAACAACAATATATTCATGTTACAACTATGAGGCTGTCGCGCTCGTTCTATATTAATGTAATGTTTATGTAGAAGATAATATAGAAATATAACAAAACAAACCACATTGCTTTACCCTTTACGAGACATTTTTACAATTCGTGTGTTGTTACTTAATATCTTAGGATCCTAACAAGAAAAATGAAATTTAGAAAAAATGATCACAAAAACTATTGAATTACAAAAAGCAGCAACTCACTCACATTCATTAAATTATGTTTTAAACTTGTCTCGCCAAGTAATAATTTGCTTACATTGAAATCTAAATATTAAGTGTAAAATTAAAATTGTTTATTTTTCTATTATACTTACTATATTAGTGGTAGTAGCTAATAAGTAAGTAGGTACACTAATTGAAAATATTTATATGAACCCATTACGGAATTTGCAATGGTGGGCTTTATGCTGATGGGCGTACAATTAAAATGGTACGAATTAGGCTTAACCGTATTAGAGTTTAATTTAGAAATACAATGGAATACTCGACGACGATCTTGAATTTTATGAAGAGATAATGTCCTCGAAACGCAAGCGACCCTCTCGAAATATTCTAAGAAATTTGCGATTCAAATACGCAAAGCCGTTTAGAACGCCTAACAAATTAGAGATGGACTCGTTAAAGCAATAATTACTGATTACATTATGAAATACTACGATCTTTTGGTGTGAACGGTTATTTATTGGTGTTACGTGAGCTTAATATAATTAAATAATGTTTCAGAGCGCATTTATTATATACAATGCTATACATAGAGCTTTCATAATAAATTACACTTTTACGGTTATAAACTGAAATTGTTCTACATGATATTAATAAGTAACTCTATACTACCACAAGTGTTCACGCATAAGAGAAAAATTGAAGATGAATCACCAAAAAATATACAAGTGCAATAAGCTACGTACAGAGGGATCAAAAGAAATGAGTTTTGCCATTCGTCCAAAGTTCAGGAGGACGCTTATGTTTTAATATTTTACCGGAAGCTTTGCGCTGAATCGCCGAATGTGCAAACAAAGCTGCTACCTTAATAACCGCGTTGCCGCAGCGTGCGGGACTGAAAGCTTCATAATCCGACCTTCGTAGCTCGCCAACTAAAGAGTGCGCGACTGAAGCTTTTTAAAACTCGCCCCGCGTTTAGATTAGCGTTGATAGACACGACTCTACTTGTCATCTTACCCTCGGATATATTTTACCTCTACAGTCCGCTGGGAAGAAAAATAAATAAGCGAGAGATTTAATCTGTGAGCGTTTCCCTGTCTGTTTAAATAGAAGTCAGAGAAGACGGCGTCTTATCGGCGCGGGCCGCACCTATTTGCCGAGCCACGGCCGGCGCCCGCTCGTACCGCCTCCCGTAACTTCCCTTGTTTGCAAACTCGGATTGGATCTCGCGTTCTACTTTCCACAGGACATCTACAATCTACTTTTATGAGTTTAAAATGTTAGCGCCGCTGACCCAACCACGTGATCATGACTTAATCTCAGTTCTAGCTCTCCTTATGACAAACAAACTCTATTTTTATTCGATTCCAGACTGCTTGATGTTTGTGTGGCGATAGTTACGCATCATTGTTTTCCTTTGTGCTCTAATCAGATTACAAGGTTTAGTTTTGTTCCGTTTTTTATTTTATTTTTTGTAACAAAATTGAGTAGGTATTATAAAGGTGGGCAAAGCGGATTTCAGACATTTCAGAGAATATATCTGATGGATACGATTGGTGGACGTGAGGAGGAACGAAGTCGGCAACGACGCAGTGGGAGATCGGCTTAACAAAAGGATTCAATGGACGACGCAAGCGGCTGACACGATGAATGCATAAATGACTTTGACCAATTGATTTTAACACCGCATTGTATCGTAAGAGTTACACCGTATTTTTATAGTGTTCACCGACGTTTAAAAACTAATTTTTAAATCTATTTCAACAACGCCAATGTCACTAATGCACACGTTGTGTTTCTAAATAGGAAACATTTAAAAATATTTCAACATTTTATTTAAAAGTCTTTATTTACTTTTCACGTCTCCCATAATTATTTATACAATCTTGGTTAGTGTAAACAGTGAAAACATAAACAAATGCATTTGTAGACATATGTCGGTGAACAAGTGCATGCGCAGCGGGTGGGGGAGGTGCTAGGGAGAGGTGGGGGGAGAGAGCGCCAGCGAGGCTTTGTTTAGACCATAAAATTATACGACACCAATAAATTCTTTGTTTACTCAATAAATGAACGAGTCCGTCCGACTGGAAGACCGATCGATTTTGTGCGTCTTTTATTTCTTAGAATTTTACCATTGATCGATCATTTATTACAGAGTTCTGTGTACCTATATTCAAAGATACTTATATAAGTATATATATGAAAACTAAGAAAACAAACGCTCCCTTATTCGTAACGGCTTGTTTAAGTTAGATCACAATCTAAATAAAACCGTCCGTTTTCTGAAATCCCTTTAATAAACAAGGATTGTCAAAGCACTCGACTGTATAAAAGTTTAAAAAGCGAAATGTCAACTCTTCCCGAGATAATACCCATTATCTGGTTTACCTGAAGACAGTTTTGGTTTACAATGGGTGGGTACGTCGGCAGATGTCTCCGCAAAACAAACTTCACTAAATCACGCTCAAAGATAAAAAAATGTTGGATTAATTATAGCATATAGAGTTCGCGGCTCGTAGGGTAACAATAAATCGTCGTTATTGACGTGAATCGTGGCACCGAAATGTTAATGCTGCATATTATGCTCTGGCAACAATAATGCATTGTGTGAGGAATTCGGGAACCATCGCATGTCACACACAAAATTACAAACGTCATATTGTTTGGACTTTTTTTCTTTCCGACACATGCACACACTGTGACACTCTAAAAAGATACGATGCGTGAAAGTTTTTAGAGTTTGAAGTACGGGATTTAAATGTACCATGACCTTTTGTATGGGAAACGAAACAAAATGTTACACGTAGGTAAGTGCGTACGATCTGAGAATTATATACAAGGAATGTGTAACACTGAATGGTTGAAAGTTGTAGGATTATTATGATTATATCTTGGTGGAATGTGTGCGGAACCAGTTTTTTTTTTAAATATATTTAGGATCAACAAACAGTACACAACAAATATAATCTTAAAATAGTATAAGCCTTAGAATGTAGGTAGTTAGTGTACCAACAACGCTGACCACAAATTAATAAGAAATATAATGAAAACAGAACAGAGAGATGTAACTTAAGATATTTAGTAGGTAACTGATTCCTAACTATCGCCTTAAAGTTTCTTACATTCTAAATTACAGTTAATTAGAAGCAACATGCTCACTCAATACGGATCCAACCTTCTTGATGTCAGTGCAGTTCAAACGGCCTTGTCCACTCCACACAGTGAAGCAGCAAGAGCGCTTTATAAAATGGTGTACGATTTAATGAAATACTAAGATAGGGACTGTACACAATGGTGTCAGCATAGTCACGAAGCAACTCAGGGTTCCTATTAAATAATAGGTCTTTACCTATGAAATTGCCGTATTGCAGTACAGACTTTTTCAAACAAAAAAAGTTTTGATTGGCTATGAATTCTAAATTCAAATTAATTTTGTTTTAAAAATATGACATTCTATTTACAATATAAGTCTTTTGTTTATTGATTAGCGTTGTATTTTCATTACATTTCAACATTTTTCCTCATAATGGATACTTTGAAATTTCGTGTAATTATGGAATATGAGTTTCGTCGTGGCACCAACGCGGCACAAACGACACGTAACATCAACGACGTTTACGGAGAGAACTGTACAAACGAACGTACAACCCGTTATTGGTTTGCTCGGTTCCATTCTAGGAATTTTGACTTGAAAAATGAACCTCGTGGTCGCCCGGAAGCTTTGGTCAACAATGATGAATTAAAGGCGATTGTGGAAGCTGATGAATCTCAATCTACAGCTGAGCTGGCAGCAGCTTTTGATGTTAGCATCAAAACAATATTGGTCCATTTGCGACAGATTGGCAAGATAAAAAAGCTTGATAGATGGGTGCCCCACGAACTTAACGATCGCCAGCGCAACGTACGCGTCGAGACTTGCCTTGCGCTGCTTAACAGGCACAGAAATGTAGGAATTTTGAACCGAATTGTTACGTGCGACGAAAAATGGATTCTTTTTGTCAATCGAAAGCGCTCAGCAAGTTGGTTAGATCCTGGTTCGGTATCAAAGCAATGTGCAAAACGAAAAATGACCCCTAGAAAGGTGATGGTCACAGTTTGGTGGTCTAGTGCTGGTGTGATTCATCATAGCTTTTTACAAAACGGCGAGAGCATTACTGCAGATGTGTACATTGAAGAACTGACCACAATGATGGCGAAATCGCACGTCTGCAACCAGCTTTGGTCAATCGGTCGTCTCCACTGCTACTTCACGACAACGCGCGACCCCATACTGCACAACAGACCGTCTCTAAGCTGCATGAGTTGGGTTTGGAAGCTCTCCCTCATCCGCCATACTCACCAGATCTTGCGCTTACCGACTATTACTTTTTCCAAAATGTAGACAACTTTTTAGCGGGAAAAAAATTCAATTCCCGAGAGGCAGTACAAAACGCCTTTGAAGAGTTTGTTGTCTCCCGTCCTGCTGATTTTTTCAAGAAGGGCATCCATAAACTGCCACAGCGTTGGCAAAGATGCATTGATTGCAGGGGTGATTACTTTGAATAAAAGAAATAAATAAGTTCGAAGAAAAAATACTTTAACTTTTTTCAAACAAAACGGCAATTTCATAGGTAAAGACCTATAAGATTTAAAAAAAAACAGTTCGCCAAATACCTCTTGTATACTCATAAAATATATTTGCGTGTTTATAAAAATGGTAATCTAAATAAAAACAACTAGGTATCTAAACAACTATTCGTAAATAAGTTTAGGTAGAGCAATACAGCATACAGGTATCAAAACTTTCATATCTGCAAAATTAATAAAGAATTGACGCGCCCCAAGAATTGCTTCTACCTGACATACTAGGAGATAGATAGTAGATAAAGTTGTGATACTTGGAGGCGGATTACAATTCGTCCTTCAGTCGTCTTTATCCTTTAAAGGAGCCGATATTGTTGCTTATGCACGCCGGATTGCCGAACCCGACTCCTTTCTTAAGAAGGATTCCGGAATATTTGATTAGGCAATGTCCTTATCTGGCACTGTGGGCTATTAACATTTTCTCCACTCGGACGGAAGAACTTCTTACAAAAAACATTGTTTGCGACCGCTGCGTTTTGTCGATCGCCTTCAATGAAGCTTAAGATTTCGCTTTGATAAATCCCAGCTTTCAACGCAAAAGGTATGCAAACTGCGCAATTCAATGTATTTTAATAAATTTCATTCACGCCTTTTCGAATAATCGAAGAATGAATTCATGAATTCATGGCGTAAGCATGAATTAACCTTATGCCGTTTTCAAAACTATTTTTCATATCTAGCTACCTACATACTGTGATTGTGTCGGGAAGCTTGTATGTATGTGAAAGTTATGCAAGTTAATATCATGGATATGTTGGCTCCATCTCGTTTTGATTTCGCATTCCTCCCCTTTCATTACAGGTCGGCCTGAAGTTACGGCCGTGTTATTAGTTGAACTCGGTCTGGTTCGCAGATGTCGCCGCGCTTGCAGAGGATAACTACTACGTAGCCTTCGGGCGATGCTCAAAAACATACCATCCGTACTATGATAATAAGTACAGCTGTTGGATATATGACATTCTGTCTCCCTCTATGACGTCGACGAAACACAAAAGGATCTGTCTCGTTAATTCACGTATTATTTACGATTCGGTTCACCTTTTTACCAGGAGATTACATAAGATCCGGTTACGATACGTTTAATATTGTCTCATATTACTATTGTTGGAAAAGATAATAGTAAATTACTTGAAGGGAAGTTTAGTCGAATAAAAGCAAAAAAAAATCGAATCTCAATGCAATTGTTATATTGAGTTAATTTCCCTACATTATCTGCAATTTGATAATTAAATCAAATAATTTGCAAATATTGACCCAATCGTAGGTAAAGTGCTGTTGAAATTGGGACGCAAATAACAGAAATTGCCTACAACTAACTGTTATTTGAAAGGTCGCTTAATCACTCAAGGGCACGGAGACAGTTCAAACACAAATATTAATTAATGCGGCGATTCCGGCTTACCTAATTCGAGAAGTTTGTCGTATCTGAATAAACAATTAAACTACAGAAGTGTGGAGAACGGGTGCGAGCGCGGGTCAGAAGCCCAAGCATGGACCATCTCAATTTAATTACCTACTCAGCGTATGACTAATCAATCTATTATAAGCAGGCAAGCATATTTTCTTAATTTATTTTTTATTTTTTGTGTTAATTTTGATGTAACGAGCTAGTCGTTCACCTGATGTTAAGCGACACAGCTGCCCATAACGGAACAGTGTCACTTGGAACTCTAACATATAAAATAAAAAACTCTAAAGTTTAGAGTTTCGCGCGACACTGCACTGCGCACGTCATCCTGAGACATCAGCACAGTACACTGGTAATAAGATAATTCGACTGTGATATCAGATCTTAAAGTCTCAATTGCCCAGTATTTCCACTAGCTACAGTGCCCTTCAAACCGGAACACAGTAGTCGTAGTAGGCACAGCTTGCGCACCACTGCTTGGCGGAAGAATAACTGGCAAAGAACCTACCTAGATGATTTTTGCAGAAAAGTCTTACCACTTAGTAAAAATATATATTATATAACTTAAAATTTTAATTTTTAATGTAGTTGCTAAGTTTATTTGTGTCATTATCTGCTGATATCTTCACACAGATTTTTAACCGACTTCAAAAAAGTAGGACACTTTTTCGATAATTTTTCTGTTTGTTACTTCATTTCGACTGGATCGACCTATTTTGATGATCCTTTTTTATCTGAAAGCTCGTGCTTCTCGTGTAGTCTCTTCCCATTTCAATTTGGTCTAGTTTTGACAATGGCATCTATGAAAAAACCATATAAGTCTGTCGGTTTTTTACGGTTGTTGATGTAGTTACTTTTTTCATAAATGCAAGGCCAACTTTACATGGAATGATGCGGCTGTCAAAAGGCCACATACAACGTAGCACAAAGCGCATGCCCAAACAGGGCCTAGCGTGTGCCTGACGAACCGTGCAAATGATAATTAAGAGAAACCGCTCAGTCATCGTTAATGCGATAGCCGGCCATGTAAATTACAGCAGCGGTGTTTATAACAATGCCCGCACTCGATGGTTTTCATTAAAATTTAATAGAACGAAAAGGCAAACTCAAGTCGAGAAGCTCACGGCCTCACGTTTTATTTAGAAACTTTGTAACGCGGAATGCTTTGTGACGTTTCACTTTCAGTTAAGGCGTTTGCAGAATGTAGAATATTGGAAGCGTTTTTTAAAAAGCTTTTCATGTCTTTTAGAGAATGGTGACTGAGGTGGCTCGTTGTGTTGATGACTGACGTTGCGGGAATGTGTCGCTGGAGGGCGCTTCATGCATTGAATAAGGACTCTGAGGTAATGCTCACACGCACCGGGCTGCGGTGCGCGGCTAACCGCTATTCACCATACATTTTGCAAAATAATTGTAGCATAGCACGTGTGTTTAGGTTGTACCACTTTGTCTGTACCTTTCTAATAATATAACTGAGAATTTATGAGTGCGTATTATATAACTAGGTATGTATGTTTGATATAGAGCTCTGGAACGGCTATATAAAACAGATGGATGAACAATCAGTTCTTGAAATTCTGAAGGTTTCTAAGAATGTATTTGTGTTATTGACCGGCCTTGCGCCACCCAAACTGGATTGTTGTGTAATTATAATAATAATAATAACAGCAACGATCACATACATAGAATTAATAAATTATTTCAATCATCCAGTATACTTTTTTCTTAGAATACTGACCACATAGGCAAAAGCGTGAAGTCGCAAATAATTTTCAAAGGTTATTGATTTTTTTTCTTATCTTTCCTATACTTACGTTATGTGATACAACATGTTAAAAATAACACAAATAAAATACACACTAAGCCAACGACAGCGTCTTAGTACATATACTGTGTCAATGATGCAGATTTTAAGTTATGACCTTTACGTATACTCATTGTTTTGTTACGGAATGTAGCGCGATGTGACAGAGCGGTTGCGAGGGCTCCTCGAGGCTCTTGAGTGTCATTCCGCTAACACATTGTCTAGCGTCATTGTCTGCCGCGGCGGCTCCCGTTACACCAACGCTCAACTTTTTATTTACGCCCAAGTGCACTCTGCCTCGACGCGACGAGAGCTGAATTAAGGCTCTACTCTGATATGGGAGCATTCAACCCGAGAATATCAAATTACGCAGCTAGCAGGGCGCTTTGTTGGCTACTTGCACGTGATCATTCTTTTGTACTCGCAAGTTATGAGCCGGACAAGTTTAAGACACCGGTACCGTACCGATTGAAATGCAACCCAACTCCTGTTTTTTCCAGCGTTTTCCAACAACCAACTCTCCCGGCAGACTGGAACTTTGTCTCCCGCGCTCTAATTACCAATACTGGAGTGTAGTTTGTACTTTTAGAAATACGAGCCTCTTCGAAATGCAAATGGTTGTGCTGACTCGCGCGTTTTGCTTGCATTTTTGTAACTTTATCTAATTACGTTGGCGCCGCAAAGTTACTAAATTAAGATACACTTTGAAAGTTATGGTAATTTATTAATTTTGGTTTGCATTAATTTAACAAGTTGTTGTAAGTAAATAGATTTGTTATTTTAAATGGCAATATAATTACCGTGTTTCTAATTAATTTAATAAAAACTTTTGTTATTTAAAGTTTAAGAAATTACTTAGGATACTTTTAATACTTTGAACCTTCAAAATTAGAAGCGTAGTCTTACTCTTCAATAATTATTAAAATTACTAGAGAAACTTCCTGGTATCACTGGCAATTTTTCCGTTTTCCAGCGGAAACTCTTAATTACTCCTAATATTAAAATAATATTGAAAAAATATTTTTTCAAAATTAGATATTTATACTATTTATAGCCATGTGTTTAAAATAATTCTTAGCGAAACAAACTTTTCTTAGCAAAACATTTTTTTTTTATTTTAAAATTATTTATTTTTGTTACTGCAGAACCGCAATTTCATAGGTAAAGACTATTGAAAATGTAAAATTGTTAATTCCGGTGATAGAAAAAATCCGTTTGCAAAATTTCATCTAAATAGATTGAGCTGTTTTGGTGTAAAAAAAACACACGAACAAACAAACGGACAACGTTTAAATTTTATATATTAGTAGACACCTAGATTTATTATTAAAAAAGTAGTCTAAGCTAAAATAAATATCAAGGAAAATTCAACGTTTGCTCGAACAGTGGTTGTGAATAGTGGACTTATTACACGACCGGTACCGGAAATTGAATCTGAAGGTACGCACTTTCCGGTTGGCGCCGCGCATCCGCTTCCCGGCCCCGAACAATTTACCGTTTATTGTAAAATTCTGCTGGTTGTTTGTATTTTAAATATTTCTGTAGACATTTGTGTTATTGATTTGAAAAAAAAAATTGTTTAAGCTTCAATATATCTTTAATCCCAGTGACGCAAACATCAAGGGTGTTTAAATTTATGCTGCTTATTGTCACAAAAACCACGAATCAAATTTGAATATTGCGAAAGCTCAAACACAAAAGCAATTTTTTTTAATTATATACCTAGTACATTTAATACAAACAATCCAGCTAGCATCTGTCATTGTTTGGCAAGCGGTGGCGAGCTGATCGGTATATGCACGCCATTTCGCTAATTGAGATCATACATCATTCAATACTACTCAATACGTATTCAATTGAGTACCAACTACGTTTTCAGAATGTTTTATTATTACGAAATCGCATGAAATTAATATTCATAACTAGTTTCATAACGCGGTTAAAAAGTATTTTAATTATTTGCTCCTCCCACGGGAACATTTCACTTTTCCGGGATATAATGTAACCTATATGTTAATCCAGTGTATAAGCTAACTTGGTACCGAATTTCATCCAAATCCATTCAGCCGTTTGAGCGTGAAGGAGTAACAAACATACAAACTTTCGCTTTTATAATATTAGTGTGATAAGTGGAAAATTTAGTAGGTTCGGTAGCTATAATATGCGATGTTATACTTTTAGCTTTGGAGTTGCCCACACCTCGAAACCAAATCTCACAAGCATTTACGATAAATGTTACTCAAATCCTTTACAGGTTCTTTTATTTTCTCACAACACCACGTTTGTATGCGTCCAAAAACGAAAATAAAATGTTCTAAATATATATAACTCAACGTACAGCCCAAACCACTGGACGGATCAGGCTGAAATTTGGCATGCAGCATGCATTTGGCATGATGTTATGACGTAGGCATCCGCTAAGAAAGGATTTTCCGAAATTTCACCCTTAAAAGGGTGAAATGGGTGGTTGAATTATTTTCCCATAGGCCACGCCGCGAGCGAAGCTACGGGCGGAAGCTCGTTTAATATTTGTGAGCATTTCAAGTAGCTGTAACTCCTAACTAAGCAAAGCTTAACTGTGAGAAGCAGATAACAAAAAGAAAAGAAATCTTCATGTCTACTATTTTTAATAGTACTTAACATCTGTAAAAACTCTAAGCTATAGATTTCCTTTCTTTTGCAAATTTGAAGGAAAAGTTCGCTCTAAGCGACATTTAGATCGCTATTGTACTAGTATTAGTTGTTTAAGTAAGTTTTTCTTTATGTAAAATTTTATATTACTATAAAGTGTCGATTTATCTATCTATCCGTTTATATTTGTCATAGGTGGGAATCCCAATGACATCTGGCTCTGGCTGTGTTACTATCGTCCGGCTATGTAGTGACAAAGCATACTCGTATATGAAGTTGATAGTAGCCCAAATTTTGATTGGCCTCTAAGGCTGTGAGACCATTTAACATTTAAAGAATCGACCAGCGTGCTTTGCTAAATGTTACTCTTGAGTGTTTGCTCTGTATTTACAGTTCAGCATTACAATATTTTGGTGCAGGCAACAGGTTCCGGTTGTAATTGTCAAATGTCAATCTTCAAGCTATATGTCAGATTCCGATACTAGGAATAAGGAAGGTTACATTTATCAAGAAATTACTTATTGAGGCATTCAATGATCAATCACTTAAAACTATATGAAGCCCATAATAATCTGAATAAAATAAATCAATCAGTGGAATAAAAAGGTTTTACCTTTCTTAGCAACAATCTTATTACATCTCTATTTATGAGGTAAACGTGCGCCTTTATTTGGCTATTTTACTGAATCCCTGAGACGATTGGCTCCATAGTAATTTATCACTCATACAATATTTCCGATGACGGCTCACGAACGTAGCTGGAAATCGTCAATTTCTCGGAAATAGATGCAATATGCTCTGTCCGGTCTCACTACAACTATTCAGGAGAAGATTCCAAAGGCAAGGGAAAGTGGCGAGACTTGGCATTCTGCCAGCGAACATCAGCTTGTCAAAACGGTTCCAAATTTATTAATATAATTCAATCGTTGAAATAAATATACGATCATAATTAACATTTTTGTCGTCGAAAGGATTAAGGATAAACGATCAATCTGTCTCCATTTCTCACGGATGAGATATTTATTTACAGTGACGTTAAAATTTAATGGATCAATTGTCATAAAAATGTGCTCGTAGATATGTTTTCATCAGCCGGTACTTTTGTACTGCCTACATGGGGACGGGACTCGTGGTAATGTTTAAAATTCTAAATATTATTTGTACACTGAAAATTGGGTTATTTGATAGGTGGGCTTAAACGTGAGTGTTAGGGAATATATTGAAATTAATTACGTAATAAAAATTGGCAGTTACGTGAATTTCCATTTCCAATGATGGCAGTGCTTTAATTTAAATTCAAAGCATACAGCGGCGTGTCGCTGAGTCAACAAAATATGTTTGTTTGCAGAGGCCGAAGCGCGGGACTGTCAACACCAGCATTGGAGAGCGTCCACCGTCCAGCTTGTTATGCTCACTTTGTTCCACTATACTTGCTTGTGCTTCATTAAATTTGTGAAGGGTAAAAAAATATTGTACATTGGTTTATGCTTCTAAAAGTCTCATTGTTTTTCTTAACATAAACATAATTTATTCACAAAAATATATACAATTCTTACTATGATCACGTGTACACAATTACTGCCATAAAGCTATAGCTTGTATGGTTGCGCTTTTTCGTCGTGCTTAACATACACTAAGAATAATTGTGTGTCGTAATTTTCAGCATAAATATATGCTTTTAAATATCATTGGTTAAGTTAAAACTTTACAATAATAATATAATTTTTTTTAAATCATGTGTATAATAATCGAACCTGACAAGGTAAAATTACAAGTACCTACATCAAAAGGTAAGCATGAATTCAATACGTAGGTAAATGAGTATTTAAGATAAAGTAATATCATATAGTCATGTATGTAAAACTGGCCGATACGTCTGTTTACCTATTCGACGGCATAGCAGATTTCCAATCAGAGTCGGCGGCGCGAAAGAGATTCTAATAACATTCAAAACCCGTCCCACAGGAGTCGGTGTCAGTTTAATTACGGCGGCGCCCTGGGCCGCGCCGTCTCCGCACTCCCATCACAACGGATTTATTTTTTCACTGGGACAAAGGACGATTAAAAAAGTTCCTAATGAAAGTCGTCCGTCCAAAGCAAAGGGTAGAAGAACTCAAAATATTTATCTAACTTTCCCGTATAACCATTTTGATGGTCATCACATGAGAAATGCTGTCGATAAAATTAACTGGAAAATAGCGTACTATTTTATTGAAAGGTAAATACCACTGGACATGTTAGTTGGGCGAAATTTTACACCTAACATACTGTGTAAATAAACAGAAAGGCTGCAGCTGCATTCAGTGTATATGACATCCGTAGCTGGCGCACAATAGCGTATGTTCCGTTCACGGCGGCGAGTCGGTGCGATGAGAGCGAAAAGGTAAATAAATCGACGCATGCCATACAAAGCCGGCTTAACTAGCTATTACAACAAGAGCTAAACTTTCCATGGCAGTGTCTTCTTGCTTGTTAAGAAGTTATTCACTAACGCTATTCTCCAATCAAATAAAGCACGGGATTTGCTGCGATGTTTGTTTTTTGTTTTTTGCAAATTGATTTTTACATAAATCAATCATGCTAACGCCTACTTATATTATAAATGCTAAAAAACTTTATATCGTATTGTAACTACTAGTATGTCAGCAGTATTTTACTGGGCACGTATGACGATGACATAGGTAATTAAAAATTACAATGGAGCAGTTTACCAGCATCTGCGTCCTAGCAATATAACCAATATAATCTAGGTGTTTTCAGAGCACTCATCTTTTTAAGTTATCGATGCACCATCGTCTACAGCGTTGTCAGTTACCGTCAGGTGAGATCAAAAACATCATAACCAAGAATTGAGGTGTAGCCTTCTTGGTTGAGACAGTGGTTAAAGTAAGAGATAGATAATAAGTACCAATCTCTTAAATACAACATTTTTGAAGCGTCAACAGTTCACAGTCTATGGATATATAAATAGGACAATAAAAATATCCGCACGAGTATTCAAATGAATATTCCATCAAAGTGGCAGTTGATTGCGTGCAAAAGTTATGTCGGTTTAATATTTTTATTTGAATCCAGGTTCGTTAAAATCATAGGAGACTTGTTAGTTAACTTTTTGCATATATTCCCAACTAAGGTTTGCTTAAAGTCGACATCAAAGGGACAATCTCATGGAGTTATATTGGTTCAAATTATTCCCACCTCAGCAGCTCGCCTTTTCCGTTATACGTTCATCTCATTTTGTATTCTGTGCAAATGTATACAAAATATAGCATGACATACCGAAGCAATGGAGTAGGTACAGTACCTGAAACAAAAACGTAGGGTTTTAAAACATAACGAGGTGGGTGGTTGTTTTTTTTAGGCGATCATTAACATAATTTGAATCGTGTAGGTGTCGCATGTCGGCGTGACCCGCTCGGCGACCGTATGCAGATTATAATGGCATTTGAAGTATCACAAAGTGAGCGGGCGTGACGGTAAAATGCCGCCCGCGAGAGCGCTTTGTGTGTTTCAGGAAGAGAAAGAGATAACAGGTGACTCTCCCGGCGCGGAATTGATGCCGTTATTTGAAAAACGCCCTGATAAGTCCCCTCCGGTCCCAAATAAAGGTTGGATTTTCAGCCGGATAAAGGTTTCAAAAATGTTCACCTTCATTTAAAGTTACGAGAGCGTTGATTAGAATTCTCTTTTCATTCATTGGAACGGTCGTAACGATATTTTATCTGTTGGAGATGCCAGAATTGGCACTCGGATGAATTTTGCGGAGGTTTGTCGTTTTTGAAATGGCGAATTATTGCTTAGTTTGTTCGTAAGTTCCATTTTCAAGTATAATGACTAAATGAAAGATTTCCTAGTACTGTATGCGGCTTTTTAAAATGATAAGGGACAAGCATGACGTTCCACCTGATAGTAAGCTGTAACCGTCGCCTATAAACATCTATAACACTAGAGACATTACGTTGCCGGCTCATTGAGGCTTTTTTAAAACCTTTTGCGCTGCAATGTATACTTTTGTTCAAAATGTTATTGCCTTCGTAATAAATTAAGTTTACTGTCCATCAAAGGTCAATATTTTTAAAACCGATATTCAAATCTTATTAAAACCGATAACAACAATAGTTAGCTATTATCAGTTCACTTTTAGTATATTTTCTTTATTATTTTTTAAATTAAAATTTGAAATTCCTCTGACCAGTTTTTGGATATATTCGATGTCCTTCTTATGACCAAGTTACTAATGCAATCCGGGCTCCGCGAGCGTCAGCATGTAACTTTACGTGAGTTTAGCCGTTTTTAATTTCCAAAATGACTCGTACGATAATTTCTAATGATTTAAAACGATAAACACATATAGCATATGACTCATTTCATCAATGAAATAAAATGAAAATGTCATGTATTTGAGTTGATATGGCGTTGATTACACATCTCGATTGTTTCATTGTTACATTGTTTTGCCTTCAGTAATAATTGCGAGTTTTGTTGCACGATTAACTTACGTGTCATCAGAATCTAAATGATAATTATGTTTCCAAAATTTTATTGTACATGCAATTATAAAACTCAAATAAATTGAATGAAAATGTATAATTATTAAAACATTATTGTAATTAATTTAGACTAAAATGACGTGAGTTTAGCCAATGTTATTCACCAAAATGAATCATTCTCAAACTATAACTAATTATCATTAATTTAATTTATGCATTAATTACGTTATAGTCTGTTTATGTTTACATTGATTCTCCAAAAATCTTTTAATAATAAAAACAGCTCTATATGCCCAGTACAAATATCAAATAAATCGATGTTATTTTGAAGAAAAAGTGTTAGATGAGGTTGAGACCTAAGTACATTTGTATAAATTAAAAAACATTCAGCTCTGAAGCAAATACTACAATATAATTTAAGAAAATATTCGTCTTCCTTAATGGCCATAATACATTAAGCACATAATGTACAAAATGTTTGCGCCTGCGCCTGCGCTGGTATATTCCTTACATGGAGCGCGTGGGCGGTCATTCAACAATGACACAGTCACAGCTCTGATTGGATGCGCTTTAAATTGTGACTAACTTACTATCTACTTAATTTATTACCTGAAGCGAGGAGAAATAATTTAAATGCATTGCTTTATTTCTTTCGTGTCATGCTTAACATTTTGTTCTTAGACTTAATTTAGGTAAATCTCTAGGTGACAGACCTATACAATGAATCATTGCCAAGTATTGCACTAATATAATAGGTCTTTACCTATGAAATTGCCGTATTGCAGTACAGACATTTTCAAACAAAAAAAAGTTTTGATTGGCTATGAATTCTAAATTCAAATTAATTTTGTTTTAAAAATATGACATTCTATTTACAATATAAGTCTTTTGTTTATTGATTAGCGTTGTATTTTCATTACATTTCAACATTTTTCCTCATAATGGATACTTTGAAATTTCGTGTAATTATGGAATATGAGTTCCGTCGTGGCACCAACGCGGCACAAACGACACGTAACATCAACGACGTTTACGGAGAGAACTGTACAAACGAACGTACAACCCGTTATTGGTTTGCTCGGTTCCGTTCTGGGAATTTTGACTTGAAAAATGAACCTCGTGGTCGTCCGGAAACTTTGGTCAACAATGATGAATTAAAGGCGATTGTGGAAGCTGATGAATCTCAATCTACAGCTGAGCTAGCAGCAACTTTTGATGTTAGCATCAAAACAATATTGGTCCATTTGCGATAGATTGGCAAGATAAAAAAGCTTGATAGATGGGTGCCCCACGAACTTAACGATCGCCAGCGCAACGTACGCGTCGAGACTTGCCTTGCGCTGCTTAACAGGCACAGAAATGAAGGAATTTTGAACCGAATTGTTACGTGCGACGAAAAATGGATTCTTTTTGACAATCGAAAGCACTCAGCAAGTTGGTTAGATCCTGGTTCGGTACCAAAGCAATGTGCAAAACGAAAAATGACCCCTAGAAAGGTGATGGTCACAGTTTGGCGGTCTAGTGCTGGTGTGATTCATCATAGCTTTTTACAAAACGGCGAGAGCTTTACTGCAGATGTGTACATTGAAGAACTGACCACAATGATGGCGAAACTCGCACGTCTGCAACCAGCTTTGGTCAATCGGTCGTCTCCACTGCTACTTCACGACAACGCGCGACCCCATACTGCACAACAGACCGTCTCTAAGCTGCATGAGTTGGGTTTGGAAGCTCTCCCTCATCCGTTATACTCACCAGATCTTGCGCCTACCGACTATTACTTTTTCCAAAATTTGGACAATTTTTAGCGGGAAAAAAATTCAATTCCCGAGAGGCAGTACAAAACGCCTTTGAAGAGTTTGTTGTCTCCCGTCCTGCTGATTTTTTCAAGAAGGGCATCCATAAACTGCCACAGCGTTCGCAAAGATGCATTGATTGCAGGGGTGGTTACTTTGAATAAAAGAAATAAATAAGTTCGAAAAAAAAATACTTAAACGTTTTTCAAACAAAACGGCAATTTCATAGGTAAAGACCTTATATGTAATCTTTTTCATTTTAAATTAAATAAATTGTTGAAATCGAATGTCACGTATAATGACACATTTCAAATGATTTTTTTTAATGTAAGGAATGACGTGGCGAGCTAGCCGTTCGCCTGATGTTAAACGACACGGCTGCCCATATCAGCTGCAGTGTCACTCGGAACTCTAAAGTATAGTTTCGCATGACACTGCACTGCGCACGTCATCCTGAGACATCAGCACAATCTAGTAATAAGATTACTAAACTGTGAGATCAGGTCATACAGTCTCATTTGCCCAGTAATTTCACTAGCTACAGTGTCCTTCAAACCGGAACACAGCAGTGCTGTGCACTGCTTGGTGGCAGAATAACTGGCAAAGCGGTGGTACCTACCTAGACAAACTTTGCAGTAAAGACCTACCTACTACCTAGTTTTTGGCCTTGGAATAAAGTTACTTTATAATGTTTATTTTGAATCACGAAGAATAAAAATGCCTATACACATGTCATGACGTAAATATGAAATGACAACAATACGCAAAAACCAAGATTTAAGTGGGCTGTAACAGTGACGTAATAAATACCTACTCCATTAAAATTAGTGCATTCATGTCACATCCCACGCAAGCACGACTAGTGCAGTCATCGTTTTCAGTACGCAAAGTAAGAACGACTCGAACGTCCAGGGAACAAACTACCGGAGTTATCTGATACAGCCACTTCGTGACGAGCGACGATCTCGAGGTGATTCACTTGAACTCGCTAGTGAGTGACGGAATAATAGGCACGTATTTTGCAATGAAGAATGTTAAGAATGTGGCTATTTTGCACCCGTTTATTGGATCTTGGGAAAGTAAATTGGATAGGCAAGCTTTGAAGCGAGAAACGATCTGTTCTTTTTAGTTTTCTCTTGTCTTATTATTTTATTAGGAAAAATATATTTTTTACTAATTAAGTAGGATAAAAGATACAATAGTCAATTCTACAAAAAAAATGTAAGATTCTGTTTAATTTTTTGACAGCCTCTGTGGTGTGGTGGTTGAGCAGGTCGCCTCATAACCCGGAGGCAGTGGGTTCGATTCCCGCAGCAGGACAAGTATTTGTGCACAGAAAAAATGCAAATACTAATTGTTCTGTGTCTGGGTGTTGTGGGACCATGTAGTTTCTGGGACCCTAGATACAGGGAATCCTAGTAAGGGTCCAGTATCTATGGATGTGATCGTTGGGCGTTATTATTATTATTTGTTCGTCCAATTCCATCGTTGTCATGTCAACCATTTAATGAAATATTTCTTCAGGTATACCATTGGCATCTAAGTATTTTGTTTCACTCACGAATATTTCACGTCATATTTGCACAATGTACATAGTAACTACTTGTTTATTTTCTTGTTCAGTATCACAATTCTATAAAAATATAGTAGGTACTTAATTTACGTGTTTCATTAAAGAGAATTAGAACAAATTTTCAAAAAGTCTAAATCAATGTCTACCCTTATTATAGATTACGTAGAAATTAATACTTGCAATTTTTTTTAGTAATATGCGTTTTACTAGGTGGTAGGACTTTTCTGCAACGTTCGTCTAGGTAGGTACCACTTTGCCAGTTATTCTGCCGCCAAGCAGTAGTGTGCAAGCACTACTGTGTTCTGGTTTGAAGGGCACTGTAGCTAGTGAAATTACTGGGCAAATGAGACTTTATGATCTAATCTCACAGTCGAGTAATATTATTACCAGACTGTGCTGATGTCTCAGGATGATGTGCGCAGTGCAGTGTCACGCGAAACTTTATATTTTGGAGCTCCGAGTGACACTGTTCTGTTATGGGCAGCCGTGTCGCTTAACATCAGCTGAACGACTACATTGACTAACATAAAAATGCATACTTTTATTTTCAGTGTTTCTCAAATTTCTCGTTGCGCATAGTTCCATTGTGACATTGACTGACACTTAGAGATAAGTTTAAGATGATGAATGAATACTCTTTTGTTACACAAGACACAGAATAAACACAAGAAAATAAAACAGATTTATAAATTAAAAGAAAAAATATTTGTTCACATATTACAAAGTATCTTAACTATTCTCTAACGGATGCATTCTGTAAAACCCTAAATTAGCCCTTCCAAAACTCATCCGATTTACGTGGTCATCTGTACCGGAAAATGCGAGAGCCCGGTATCCGGCTAATCATCCTTCCGGAATGTGGAGTGCACTCGCCTACACTCGGACAAACGCTGAACGTAGTCATTAACGAGCTGCTCTATATAAAAAATGTAGCGAAGTAACGTTTTATGATGTCGTATATTTATAAGCGAAATATTCTACTGTGCTGTATTTCATAAAACTTGATCTAACTATTTTTTTTAAGCTACTAGATTTGACAAGCTATGATTTTCCCTGTTTACGACACAAAGTCATTATTTTAAAATTCCAACACTAGACTTTGACTAGGTGGTAGGACTTTGTTGCAAAGTTCGTCTAGGTAGGTACCACCGCTTTGCCAGTTATTCTGCCGCCAAGCAGTAGTGTGCAAGAACTACTGTGTTCCGGTTTGAAGGGCACTGTAGCTAGTGAAATTACTGGGCAATTGAGACTTTATGATCTGATCTCACAATCGAGTAATCTTATTACCATACTGTGCTGATGTCTCAGGATGATGTGCGCAGTGCAGCAGTCATGCGAAACTTTACATGTTGGAGTTCCGAGTGACACTGTTCTGTTATGGGCGGCCGTGGCACTTAACATCAGGTGAACGACTAGCTAGTCACACCATTCAGTAACATAAAAAAAAATCTTCCAAAAATCCAGCTTACATAATCTAAACATAAACTTACATAAAACAAACTTCGCACCTACAACTCAAACATACAGACATGAAAAATGCACGCGAAACGTAGCATCACAGCAGTAAAGAGGATTGGCAGTAGAAGGGCGCAATTTGGTCGGTATTCAGAATCGCGATGCTATGTAAAAGCTCGCCATATCTAATTATCGTCGGGTTACGAGTTACGATGGTGCCACGAATTCGCGAATGTTCCAACTCGACAGACAATACCGGTTTATTAGCTCACCCACCGCTCTGGCTGTCGGCGGCACTGTCGTGCAAAATAATTTTCAGCTGTATGAATAGTCGCTCTAATCAAAATGCTTCATTCATGTTAATTTCTTCGGTTGGTTCGAGGGTTACTCCGAGTTCAAGTTGAAGGTTGAGATTTAAGATAAATCTAGGTTAGAATATTTAAATGTCCCTTCATTAAGCTTTACTTCAATAAGTAATTTAATACTCAAAAATATATTACGCATAGCTTTTTCATGACATGATGAGAATGTTCTTAGTGACTCTTTCACTGTTACTAATTATAGTTTGCCTTATTCTTAGATATTGCTTATTTTTATGATGTTCTGTAAAACTAATTAGAGTGACATAGCTTAGATAAAATTAATAATGGGAGAAGCCACTGACTCCTGAAACACAGTTTCCACTAGTTCGGGAGTCTATGGATTCATTCTAACTTTGTAACCAAATGTGTCAATAAATAAATTTGTATTTGTATTTGTATAGTCATTAGCAATTTAACTAATAATAATAACGCCCAACGATCACATACACAGATCTCGGACCCTAACTAGGATTCCCTGTGTCTAGGGAACCAGGAACTACGAGGACTATGGTCCCACATCACCCAGACTCAGAACAAGTATTTGCGCTTTATTTTTCTATGCACAAATACTTGTCCTGCCGTGGGAATCGAACCCGCCGCCTCCGGGTTATGAGCCGACCTGCTCCACCACCACACCACAGAGACTGTCGACTAAACAATAAAGGGGATAATAACACAAAATAAAATTCCTTAACATTTGCAGTTATTTTTAAATCAAGTTGAGGTAGTGCGTAGTAAACACACTCCGCGCTACGCCCCCGTCAGTCACTAACAAAGTTATCAGCAACGTTTTTAAAGCTTTTTGCAGAGAGCGCGTTCTGCTAATCAGGGTAATACCGCTTGTCGGGCCACCGGAGCACTGGAGCCGCTCACATGCTCGTACAGAGCCTGTTATTCTATTAAAAAGGGTGCAAAGTGCACGCAGGAGTGAGGGACCTATTTATGTTTCGAATACTGAAATATTTACGTGTGTCGGCTGCATCACACGATATGTTCTGCTTTTAAAATATTGCATATCAGACTTGTGATATGTATGGAAGGTGTTTTTGAATAGAATGGCGATCAATATTGCTGCCTATATTTTTGTATAACTTTGGAATAGTGAACAGTGGTATATATCAGCTCTTATAGATATTTGCACAAATTAACAATTAATTTGGCATTTATAATTAACCACGTGATTAGCAAATAAAATGTCTGGATTTTAAAATAATGTTTATGATATAGAAATATGTTTTTTATGTTAATGAATGATGTGACGAGCTAGTCGTTCCCCTAATGTTAAGCGACCGCCCATAACAGAACAATGTCTTCAGCCTTCTTTTTAAGGTACTGAGAGGTGATAACATCAACTATAGCGCGTTCTGCACAACATAATAATTACGTAGCTATGCCGAGACGTAGACTCACGGTTCAACTATTGTCCACTGTTTTGAAGAGTTGAGTTTACTAGGTGGTAGGACTTTGTTGCAAAGTTCGTCTAGGTAGGTACCACCGCTTTGCCAGTTATTCTGCCGCCAAGCAGTAGTGTGCAAGCACAACTGTGTTCCGGTTTGAAGGGCACTGTAGCTAGTGAAATTACTGGGCAATTGAGACTTTATGATCTGATCTCACAGTCGAGTAATCTTATTACCAGACTGTGTTGATGTCTCAGGATGATGTGCGCAGAGCAGTGTCGCGCTAAACTCTGTGTTTTAGTTCCGAGTGACACTGTTCTGTTATGGGCGGCCGTGGCGCTTAACACCAGGCGAACGACTAGCTCGTCACATCATTCACTAAAAAAAAAAAAAAAAAAAAAAAAAAAAAAAAACGAGATGCAATGGAGGTGTTCCAGAGAACCAAGTAATTTAATATTAGCTCACAGAACTAGCTGAAGTGGCAGAGGACTGGTCATTTTAGCCTCAAATCCGAAAACGATGGGGCCTGAAGTATTGATGAATTGTAAGTCGTGAATGCAACTTCGCATTAATATTGAACATCCTTAATTTGACTAGGTTATGTAGTGATGACGTGCGCCGAATATAAATGTTTTTAATATAACCTTTTCAGAATGACCATCCAATTAAAAAATACGAGCAGACGAAGCTACGAAAAAAGAATAACAAGAGTTAAGCAATATAGATAGATAGATAGAAAATTGTTTATTGCACAAACAACAACAATTGAAGGTACATAGACGAACTTAATGCTATCGAGCATTATCTTCCAGTTAAACCTGGTGTATTGTGGAAGGCTTAATGCGGTAGTGCAATAATGATGGATAGATAATATAGAAATGAGTTTTGGCGGCAAAACGAAAAAGATTGCGTCACCGCATTGTATTATTTTCCAAAACTTGTGTTATTTTCAGTGTTAGTACATAAATTTGGTAGCATTTTATTCGTTAAGTGCTGGATTAAATGCATGAGTGTGGAAAAGTTGTACAATAATGGTGAAACGTTTCTTTTCGTGTTGTTTCCAAAATTCCATAGAAGCTTCTGGTAAAGTTGCCACCACTTTATTAGTAGTATGACTTGACTAGACTAGACTATGACTTGGACTGTGACTTGACTTGACACATTATATAATTAAATTAACATGAAAAATTATTAATTCCTTGACACTGGCTAAATACACAAAAGTGTAGAGCCAAAACAAAACAAAAAAAAATAGAAATATATATCAAGTATTATTTTGTGATGAATCAGCTTTACTTCGGGGCGTTATTTAGCAAATTCAATTGCATCTCATTGATTGGACTCGGCTAATGTAGGTACGGGAATAAAACAATGCCTGCTGCCATTGACGCTTGTGACATAGCGGGCGCTCGCTCCCAGTTTAATTAATCCTCCAAACCAAATTTAAATACGCTGAACTATTACTAACTGCGGCTCTAAATTAAATCCTCTACAGCGACAGAACGTAGAGAGAACTCTTTATGACGTGTGTCATATATTTCTTTCACAGTTCCTCAACTCTTTAATCAGTGACCCGTGTTCCGACGCATCCGTTTGGCATTTGTGGTATTTTAGTTCATGTCTAATTAGGTTCAATACGGTTGAGAGATAATTTATTATTAGCCCCGTTAAAAAAAACGTCGTGAAGAAACCGGCATGTTTGAGAATTACAAATATCAAGTTAATATGTCATTCACTAATTTTCACTTGGCTGGTGTATCCCAGCAGTGGGAACACATACGGCTAACGACGACAACGACGAAAAAATAAAGAGACCTATTCTGAAAAAATACATATGAAAGACGTATAAGCTGCGTTTTTTAACAGTTTTTCCATTTTTACTCTTCATGTGAATGTTCTTTAATTTTGTTCATTCGTTTATATAACTCACCTGTTCATCTTCACCGTTCTTACGATTCCAATGAAAGATACAGTTACACCAAAGCATTGATCAGTGCTACACGTTTTGTTTTGATTTAGTTGTCAAATGTTCAACAGCCTTTTGTGATTCACCATCCAAAGGTGAATTGCTTTTTAATGAATAACTTAGTTATGTTCCATGATGGACGGCATCATAACATGCGGAAGCGCTTTTCGTTTTGGTACGTTTTACGACCACTGATTTACAGCAGACGCTATACAAATCTACCCACAGATGATGTGTCGGTGCGCACGTTTAAGCCTACGAAATTCACACGGCTCGATTGTCGCCACGCGCGAACGCTTCGCAGCCGGTCTCATTACGCAGCCCCTCTCGGTGCCATTGATTACACTCAATATGTCGGATATTTTATGAACTCAAGCATATGGTGTTTAAAATCAAATTAAAAATGAAAATGTCCGCGCAAAGAATGATTTAAAATGTCCATCAAAACTGGGATAAGTTCAGTCAATGCTGCTAAAAATTATACCTACTTTAGTCAGTTTTGTATATACTTTTCAGTTTTATGACTTATATGACAGGGATAACTTTGAGGATTAGAGTTTAAAAATGCTTTAAAATGATTAAGTAAGTTTGGTTTCAGTTCAGTAGCTACTTAAATAAAGTAGAGAAATCAGGTGTTTTTATTATTACATTTAGATCTTCAGCTAGAAATCAGTTGAACCTTTACTTAAATGACTGACTTCATAAAAGCAAATTGATGGATAATTTTCAAAGTTCACAGTAGCGTGTCTAATCTTTTACTAATCATCATCAAATTAAATAAATGCTGAGTAATAAGCAAACATAATAGATTCTGTACGCTTATTAGGTTGCTTACTACTTTACTCAAGTTAAACATGTTAAATTACTATCAAGAATTTCATCAGAAGTGCAATTAATCCTTTAATTGCAGTACATACTTAGTATGACGCGTGTCTAGCCCATAATCCTTTACAAATTGAAAGATCTAACAGTACTATCTAACTTCAAAGTCAGCGCTACGTGAATCTGACATCTGAAATTAGCAAATAATCCGCACCTATTTACTTAATTATCAGTGTAAAGATATTTTCAAATACCTACGCAAATGAAACAGAAATCGTATCTGCATATTTTGCAGACAAGACTTTTTAAACTAAGCTGGCAAACTCTCAAAGACTGTACCGTCACAAAATATAATCATTATTAACCATATTTTTTCAACACCGTGCAGGAACATGATATTTTTGCATAATAAAAACTTGACGACTGATCTTGACGAAAAAGCAAAAGCAAAAGAAAAAGCTGATTTAAGTATTTTTTATTATTTATGTTTTTAGTTTTTTTCAGTCAAAAACATATTTTTCAACAGCTGTCTAATGAGATATAGAAATCGATGATTTAAAGTGAAAATTTCAATGAAAAAATTATGTTAAGCATCTCGTAAAAAAAAATCTGGTGATGAGCTGGTGTAAAGATTAATAGATTGCCTAAGGACCTGTTAAAGCATACCTTGAAAGAATACGGTCAACGAACCATTCACCTATAACAATAACATAAAATTACATGTCAGTATGTTCGGAATACGTTATTATAATAATAAATGAGTTTTTTGCGAAAAATTTAGCCTTATATTAATCTAAATAAATATACTTGCTATAAGGGTAATTTTTCAGCGGCTGGATAAAGGTCATCGGCTTAACTACAAAAGATTTAAACAAGACTTAAACAAGTGTTTAACTACAATTTTGTATTGTTAAACACGCGTTTGACATCTGTCTAAGCCTTGTTTATGTATTTGTGGTAAGACGGTATATATCTGAAATAAATATGTAAAGTGCCTAACTAAAACCTCAGAGAAGAAACAATCTGTAGGTACTTTGATTAAAATCATTATTTTTATCCAAACTACAATTATCTGGTTATTGAAATATCCCACCTAAATTTACCGATTTACTCAATTATCTACTTTTCTACAAAGTGGTAGGTTTTTTCTGCAAAATTTGCCTTGTTAGGTACTACCGCTTTGCCAGTTATTCTGCCGCCAAGCAGTCGCTACATGACTCGCGGCAGAATAACACAAACACTACTGTGTTCCGGCACTGTAGTTAGTGAAATTACTGTTTTATTATGTTTTACTGTGTAATTTGTGTTTTAGGTATTTTCAATTACCAATATACCAAATAATTTTATTAATTATATTGTAACGTGCGTCGAAATTACTATATTCGCAGTCTGATGTTGTTATTAGCATCAGTATAGTAATACGTATTCTCGTACTTTGTAGCCAAGAGTTATCATATTCAAGCTTCTGCCCGCAGCTTTGCCCGCAGCGTAGCCTATGGGAAAATAATTCAGCCACTCATTTCACCCTCTTAAGTGTGGAATTTTGAAAAATCCTTTCTTAGCGGATGCCTACGCCATAACATCTACCTGCATGCCAAATTTCAGCCCGATCCGTCCAGTGGTTTGGGCTGTGCGTTGATAGATCACTATATCAGTCAGTCAGTCACCTTTGAGTTATATATATTTAGAAGATATAAGAGTTATTGTATACGTTAGTGGTACCAATATGATTTATTTTAATGTGTAAATTGTGATACTGCGGCATCACAATTTACGCTACCTTTTAAATGGACTAAATATTATAAACCCAAATGTAGGTAACTCTATAGGCTATAGGTAACGTATGTGAGAAAGCCTATCAGTAAAAAAATTATCAAAGATAATTTTCTTGTAAAATAAATCGTTATTCGAATACCGCATAAATTAAAGCAAGGTTGATCATTTTTTAACAGTATTCTAAGGAAATTTTTAGGACTTTGTTAGTCTATTTTTGTTTAGTCTACAAATTAAGTTAAACAAAAAGAAACTGTTTCATTTAAAATTCTTTATAGTATAACGAGCTTCTGCCCGTAACTTCGCCCGCGGCGTGGCCTATAGGAAAATAATTCAACTACCCATTTCACCCTCTTAAGGGTGGAATTTCTAAAACTCCTTTCTTAGCGGATGCCTACGTCATAACACTTACCTGCATGCAAAATTTCAGCCCGATCCGCCCAGAGGTTTGGGCTGTGCGTTGATAGATCACTACGTCAGTCAGTCACCTTTGAGTTATATATATTTAGATATAAATAGCGAAATTAAAAGCTTTCAGATTATGAACCGATAGTTCAGTTGGTAGTGACCCTGCCTTCTTAGCTGTAAGTAGTGGATTCGATTCCTACCCAGGAAAAATATTATTGTGATGAACATCGATGTTTGTTCTGTGTCTGGCTGTTATATTGTATTCTACGAGTATGTATATATTTACACACAAAACTTTTTTCTCTCCTTGCGAGTTCTCTCTTTCTCTCTACTTGTTTTGATTTAATTCATTTGAAACCGATATAACAGTCACTGTAATAATTAGTATAACTCATATTTGGAATTGGAACAATGTAATTTCTCTCAGCACCTACCTACTAGCTTACCTGTTGTTAATATCAGTGAAATCTGATTTGTTAATGTACCTACCTATCGTATATTCAAGGTTCTGTTTGTCTTTTCTGAGCAATAAAAATATTCGTATTCTTATTCTCTCTTTGTCTCTCTCATTGCAGTGGTAATGTAATGGGCTGATGAAAGAAAAGAAAGAAAGAAAAAATCATTTATTCGTTACTCACAACTGATAACAAATACATAACACCAAAATAATAAAACAATGCTTCGTGATGTCACGAATGGGCTCCGACTCAGCATACAATTAAGGTCCTACGACCTTAATAACTGATTTTCAGTCAGCTGATGTCTTCTAGTTGATGATGCATCGCATCACACATCATCAAGTAGAAGACATCAGCTGCTGAATATAAGCCTCCCTCATAAACCCCTAGGAGGCAACCACGGGAAGAGATGGGGTGCTACTCTGGTACTGTTCTCACACCGGAACCACACGACAATGAGGATGCTATGATAAATCAACTCTGAAAGAAGTATACTTTGTTAAACCTAAAAACTTATTTAGTTCTTACTTAAATGGTAATTAGTTGACTGGGCCGATAGCTCAGTTGGTAGTAGCCCTACCGTCTGAACTGTAGGTACACACACCCAGGAAAAACATTTGTGTGATGATCATCGATGTTTGTTCTGTCTGGCTTTTATATTGTATTCTATGTATATATTTACAAACAACAAGTATCTAAGTAATCTATCAGTTAACTGGTTCCCATAGTACAAACTTTGCTTAGTTTGGGGCTAGATGGCGCTGTGAGAAATGTCCACAAATATTTATTTATTTATGTAAGTTTGTGATATTGAAGCTAATTTTTTGGGTGGGAGTATTATAGATAGATAGTATTACTTATTATTGATGATAGTATTCAATCTACACTAACTTTTATAAAGTAGACGTGTCGCTTTATCAAAAACTATAACCATAACAAATGTCCTCCGACTAAAAGGAGACTTTTAACTGCCAGCAATTGTATGCAGTTAGGGTATTTAATTAACTTATTTGGAAAAAAAGAAAAGAAATAAGGAATAATATAAACTGTTAGATTTTTCTTCGTTATCGAAGTAATCAATTCAACAATCGACAAACAAGACCAGCGCAAGCAAGTGGTTACGTAATTGCATTGGAAACAAACAATTTGTTCAAGTTTTGAAACTCTCCGAAGCTCATTCCTTAGCCAAGGGCCAATGTATTTTCTGATAAATTATTCTTATCCTTTGCCGTATACTTTGATGCTTTCTTGCTATGACTCCCTGACTTTGTACCTTGGAACGACCCGAACAGATAAATAATGCATTGGATATCAGCTTGGAATTGAATGTTATTTCAGATTTAATTTGATACAGATCCCTATTTGAATACATCTTTTAGATATCTTATTTCTTTTGTGAACTTTTTTATTTCTAGATAATATTACTCTCAGAATGCCTATTTATAGGTACCATTTTGTTTCAAATTATTATTTAGTTGGCTGAAAAAATAAAAGGCACTTTGCCTAAGACATGATTTTATGATAGATTAAGCTTAAGTTGCGTAATTAACGAGCACTATAGAATAGGACTTCTAAATTATATAGTTACGAGTGATGAAGGCCGTGCAAAGCTCACAGGACTTTGGGTGCAATATTCTTGGAGCGTTAAATGTGTAATTTCAAAGACTATCTAAACAAAACATTCATAAAGTACTATAAAACTAGCATTGTACATATAAAGTCAAGTACAAAGGTTATATGGATAGAGATTACGTTCTTTTAATTCAATAAACCACATAGTTACGTAGAGAAGCGCGATTGCCCGTAAAACGTTAACAGGCGTTCTTCAAACAAAACAACAAGGCGCACGCAACGAACTCCTTTTGAAATGAAACGGGGGAAAACTATAACTTGTAATAAATGTAGAACTTTCAAGTTGGATTCACAGCCTGATCGCCTATTATACCTTTAGCTATACCAGTATAATATCGCTTATAAAATGTATACCTTGTTTGGCAATGGCAAGCATCCACCATCGTAGACTGCGTTATCACATTCTATTGTATCTAATAAATAACACATATTAGCGAGCACAATAAGTAATGATACTGTATATACTCGTATACCTAGCTGCTTTTTAGTTTCATACTTATGTAAAATAGTTAGTTATTATTATTGTTATCAAGCAGTATTTTCAAATTCTCACCAAATCGTGATATCAGAACGTGGAAAACAACATCTCACAAAAATAAGCGAACAGTAAATTTGGAGTATCGGACTCGGCAATCGGCGGATTGGCTCGCTACGGCAACTGGGTCACAGGCAATTTAAAGTTTTTACCGAATAAATACGCCAAGTCAAAAAAATATTGCAAGCATTTCAAACTGAGCGACTACATATTCTTAGAAATTTGAATTGCGTTTGCTACTGTTTTCAGGACCTATTTTGGTAGAAATAAAAATAAAAGGTAAGTTCATGTTATGGGTGATTTGTTAATAAGTAGGTATGTTTAAGCATTTTTTTCTACTATTCCTAAGTTTTTATTGACAGATAGATTGGGTCAGTAATAGAATTTATGACTAAATGTCTCTATTTAGCCAAACCACGTACCATTCATTGACAGCCTGTGTGGTGTAGTGGTTGGGCAGGTCGGCTCATAGCCCGGAGGCGGTGGGTTCGATTCCCGCGACAGGACAAGTATTTGTGCACAGAAAAAAAAGCCCAAATACTTTTTCTGTGTCTGGGTGTTGTCCACGTATTTTATGGGTTCCTAGATACAGGGAATCCTAGTTAGGGTCCAGGATCTATGTATGTGGTCGTTGGGCGTTTATTATTATTACTATTCATGATAAAAGGTTGAAAAGTTTATGGTTCGAAAATTTTGTAATTAATTAGCATAGCTTTGAAGGGCTGTTAATTTTATTATTTTATTTTTTTTGATATAACACGATGTTTATAAAAAACACTTTACTTGATTTTAGTTTAGTTTAGCTATCTATTTAGGCCAAATAAATTATCTTTTTTTTTCTAGAACACCCTAAAATAAATATATCTTGGGATACAAAAATATACCTATTATTATTATTATTGGGCTGACGCACGACCAAAGCGCTGGCACATACCTTTTTTTGTTTTTTTTTTGAGGGTGGAAATGCCCTCGCACTTCCCTGCCACCACGGGGGTGGTGGCAGGGGGTATGTGGGACTCGAACCCACTAAAACCCCCCCGTGATCCGACCGCCGCCGGGATGGGGCGAGATGGAGACACGCTGCATTAACCATCTCGCCCCGACGGTAGGCCCTTCCGGGCCTCTGCGCCAGTGGGTGGGCAACCTTCCACCTCAGTTGCCCACCAGACGTGTGGGGCCATGTAAGTGCAGCGGAGAGTCCCCCGACTCTCCGCTACTGGCCCCACCACGGGGGATGGAGAAAGCGCTCAATGAAGCGCCTCCTCCGTCTCCCCACCCGTCTGCGCCGGAGGGGGTCAGAGTTGGAATTATCCTCCCTGACCCGCTCCGCGGCCTCCTTCTGCGTCATCACCCTCTCGCAGAAGGAGACCGTGGCCTGCCACGCACTCTCGCTGTCGAGCATGGCTTTCACCACGCTCGGCAGCAAGAGGTCCCGGCCAACGACCGCTGAAAGTGTGCGCCGCTCGGAGTCCCAAGCAGTGCACACCTCCAGCGTGTGGGGCGCCGTGTCCTCTGGCGCCCCACATTCATGGCAGGCCGGGGTCGCCTCCCGTCTCGCGATTTGATGCAGGTACTTTCCGAAACATCCATGTCCGGAAAGCACCTGCACCAAACGAAACGTCAGCGACCCGAAGGGCCGCCGCACCCACTCCCGGAGGACCGAGCGGATGGCCTCCACCGTCCTCTGTCCAGGGACTGGTGGAGCCAGGTCCTCCGTCCACCGCCGCAACAGGGCGGCCCGCGCGTGCTTTCGCAGGCGCTTGACCTCCCCCCACGCTGGGGGCTCTCCACGGGACCTCCTCGCCGCCACGAAGTGGTAAACTTCGGCGAGGGTCTCCGCTTCGAGCTCCCAGGGGGGATCACTGGCCAGCACACATGCCGCCGTCCAGGACACCGTCCGGTATCCGCGGATCGCCCTCGTCGCAATGACCCGCTGCGGACGTCGCAGCAGGGGCGCTGGCACATACCTGGGCCAACGAATGAGCCTAGCTATTCTACGAGGGAATGTTGCCAGCTTTTTGGGTACGCTTCCCGCAGAAGGTGATTTAAATTTTGTGTTTTATTTATAACCCCTTTTTACCTATAATACCTATTGGTACTCAGCCATTCTTTATTCAACGTTTTTCATAAATGATTTGATTTTAGACAATGTTTCTTAGTGTTCGTTTCTCTAGATCGTAGAGATTAAACCATACAATTATAAGCTGTAAACGTAAAGAATCTTCGAAGTTAACTCTTTCTTATTCATGGTTTAACCACATATATAAGTCAGGTTCTTCAAAGAAAGTTAAGGCTTTTAAGGTTTGCTCCCAAGTACCTAATAAACAAGTGCTGCAGCAGTTTGGGGGTTGTAGTCATGAGAAAGAAGAATTTAACTATACTTACTTCCTATACTTGAATATAATTGAAGGGGTGAGAATAAAAAGGGTTTAACTGATTTTTTTCACAAAATGACTTACGAGTATCGTCGGATTCAGCGTAAAATTATCTACAATAATACATTCTCAAAATACCGAAATGAGGCTTAAATCTCGAGATTTTAAGTCTAAAAACGGTTCATCTGTAACAGGAATACAGTTCGCTTAGCATAAAAACATTATTATAATTATTTTATTATATTATATTATTACAGTAATTGTATGAATTAGTACTATATTTAGTATTTTAAAATAGAATTAATACATTTTCAAGTAACTGAAACTTACATAACCTACCTTACCATACCTTTTCTATTACCTTATAAGCACTTTACATTGAAATGAAGCCGGTGAAGTTTAAAGTCAATTTTCTCGTAACTATCAATTTGATAGTTAAACCCTTTTTATTCTCAACCCTTCAAATTTATTCATATTTTGCACGATATTTGACACGAAATTTGACAGTATATACGTACACAGAAAACTAGTAGTAGTTGATCTCTAGCGATGTTCTCACCACCACTAGTCTATAAAAAGGTATTTTCAACTACTGTTGTGGAAATAGAAAAGCAAAGTTAATCTCGAAAATATTGCGTGGGATGATAAATAGCAGTTGGTTCATTTTATTTACAATATAAAAGAAACCCTTCAGCTTAATATCGCAGCCTAGCAAAAGCTTTTTATACACATAATAAATTTAGTTAGGTGGCCGCCGTCTACGAGACCGTTTCAATTTTTAGTTCCCGTTAATAATATTTGAAGTGGCAAAGAGAGAATTTTCGCGATACTTTTTTAAAAGGCAATAAAGTGAAAGAGAAAGCGTCGTTAAAAATGTCCTTTGAAGTCAACGAATCTCCAACGGGCACCTAACAAAATTGTTCTTTTAGCTTTCATAAATGTGCTCGTACTTTTACCCAAGTTTTTTGTAGTATGAAAGTGAGTCAAAACGTGACAAAAGGACCTCAGCAGCGCATTTTAATCATTTTGAATTTGAATTATATTATAGCGTGTGAGTGTGCAAATCCATTGTTCTTTTGACTTGCCTAGCAAGAAAATATATAACATCCAGACACAGTTCAAACATGGATATTTATCGCACTGGTGTTTCTCCTGGGTGGAAATAGAACTCACAGCCTACAGTGCAGAAGACAGAGCTACTACAAACTCAGATATGAGGGCAGTCAAAAGTAAATAATAAAAGTTTTTTTTTTTTTTTTTTTTTTTTTTACTTCAAACTTGTCTAGCATTTGACCACGCTCTCACCTGATGGGAAGTGACGATGCGATCGAAGGTGTAGCATGCTAGCCAAGTAAATACCTATTCACTCTTCTCTTGAACACGCCCGGGTCATATTTCGCCGGAAACACAGACGCTGGCAGGGCATTCCATTCCTTAGCCGTTCTAATTAAGAACGTTGAGTCAAATCGCTTGGTACGAATGGGTGGTATTTCGACCACGAAAGGATGGCGCTTAGCCGAGCGTCTAGTAGTCCGGTAGTGGAATGGTGATGGGAGAATGAGATCATGCAGTTCTTGAGCGCATTCACCTTGGTGTATTCTGTAAAAGACCGACAGACTTGCCACCTTACGTCGATGTGCAAGGCTCAGGAGCCTTTTACCAACCAAAGTGTCGTCGTCAATGAGCCTTTTGGCACGCCGTTCAATCGAGTCCAGAGCCTCGAGCTGGTACTTGGCAGACCCGTCCCATAGGTGGCAGCAGTACTCCATACACGATCGGACCTGTGCTTGATACAGATTAAGAAGCTGTCCAGGTGTGAAGTACCGCCTTACCTTGGACAATATGCCGAGTTTTTTTGAAGCTACTTTGGCTTTGGACTCGATGTAGGATCCAAAGTTTAGGTTTGACGTGAGATCAACACCCAAAAGCTCAAGATGGTTTCCTAAACTTACAGATACACCACGGAATGAAGGAGCCCGATGGAGTGGGCTCTTTTTAGCAGTGAATAAACACGCCTGTGTTTTTGCAGCATTGAACCTAACCAAGTTAGCATCGCCCCAATCGGACACGGCTTTCAAAGCCAGGTTCATGCGCTCAACCATAGCCTCTCTCTCAATCCGGACATCGTCACCACTGGCTCGGGCACTGGATGTGTATCTTTCAACAACAGTACTATCATCTGCATACCCAAAGGTACCGGGCTTTAGCAGATCATTGATGTAGAGTAAGAATAGTGTTGCTGAAAGAACTGACCCCTGAGGTACACCAGCATTAATAGCTAATTGATCGGAGGAGCAGCCATCAAGAACTACTCTTAGCGATCGTTCCCTCAAAAAGTCTGATATCCAAGTGCACAGACCAACAGGTAGTCCGTAAGATGGAAGCTTATTCAGAAGTCCGTCATGCCAGACCCGATCAAATGCCTTAGAGACGTCTAGAGATACAGCAAGTGCCTCTCCATGCATCTCTAAGGCTTCGCTCAATATGTGAGTGGCATACGCGAGAAGATCCCCAGTGGACCGGTTTCGGCGAAATCCGTATTGCCGGTCACTGAGGAGATCATTGTCTTCAAGGTATGCCAAGAGTTTGTTGTTAATTATACGCTCCATACTCTTACAGAGAATGGAGGTAATTGAGATGGGTCGATAGTTGGCAGGATCAGCACGACTGCCCTTCTTAGGTACAGGTTGTACGTTGGCTAGCTTCCAACTCATAGGGACTATTCCGGTGTGTCTAGAGAGAGGCGAAATAGGCGTGTTAGAATGGGAGACAACTCGGGTGCACAGCTCTTAAGTACAATTGCTGGTATACCATCGGGACCACTGGCTTTGTTTACGTCTAGACTGCGTAATGTTTTTAGTACTTCCTTCTGACGTATGCGTATTTCCGGCATGAAAACACCGCATTGTGGAAGGCAGGGAGGTACCTCATTAGCAGTATCTAGACGCGAAGCTTCTGCAAAGAGAGTGGCAAACAAGTTTGCTTTTTCTTTTGCAGTGTGAGCCAGCGATCCGTCTGGTTTCAATAATGGAGGCAGTGAGGATCGACAGAAGTTCGCTTCAACCGATTTGGCTAGGGACCAAAAAGCCTTACTACCAGCTGGGTAGGAAGCAAGTTTAGTCCCTATTCGACCAATATGATTGAAACGAGCCTTCCTTAATTCCTTCTTACAGGCCTTGGCGGCAACGTTAAAGGCTTTCTTCTTAGCTCGAGTGTCCGAGGCCTTGCGTTTTCGAGCGTCAGCCCATGCCAGATATGCCGCATGCTTCTGCGCTTCAGCGCGTGCACAGTCGGCTCCAAACCATGGGCTGGCTTTGCTGGTCACGGGCTTATCGGAAAATGGAATAAAATATTCCATAGCCCGACATACTACCTCAGTAACCGCATTCGCGCAGACCGTCGGATCTCCAGAAGAAAAACACGTTTGCCGCCAAGGATATGAAGCGAAGAAATGTCGCATCTCGTCCCAGTCTGCTAAGTTGTATCTCCAGACACGCCGATTGCTCTTAGGGCTTGGGTCAGGCGGGGAGTATACTGAAACGGACTTGACCAGACAGTGATCGGAACTACCAATGGGTGAGGATACCGCCACAGAGTATCGGTCTGGTTCAGTCGTGAGCAGAAGGTCGAGGCAGTTAGCAGTGTGGCTATCAATATCAGGCACTCGCGTTGGCTCTTTAACAATCTGCGTTAAATTGAGCGCCAATGCGAGCTTACGCGTCTCTCTCCCAGCGTGGTCCGTGATCCGGTGTGGGACTAACCACTCCTGGTGGTGAGCATTAAAGTCCCCCAGAACAACAAGCTGAGCCGAAGGATAGCGTTGCTGAGCCACATCTGCCGTTTCACTGAGATACTCCATTAGAAGAGTTGTCTCCCGGTCACCGCTATGTGATCTGTACACACCAGCATAGAGAATTTTCTCAATGCCGGTGTCCACAAGCACCCAAATCACCGAAAAGTGGGGACGTTCAAGGTTTCGGAGACGCAAACAGCAAATGTCATCACGGACGTAAACGCAGATACCAGCGCGTGGAAGGAAGCGGTTTTCCAAGATGAATCCTGGATAGTCCAGATATGCCGTGTCAGATGGACATCCTATTTGCGTCTCAGTCAAGAAGAGCAAGTGCGGTTTGTTGGTCTCCAGATGATGATGGACCGCTTGCAGATTTGAGTGCAGCCCACGAATATTTGTGAGGTGCACTTTAAGAGTGAGGACGTGCATCTGCCGTTTAAACTTGCTCAATTTTTTCGACTTTTTCATAGTTGGGTGAGTTAGGTAGACAAGTAGGAAGTGGACGAGATATTGGGATGCTAACCCTCAGTAATAGAGAAGCTCCTACGCCAATGGAGAACTTGCGCGGAGACTGCGGGGACGCCCGAACCCCCCTGAAATTGCCCACAAGTTCCTCACTTCCAGTCGCCAACTGGCCCTGTGGACAACCTCAGGATTTTACACAAGCGGTGGGGCAGCCTTTCGTAGTTGGCTAGACTACTACTTGGGCCCCCTACAACTTGCGGTCGGCCAGCAGAGAGCACCGTGCTTCGGATCCCACTACCCTCCGAAGCAAGGTCTCCGACGCGAAAGCATCTCCATCACCAATACCGGTCTGCATACCCAACACAACTGTCCACATCTACTCGTCAGAACGGCTTCATTAGACATCACGATGGAACACGACGAGTCGCTTGGCATCGTGGTTTTGTCTAATGGGTGGTAACTAAGCCGGCGGCTAAGGCCTTCCACCAGTTATTTGGTTGCTCTTTTGGCACCACCCAGGGGTCACGTGTAGTAAGACTTACCTATAAGTAATCAAAAATTTAATTGATAATAATAACCTATACATATAAAATTCAAAGTCCTGATTGCCTGACTGACTTATATATCAACGCACAGCCTAAACCGCTGGTCCCAGAGACTTGAAATTTGGAGGGTGTGTTCTTTGTAAAATTTAGATATCCACTAAGAAAAAGTTTATCGAAATTCTACCCCTAAGAGTGTGAAACAGGTGGTTGAATTAGCTATTTAAAAAAAATTCTTCGTTTCCTATAGGCCACGTGGGCGAAGCCGCAGGCAGAAGCTAGTAACAAATATAAACAAAGTTCAATATTATAAAAATTAAATAATAAATAAATATCTGTGGACATTTCACACAGCGCCATCTAGCCCCAAACTAAGCAACGCTTGTACTATAGGAACCAGAAAACTGATACAATACTTATATACTTTTTGTTTGTAAATACATACATAGAATACAATATAACACCCAGACACAGAACAAACACTGATGTTCATCACACAAATGTTTGTCCTGGGTGGGGATCGAACCCACAACCCGCAGTCCAGAAGGCAGGGTTACTACTAACTGAGCTATTGGGCCAGTCAATTGAAACAACATGTAATACAATAAACACAATAATATTGGATAGGCCACATTGCTCGTAGAATTGATAACCGATAGGCAAGAAAGGTTCTCGAGTGGTGACCACGAACCAGAAGACACGGCTTATTTCAGCCCCCTACTAGATGGACCGACAGTCTGGTCAAAACCGTGGGGAACCGGTGGGTGTAGGAGGCAAGAATCCGCTCAAAGTGACGCGTGTGGGGAGGCCTATATTCAGCAGTGGACGTCTTGATGATGAATAATAAAAAACCTGAGTGCTAAATAATATTGAGTTGAACAAAAATGACAATTGAAGGCGTGAGAACAAAAAGGGTTTAACTGGCAAATTGATAGTTTCGAGAAAATTTACTTTAAACTTTAACGGCTTAATTTTAATGTAGAGTGCTTATTAAGAAATAGAAAAGGTTTATGTAAATTTTAGTTGACTGAAAATATATTTATTCTATTTTAAATACAAAATATAGTACTGATTCATACAATTACTTTAAAAATATAATGTAATATAATAAATATAATAATGTTTTTATGCTAAGCGGACTGTATTCCTGTGTCAGATAAACCGTTTTAGACTGAAAATTTCGAGATTTAAGCCTCATATCGGTATTTTGAGAATGTATTATTGTAGATAATTTTACGCTGAATCCAACAATACCAAAAAGTTCTTTTGTGAAAAAAATCAGTTAAACCCCTTTTAATCTCACCCCTTCAATTTTATATCATTATGTTATTTACCTTCAGCTCTGCCTATTGTAATAATAATAATAAAAATAACGCCCCGTGATAACATACATAGATTCTGGACTCTAACTATGCTTCCCTATAGCTACGGACCCAGAAACTACGAGGACCATGGTCACATAATAACCAAACACAGAACAAGTATATACGTTTTTTTATCCTTGACACAAGTTTGTGTCCTGTCGCGGAAATCAAACCCGTTGCCTCCGGGTTATGAACCGACCTGCTCAATCATCACACCATAGATGCTGTCACTATTGTGTACTATGCACATCGAACATAAATCCAATTCTATATTATAAAAAACAAACACGTTTCTTTGAAACAAGCCAGGCTATTAGTTTTTGGTCAAGATATATCTTACTTTGAACAAATTTGATTTGGATTTCTTCACGCACCTAATTGATTTATTTACGAACCAACATAATTCACCGGTATTGTAGATTAACTATAAACACAAGTCGTAGCTTGTAAACATTACTTATATATTTTAACAAGTTGTGATGCTATAAATTTAAAAAAAGCCTAATACCCTTTACTTACTAGAAATACGCTAATGATCTTCAAAAGGCTGAACAGATTTTCTTGAATAACAGCTATGAACAATTTTGATCATGTCACCTTTCGAGCTGATAAAGAAAGACCAAAATCTTTTTTGTTTTTTAAGTTTGGGAGCTACGACGATACAAACAGATACACAGGCAGACAAATACATACCGTTCAGTTATAATACCCCTCGGTTTGTTCAAGGGTTAATAAAAAAAAGGGAAAACCAAGAATTATTACAACAATTTGTTTTAATTTATTTATTTTATTTATACAACAATACACAAAAATGGTTACTTATATAATTAAACTTACGAGAAAGAAAAAACCAAACTATACATAAGAGCTTAAAATAAATAATAATTGAAGAAAAAGTAATATTGTAGGAAAAAAGGGGGTCATAAATAAAACACAGAATTTAGATCACCTTCTGCAGGAAGCGTTCCCAAAAAGCCGGCAACATTCCCTCGTTGAATAGCTAGGCTAATTCGTTGGCCGAGGTATGTGCCAGCCTTTTGGTCGCGTGTCAGCTCAACAAGCTTAAAACAATTATTCAAAAAACATCAGATACATCAGTTGGCCGTCAGGGACACAAGTTGGAGCAAATACTGAAAATACACAAACTACCCTTTCCAAATACTACCCTTTTGAGTTCTACTGATGAGAGATTCCGAACAAAACCGCGTTATGAAATATTTATAACGTAAAAATTGCTTATGAAATTTATTGCGTTTTCACATTGTAGCGTGGAAAATAGCGATGCCAAAAACTAATGATATTCATTGAAAGCAATGCTTATGACATTAATGTCGATACACCTACATAGGACGCACACGTGCCCAAATTTTAATCCACAAAATCAATTTACTTACTATGTTAAGGCTTAATACAGGAAACTTCTTGGTAAAATAATAAGGTGATAGAATCAATCTACTTTTGAGGATAAAATGCTAACTTATAATACTGTATTATACAATGAAAATACTAAAATAGAAACAATAATAAAAATTGTGTAATTGTATGTCGGACCTCAACTATGAAGGTTTTTTATTTAAAGAATCGAAAGGATTTGGTACCTGGGTTGAAGCCTGAACACTTAATTTATGATTTTCTTAAGTTTTTAAGGTCATTATTATGAAGACAAGAGATTATGTATAAACTTAATTACCCTATTTCGTAATTGCCTTGTTTTGACGTCTACCCTTTGAGGGGCCGTCGCTTATTTCCGAGTCTACAGATATTAATAACCATCTAAGTCGTAGGCTGTCTTCTATCCCGCAGCTCCATGCCACACGACTTAAAGCAGTATCAATACTTTCAAGATTTATAATAATTTTATTTAATTAAATAAATAACACCCAACGATGACTAACTAGGACTCCCTGTACCCCTGTATAGATCGCATTGTTACTTACCATCAGGTGCGATAGTGGTCAAACGCAAGCCTATCTAACAAAAAAATACTAGGAAATACGAAAACCATGGTCTCACAACACCCAGACTCAGAATAAGTATTTACGTTTATTTTCCTATGCACAAATACTTGTCCTACCGCGGGAATCGAACCCGCCGCTGTTATGCTATTCCATAACTGATCGAAAGAATTAAAAATTTAAATAAAAATTAAATTAAAAATTCATTGTAATGTAAACGGCGCAATATTTGCACTCGTAAAAAATAGGTATAAAAATAACTAAAAAGAAAAATATGAGGATCCGATAAATGAAAGAGAGATGAGGTAATGACCACGATGTCAAAAGCTAAAACCTGCACTGTTTTTTTATTATTCGCATATTACGATTTTTAAGCTGTAGTTTATAATAATGACAGTGCCGATAAATATAATTTTGATTAAAATGTTATAAGCAATCCAAGGGTCTGGGTGCATATTGTTTTCTATGTATGTAATTATAGACAAAAAGTATCTAGGTATTGTATCAGCTATCTGGTTCACAGGAACCAGAAATAGAGTACAAGCTTTGCTTAGTTTGGGGCTAGATAAAGCTGTGTGAAATGTGTACAAATTTTAATTATTATATATAATAATTGGAGTGGTTTTTTGTTAATTTTTGTTAACTAAAAGTAGATATTTCTTGAAAAGATTTTAATCCTATTCTTCGGTAGTTCTGTTCCAAGCTACGTTACTGTGTTAAAGTTATACTATATGTTGGCGGTGTAGACTACCTCCCCCCTCCCTTTTCGGTCGTGTTTTTCGCTAATACCCCTTCGGAGATGATAAGATGATGGCTTTACAAGCAAGCAGTAATTACGGGCGTCCTATTACTGCTCGAGATGGGAAGTCATTACTGGAATAGCCTGTTTTGCAAATTTATCTATAGTATTTAAGCTTCCTATGTTGATTTGATTTTATTATTTGTTGATTAAAAATGTACATAGTTAATAATGTACCAAAAATATGCTTAGGTAGGACTTTTCTGCAAAGTTCATCTATAGTTTTTTTTTTATGTTACTAAATAACATGACGAGCTAGTCGCTCGCCTGATGTTAAGCTACACGACTGCCCATATCAGTTGCAGTGACACTTGAAACTCAAAAGTATAGTTTCACGTGACACTGCACTGCGCACGTCATTCTGAGACATCAGCACAGTCTAATAAGATTACTAGATTGTGAGATTAGGTCATAAAGTCTCATTTGCCCAGTTATTCTGCCGCCAAGCAGTAATGCGCAAGCACTGCTGTGTTCCGGTTTGAAAAGCACTGTAGCTAGTGTAATTACTGAGCAAATGAGATTTTATGTCCTGATATCACATCATCTTCATCAAGTAAGCCTATATAAAATAAAATACATAATTTGTCAAAAATAAATCTATTTTTCAATATTTATAATTATATTATAAATATTGAAAAATAGATTTATTAAGCATTTAAGCAATTATTTGCTTACTTGATCAAAATAAATTGAGAGAAAAGGTAAACAGAGTTCTGACCCATAATTCGCGTTTGTTGATAACTACTTTAAAGTACCTACATACCGCGCAATAAAAACCTGGCTACCAGTCCAGTTAGCCAAATCTGCTGAATTGTTCCATTCAGGAACAATATGTCATAATAACTGCACAGTGGCGCCCCCTTCCCGCGTTTGCATCAGTTGTGCCCCATTGTTCTATGCGATTCAATTAACATGAAACATGTCAAGCGTTGATGCGGACCGTGTTCAGGTCTGGCACTAATTATCTACCTTTTATGTGATAAAGCATGATTGACATTCCAGAAAATAGCCATTGTTTTATTTATTAAATATGACCATGTTTAAATTTATTAATATTTTTTTTATCACACATCACACTAATATTATAAAGGCGAAAGTATGTATGTGTATATGTGTGTATGTTTGTTACTCCTTCACGCGCAAACGGCTGAATGGATTTGAATGTAATTCGGTAGCTTATACACTGGATTAACATATAGGATACATTTTATCCCGGAAAAGTGGCATTTCCACGTAGGATAAGCAAATAATTAAAATACCTTTTATCCGCGGGTGAAACTGCGGAGCGCAACTAATATATATATATAAATACAAACCTACATACAATATTACTTATGTGAGTAAAGGTACGTAAATCAGACACAAAGAAGCAATTATTGTTATTTATAGCACCATCTCACCATCAATTCTTATGGATGAATGTATAGATGGTTATGTATAAGAACGATATGCGCTACTTGATTTGACTAAATTGTATAAAGAATGCCATTTGAATTTCGTTTACTGCCTACCCAACATGCTAGCAGTATTGATTCGTCAGTTAAGTAAATATAGCCAGTCATTATGACTGCAAGTACAATGTCTAAAAATCGGTCATTAACGGGATCCGGAACAAATCACGCGTCCATAACCAATCCTCTTACGCTAAGCCCCCAACCCCTCACATAAGCCGAGCAATGGAGATATGATAGACGTTATTAATTAGATGTCGTTACGTCTTATGCCGTTTCATTGTGATCCGGAAAAACCCATAGAGCCGAGAGTTACCCTGACAACCGAACCCTTGAATGGGTGTTACGTATGTTCCCTTGAAAGTGCGTTGTATGGAAAAATCATTTTTTAGTTAGGCACAAAAATAATCTTAATACGCAAATATGTTTTATAAAAGTGGAAACAAAATTAAATTGCAGCTTTAAAGTAGCGAAACGTATCTGCACGACAATGAAAAATTCATTTCGCATAACATTTTGAGGTAGAAAACGTGTCGCTTTTTGTATGGGCAAGATCTCATCTTAAAACAAGTTGAGTATTTCAAGTAAGTGATAAAAAAATGTGAATACATTATTGATAAATGTTGCAGTAAATACCATCAACTTTAGTTTATAAATAATATATTTATTCTGTTATACAAAGTCGAAAACTTAAGTTGTGTACGGTTATAGTTGGACTTTAGGTTTATATAGCTGTGCCAACGTTGATTTTGTACTAATGTATCTAATGGCCTATTGTGTGTTACAGAAACTATTACAATAAAATAATAATAAAATAAAATAAATTTAGGAGCTGTCAAACTTTAGTACGATGGGCATTAATTTTTCTTGAATTTCTAATATTATTTAAAATGTCTAGAAACAGAGTATGTCTACATTTTCTATATATTTGCATATATTTTAATAAAAATTATAGATAAACGAGGGTTCGTAAAGATTTGTTTGACAATTCAACTTGTTATTTACAAAGTTTTCCGCTTCGTTACAAATTTGGTTTTAGCTTTTATGACAGATAATTTGTCAGGGGTAGCTCTGTGCAAGTCAAAGATAATTTATCTGTCTCAGCCGCTTTATTTATTACACTCGTACTTGGTTGAGCCCTTAAAGTTGGTGGTTAATGGACCTTCTTCGAGGTGGAGACGTCAGTCAATTCGAAGGGTATGTGGTCACTCTACAATCGCCCGCCCAAACTTGTCTTTTTGCTACTTCCCTTTAGTGAGTGACGGGTTGATGCGAAACGAATGAACAGTGTAGTGTCTTGCAAATACACTGTTTTGTTTAAGAAAAACGAAACCAAATTGTGAGTTTTATTTACAAAAACGATTGTGAATTTTCTTTACTCTGTTTATGAAAAGAAAAGAAAATTTTTGGATTAAATAATCATATGGAGTAATTTGACATTTCAAATAGATTTAAAAGTGTTGAGAGGATTCATATTTAAAAACTATATTGATTATAGGGACATAAATTGATATCAAATTCATAGGTATGTAGTACTTTTGTAGGTTAACTCCTCTAAAAGTATTTTGTAAGCCATTTTGGAATACAAAAAGTAAAATAAAAACATTTTCATAAGCCTAAAAGTTTATCTTAACAAATACCCCGTACGAAAAAATATTAATTTACACGCTTTGTTTTCATTACGTGCCAGTGCGATGCGTAATTAAAATTTAATGCGTACTAGCCATGCTTCATTTAGAGATGGATAAAAGATGTCTCCGACCCGAGATAATGTGAAAATTCGGAGCTAAAAGGTAGATTTTCTACTCGGGAAAACCATTAGCGCCAAATCCAGGCCACATTATAAAGGAGATACAGTCAGGGTCCATAATATTCTCGCTCCTTGATTTTTTATTCACCACGAGATTAACCTGCCACTCTCGCTTCTACTAATGTGTTGATCTCTAATTACGCCTCTCGGCTTTAGCTGCCTAGCGCAAGCTTTGAATAAAATATTTGGACATGTATAAAGTAAAATGATGACCGTGTTTGCGTTAACCTTAATTTTACTTGGCATGATACACACAAAAATTACATAAATAATTACCTAGGACATAAACATTGTTTGTGTGCATATTTTTTAATTAGTTGACATTTTTAATTAGAGATAAAACAAAGTTATAAATATTTATTTTACTACAAATTAAATAACTAAACAATAGGGGTCCGTATGAACGAGGTTGTAAAAAAGGAGGTCCTATATGATTGATGATAGGATATGATTCGTTTCCACTTAACACTTCGTGAGGGGTTATTTTATTATTGCCCTCGGCGTTGTTCCTCAGGTCAATGACTAATGAACTTTGTGACTCAGCTGTTTTCAAGTAGTTGTTTTATTACGATAAAGGATAGGATCATTTTATGTTTTATTTTATTCTATAAACGTGTACTTTTCTTCTGTTATTAAGATGACAATATTTTTAACATCATACCATTTTATCGAGTTTGTTTATTATTTATGTGGCTTCGAAGAATGGCTACATATTATATAACTTATATTGTAAGTAATTGTTTCTATTTTGTAAGATAAATAACGGCTAAACTCACGTCAATTAAAAAGTCGAAATTATTGCGACAGGTTTCGGACATATTCGATATCCTTCTTCTTGGACCAAGTTACTAACGCAAGCCACGGTGGCTTTCGCAAGCGTCAACACGTAACTCGTAGTAATTTCGACTTTTTACTGACGTGATTTTAGCCGTTATTTATCTTTCAAAATGTGTCATACTCACGATAGTTTTCAAACTAATTGCTTCTACTTACCTTGAAGTTTAAACATAGAACTGAGGAAATATCGGATCATCTGATCTTCATTAAACTGATCTGAATTAAACTATCTAATCTAATTTTATAATCATCCAATAAGCAAAATTTACTAAAACGTGATATGACTACATTGCTAAAAACATAAACTGAAAAACTACTATGATCCATCGTTTTATTCATTTTAGTCTAAAACACTGCAGATTTGCGAAGCATTTGAAATAATTTATATGAAAAAGCAAAATTTAGCATTTGTATTTTACACCTAAGTATAGTCAGCAGCTGTTGTTGAATTTTTTGTAACTTATCTAGAATCATTTGTCGAAGCTACTGCCAACTTTGAAAAATTAATTTCCTCTCACACATCGGCTGCGCTTTGCGTAGATCGGGCCATTTCCTTTGCAAAGAAAACCTGAGCAAGTTTTTAAATCGAGTTTTAGAATAGCTGTTATATTATTTAAGTTCAATTTAGAAGCTAAGCTAAAGCGTTAGGAAACGGTATGTAAACGTGAATAAGCAAGTATGCGGGCGTTTCCCCCAACGTATTACCGATCTGCGTGTCCACAGAAACAAGATACGGTTGTATTAAACATTCGTTTGTAATAGTGCTAAATCATCCTCTGTGGGTATTGAAACATGAATCGCCAATTTGGGATCATTAATTATTTTTGCTTCTAATATTTTAAGATAATTTAATGAAACCCAACAAAGGGTCATTCAAAATTGAATAAATTAATAATATAAACTTAAATTAAATATGATTACCATTTCCCACAGATAAGTCGGCATACTAATATTATTAACTATGTAGGTTTATCTTGATTATTATTTAGTTGCGACAGCCTCTGTGGTTGAGCAGGTTGGCTCATAACCTCGAGGCGGTGGGTTCGATTCCCGCGGCAGGACAAGTATTTGTGCACAGAAAAAAAGCGCTAATACTTCTTCTGAGTCTGGGTGTTGTGGGGCTATGGTCCTCGTAGTTCCTGGGTCCCTAGACACAGGGAATCTTAGTTAGGGTTCAGGATCTATGTATGTGATCGTTGGGCGTTATAATTATTATTATTATTGAACGGTTTATTAATGGATTGTTGTTGGAAAAACAATGCATTAAAAAAAGCATCTAAACCTGACTCATTTTAGGAAATAAAAACCTCGGTATAATATAGTATAATATATAAATAGTGTATATATAAAAACCAAAAAAAAAAGCAGCGCTGTGGTTTTGGCGGTAAATAGATTCACTAAAGCATTTTCCGTGTCTCATCACCGCGCACGGTGGGAGTCGCTGTCTATATGCCGGCTGTTCCCGACACTTGGCCAGGGCCTAGTCCAAGGAAACAAGGGAAAAGTGGTCACCAAAAAAGGAACCAAGAACTGGTCAATTTTAGTATTTTAGAAACAAAGGTGGTTAAGGTTTTTTATGTTAGCGAATGATGTGACGTGCTAGTCGTTCGCCTGATGTTAAGCGACACGGCCACCCATTACAGTACAGTGTCACTCGGAACTCCAAAATATAAAGTTTCGCGAGACACTGCACTTCGCACATCACCCTGAGACACAGCACAGTCTGGTAATAACATTACTTTTTAGTCTAGAGTAGAGGTTAAATATCAAGATAGCAAATGACCAAAGTGCTTTATAAAATTTCTCGAATAAGCCAAGTTATAAGCAGCTTACTCCTTTAGCTAGAAATTATAGCTAACCGAAACTTCACTCTCTCGAGTTTAGCTATTTCATTGTGGAAAAACAACCAGTCACTTAACAAGATTATTAACTGTTCGCCAAACTAATATCTGAAGTTTCTAGATTAACACGGCTTTTTTTATGACAGCCAGTTTTCAATAATAGGCCATGCCGTCGTCTACCGAGCAGGCTTTAAGTTTTCTCATTTATAGGCAAACCAGTTTTTTTCACGCGCTTACTATTTCTAATTGTAGAATCTATATTTATGAAAGAAAGTCGTGTTAGTTACACGACTGAACCGATTATGCTGAAAATTGGTGGAAAGGCAGCTTAGAACAGGAGAAGGACATAAAATACATTTTTATCGCATTAAAAAAAGAAAATATTGGAATATTCCAATATTATTTTTTTAGATTGCCTATACAGTGGATTAACACACTTTTATCAGCGCATATTTTCACACTTTTACTTTTTATCCGCGGGTGGAACCACGGGGTGCGGCTAGTTAATTATAAATCAGTTAGAGTTGTACTTTGTTTTATGTTGCTAAAACCCAACATTAACAATACAATAGTATATATACAAAATGATAAGTTTATAAAGAAACGAAATACCAACATTATACCTAAATTGTGAAATAATATCTAACGAAACTAATAAAGTTTCGTGAATTTTCAGATACATAAATAGGATCTTTTAACGATCTTTTGTAAACATAAACACGGCTTTTCAACTGGTACTTCTTTTCTTATTGACGTTCTATTACAAAGAAATTTGTTTGATATTTCACATTGAACGTTTTGTTCATTATATTTATGATGCTAATATAAAATAAAGAAAAACTTAGTGAATCATATACTTGAGTTTTTCATATTTTGAAATTTGCCAGGTATGTGGAGTTTTCTATTTTAAATATACCCGTTACTTTCCCGTTTTCCGCAGAAACACCTAGTTTCCGACATAAAAGTACTTATAAAACGTTGGTCTTCAAACAGGTTCAGCAGATTTCAAGTAAAAACACACAGAGTAACAAACAGGCAATGCGTGCCATTTATACAGGTAAATAGTAAGTAGTACATATTAAGTATAACATAGATATTATTTTGTGTGAATTGATAAAGTGACTGATTTGCACCCATAAAACGCTAAGCGCTATCAAGAATAACTTAGGCTACTTTCATACTAGGATGTGATCAGCTGGGCAATCACATCCTAGTTTGCAACCGATAGAAACTCAAATTTGTATGGATTTGACAGTTTTAATACACAGTTTATGTGCATAGTTGGTATGGAAATTTTTCCTGTTGCATCGCAATGAAAGTCTCGTGATCACAATGCAACAAGAGAAATTTATTTTCTAAATTCAATCTAAAAAAAACTGTATCTTCATACTATGCATGTAAATTATGTATCAAAATTTGAAAAACAACAAAAATTTGTTTCTACTTGTTGCTATGCAATCCAGTTGCAAGTGCATGATCACCAACAGAATATTTACATATATATAAATATGTTTGGACATTTCTTTCATCGCCATCTAGCCCCAAACTAAGCAAAAATTGTACTATGGGAACCAGATCATTAATGATAGAATACTTAGATTCTTTTTTGCGAGGTGACGCTGTAAAGGTCGATAGAGACCAACAGCATTAGCTCGTTCCAAAAAAAAGATTCTTTTTGTTTGTAAAAGTGCCGACATAGAATACAATATAACACATAGACACAGAAGAAACATCGATGTTCATCACAGAAATGTTCGTCCTGGGGATGGGAATCGATCCCACAATCTACAGCTCAGGAAGCAGGCTTACTATCTAATCTAAGCAACGGGCTAAGAAGCTCAAGATAAATAAATGCCGAAATAATTAAAGCAAAGGGAGTCACCACAATGTAAGTACGTTATTGTTCTCATTGTTCAAATAACACAATTTTTACATAGGTGCTACGTTTCATTGAGCCAGCTGTTCTAAAATTGTTTTATTCGAGAAAACTTATCGAATTCACCTCTGGGTTAGGTCGGTGAAAGGTCAGATTACGCTGGGCACCTCGGGGAAGGCTAACGAACGAACATTCGCGCAGTCCGAGCACGTAGCCGTGGCTAATGTATTCTGATAATGGCTGAAGCAGTGCGGTGACGGGCTAGGTAAGCAGGTGCAACGTGTATACAGTGAGGGAAGTACACGTTGGAGCCGTTGAAACTGGAAAATCTCTGTAGCCTCTACGAATATAAGTTTTTTTTTATGTTAGTGAATGATGTGACGAGCTAGTCGTTCGCCTGGTGTTAAGCGCCACGGCCGCCCATAACAGAACAGTGTCACTCGGAACTAAAACACAGAGTTTCGCGCGACACTGCAGCACTGCGCACATCATTCTGAGACATCAGCACAGTCTAGTAATAAGATTATTCAACTGTGAGATCAGATCATAAAGTCTCAATTGCCCAGTAATTTCACTAGCGTATTTTTTAATTTTTTTTTTTTTTTTTTTTTTAATTTAATTTTTATTAATTTCATATAAGTTTCATAGTCAAAGCCACACGCCTAATCTTTTTGTATGATATTACAATCAGATTTATGTTTTTGAAGTATAACTTCTTTACGCATGCTTGACTTGGGGAGTAAACTGGTGAATGCGAGGCGAACGGAAGTTGAAGTTGGTACACGTAGATCTTCATTAAAATAAATAAATAAATAATAATTACGCCATCTAAGAAATGTAATGAGAATCTTTACCTTGGTGTAAACGCAGCATTAGTGCGGTGCACGTTAATTAGGCACTATAATGACGTCACAGGAGAGCGTTGCGTCATGAACAGGTGAACTAGTAACGCATGCAGTTTCCGAATTTATTGCTGTTAACCAACTATTTGGAGTTTTTGGCGAAAACGAAAAAGATCGCGTCACCGCATTGTATTATTTTCGAAAACTTGCGTTATTTTCAGTATTAGTGTATAAAATTGGTGGCATTTTATTCGTTAAGTGCTGGATTACAGGCATGAGTGTGGGAAAGTAGTATGATGATGGTGAAACGTTTCTTTTCGTGTTGTTTCCAAAACTCCATAGAAGCTTCTGGTAAAGTTGCCACCACTTCACTAGGAGTATGACTTGACTAGACTAGACTAGATTATGGCTTGACTTGATGACTTATACTGTGACTTGACTTGACATATACATATATATATTAATTAACTTGAAAATTATCAATTACTTGACACTGGCTAAATACACAAAAGTGTGAAAAAAAAAAACAACTATTTGAGCACAGTTGCATTAGTTAATGATAACGGTGCTGTTTGCTTTCTGTTTCATTTTTAAGTTTTTCATTTAAATTCATGAGCATACAACACACACAGTGCGCAAGTTACTCGACTGATTTATTCAACACTTAACGTACCAGTCACTACGTGCATGTAACAAATAGGCAATTCGTTGAACCAAAAACTGACTTCATAGACATACATAATAGGTCTTTACCTATGAAATTGCCGTATTGCAGTACAGACTTTTTCAAACAAAAAAAAGTTTTGATTGGCTATGAATTCTAAATTCAAATTAATTTTGTTTTAAAAATATGACATTCTATTTACAATATAAGTCTTTTGTTTATTGATTAGCGTTGTATTTTCATTACATTTCAACATTTTTCCTCATAATGGATACTTTGAAATTTCGTGTAATTATGGAATATGAGTTCCGTCGTGGCACCAACGCGGCACAAACGACACGTAACATCAACGACGTTTACGGAGAGAACTGTACAAACGACCGTACAACCCGTTATTGGTTTGCTCGGTTCCGTTCTGGGAATTTTGACCTGAAAAATGAACCTCGTGGTCGTCCGGAAACTTTGGTCAACAATGATGAATTAAAGGCGATTGTGGAAGCTGATGAATCTCAATCTACAGCTGAGCTGGCAGCAGCTTTTGATGTTAGCATCAAAACAATATTGGTCCATTTGCGACAGATTGGCAAGATAAAAAAGCTTGATAGATGGGTGCCCCACGAACTTAACGATCGCCAGCGCAACGTACGCGTCGAGACTTGCCTTGCGCTGCTTAACAGGCACAGAAATGAAGGAATTTTGAACCGAATTGTTACGTGCGACGAAAAATGGATTCTTTTTGACAATCGAAAGCGCTCAGCAAGTTGGTTAGATCCTGGTTCGGTACCAAAGCAATGTGCAAAACGAAAAATGACCCCTAGAAAGGTGATGGTCACAGTTTGGTGGTCTAGTGCTGGTGTTATTCATGATAGCTTCTTACAAAACGGCGAGAGCATTACTGCAGATGTGTACATTGAAGAACTGACCACAATGATGGTGAAACTCGCACGTCTGCAACCAGCTTTGGTCAATCGGTCGTCTCCACTGCTACTTCACGACAACGCGCGACCCCATACTGCACAACAGACCGTCTCTAAGCTGCATGAGTTGGGTTTGGAAGCTCTCCCTCATCCGCCATACTCACCAGATCTTGCGCCTACCGACTATTACTTTTTCCAAAATTTGGACAACTTTTTAGCGGGGAAAAAATTCAATTCCCGAGAGGCAGTACAAAACGCCTTTGAAGAGTTTGTTGTCTCCCGTCCTGCTGATTTTTTCAAGAAGGGCATTCATAAACTGCCACAGCGTTGGCAAAGATGCATTGATTGCAGGGGTGATTACTTTGAATAAAAGAAATAAATAAGTTCGAAAAAAAAATACTTTAACTTTTTTCAAACAAAACGGCAACTTCATAGGTAAAGACCTAATATATTTTAAAGCTTGATACTTAGGTACTACCTGAAAGAAATCGTTTAATTCGATAAGACCGCTCTTTGTACTAACATTCTTTCAAAGTTTTTTAAGGTGCATTGTTATGTTAGTTGGTGTTCAATTAAGTATACTTTTTTTGGCTCCCCACTTTTGTGTATTGATCCAGTGTCAAGTAATTGATCATTTATCAAGTTAATGATATTTCTCGTAAATAATGTGTCAGGTCAGGTCACAGTCGAAGTCATCAAGTCAAGTCAGGGTCAAGTCATAGTTTAGTCTAGTCAAGTCATACTCCTAGTAAAGTGGTGGCAACTTTACCAGAAGCTTTTATTTGGAAACAACACGAAAAAAAAACGTTTCACCATCATTATACCACTTTCCCACACTCATGCTTGTAATCCAGCACTTAAGGAATAAAAGGCCACCAATTTTATGCACTAACACTGAAAATAACACAGTTTTGGAAAATAATATAATGCGGTAACGTGATCTTTTTCCTTTTCCCGCCAAAACCCAAAGTATTATTGTATTGTGCTTCAAAAAAATGTAATAATCAAAGGTTCTTACTAATTTTGTGCGGTCCACCCTAAACATTTCAAAACAAGCTCAAAATTAATCTAATAACTTAACAATTAGGTAAAAATTTAAAAATTAATTGATTGTTTAAGTGTCTATGCTAAACCAACAGAACTGATTTAGATGAAAATTTGGAAACAGATTACTAGCCCGATAGCTCAGTTGGCAACCATTTGTGTGATGAACATGGGTGTTTGTGCTATTTTTAGGTCTTATATTGTATTCTATGTATGAATTTACAACCAAAAATTACCCAAGTATATATCAATTATCTGGTTCCCATAATACAAGCTTTGCGTAGTTTGTGGCTAGATGGCGTTGTGTGAGATGTCCGCACATATTATTATTATTATTACTAGTACTACTGAGATCAACGCAGAATAAGTTAATCCTGGAAATTAAAAATTAATGTCGGGAATCGGAAAATAGCAGATAAAACGGCAGGGCACTCCTACTAGCTTTAAAAATAGAAACCTATGATAAAAGTTATTCTTATACTTAACCATAAATGTGAAAGCTTTTACACTAACATTAATAATATATTCTATTTGAAACTACAACTGAATTACTAAAATAAATATTATTAAAATTTGGGCTCCCAGTAGGCAAAAGTGTAATCCCTGTCTCAAATAATGTGCCCTTGCGCTAGATAAAAAATAAAATCAATTTAGAACTTTCAATTCGCGTAAAAGTGAGGCTGACTTAGTTAGGCAAGTACTTAGAAAAAAAACGGTTAAAACGGTTATGAGACATTTGAAAACATGTCGTTGAATTAAATTGACTGTGTAATGATCATGATTTAGGCATATTTATTAGAATGGAGCTATCCAGTCAGGAGAACCAGCCAAAAATTGGTAAGATTTTTTGTTAAAATTTTATAAAAATACACAAAAATGGTTACTTATATAATTGAACTTAGGAGAAAGAAAAAAAATAAAATATACATAAGAACATAAAATAAATAATAATTGAAGAAAAAGTAATATTGTAGGTAAAAAGGAGGTCATAAATAAAACACAGAATTTAGATCACCTTCTGCAGGAAGCGTTCCCAAAAAGCTGGCAACATTTCCCCGTTGAATAGCTAGGCTAATTCGTAAATTTTATAAACTTTTAATATTGTACACTATTTGTATTGTAGCAACGCTACTTTCAAATGCATAAAAACTGAGTTTTATTGGTAACGTATGCGTATACTCTACAAGGTGGAATTTAATTCGTTCTTTTCCTTTAATGTATGTATTCAGTCCATGCTATAGAACGCTCCCATATAACTAAATAAAAAAAGTAGTTATGAAATAAAACTTAAATCGAGATATTATCAAACTCAAATTCTAAAGAAAAGCCTTGCGACATTGAACAAAGCAGGTGTTTTATTGCCTACGAAACATTTACAAAGCACTCAGCCGGTGCCCGCGTTGTGTGTAGCGTTAAATAGACATTTCGGCTGTCATGCGGTTATTTTAGGAGGCAGTTAATACTAAAACAAAACCATTTTTTTTTAATAGACCTTGCACAAATATTCCATAGCACGGTCTGAGTACATATATTTAAGGGAAAAAGTGAATTCAATTCCACCGTGTATATTATCCAAAGACAAAATAACATAAAAAGTATAATGAAATTTGAGTTTACTTTATTTCGTTGCATAGGTGTTTACTTCATTTAAATGCATCGACATCGACAATCAATTAAATAGTAATTAATTGGAATGGCGATAAAAAAGTATGATTTTGTTACAATATAAAATGTTTTTTTATACTTAAAATGCAAAAGGCAAGCGTTAATGTTTTAAGAATACCACTAATTTACTCTTATAAATTTAAGCACACCAAAGTAAATAGAACTACGATTAAAAATGTAAATTGGACATTCTCAATTCGAAAGTTTAAAGTATTTTCTCGCGGATAAGTTTAAATTAATGTGGACCGTCACTGGCACTTTACTGGAGCAAGTCCATCAATTTTTTATTAGCTTCGAGATTTTGTTATAAAGAATTAAAGGACGAGAGGTACCATTTCAATTGAGGTCACTATTTTGAACGAAGTATTTTTTATTGTTTTTTGGGGCGTTTGCCTCCCGCATAAAATGTCCTCGCCGAATATTATATTTTTTTATTAAAAATAAGTAACTGCTTAGCTTACAGAATTTAGCCATCGTAGGTATATGATTCATTGAAGCCACTTATATTTCAAATAAAGAATACAAAAATGCTCCACTAAATTCAACACAAAAGCCTGCCGTTTCTATCCGGCCAAGTTCCGAAAACTCTGAAATGCTCATTTATTCCAGAACATTCATAGAATCCCGTTTCATACGAATCTGACATGTCATAATTCGCTCATTGCGTAATTCGCGTCCGTTCAATGCCCGCGCGGTATGCAGACTATTTTCGATCCTTTTGATGATCCTAAGATTAATTTCAGAGGGCTTGTGAAGCTCAAAGGAAAATTTAGAATATAAGTGCATTAATAAAGGTTTTACACAGGGCACTCCATAGCAAAAATGTCTTTATTAAATTTTGTGGGTTTTTATGTGCATATTCGGTGACTTTATTATCTGCGTAAAAGCTTTTGTGAAAAGTATTGGGGGCCTCCGATGAAATATTTCAACATCACTAAAATGTAACTAGGTTAGGTTTTGGGATTTTTTATATCTAAGTATACTTGCTTAATTTACATAAAATTACTAAACGTTCTTCAAATTAGGTGTAAAAAAATGCAAATAAACCCTCTAAGTTTCTGTATAGCCATGAAAGTTCTGTAAAAATACTTTATCACAATGTGCAGCGATAAAATCTTTTCCGTAAACAGTTTAATCACATCACACTAATATTATAAAGGCGAAAGTTTGTATCTGTGTTTGTGTGTATGTTTGTTACTACTTCACGCTCAAACGGCTGAATGGATTTGGATGAAATTCGGTACCAAGATAGCTTATACACTGGATAGCTTATACAAAGTGAAATGTTCCCGTGGAATGAGCAAATTATTAAAATACTTTTTATCCGCGGGTGAAACCGCGGGGCGCTACTAGTTAGTCATAAAATAGTGTAACAGTAAGTCTTGAGTCACGAAGTTAATTGTTGGTCTACTTGACGGAGAGCCGTCACCGTAGCCTGCAGAAATTAGTGTAATAAACTGCCAATACAGTTATGTTGGACATAGACTCAATCAATGCGAATACAGACCAACCAGCCAAAGCTTTGCTCTTGAGCAGTAATCCGGGCGTTGGTCTAGCCACCCTAGGTTGTAAATACTATCTACTAGGGCTCATTATAGTGAGTGACTGCCAGCCCAGACCGATTGACATCGTAGAGTTGCACTGTGTTTCTACCGAGAAACATAAGTAGTTTAAAATAGGCGACTTTTGAAAGGAGTTTGATCAAATACCTGTGATGGCTGGAGCTTGAGTGACCCGTAGTCGAGCTGGACATAGGAGATCGCGCCGGGTAGCTGCCGCCTCCGGCACCTCCTTCCGACATCACAAAGTCTGAAACAAAGTATAAACATATATTAGTACATACCTATTCAGATAGCACGACTGAAGTAAAGCTTCTTTAGCTCCATTTATAGGCCGGTATAGTTATAGAAGTTTTGTTTATGCTTTGTTTAACGTTAATGTCACCATCTTGTAAATTTGAAATTGTCATTTTACAGGACATACCAATATAATAATAAAAATTTAAAATACTTTTTAACTTTCTTATGTATATGTCTTTTAAACCGATGCTTAGTAGTACTTTTAATCTAAATTGTTTTTATAAATGAGCTATAAGCTTACAACGTTACCTACTTTCGTAATATATAATAATCATCAATCAATAATAATCTATAATAAGTATAACTACCGCAATATAGAAGCTTATTGATACGTAGTCGGCTTTCATTTTAATTGCACATCATTTGTATTACCATAGAATGTGCTGTAATATTTCACATTTATGATCATCATTAATACGGCTTAAATTTCACGCTGGCCGCTCCATAAACGAAGCATGTTTTTGCCCACGTGCGAAATGTGAGAGGACGACAACGCGGCGAGCACAAACTATCAATCCTTCTGTCACGCTATCGACAACGCATTTGTTTGCTCTCACCATTTTTGTCTCAATGTTTCCTCGTTCCTCCACTACTGTATCCGAGTTGAGGTAACTTTTATAGTCAGTATAGACAGTGCACTTGGTCAGTACTTGTGAAGAATGTAACGTCCACGGCCAGTGTCAAAGCGAAAATTTGACTTTACCGTTACTAGGTGGTAGGACTTTTTTGCAAAGTTCGTCTAGGTAGGTACCACCGCTTTGCCAGTTATTCTGCTGCCAAGCAATAGTGCGCAAGTACTACTGTGTTCCGGGTAGAAGGGCACTGTAGCTAGTGTAATTACTAGGCAAATGAGACTTTATGACCTAATCTCATAGTCTAGTAATCTTATTGCTAGACTGTGCTGATGTATCAGAATGACGTGCGCAGTGAAGTGTCACGCGAAACTATACTTTAGAGTTTTAGAGTTTCAAGTGTCACTGCAACTGATATGGGCAGCCGTGTCGCTTAACATCAGGTGAGCGACTAGCTCGTCATGTCATATCGTAACATAAAAGAAATTACTATATAATATAGTATATGTATGAATAATATATGATATATATTATAATATTTATTTTATTAACAGGTTCATTAACAGTATTGAAAGTACTCCGCACCGGGCGAGCACGGCGAGGTTGTTGACCTCACCGAAAGTTACCTAAAGATGCACGAGCGTGCGAGTGAGATCGCCACGCATATGCCCGCGATGTGTAATTTTTATGTTAGGATTTTTGTTGTTTCAGGTTTAGCAGCATACCAACGTCTAATATTAATGTGTTTAAAACCAAAGCTGATATATTCTAAACACCAATGAAGCAATTTCTTAATTTCAGGTTTTACTTTGTGATAATGCGTAACTTTAAATTCTTAATAAAGCTTCAGGAGTAAAATATAGTTTTCTATACATACTTAGATGAATTTATGTTTAAATAATAAGCGTCCATTCTGTTCTATATTTTTGTAGTGTGTTCGAAGCTTCGGTCGGCGCCGGCTATCAATCTGCCGACCGGCGCGGCCTGAGCATGATGGATGCACGACCGAAGAACGAAAGACTCCCCACTTCCACACCTCTACGAGATACCATACATTTTGCCGAACAAGTTTTTACACAAAGTGCCTATCCAACTTTGTCGCAGTGATCTAATGAATTATTTACTTTGTTATTCTAGTCCTGACTGATGTTTATTTCAGTAGATTTGACTTTGAAATAGTCTCACATGGTATAACGTTTCACATTTTCATTGCTTATTAGCTGCACGAAGTTTCGTCGAAAGTTTCTTTTGAATATGAAATATCGTTTCATGTTTCAACTTGTGACAAATTTTGTATTGGATGGGACGTGACATGATGTGATGATACAGTCGGGCCAGCTCGTTATGTCGACATTCTCTGAATTATAACTTCCCGCGTTTCATTTTGTGTATCATCTCGCAAATATTAGAAGAATCTTCCATTTGTGTAATATGTAAGAATTGAATAGAAAAATAAAATTCTATCATTAAGTAGCTTATGTTTTCCAGGGAGAGTTCAAATTTGTATTCCAGACAAACAGGTACTTATATTTGTCCTACTGTCCCACTTTTTCTGTTTCCATGTTGATATCATTAATATGTCCCAGAACATCACGCTTTACGATTATATTTATATTTACTCTTTGTTTACCTCTCTGTCTATTATTTCTTCCAATATATAAGCAGAATGGCAAAACAGAACACGTTAATTTGGTTAGCAATTACCAGTATATCACAATAACAGTGTTAACGTTTCATTTCTTAAGAAACGTAATCTAAGGAAAATGAAAATTGATCGCTCCTAACTAAGATAAGTTTCAAAAGTTATGACGGAATGGAAGAGCTTCCGGACTGCGGGCGACGAGGCAGCCAGAGGGGGACGCGCGCCGACTGCAAAAATATTAGCTACAGAGCCAGTGCTTGATTTACCAATAACAAAATATCTAGAACACTATGTTGTGCCGTTTGCCCTGTAGAAATTTCCACCTACCTAAATTAGTAGGGAGAAATAAATAACCAAAGGTATATACGCGAATTTTAAATTTAATTACAAAAAAAAATTACATAAAAAAAATTTGACCGGCAGCTAGCGGTAGGCACATATATTTATAGGGCCGTGGATTTGTGCACTTTAACTAGTTTCTAAGCTTCCTACACCACCGCGGGAAAAGTACTGTCCTGATATTGTCGGGGGCCCCGGATGGTGGGTGGCCCCAAGGTGGCAGCGGCAAGCCGGAGTATAGCTGGACCCCGAAGATAGCTGCAGTAAGGGGTACCGGGCTTGTTGGGTGTAATTCCGCCGGTAAGAAGTTTCCCGGGAAGTCGGAAGTTTTTATTGGTAACGGTTTACGACGTTGTTGTTGTTGATTTTTGTTGATGTTGTGGTTGTTGTTGTTGTTGTTGTTGTAGTTGTTGTAGTTGTTCCTGGAATCGATAAATTCCTCCATATTAATACGGGAACCCATCTAGCTTCCGTTCTGGGGACCCACCAACGGCTACAGGAACAAGGAATACTTACCCGCAGTAGTATTGCCGTGGTGGTACAACCAGAACGGAGTTCACAAAAATAATATTATATAGCTGAAGGCTATCATTAAAAGCAGAAGGCAATGAAAATAGTAAAAGGGAAAAAAAAAGGAAATGACTTTAAATTACATTAAATTAACTAAATCAAATAATATTAGCAAACATTGAGAATATAAGGTAGGCAGAACAGAAAGGATGATGAAATTTTGACGACTAACGTTTGTGCATGATTCAGCAATTTGCAAATGAATATGCTACAATATAAACACTGGAAATAAAACATTATTAGTGTCATTAGGAAAATAACGGTCATTTTAATTATTCTACGTTGGGTTTTTATGTGCCATTTAAAACTTACCCTATATCGGGAACAACACGAAAACTTAGGACGTGTTTACAACACTAGAATACTTATTAATTATTATAATAAGGAATTATTAAAAAAATATGTTTGAATTGCACAGTCGGCTAGGACGCTCGAGCTGGCAAAGCGATATGTGTGCTCGCACTTAAGTTTAGATACGACTCGCGCAGGCGGCGGCGGTCGTGGCCCCGCGTTGGCCACCACTTCCTCAGTCCGTACCCCGCGGAGTTCTTGTGTGAACCGGTATGACATAATTCGCGCGCATTGATTTAATAAGCGTTACGAGACAGGTGCCGCGCTTAGAATTTAGGATTTAATATAGGTTTATTAGAATAATAAGTTAGGATAAGTTTGTATTTTAAGTTGATTTAAATTGATTATAAGTAAATATTATTTTAAAATAGAAATTAATATTAAACCAGTAACGTTCCGTTACATTACCCGCTCGTCCCTCATAAGGATTTTATTTTAAAAATAAAATCCGCACTAAACTACTCTGAACCAAAATTCTTACAATTACCTATCATTCTACCATTCAAAACATTCAATCCTCATGTTCATTCAACCTTTCAGAAAACATCTAATAATATTATAAAATTATGAGACGCGCCTTTCATAACAAAAATCATGTGCCAATATGTTCGACATAAGACTCTTTGTAAGAAATGTAAAAATGATTTTAATAGACTTGGGAACATAACAGAACTCAATTAATTACAATATTTACCATAAATTTTCAAATCTTTTATATGCCAAGTGCCCAAGTTCTTACCCGACATATCTTGCAAAACGTAAACAAGTGGCGAGCGTTTTTCAGTGACTCGGCATTTTATATATTTTGGGGCAAGCTTTTTACTAAAAAACTTGTCCTTGTCACTCAGTACGTAAGTGCGCTTGTAGACTACATCACCTACGTTGAATTCAAATGGTTTGCGTCTCAAGTTGTACTGAGATGTGTTCTTAACGTGAGCATGATATAAAGACTTCTGAACCTGGTCAAAAACATTGCTTAAGCAACCGAGGTTTTCCGCATAAACATCCCGGGGCATAAATAAAACCTCATCACCTAAATCTATATCAGCATAGTGCGAACCACACAGTACTACCTCCCTACCGAACACAAGAAACGATGGGGTAAATCCAGTGGCTTCGTTTACAGAATTATTGATTGCGAACTGGACCTTTGGTATAAACATATCCCACGACCTGTGATCGCCTTCGACAAAGGTGGAGATACAAGTGATTATAGTTTTGTTGTACCGCTCAACTAAGTTCACTTGAGGTGTATATTTTGGCGTGAAAAATACATTTGGAATGCGGTATTTTTGGAAAAAATCGTTGGTCTGTCCACTAATAAACTGACTACCATTGTCCAAGAAAATGGTCTGTGGAACACCATGGACCAAGAAAATTTGTTCTTCTAATAATTTTATAATAACGTCTGAAGTAGCTTTTTTAATAGGGAAAATATGGCAAAATTTTGAAAAGCAGCATGTCACTACTAGAATATAGCTATTCTGCTTTCGTGTAACTGGAAGAGGTCCCATTAAATCGATGGATATCATTTGATATGGACGTGAACATTGTTTTGGCCGACCCATTGTACCAAGAGTAGCATGATTTTGGCTTTTGTACTGCAGACACACAGAACATGCACCTACGTATTTCGCCACATCCTGATACATCCCTGGCCAGTAGTATCGAAGAGCAATGCGCCTGTACGTCTTAAAAATACCAAGGTGACCAGCAGTGGGCTCATTATGATTCTCCGCAACAACACCATCCCGAAGTTCCTGTGGAACGACCTCTTTCCAGGAGAACTCATTTGTTAGGTGACACTTATTTTTGCTGAGGCGGAAAAGCGAATCATTCTTAATTTGGAAATTCGGAACATGTACTGGATTATTGAGGCAATCACTATAAATGTTTTTGTACCAGTCATCACTAGTAGTCGCAAATGACTTGGAAGTTACAATAGAAGCGACTGGAACAGCTCTAGATAAGGCGTCAGGAATGACGTTGTCTACACCACGACGGTGTTTGATTTCAAAATCAAAAGACGACAAACGTACACCCCAACGTGCGAGTCTTCCAGTGGGATTATTAAGTGACAAGAACCATTTCAGAGCACTGTGGTCGGTATAAACAGTGAAAGTTTTACCATTTTCGACGTAACATCGCCAATGTTCCAATGCTACCAGGACAGCAAGAGTCTCCCGTTCTGTAATGCTGTAGTTCTTTTCAGCCGTAGTCAATGATCGGCTCATGTACGCGACGGGATGCTCCTTACCATCAACTGTCTGAGTAAGCATGGCACCCACTCCGTAATTACTGGCGTCCGTGTGTACCTCGAACGGCAGATTATAATTAGGACAAGAGAGTACCGGAGCGGAAACCAAGCACTCTTTCAGTTTTTTGAAAGCGGCATCAGCTTCATCAGTCCATTGGAAAGGCGGGGAATTCTTTTTATTTGAAGTGAGCTTGTTTAGCGGACCTGCGATCGTGCTAAAGTTGGGAACGAACCTACGATACCAAGTGGCTGTGCCTAAAAATCGCTTAAGCTCCTTACGACTAGTGGGAGTCGCGTAGTTGAGGATGGCTTCAACCTTACCTGGGTCGGTTCGCAGTCCATTCGCATCGACCACATATCCTAAATACTTTAGCTCACTTCGGAAGAATTCACACTTCTCTAGATTGATGGTGAGATTCGCTTTACGCAGTCTGTCTAAAACACGAAGTAGGAGAGAGACGTGGTCATCAAAAGAGTTACTTACGATGACAATATCATCAAGATAGGCAAAAATCCTGTGATCCACGTCACTCAGCAACGCATCGACCAAACGTTGTTGCGTAGCGGGAGCATTTGTCAGCCCAAAAGGTGTAGTTTTGAATCGGAACGTTCCGCGGCCTGGGACGTAAAATGCCGTTTTGTCTCGGTCCTCCTCAGAAATTGGCAACTGCCAAAAGGCTTTGGATAAGTCAAGGCTACTTAGGAAACGTGCGTCGCGCAAGTTATCCAAAATCTCAGAAATATAAGGCAAGTTGTAAGCATCTCGCTTCGTAACCGAGTTCAATTTACGGCTATCTAAACAGAATCGAGGCTGGCCATTTTTCTTCGTAACGATAAGAACCGGAGACTGCCATGCGCTTTCGCACGGTTCCACCACATCAAGACCTAACATTTCATCTACCTGTTCGACAAGTATTTTTTGTTTCTCTGGTGAAAGTCGGTAGTATCTTTGTCGAATAGGGGGTGAATCACCAGTGTCGATGCGGTGGGATATCAAATGCGTTCGACCCAATCCCTTACGCTCGAAAGAAATATCCTTAAATTGATCGACGATATTATCCGCGATAGCTTTCTGCGAATCGTCTAAGTTATCGTAAGAATTGATAAATGTCGGCTGGCTATTTGCATTTAAGTCCATTAACGGGACGCTAGACAGTTACAGCGAGCCTAAATACTTAGGACACAAATGAAAAGCGCGCCAGAAGTCAATTCCCAGAATCAGAGAAGACTTAACTTCAGGAACTATGTAAGCCTTCACTATGTGAAATTTGTTTTCGAGATGTATAGGCAAATTCATGTAACCCAGACTATCAAAAGATTGTCCACCTGCAGCAATGATTGACACATTGTCATCAGTACAAACCTTGAGACCCCGGTTAACTAAAGTGTTGTGCGCATTATTACCTAAAATGGTGACAGCAGCACCCGAGTCAAGTAGACCTGAGACGGTTATGTCATTTACCTTAATATTCACGTATGGTCGTGTATCATCTAGAGGTTTATCTTGTAGAATTGTAGCAACGTTGTAGCTTTTGAAAAACATTCGTACTGTTTCCAACCATTCATTCCAATCTTCAACATTAAAACGACCTTCCATTGAAGATGAATCGCTACAATTCTGAGAATCTAGTTTTTTGAATTCGCATTACATTTGGGGCAATCAGGTTTCTTAACACCCTTAAAACCACACTTGAAGCACATAATTTCAGAATTCTGGCAATTGCTTAAGCTATGTGAATTATTGCGACAGCGAGGACAGTAAGGTAGTTTCCTGTCAGAATCAGAATTACCTTTATTTATAGCATGTAAATATTTTTCATTGACATTATTATTAGTTTTAGGTTTTGTATATGTATTATGTTGTTTATTTCTAAAATTGTTGTAGTTTGCATTAAAGTTTGGTTTTTGTTTAGTAAATGCATTTGATTTTTGTTTATAAGCAAACTCAGGTGCTACAGTATCAGACGTTGCGGCTGGAGGCTCACGAAAATGTACCAAACGCGATTGAACATTTTCAAAGTTCCTACAAAGAATTTGTAACTGATTAATGGTTTTAATTTCAGTCGCTGAAGCTAAAGTGCTTGCATAGCAAGGTCTGATATTGTGCAATATGATTTCAAGTTTGTCTTCTTCCAGCAAGGGCTTCGACAAACGTGCAAACATGCTCGACAAAATTGACAAATAAATTGTTATTGTTTCTAATTCACCCTGAGTCCTAGATCGAATTTCAGATAGTAAACGATAATCATAATCAGTTTTATCAAAGTCTTGCTTCAAGAGAACGACAAGTTCATCCCAAGTCGATACCTGTTCCCTAACACTTCTAAACCAATGCAGTGCGTCATCTACAAAAATTTCGGTAGCAAATGAAAGGAGCTTCGAACCTGAAATACTGCGAGCTTCACTAAATTCGTTGGCCCGTTGAATGAAAGAGCGTACACAAGTCTTCCCATCATACTTCAACCTACCTAATTCAGAAGTTCTAGTAGAACTATCGCATGTTACCGAAACATGAATTGGTGTGGTGCTTTGAGTTTGCGACTCAGAGCTGGAACCAGGCAAAGACAGTGGATCGACACTTTTATTCTTTGATAATAAAAAACTTTCGTAAAATTGTTTGAAAAGTGAGGTACATTCAGCATGTTGTTGAGAAGTTTTTTCATCTGTATTTATCCTATTCAGTCTGTGGTAAAGATGGTGAAACATATTTTCGGTACGTACTAAAATATTTTTGTCCGTAACACCTTCATCAATGATCGCCTTAACCCTCTCCAAAAGTTCTAAGAACTGCTCAAGTCGACCAATGCATCCAAATGCGAGTACATAATGTCTTCTGAAGGAAAACTTTGACTCAGCTTGATGATTTGTTTCCTAAGATCCGCAACAGTAGAACCGGGAGTTTCTCCACGAACACCAACCTCGTATTCTAATTCTGATTTTTGCAAAGACAAAAATTTAATAGGGTACGACATTGTAGTTGTAAATGGCACACAAAAAAGGAAATTTGATCAATGATGTAAATACTCCGTTCTGTTACAATAAGCTTTTAACAGAACGCTATGGTTTGATGATGATGATGAATGATTGTACCTAGATGAAAAAAATAAAACAAAAAAAAAATTGCAACCAAAAAGGAAAAAAAAAGCGTTAATTAAAAAAACGTAACTGGTGTGAGTATGGCTTAACAATGAAAGTTAATTTAATTACTTGACACTGGCTAAATACACAAAAGTGTGGAGCCAAAACCAAACAAAAAAAAAATAATTTACGCACAGGTTAAAAAAATACACAGTTTAAAAAATTATAAACGTGGCAACACTAATTAAATAATTGTAAACAGAAAATAAAAAGAAACACCTTACTCACCTCAGTTACTGCAAACCAAAAATAAATAGCGTTTTACAAAAAAAACTACACACCGCAAAAAACTAACTACGTGCAGAAGATAGAAACTAGTTAAACCCACGTAAGAGGGCGCCAATGTGCCGTTTGCCCTGTGGAAATTTCCACCTACCTAAACTAGTAGGGAGAAATAAATAACCAAAGGTATATACGCGAATTTTAAATTTAATTACAAAAAAAATTACATAAAAAAAATTTGACCGGCAGCTAGCGGTAGGCACATATATTTATAGGGCCGTGGATTTGTGCACTTTAACTAGTTTCTAAGCCCCCTACACCACCGCGGGAAAAGTACTGTCCTGATATTGTCGGGGGCCCCGGATGGTGGGTGGCCCCAAGGTGGCAGCGGCAAGCCGGAGTATAGCTGGACCCCGAAGATAGCTGCAGTAAGGGGTACCGGGCTTGTTGGGTGTAATTCAGCCGGTAAGAAGTTTCCCGGGAAGTCGGAAGTTTTTATTGGTAACGGTTTACGACGTTGTTGTTGTTGATTTTTGTTGATGTTGTGGTTGTTGTTGTTGTTGTTGTTGTAGTTGTTGTAGTTGTTCCTGGAATCGATAAATTCCTCCATATTAATACGGGAACCCATCTAGCTTCCGTTCTGGGGACCCACCAACGGCTACAGGAACAAGGAATACTTACCCGCAGTAGTATTGCCGTGGTGGTACAACCAGAACGGAGTTCACAAAAATAATATTATATAGCTGAAGGCTATCATTAAAAGCAGAAGGCAATGAAAATAGTAAAAGGGAAAAAAAAGGAAATGACTTTAAATTACATTAAATTAACTAAATCAAATAATATTAGCAAACATTGAGAATATAAGGTAGGCAGAACAGAAAGGATGATGAAATTTTGACGACTAACGTTTGGGCATGATTCAGCAATTTGCAAATGAATATGCTACAATATAAACACTGGAAATAAAACATTATTAGTGTCATTAGGAAAATAACGGTCATTTTAATTATTCTACGTTGGGTTTTTATGTGCCATTTAAAACTTACCCTATATCGGGAACAACACGAAAACTTAGGACGTGTTTACAACACTAGAATACTTATTAATTATTATAATAAGGAATTATTAAAAAAATATGTTTGAATTGCACAGTCGGCTAGGACGCTCGAGCTGGCAAAGCGATATGTGTGCTCGCACTTAAGTTTAGATACGACTCGCGCAGGCGGCGGCGGTCGTGGCCCCGCGTTGGCCACCACTTCCTCAGTCCGTACCCCGCGGAGTTCTTGTGTGAACCGGTATGACATAATTCGCGCGCATTGATTTAATAAGCGTTACGAGACAGGTGCCGCGCTTAGAATTTAGGATTTAATACAGGTTTATTAGAATAATAAGTTAGGATAAGTTTGTATTTTAAGTTGATTTAAATTGATTATAAGTAAATATTATTTTAAAATAGAAATTAATATTAAACCAGTAACGTTCCGTTACAATGTTTGTTCATAGTCTCATATCTAGAACATAGGTCTCCCCATTAAGGGATTTGTCATAATCAGAAGTGTGTGGCCGGCGTCTTGAAGATCGCAGCAGATTAATGCAGACGAGCAGAATGCTGCTGTTTATTAGCTGGCTCTTAATACAGCACCTATGGAAAGAGATTCTTATTTTTAAATATAAATTTCACGGCCAAGACCTAAAAAATATAAAGGTTTAAATCCAATACATTTTTTTACTTCATTTGTATCCCTGTCTTTTAAAAGTGAAATATTGTCTGTTTGTCTTGCTTTCACGACATCGGCTGAACCGATTTGAAACTACACACAAACTGCTTACTCCTTAGGTAGGTACTATACATACCAAGATCTAAATGGAATATTCATCCATAATATAAGAGGTCTTGTGATAAAACTACTAAATTTTGACAACACTTTCGATAACATTAGACAAATTTTGAAAAAAGAAACCAGTCATGCGATGCGCCCTTGAGGCACCGTGCGCTCAATAAAAGCCACCAAGCCCAATCCGGTGCTGTCCAGAGACTAATTATTGTTCAAACAAGAAACTTAACGAGTGTACCCATTAATCACAACCCATTTATGTCGCTTGCTTTATTACCAAATGGACGTAAGCAGCAAAACAAATACCACCTGCGTGTTAGTTGGCCACTGTTCAATTTATATTTGCGTGAAACGTTTTGCGGAAATCACGACTGATAGGTCAGAATTGTCAGTGTTAAAATTATTGTATTATTAACTAGTAACTAGAGTTTTGGCGGGAAACGAAAAAGATCGTGTCACCGCATTGTATTATTTTCCAAAACTAGTGTTATTTTGAGTGTTAGTGCATAAAACTGGTGGCATTTTATTCGTTAAGTGCTGGATTACAGGCATGAGTGTGGGAACGTGGTATAGTGATGGTGAAACGTATCTTTTCGTGTTGTTTCCAAAGCTCCATAGAAGATTCTGGTAAAGTTGTCACCACTTTACTAGGAGTATGACTTGACTAGTCTAGACTATGACTTGACTTGATGACTTGGACTGTGACTTGACTTGAATAACATATATATTACTTAACTCGAAAAATTGTCAATTACTTGACACTGGCTGGACACAAAAGTGTGGAGCCATACCAAAACAAAAAAAAAAACTAGTAACTACGAATACAAATAAATGATTACTTTGTGGCTTTTAGCGGACTCTTCTTCTTTTCTTCTTAATCCTTTTATTTTTATAGGTAAATTAGGATACCAGTTAAAACCTGATGCAAAAGACTTCGACTGTATTAGCTGCAGAGAGAGGTGTATACGTAAGTAGCGTGAAATGAGAACTACATTTAAATTAGAAATTTTTGTCTCTTGGGTTACCGAAATGCATTTCATAGGCTTTAACTCACACTCACAGGTTTACTATATTCCTTCACTAACGATCAGTTGAAAACGAAATAAAGCGCATTACCGAAGAAAAATGAACGTGCTTACACGAAATGTCCTGTCGAGAACAGATCCATTTATGAATACCGTATGAGGGCTTGCTATTTTTGCATGCAAAATCGGCATGGAATCAAAGTCCACATGTTCGGTGCGGCCTACCTTAATTTTCCTTCACGGTGCGCGCACGGAATAACAAAAACAGAAAGGACAGCTGCTCTACCCTAAAGCACAACCTTTCCATACAAATTATCAAAAAAGGTTGCTTTCTACTAATATCATAACATCGTTTTGTAATGATGATTTAATGATGTTAAATACAAAGTTTAATTTGGTAGAAACGCTTGTAGAAACGCTCGGTGTTGAGAAGCCGACAATGGCGGAGTAATTTTGCTTATTTCGGCCTAAATTACTTGATCTCGTTTACAGCCTTTGAAGATTGTACAAAGTTTGCACAAAGTTTGTGTCTAATTTATTGTTTACCGTCACTCTCTTGTAGTTGTTTAACATAAGTTAAATGCGTAAAACATTTGTTAATCGGTTTAATTAGAGTAACTGGATCATATTGAAAAAGTTACCCAAAGTCACTTATAAACCAGCTAGAACAATAAACATAATATTTCAATTTTCTTCAACAGTAAATTTATGTATAAATACCTAATTTGTATACCATATATTTATTGAAATAAAATATTTCAAAGTATAAACTGACAAAATTTAAAACAGTCCCTTGTATTCATTGAGATTAAAATAATTATCTAGAGTATTTTATGGCCATAACCCAATTATCATTATTGAAATGTCATTGCTAGTAACCCATTTGCTATCTTTCAAACTTGCATTAAATAAACTAATCTCACATAAAAGTTAGTTTATCAATTTACCTCAAGCTCATGTCGCGAACGCAACTAATGGTGCTCGTTTATTCAATCAAAGTAAGAATTTAATCTTAACTTTAATGAAGGCGATTCCCTTATAACTTTCCGACTCAGTCGCTAATAACGAAACTTGCGGTTAATAGCGCCCAGAAAGGGGGTGAGAGGGGTGGGGTTTAGGGCTCGACGAATATTCGAGACAATTCAATGGGAAAATCTGCCTTTGTGTAACTTCTATTACAGTTAATATTCTAAGTTTCAACAAAGTAGTTTAACGATGTATGCTTATGAACATGTTTAACATCAAAGGCTGAATTGATCTTAGATAGGTACTAAAGCGATATGAACTCAAGTGTAGGTTTAACACATTGGCATAAATTACCTACGAAAAATAGCAGTGACGCACCATATGCAAAAATGCATGACATTTTGGCCAGCAATTGCCGCATTAAATATTAAGCATGAGTGCAGCGTTAGTGCGATAGCTGTTGCAATAAATGGGACACTCACAGATTTATAGACACCCTCATAATATATACTTTCAGAGCGAGCAGGCTTTCATAGAGCTTCGCGAAAATATCGAATCTTTATGACGTCATTAAACATATTTTTACGAGGACACCGTCGTGTTCTGTTATTATACTCTGAGGGAGAGTACAGGCATTTCATTGGCCAGTAATTCGCGGAAGTGAACCTTCATCGGAATTGACAACCACGAGGCAATAAACAGTTTATAGTGTGATTGCAACGTGCCCGCACTCGATCAATTACCAAGTAGGTATACTAAATGAAATTTATACGCCATTATTTACCATTTTGTTATTGAGCATTATGATGATCGCACCATTTTGCTTGATATTATATTGATAACTGTTTTTTTTACTTTATTTGAAAAAATAAGCAGTACCACATTAAAATTATAGCTTATAAATAAAATAATATAAAGAAGATAATCGACGTGATACCAGCACTGTTTACCACCGTTTACACCGTTTTAAAGTTGTAAGTAGTACCAATTAATCAATCTGCTATGAAGTTAGAGCTATAATAGATTTTAGGTAGTTTAGAGTTTTTTAAAATCATTAATATAATGCTTTGTAGTAAAAACAACATCAATTAAAATTAGATAGATTTGACATAACTTAAGCCGCTTACAGCCTGTTGACAAGACAGACTAATTAAATGGATGACTCTGGAGAGGAGGAAAAATTACTTTGCCGATGGCAGCCAAACACGCTGAGAAGCTGACAAAATGCCACGACGATCCACCAAATTACGCAGTAATTGAACCGAATTTCAGAACGAAGCTCATGTAATGAAAGCAGATGGAGAAAAGAGGGGCTCATTCTATTCGTTCGCGAGCTCAACCTGACACTGACTTAAGTAGATAGTTAAGATTTAGCCAGAGAAGCGGCCACTAATGTGTACTCAGAAAGTAGTCTCGCCTCAAGAATTGGCCGCTTAAGTACCTACGGAAACTTGCCATCCATTAGCTACTTGTGAGAACACATTATAGTTTAACTTTTGTTTCTCTTTAGTTGGCGCTTGCAAACAAATGGGCACAAAGCAGGTATCTAGTTTGGAAGCAATTTTGTTAAGCAATCTAGAGGGAAATTAGTTTAGTAAGGTAGTAGAGACTTTCAGATTGGATGTAAAGTGACGTTAGTTAATGTGAGAGGTAGGGCGCGGCCGCCCAGTTTTGCAACGGTCGATAGCGTAGTTCTTGTCAACAAGAGAAATGTTTTAACTAAATAACTCTCAAGGTGCCACAGTCCGCGCACTTTATTCGATTGGATTGGATTCAAGTCATTCTAGCCCTATTCTACTTGAAACCTTTGCTTCCTGATAATTGAAGAAAGTCGAAACTCATACCTACGAATGTAAAAAGGTATCTACGTAAACATATTGGACAATAGTGATTTTTAATAAATCTATGTTTATTAAAAATACCTGCGACATTTACATTTAGAATTGAAACCTACGCAGTTGATCTTAAAATAGATTTTCTGATGTTCTGAGGACACGAAGATTGCCGATTCTGTCACGCACGTGGTACGAAAAGGAAAATAGTGAAAAAAGTAACATAAAATTCCAATAACTTAACTTCGTCCAAAAACAGAAACAACGGACGGTCTGCAATGTTTTTGTGCGTAGCGTAGTCTGAAAAGAAAAACAAATTGTGAACTGAATTACTGTTGACACGATATTCAATTGTTTACTACTGTCTGACGGTATGGCACCCCTTCTATTCACATTGGGTACATTGTGCGACAGACGATAGCACCTACACGCTGTTGACAAAAAAGACGAAAAAGGAAATCGGCAGCCAAAAATATGTCCCCTTTTAAGTTTATTTACGGAATATCGTTCCATATTTCCCCAAGAATATGAAACTGATCCCATGCATATCTGATTCGATCTTCATGCGTATGTTTGCGTAAAATCTCCTCTGTAAGGAATCTACATAATCAGTAGTCAGCCAAATGTTGTTGAAATACGAAACCTTCTGATGTGTGAATCCTAGTTAATATTTTGAAATACGTAGTTTTGCTAATACAAAAACACCATTATGTTAATCAACGAAAGTACGTAATATACAGATATAACAACTATGTAACATGACAAGACTTTCCATCTGGAAGCAACTAATATATACTTATTTAATTATTTTTAAATTTGTCACAGCTCTCAACGCTTTTGTTTTCACACTTTAATAACGTCAATTAATTTAAAAAAATACATATTAAGATTTATGTGTAAAAACCGCATCAAACCGCACACAAATCTTGTGAATAAGATAGACTAGAATTAATGCGAAACTATGTAACTGTGCATAATAATTATAAAACAAGTGTACGTGAATAAATAAAGATGAAAAAAAGTTGTATACGGAAATCATCACCTACCAAAGGTAATAATTCTTATTATGTTTTTCTGTCTTGGGACAATCTGGCTACCAGTACAGAAAAGAGGTAAACAATGTAAATGATGGATATCTACAAACACTGTTGATATAAAAGAGCCTAATGCTCAAAATATACCCAATACATTGTTTAAAAACACTTATGTATTATTACTATTTTATATTTGGCATTACTAATACCTGTATTGGGACGACATGCACCTTGCAGACTAAAATTGTATTTATCTATGTATTCCAAAAGTCAACAATGTACCTACGCTCACGTGACTTAGCATTGGATTATTTGAAAATTATATAAAACCTTCATCTTACGCCAAGAAGATATTAATTTTTAAATAAAAAGAACATTATCGCAAGCAACCAATACCCTAACGCAATAAAACGTATGAAGCGAGTGTATCTCGCATGATCACATTTCCTAATAAGTTGGATCCCACAACGCGCTTAATGTGGCGAAAACTAATATCTTCCATCTCGCTTCTGTTGCCGTCACTCGCGCGTCCGTCCAACCATTCATTCCTCCACTCTATTATATTTTGTTTACTTCCAGAAAATATACTGTTGATAATACTGTATTTAAGTTTTGAAAGATTTTCACAATCATGTTAATCAGTAACAGAAATTAGTAGCACAAAGATGACATATTTTTTAAACCTTCCATTTTTTTGTAAGATAAATAACGGCTAAAACTCACGTCAATTAAAAGTCGCAATTACTCCGACCAGGTTTCGGACATATTCGATGTCCTTCTTCTGGGAGCCAGTTACTAACGCAAGCCGCGGCGGCTTTCGCGAGCGTCAGCCCAGAAGAAGGACATCGAATTTGTCCGAAACCTGGTCGGAGTAATTTCGACTTTTAATTGACGTGAGTTTTAGCCGTTATTTATCTTACAAAATGTGTCATACTCACGATAGTTTTGAAATTAAAACCTTCCATTTTGTCCCATTCGTAGCACAGCTTGATGAGAAATAATTTGAGCCTAATTATGCCTTTATACATGGCCTTTGAATCAGTTTGTAGTTTCAAGAAGTAACCTTAAAATTATAAAGGAATGTCAGCTTCCTGTTGGGTTCACAATTAAGAACGCTCACACGTTTATTCTATTGCTATTGTATTCTATGCATATATTTACAAACAAAAAAGTATCTACGTATTGTATCAGTTATTTGCTTCCCATAGTACAAGCTTTGCTTAGTTGGGGCTAGATGACGCTGTGTAAAACGTCCACACATATTTATTAATTTAATTTAATTTTTAGCTCTCTCTAATCTCTATCTAAAATTGAAAATTAGTGTTAAAGAAATACGACAATTATGGTCGCTATTTTTCTATCAATGTGGTCTTAATCTATTCATTATATTAAAAAGGAGTCATATCAATTACTTCATGCCAAGCTTTTTTTCTACCGCATATTTTATACGGTTTCTTCGAAACCGGCTATAAATAACAATTACTACCGCACGGTACCTACTATGCAATTACATTTCACGTGAAAGATTTATTCATCGAATGACTAAGGAGTCCAGAGTTGCATATGTATAGTTGTGGTATATAATAATAATAATAACGCCCAACGATCACATGTATAGATCCTGGACCCTAACTAGGATTCCCTGTGTCTAGGGACCCAGGAACTACGAGGACCATGGTCCCACAACACCCAGACTCAGAACAAGTATTTGCGCTTTTTTTTTTCTGTGCACAAATACTTGTCCTGCCACGGGAATCGAACCCACCGCCTCCGGGTTATGAGCCGACTTGCTCAACCACCACACCACAGAGGCTGTCAAATGTATAGTTGTTTCCATTCTTTATTGTCGTTCCTACGTTAAAAAACTACAAAAAATATAAAATAACTTCTGTATATTGTGTTCTAGCAAATAAATATTTGATTTGATTTGATTTGTAGTTTTAGCCATATAAATCATTATATTTATAATACATTGAATCTATACATATAAAATTCGAAGTCCTGACTGACTTATATATCAACGCACAGCCTAAACTGCTAGTTCTAGAGACTTGAAACTTGGAGGGTGTGTTTTTTGTACAGTGTGGGTTAACCACTAAAAAAGGATTTTTCGAAATTCCACCCCTGTGGAATCCGGTGAAATGTGAAATGGGTGGTTGAATTATGTACGAAAAATTTTCTTCTTTTCTATAGGCCACGCGGGCGAAGCAGCGGGCAGAAGCTAGTAAAATACTTGACTGGCCCGATAGCTCAGTTGGTAGTAGCCCTGCCTTCTGAACTGTGGGTTGTGGGTTCGATTCCCACCCAGGACAAACTTTTGTGTGATGAACATAGGTGTTTGTTCTGTGTCTGGGTGTTATATTGTATTCTATGTATGTATTTACAAACAAAAAAGTATCTAAGTATTGTATCAATTATCTAGTTCCCATAGTACAAGCTTTGCTTGTACTATATATTACAATATAATTTAGTTTGGGGCTAGATGGTGTTGTGTGATATGTCCACACATATTATTATTAATAATAGGTCTTTACCTATGAAATTGCCGTATTGCAGTACAGACTTTTTCAAACAAAAAAAAGTTTTGATTGGCTATGAATTCTAAATTCAAATTAATTTTGTTTTAAAAATATGACATTCTATTTACAATATAAGTCTTTTGTTTATTGATTAGCGTAGTATTTTCATTACATTTCAACATTTTTCCTCATAATGGATACTTTGAAATTTCGTGTAATTATGGAATATGAGTTCCGTCGTGGCACCAACGCGGCACAAACGACACGTAACATCAACGACGTTTACGGAGAGAACTGTACAAACGAACGTACAACCCGTTATTAGTTTGCTCGGTTCCGTTCTGGGAATTTTGACCTGAAAAATGAACCTCGTGGTCGTCCGGAAACTTTGGTCAACAATGATGAATTAAAGGCGATTGTGGAAGCTGATGAATCTCAATCTACAGCTGAGCTGGCAGCAGCTTTTGATGTTAGCATCAAAACAATATTGGTCCATTTGCGACAGATTGGCAAGATAAAAAAGCTTGATAGATGGGTGCCCCACGAACTTAACGATCGCCAGCGAAACGTACGCGTCGAGACTTGCCTTGCGCTGCTTAACAGGCACAGAAATGAAGGAATTTTGAACCGAATTGTTACGTGCGACGAAAAATGGATTTTTTTTGACAATCGAAAGCGCTCAGCAAGTTGGTTAGATCCTGGTTCGGTACCAAAGCAATGTGCAAAACGAAAAATGACCCCTAGAAAGGTGATGGTCACAGTTTGGTGGTCTAGTGCTGGTGTGATTCAGCATAGCTTTTTACAAAACGGCGAGTGCATTACTGCAGATGTGTACATTGAAGAACTGACCACAATGATGGCGGAACTTGCACGTTTGCAACCAGCTTTGGTCAATCGGTCGTCTCCACTGCTACTTCACGACAACGCGTGACCCCATACTGCACAACAGACCGTCTCTAAGCTGCATGAGTTGGGTTTGGAAGCTCTCCCTCATCTGCCATACTCACCAGATTTTGCGCCTACCGACTATTACTTTTTCCAAAATTTGGACAACTTTTTAGCGGGAAAAAAATTCAATTCCCGAGAGGCAGTACAAAACACCTTTGAAGAGTTTGTTGTCTCCCGTCCTGCTGATTTTTTCAAGAAGGGCATCCATAAACTGCTACAGCGTTGGCAAAGATGCATTGATTGCAGGGGTGATTACTTTGAATAAAAGAAATAAATAAATTCGAAAAAAAAAATACTTTAACTTGTTTCAAACAAAACGGCAATTTCATAGGTAAAGACCTAATATTTTAATACAAAAAAAAAATTTAATGGCCTCATTATAACATAATTTACGCAAACCACATACTAATTGATGGCATAGATGACATGGTAAGTTTGCCGGAAGTTTTAACTAAAGGTATAATGTAGGTTAACACAAATCCATTGTTACGAATAGTAGTTTTTATTTTAATCTTGTATTTTTTTTTCATGTTTTGTGTATTATGTACTATTTATGGAACAATTTATTGTTCAGTAATATAATGTCAGTTCTAGTAATAAGCTTTACAAATCAGATATACCATGGATATACCCCATATAAAAGCGTGCACACAACGTTCGTCACAGCTTCAGCCCATGAAACGTTCCATTACCGTGGACGGCGGCTTGCGGTGGGCACTTACGATTACCAGCCGCGGCTGTGAACCAAATTAATGGATTAGTTATTACCTATTACTTTAACGCCCAATAAAGTCGACATGCTTTTGTTAAACGAGTTTGTTTTATTCCAGATTTACACTATACTGGAATAAATGATCTACAGTTACAAATTTTCCCGCAAAATTTAATTAAACTTTTTTGGACTGAAGAAGCCAATTTTGATTACGCGTAGAGTAAGTATAATTGGTGTGTATATTTGTTTTAGCTATTTTGAAGCGAAAACATTCAATTTAAGGCAATACCTACGGACTTGTGGATAATCCCTCCTCGAGCGATGTTCTTTAATTTTCTCTTAGATATATAAAATAAAAGTGATAAAGTTAATTGCAGTAACACATGTTTATGTATAGTTAGGTATATACTAACAATAATTATACCAACATAGGTTTAACGATAACAAGTTCAGAAAAGCATGTGCAAGAGATGAAACTCTAAAATCAGAACCTTATATTCCATTCCATTTTATAAAAATATTGAAATATGGACTGAGATCTTGTTTAAGTACTAAGTTTAAAAACTGATAATGTATAAAAAGATTTACCTAGGATTTTTCTTTAAAAACCTACTTATTATGTAACTCATATACTATTATTGATTTAAAAAATTCTAGTCTAAAAAGCTAAATTATTACACTTTCATAATAAAAACAAAAGGTGTGCGTGTTTACAAGAATTTTTAGAACTTTTGCAGCAATTTTTTCCTACGGCAGTTGTCAAATCATTCAGGTACAGCCTTGAGCCGAAAAACTATCTGTCACTATAAATAAAGAAGATGAATTTCGTAAGCCAGCTTCGCTCGGGAATTTTCGCGCACGACTACAAAGATGTATGCGTTCCCTACAAACCTTACTCGATTTCGGGGTAAACTCGTTTTCCTAGGTCAAACTAGTTTATCCAGAGCGCTTCCAATGGAGGCTCAGTAGGCTTATATTTTTGCGTGTATATTGTGAGTAATCTAACTCAATGTAACCTACTATTTAATGTAGCAATTGCAACCTTACAAATACATATTTTTTAAAAATGACTGCCGCATTTTTAAAATAAATTAATTCAACTTTTTAACCTAAATACATATCCTTCACCCCACAAATTTGGAGTAAAATAATTAGGCTTTAATATAATTTTATTAATATAACGTTAAAGTGGCCATCTGGCCACTACATAGACAAAAGCATAGTAGCAACATATAAAGAGCTAACGGAACCATTTAGGTACGAAAAAGGAAGAATAATAAATATGAAAATTTACAATAATGTTTTTTTATTCAACCGTAGGTACCTACTCTCTTCGTCCCGATGATTAATTAATCAATTCTAAAGGCACGTCTAATGATACGTCCATGCACGTCTATCAAAATCTAAATAGTTCACCTGCCTAATGACGGCTGGCAGGACATATAAAATGCCTTTCTGTTGTTTTCCATCGTGGATACAAATGTCCATTTCCGACCACGCAATCCGATCATTAAGGGAGTCAGTCAAGTGTCTATGTCGATAAGTGAAGGAGTTCACGTGTAATTACTGTGGCTGCTCTTTTATAGTTCAAATGATTGTCAATCTTTTGAAATTTTAGTTGAATAATTTATTAATAATATCAAAACTAACTACTCAGAGATGACTCAATATCTCTTACGTTTCTACTACCACAGCACTCTTACTAACACAATTCAGGCTAATAACAGTTTTTGTGACACTAAACACGAAAAAAGCTTTCCCCGTTTAACGGAGCGTAAATGTGTACTCCATGTTACCGCCGCCCTTAAGCAGACATTATTAGGGGGGTGTCGCACGGACGTAAAATTTTGTAGCGATTTTTTCCTCTAACACCGTAAAGCTATATAGACTGGAGGTCACGTTGACGGCATAACTTGTACCGCGTAATATATTCGGGGAGAAATGAAAACTTAAATTGTGATTTGCATCAATTGGAGTTGGATGGAGGTTTTCTTTGCAGGTGATTTGATGTTTGGCAAAGGGGGTGTAGGGTTTTTTAATGTTTATGATTTTTATGTGTTACAGGTATCATAGATAGTAAATAACATATATATTTTTATTTATGTATACCTGTCAGTTTTATACATTTAGCGTTGCAAAGGCGTTGAAGAACTACAATGGCTGTACAAGACATAATCAATAGATCATATATAGACTAACCAATTGATTCAATGTGGTTTACCATTTAAACCTGATTTTCAGATTTATATTTGAACTAAAACGGCAAGTACTCAGCTAACTAATCAGCAAGCAATGTTTGTGCAAATATTTGTGTAGCTTCAAACATTGCTTGTGCAAGACTCAGATTTGGTATAAATACGGTCCGTTTGAAGACCAATTGTTGCTCTGGGTGCCTTAAACGCCTGCGCTCCCACTCGGTGGCGCTGTAAAAATTGATAGAGACCGAAAAAAGAAAGCAATTGTTGCTCAATAAATTATTGTGAATCGTTTCATTGGAGTTTTTTTTTTCATAACGTGATCATTATGATGACCTCGAAGAAAACAATTACAACACGTAGTTAGTTTGTGGTCTATATAGTCTATAGTTCTGATCGTAGTTTAAACAAAGGTGTACAGTAATCCATCGTATCGGCGCGTCAACGTTTGATTGGAAAATAACTATAGATAGAAAGATTGAGTAGCAAAATCAACGATTGTGGTTCAGCGGTAAACCGTGCGAATTTCAAATCGAACCTAGGTTCCAATCCCGCTCGGCTTTGAACCAATGACTTTTTAAGTTATGTGCGGAATTTTTAGTGACTCTTACGGCGCAACAGTGAAGAAAAATATGACGTGCAAACCGAAAAAGTTCGAGAACATGCGTCATGCACCAGCCCGAACTTGACCAGCTCGGTATATTATGTTATTTATTATTATTATTTATATTATTATGGCCTACACTCCTGACGTCTCTACCGGCCTGATGTCGCAACAGTGAGAATGTATTGGGCTGACAACGAGACAAGGGTAGCAAATGATATTGGCTATAATTATGAACTCTATATTAAAATTCGAAGCGTTAATTCCATAGAAATTAAGTATATTTATATTACTATAGTGCTTACCAACACGACACATATGATATATATATATATATAGAAGCAAACAACAATTGTCTCTGAAAATAAGTAGTTCACAAAATAACTCGACCCCATAATTTTCAACAGAATCACAATGTTCTTATAATGATTACCAATATTTAGCGGTAAACAAAAAGGATTGTCGCCGTAAGTAGCCATAACATTATGTACCGCAGACATATAGATTTTCACCAAACAATACACTGCTCATATATATTCACATGAATTCATATGAATTAATGTTTTTATAAAACGTATGAGCAGGATAGATAGGCAGTCGGTAGACGAGAATATCCTACAAAAACTAGGCAGTCTTGTATGAAAATGCATTTTTTCTAATAGTTTCGCAAATATACTGACATTATTATAATAAAAATATAAAAAAAACTTAGATAAAACTATTATATACTTATTTATTTTTTTAAGATGTGGTGTTTCAATAAATAGTTTAGTTCTATCTATATATCTATTAATTTATACCGAAATATATAACTGTAGAATTTTTCAAACTTCAGAGAAAACAACACGATTAAAATAAAATGCTTATTACTTTTTCTTGTCCTTTTGGTGCATCTCCAGTACAGGAAGTTCGCGTCATCAGAGCTAACGCTGATGGCTTTAAACAAAATCGAAGTAACTCGATTTTGTACTAAGCAAAACAGGTCTTTTACGCAATAACGAAATATTTTTAAAATAAATTATTCGGTTGTTTTTTACAACTAAGATTTTCCTTATTCTAACAAGTTTTCCTACTACCCATAATTTTGAGCTAGAGAATCTAGTATCTCTTTTCAATAGGTGTCCAAGAACACTTAGTGAAGACTTAGCTTTCCTCCCCTTGACGGTTTGCAGCAATTCGTGGCTTCTACCGATGCGTTAAAGACGCTTTCTGTAATCCTCACATCGGCAACTTTCCGAGTCCAGCCAGGACATCCGAAGCCACCACATCTCGAATACGTTGAGACGTTACCATTACGCTTACAAACTGTTCATATATGCCACGCAAAGTTCAGTAACGTCACAAGCTCAGGTACTCGTCTAAACTTGTTTTCCCTTGTTGGGGCATAAAGCGTTGAGAAACCCCTCACTACAAAGGGCTTAGACTCAAAACGTTGCCGCCCTGAAAATTTGTTTCATTAACGGCCCAGCCTAAAATTTCTTTTACGCTCAAGTTAAATTCGCCGTACCGTATTTTGTAGAGCTCCGCTTACCAAAGAGTTTTTGTATAGAATAAATAACAATGGGCAAAATTGTAGGGTGTCCGGTAGATAGGCCCGAAGCTATTTTCTATGAATCGGATTTAAGTTTCAATGGTTTTATGCTTCCATTCGAAACTTTGTTTCAGCTTTAATATTTTTGGGGTGCGGATATAAAACAAATTCACACATGAATACGTCGTCAATGTTTTGCGTATCTGTCGCATACATGTAGTATAGTTGGTTATTGTATTTAAAAAGACACACATATAAGGATAGTGAAGGGGGTCAGGCAAGACCTTCGCTGTCCTTGCTTTTAATTTGGGTCTACCTGCATAGCTCAGAGGTGGCATAAATTTACACAAAAGTATAATAGTTGTTAATATAGTAGCTGACATATTTAAACAATGGAAACTGCTGACAATATTTTCACCTTCAGATAAAAGGTTAGCAGATTACCACATTACCGCCATCAAAAGCACACGGAGTGTTGTTCTTGATATAACAGCGTTAAATAAAAAGCTGTTCCGAGAACAAAGCGGTACGTGAGGCAAATTATTTATGTATTGCCGCGGTTGGTCTAATTACGCGAGCCTTTTGTTCTTGTAGCCCCCGGCACGGTGTCAAGACAGAGTAGGTATCAGTTCCCTGGTTGTGGCTGGTTTCTTACTACACACACTTACACACGCTAAACCAATACTTGGGCTGAACTGAGTATAATACGTTCATTACAGCTGACTACATTTATTTGACAGCCTATGTGGTGTGGTGGTTGAGCAAGTCGGCTCATAATCCGGAGGCGGCGGGTTCCATTCCCGCGACAGGACAAGTATTTGTGCACAGAAAAAAAGCGAAAATACTTGTTCTGCGTCTGGGTGTGGTGAGACCATGGTCCTCGTAGCTCCTGGGTACCTAGATACAGGGAATCCTAGTTAGGGTCCAGGATCTATGTATGTCATCGTTGGGCGTCATTATTATTAAAGTTTGTGTCTTATTGATGAAAATCCGTGTTGGTCAATCAGCTGATGAAATATAATTTTATGCTCTGTTCCATCCAAAAAAAGTACATGGCAAGTGTTTATTGAGACTTCATTCGTGGTGTTTACGTTCAGTTTTCAGTGTAAACATAATGACTTACCAAAGACCAGCAATGCGATCACATAACTTGATTGCAACCTATAGACACACAAATTTGTATGAATTTGACAGCGCAATTCAATACGCTTATGTGCATAGTTAGTATGGAAATGTTTAAATTAGGAATGGAAGTTTCCCTTTTGCTAATTTATGGCGCAGAATAACAATAAAATAATTTGGATAACATATAATAATCAGTTATGAAAATCTTTGTAAAATATGGCACTTATTATTTAAAAATTGGATATAATTTGAAGTACTGTTCAAATACATATACTGTTGACTTGGCCACCAACCGCACTTTACTTTCCACCTACACCCTTCCATATAGTATTCCACTAGATGTTGCTTAGATAACAGTAATGTAATGAGCCTGCGACCCACTAACTTAAGAATGTGACCGCTTTGTTAACTTATACGGACAATACTAAATGTAACTTAAGCAACGAACTAGATACTGGCTTACAATAGCATATACACTCAAGCTTAATATGAAAGTGTTAGTTGCTATAAGCTGCTGTTGGTCTAGACAAACTAATTAAGACTTTTTAAATAGGTACATTTTGTCAACAAATAGTGTAATTCTGAGCTATTTAACTTCGAGTTTAAGAAAATAAAACGTGAGCAGTTCCAAAAATGTTTTCATTTGCGAGAAATCCCGTTCTTCGACCCTGCTGTTATGACGGAGAGGGAGAAACTGCAATCACACTTGGCGCAAAGAAGTGGCATATGATATTCACACGCAATAAATATTAAAATAGGTGCAGTGATTGCGTGAACAGGTGGCGACTGTAGCCGACCGACGTAAATCGGCCCCTTTACTTTTATTAGAAGGGCCATTTTGAAATTTGCCGAGTTTGCACGTTATTTTACTGTGGCACTCGAGGGTAACATTTTACTACCAGACGGGTCCTTATTCGATACTTCCAATCTTTTTATTTGCTAGACGTTACGCAGGTACACGATCGAAAATGAATGATTGGACCAGACAGTTAAAATAATAAGAACAGTCAGAATAAAAGGTCTTATTTCAATAGTTGAAATAATGGCTTTTATTTCTGGCTAATCCTTGGATAGGTATAAAATACTAGGCCAAGTATTAGGCGGCGTTTACAAGGTTATTTTGTTTCTCTCAATATAATTATCACATTTCTATTCATGATAGAGTGACAGAAAACGTATAGAGCCAAACCGCTGGACTTATTTGGACGTGTCTTCATTTTAAGGCGGTGTAATGATTTTTGAAAATTCAACTCTAAGGGGTAACCCGCTGTCTTCTATTCAAATGAGGTGTATTTTATTTTATGGAGAAACGCGGGTGAAGCCACGGGCTGTCTTTAGTATAATATAAATATATTATCAGCCAACTAACAAGTGCAAATATAGATAACCATTTCGTCATATCAAATAAAGAATGATGCACTATATAGGTAAATTAAAGCAATTTAAAACAATTATAACAACACTAAGGTGACACTTATAAATGATACATAGATAAATAAATATTTGTGGACATTTCACACAAAGCCGACTAGATGGCTAAGCTAAGTAAAGCTTGTACTATGGAAACCATTTAACTGATACAAAACATAGATGCTTTTTGTTCGTAAATACAGACATAGAATACAATATTAACACTCAGACATAGAACAAACGTTTGTCCTGTGTGGGATTCGAACCCATAACCTACAGTTCATAAGGCTACTACTATCCGAGCTATAGCCAGTCGGTAAAATAATAGATGAAAAAGTATGTAATACAACATTGTGCGGCACTATAATTTATGGTTACGGCAAGGAAAGTTAGGTTCTTAGTACTAAGCTCACAGCACAGTACATAGCGATAAGCCAGTGAGACGAAAGCGAAACGAGAGCGAAACTTGAGCGATAGGTGAGCGATTGTCACGGGAGTGATGCTCACGAAAAGCCATACGGGGAGGCAGGAGCGCGGTGGAGAATTCACCCCCCGCGCCTCCCTTTATCGATTGCCCCAGTTGAGAGCGGAGCGGAAGTAATGATAGAGCGGGATGCAACCACTGCCCGATCCGATGCCCAACTCCGCCTAGTAACTGTAGTGCACTCACTACACAAATATTTGCTCAAGATAATATTTAATCCTCCCTTTCTTTTTTGTAATGCAATTCTCGATAACGCCGTCGCCGAGCTCTCTACAGCAAGAACGGCGATCCGACAACGTAATCCGAGATTACTTCAGCTTTAATCTTGCCATCATTTATATTACCAGCTAGTGGTACTTCGATAATAAACTTGAATAAAGACGGACCTGTAATGTTCTGTTAGGATGAATTAGCCAAAAGTTTGAGTCATCAAAGTAAACAAGTTCACAAGAGAGCGTGGAAGTGACATCCTGCTTATATCTATATCCGAACGGATCCCGTAATAGCTTCCTCAATCTCGGCGTCAAAGTTCTCATAACGCGCTTCTTAACTAAGGCGTTAAGGAAGATAGTTAGCAGGAGGCCTTCGGCAGGGTCTTAAAACTTGGCCGAAACTTTCGTAACTCGATCTCCACGATCCGGCAGCGGGCGTCAATGCGGCGATAACTCACAATACGTTATTAGCATAATAATGATATTATAATTGCTGATAGATCAAAAGCTGTCCTCGCCATCGACCAACTTAATACACTTACCGAATTTTCTGACACAATAGAACTTCCAAGTAGTTTCCTCGTCATTGTCGTTACTCAATCTTGTTAATGGAAAACTACTCCATGGGCAGGGGCATGTCACATCGTAAAGAAGTTGTTAAAATGCCGTTTTTATAAGAACACCCAAATGGCGATCCGATGTCCATCGTAAAAATGTAGTTCATAAGCCATGACGTTTCATAACTGACCCTAATAATCAGTAATATCGATTTTGCGATAAAAAGCTTCCAACAAGAGAGTGTCTCCTTCGCGCGGTAAATTGCGAAGGAATCTGAGACGGCGTTCACATCCAATGATAATAAAGTGTAAAAAGAGTCGTCGTTTTAACGTCCACTTTATGGGCACTTCCGGAGCTCCGTATAAGGTTCAGGATGCGCCAGATATATGGGCGCTGTTAAACTTCTTCGCCAATCCATTCCGCTCTTTGTCATCGTCGGATAGCATACGATACAAACTCTATTGCTTAGCTATAAAGGTACTTGAGAGCAACTATTACCATTAGACTTACCTATTCTGTTATGATATATGTTACATTGCAAACCAGTTTTTAACCAAAAATCGATAAACCAATTTTTACTTTCTCTTGTAGGATAGAGTTAATTATAAATCATCTTAATCATTTAATTTATAAGCGAAACATTATTAGTGAAAGCAGATCCAAAGTCGTAAAATGAGGACGCCTATTTAAAGTGGATCGGTCTATAAAATAAACTTGAGAATCCAATTAAGAAATGAGCGGAGAAAGGATTTATTCTAGTCTCACTTTATTAGCGTACATGGTAATAAAATGAAACGAACTGAACTTTGTATAAGAGTCGTATAGAATGACCAATTAAACCAAACACCCTTTAGTACCTATATAGGTATCATTTAACTCGATGAAGAGTACACCTCTTGTGAATCATTCGATTATATGACCAAAGACCGGTGCTTTATCTTTAACCGCTAAAATTTATTTTGCAAAACTTTCGGTTGAATATACTCGTGCACAGCAATAACTCAGCTGGTCTGCGCAATTTGTACAAAATCTTGAGAAATATTGCGAGTTTAATAAATGTGTATGACAAAAGTTTAATCCTGTGACTGCTAGTGCTAGATCATATTAATATGATATTAATTAGTTTTAAAAATATAAAACACATGCCTTATATAATCTACTAGAGGAAGTACACCGCTAAACTCGCTTTTCTATATACAATCTTTAGTACTCCCTTTCTGTTTTATAACATTAAATAGATAGATAAACTCTTCATTGAAACACCATATTTTAAATAGAAAAAAATTGAATAACCTTAACCAAAGTGTAACTAGATGGGTGGTCTTATCGCACAGAGCAGTTTCTTCTAGGCAACCTTTCGCGGAAAGGAATTGCGCAGTAATATATAGACGGTGGTTTTCATATTAAAAAAAAACACTGCATACAGTCCATACATATCTTTTGACTGACCCGATAGCTCAGTTGGTAGTGACCCTGCCTTCTGAACTGCGGGCTGTGGGTTCGATTCCCACCCAGGACAAACATTTGTGTGATTAACATCGATGTTTGTTCTGTGTCTGGGTATTGTATTCTATGTATGTATTTACAAAAAAAAAGTATTTAAGTATTGTATCAGTTATCTGGTTCCCATAGTACAAGCTTTGCTTAGTTTGGGGCTAGATGGCGTTGTGTGAGATGTCCACACGTATTATTATTATAATATTATTATATCATAAAGAAACCATTAGCTATATGTTCAACATATAAAAACCCTATCTTAGTACTTAGACCTAGAAATAAAAACCTACCCTCCAAACATCTAATCTCTATATCCAGCGGATTAAACTCTTCGTTATTTGTCACTACCAGTCAGTTAGTCACTCAGGGCAAAGCCTTTTATTAAAAAAGTCAAGAATCTTGGTTTTTTTTTTAATATAACAGGTTTCTTAATTTTTCCCAACTTGCTTACTATTTGACAATAGGTATATTTCAACTGCTATCGAAACGGACCCCGCTCTTCAACATTTCCTGTGGCTATTAAAATTTTACGAGTGAACTGGCGAAATGAATGCCTAAATTAGGTTAAGGAGTATCGCGCAACGAATCGCGTGATGTACGCCATACTGTTAATTAAAAATATAAAAACAATTATATGGTATTTCCATTGGTTCATTTAAATCAGAAATGTAGGATTAATTAACAAAATATACTGCTATTTGCTTTTGATGTTCGTGTAAAGCGTAGACCCGATCATAAAAAAATCTTTGCTTCAAAATTGCATCAAAACTATCAATCACACCAAACCTATGCATTTTTTTATCTTATTCATAGTACTGTGAACTTTCAAGATAGATTCACGAGCTTGAAAGTTTAATCCAAAGCTAGTGAAATTCAAGAATCCATGAATGATTAGATTTATCACTTCACCTGATTGATCCGCTTGTTAGCTTACTTAGAAGATGTTGAACATTAAAATGAAATAGTAAGTATAATATCATTCACGTGTAACCTGTATTTTAAATTAATATGACAGCCTGAGTAACATTAAAGAAGGTTCTCATTTTGCGTTACCTTAATGCGTAATTATGAATACGCAGAAAACTCTGTATCAAAATTTGTTACAGTTAAACAAATATTCGACTAATAGTGACCAGGGCAAAGGTTACAATCGTTTACAATATATTAGTATTTGTAAGGCCACGTTCAATAAAGGTACGATAAACAACGGGTAGGGCAAAGAGGCACCTTTCGGTAGATTTTAGGGTTTTCGAAGCTCGCGTGGATCGGCATTCGAGGCACGCGCTCTTTTCTTTGTTTCTCTTATAACGAGATATTGTGATTCCTTCTATTAGGACACCACATACACAGATGATTCGAATATCAAACACCGCGTTAGATACACGTTTTCTTATTAAGACGTTGTATACGCTGAATAATAATATTCGGCGAGATACAGATGGAAAGTAAATTAATAAATGAGAAAAGTACATGAAGTTTTTTTTTGGCGGGAACGCGAAAAAGATTGCGTCACCCGATTGTATTATTTTCTAAAACTTGTGTTATTTTCAGTGTTAGTGTATAAAATTGGTGGCATTCTATTCGTTAAGGGCTGGATTATAGGCGTGAGTGTGGGAAAATGGTATAATGATGGTGAAACGTTTCTTTTCGTGTTGTTTCCAAAACTCCATAGAAACTTCAAGTAAAGTTGCCACCACTTTACTAGCAGTATGACTTTGACTAGACTATGACTTGACTTGATGACTTTGACTATGACTTGACACATATTTGCGTGAAATATCATTAACTTGATAAATTATCAATTACTTGACACTGGCTAAATACACAAAAGTGTGGAGCCAAAAAAAAGTACATGAACGTTGATCAAAAAGTGTTCAAAAGATTATGAGGATATTTTTCTAGATTTTCTGATATAATAAGAGCTAATGAGATGGAATAACCTTTGCATACTTCCACTGGTATTTCGTGCTAGCACATTTATTCTGGATTGTGTTAGGTTTAATCCTCGTCAAATTTTCCGCAAATCAGCGGTGCCAATCTAATGATCTCCTTTGGGAGGCACAATATACGATCACGAATCATGCCTACATTACATCAAATTTATGACTTCATCTCGAAGATAAATTATAGAGAAGCCACTAAGCTCTTCTTAGGTTACATCACTCGTATTTTTTTATTCTTACGTAACTTGATATCGATAAAATCTTTTATGTAAATTAATTCCATTAAAGTGTATTTTAATGAGTTCCAACCAAGCTTAAAGGTTTAATGTTGGTACGATTACTAATTATAAAAAGGCTTACCTGTTCCCGGCTTCCGATGTCTCGTAGCGTAACAGCATGTTACGCAACGCTCATTACGTAACTCAGATAAGCAAGGGTGTAATCCTATCTTATTTGCACCCTCGGATTAAAATTAAATTTTATAATGCCGCGTTGAATCGTACCGCCACCACCGCCGTTAAATATAGAATGTGTGTATCTTTATATACTCATTGTTGCTTATTGTCTAAAATCTTAATTTGATTTCATATGAACTCCCAAATATGAAATCCATTTGTGTACGGTGATAACAAACAGCTGTCTGACTCTTGCTCAAATGACACAGTCCTTGTTTTACATTCATATTACAATTAAGGTTTCATAATTTAATCGTATTGTGGTGTACGATACATAATAATTAGAATCCTTTAAGTAGAGTTTATTCATTGTTAGTCCTACTCAAATAATTAAACCTACGTTTATAGAATGATATTTATGATTTGGGAATATTGCTTATAAAACCATTAATTTAGTTATTTAAACATTAAACCAACATTTTAGTTTTTTTTTTTTAAGTTAGTCGTACCTAGTTGCGGTTATACTCTGAAAATGATTGATCCAAGAAACAATTTTTAACAAGATAATGTACCTTCATGTGTAAAGGAAGCCAATAAGGAACCTAGAGAGGGGAAAATATTGCAATTACATTGTATCACATCCTCCACGACGACGCGAGACAGATAATTTTCTTTTGCACATGTTTCGTAACTCATGCATCGATATGAGAAAATCTCATATACTTCCAAGAGATTCGCTTGAAGGTTGGTTATTACTGTTTTCATAACAGTGACAAACAGGCTTCGGGCTATAAAATACTGAAAACAGTGTTGGTTTTGAATATTTTGTAGTCTGCGTATAACTACAACTAGTTGTAGTTATGAGTACTACTTACGATAGTTTCTATAATATTATAGTCTGCGTATATTTCACAATAGTATATTGTTACCCTAGGGATGAAAGTAACTTATTTAGTCCTGAGATGGGGTTTGAGAGACTAAATAATTCTTTAACCCGAGGTAGGCACTGAGCTTTTCATTACAAATACAAGGAAAGTAAAAGTAAAAACAAGAATTAGCTAAAGATAAAATGAGTGAATACAAATCTCTGTTATACGGAAGTATAAACGAAACTACAAATCAAAAAAACAAATGAAGATCGGATTGCCGTTTACCCGCCTATTGGGCCGGCCAGCTATTCAGCCATTATTTTTCTTTTTTATAATTGAAAAAAATGGTAAACATTTGGCCCAAAAATATGTTATTTTAAATAAACATCTGAAACTAAATTATAACAAAGTCATTTTAAAATATATATTGTTTAATTAATACTTAACTTTATGTTATTTTAATTTTACATCGTGCTTTAATTGAGTGACTGTAGAGAGAGTTGGAACATGGTTCTATGGATATTTGAAAATAGAATTTGACTTTTTTTTTATAATTTGACAGCTGTCAGTTGAAAACGATTCTCTCTAAGGCTCAAAAGTATTAATTTCAACCCGCTTCTCAGGCATCTTAAGATTTACTTTCCGAGTATGAGTAATGAAAAATATTTAACAATCATCTAATCTGCTTACATAATTATAATATATTTGTGATAAAACTATAACCAAGGAAGGCATGAAAAGGTATCTTCTAGGCAAGCATGTTACATCCTAGACCACACCGTCACTTACCATCAGATGAGATAGTGGCCAAACGCAAACCTATCAATCAATAAAAAAGAAAAATTCTGAAATAAAATAGAATTTAAAAATATATTTTTTATAAAATAGATAGAAATATTAGCATTCAAAAAATATCTAGGTATTTTAGAATTCTTGCCAGTCTATCTGTTCGAGAATTCACCAAAAAATTATTACTGGATGAATCTTATTGCCATTTGATGAAATGTTAGTATTCCTTAAAGTTCTGAGAAATTCGTTTCATTAAAATGGGTTTAGCCAAAATGAAGTTAGAAATATTTTTTTGACAAAGGCGTCCGTCCTCCCTTATTCCCTTCACCTTCTTTAAGAGTTAATGCCGAATGCTTATTATTTATAGTTCTGAGAAGACTTTGTCCTGAGTGACTAACTGACAGACAAAGTACAGCTCAATTCGCTCGATCTAGGGACTTACAATTTGGAGTGTTTTCGTAACCCTTTCTTGTCTTCGGAGGTGTAAATATTGCACAAAGAAACATGTTAAAAACCGCAGGCTGCATTTAATAACTAATAAGTGACTAAGGGTACAAACATTATGAAGAAAAAGATTATCAATCGTTTTTTTAATGTACGTGTAGGTAATGCATATCGCGTTTAAGTACATTTTTAATCTTCAATATTGTATTTCGAAAATTAGTCGTCCTTCTTTGCTTTTAATCATTATGATGAAAATATTAGCTATGTATCTTTTTTATTGTAAGGAATGACGCAACAAACTAACCGTTCGCCTGATTACTAGACGAAGATTACTAGACTGTGAGATCAGGTCATAAAGTCTCATTTGCCCAGTAATTTTACTAGCTACAATGCCCTTCAAACCGGAACGCAGCAGTGCTTGCGCATTACTGCTTGGCGGCAGAATAACTGGCAAAGCGGTGGTATCTACCTAGACGAACTTTGCAGAAAAGTCCAACCACCTAATACCAAATAGTACCAAATAATAATTTCATTTGAGGAAAGAATAACAGTGGGTCGTTTTGGGGTATCGTCGGAATAAACCTATTCAATCAATATCCTGACTACTTTTAGTTAGTACACGACCTAAGCGCTCTTTATTTTATAGTTAAAGTTAACAATAAAGTAGTTCAGTAAACACGAGTTAGGCTTACACGTCTCGCGTGACGTTAAGTGTTTCCGAAACGCATTATTTTAGTTCCGAAAACTTTTACGGAGCACCGCTTTTACACGGTACAAAAATATTGGTCTGAAGCATTCGAGTGAGACCGTTTGGAATTTTTCTTTCCTCTTGCACGTGAACAGTGAAAGGCTGTTTCCGTCGTGAACAGAACACGGAAATGTACTACGGTTGCTGACAAAAACGCGAGCTTGAACCAAACTAGTTTAAAAAATGTAGTCAGAGAACTCGGAAACACATTGCCGATGGTAATTATTTTACATATATAAGGTGCGCTGACTTTACAGTCTGAATTGTCGCAATCGAATATGCTGAAACCATTAGATAAAAGATATAATATTCATCTACAAATATAAAATTCAAAGTCCTGACTGACTGACTGACTTATATATCAACGTGCGGCCTAAACCGCTAGTCCTAGAGACATGAAATTTGGAGGGTGTGTTCTTTGTAAAGTGTAGGTATTCATTAAGAAAGGGTTTTTCGAAATTCTACCTCTAAAAGGGTGATGGGTGGTTGAATTATCTATTTAAAAAAATCTTGGTTTGCTATAAGCTACGTGGGCAAAGCGGCGGGCAGAAGCTAGTAAGAAAAAAAATTAAAAAGGAAACAATTTTGCAAAAAGGAAATCTTATTCCGTCTGAATGTTTTAAGTCTTTTATATTCGTAGTCGGCGTTATTACCAGTGGTTACTGAATAGAGGATAAAGACAGAGATCACGCGATTCATTCTTCTAATTGCGTCTGGGATTGTATTCTTTGCTATTAAATAGAGAGCCAGGAGAAAATCAACTAAGCTTTATTTTATTGATGGACATGAAGACGGTAAACATTGGTGTTCGGACACGTGCCTTATTAGCGAGCGACATAAAAACAAATAACTCGACCCAATCGAACGCGTATGATATTACAAACTCGAGCACCGTCGATATATTTTCATTGTGACCAATAATGGGCCTTCTAATTTTGCGACGTGTTAGCACAATATGGTTTTCAGTTGTTATAGCGGGTGTCAAAACACCGGCGCTCAAAAGGCTCGCTCTGGCTCATAAGTGTCCATTAGCAGCCGAGACTGATACTGTGTAACCCTATATGTTTGACATTCGGCAAGGGTCTGAGAGAAAATGGGACGACAGCGCTGATAGCGACGCATTTTCAGGGTTTTTATCATCAGGTTATCCAATTTCACCCTTTCAGCCACTTATTAAGTGGACCTTTTTAATATTCGACCAATATTGTGCCTTCAATTATGTCAGCAAAATCATGCTACGTTTTATGGAAGTGGTATGAACAATAGTTTCGGTACGAGGACAACAGGCTAAATGCACGGAGATAGCAAGCTCTATTCAGAAAAGCCACTGGCTTCACCGTTGCAACCGAGAGCTTTAAACTTCCAGATATAGTAGTACTTACTGAGTTGTTAAGTAGCATTTAAGTTAAAGCTTTTATATTAAATACCCACTTTGACGCTAGTGACTTGAAATAAATGCTAGTCTGATGCAAATTAAATAAATAAATAATTGTAGACATTTCGCAACAGCGCCATCTAGTTCCAAACTAAGCAAAGCTTGTATTTTGGGAACCCGTGGGAACCAGATAACTGATACAATATTTAGATAGTTATTGTTTGTAAATACATACATAAAATACAATATAACACTTAAAAAAACAAACACCGATGTTTATCACACGAGTATTTGTCCTGGGTGGGAATCTAACCCACAGTTCTTTTTTTTAATTGTAAAAAAGAAGAAAGCAGTGTTATTGACTGGCCCGATAGCTCAGTTGGTAGTGACCCTGCCTTCTGAACTGCGGGTTGTGGGTTCGATTCCCACCCAGGACAAACATTTGTGTGATGAACATCGATGTTTGTTCTGTGTCTGGGTATTATATTGTATTCTATGTATGTATTTACAAACAAAAAGTATCTAAGTATTGTATCAGTTATCTGGTTCCCATAGTACAAGCTTTGCTTAGTTTGGGGCTAGATGGCGTTGTGTGAGATGTCCACAGATATATATATATTTTTTTTTATTCAATTGAGCAACTCTGCCTTCTATATATATATGTCACTCAAGTTGTTATATCTATATATGACTGTGTATGCTTGAAGCGAAATGAGCATTTAGACAAAAGACACATTTTTAAATAAAATATTTCGAATTAAGTAACAATGCCAATTATTTTACTTTTGAATGCTTCTTTTCTTGTAAAACTAAATAAATGGCATTTATGGAATAACTTTTAGAGAAAAGATTTAAAAGATTGTATTACTTGAATAGTATTAACATTTTAATTTGAGTCTTTTACGTTGCTTATTAATTGCAACATTTACGACAGAGCTCAACAATTATAACTGTTTTCCTATGAAAATAAATGACATAGTCCGAAGAGGCCACAAATATTATTAAAACCTTTTACCTATTTCGCTGCGCTATCTGAATCCGTTGAAGCACACGTTCTAAAACATTAGAACACGGAAACCGGATGTAAGGTCATGGCAACACAGCTTATCTTAGCTCTGCAAAGCGCACCTTAAATGTTTTGTACTGAAAAATTTTCAACAATTCGAGCGTTACAGCTAGATAAGTCTAATAGTATCTAGGGTTGGCTTTTAAACGTAATGGCGCCAATTTCTGTCTTTATTTGTTTGACAATAATGACTAAATTGCTTGGATAATAGGATCACACATACATAAAGAAACCGCAATGACTCATACATTACATTACACCAACCGAAATGGCGAGATTCACGTTAATAAACATAGGCACTCGTGGGAAAGTAGTAGCAACAATGTCCCTTTGGGGACGAGCACTCGACGTTCCGTAAAACACTAAAAAATCAATTACTATCCAAGTCTCTAGGTGGCCCAAAAACGGAGATATCAGTTTATCACAAATACATGACAGGCCTTCTATCAATTGGCTGGAAGCAGTGAGCCGTGAGAGTTGTCAACGGAACGGGAAGTGTGCCAATTATCCGCCGCCATTAGACCGGCCTCCGGGGACCACTGACGTTTTTCATCAACACGGCCAATCTATGGCTAGCTTTAAGGGCGAGTCTTTACCGAAGTCGATGGACAAAACACGTAAAACGTGAATTTGGTGTACGTTGACGAATTGAATTTAGGGCTTGAGAATAATAAAATAAACATACAAACTGATTCTTCATCTGATTTGGTTATTTGGTATTAGGGTCATTAAAAATGGTTATACATGGTTCTTATTTTAAACTAAAAAGGGCGTTTTCATTTTGATACCGAAAAATGTCAAATTCCTTGTCTTCCAGTGCGAATAATCTCATATAACCAGCACCCCATGACAAGTGATGGCTACCATTCGAAATGCAGGCATCCGAAACCATATCACGCTACATAAAAATTGTAAAAATAAACTGCAAAACAAACGCAACAGGACCGCCGTGCCATTGCCGTCGCGCCCCATACGACACTCACCATTAGTTTACATACAAATGGGCCTCGTTTTACATAATCCATCGTGCACAATTGAGGTAATTTGTTGCAAACCGTGTGGATAAGCAAGCTGATCGCAGACTGTGAAGCCTTCGTGGCGCAAACCTGATAGCTTATCGATGCGATCAGAGGTCGATGCTCTGTTATTGTTTTAATAATGTGCGTGTTCCTTGAATACGTTACCTTTGAAGATAGTACTTTCAAAGCGCTTGTTATTAGAAATAATGACTGTGTGTTTTATTCTTTTTGTGTTCATGATTAGGGCTTTATTTGCAAGCTTTTGTTTTAGTTTTCATTAAGCTATATTAAAACTTTCGCAAACTGAACCACAAAAATAAAAGCCTGCCTATTTAAAAGAAGAAGAATCAATTTGAGAAGAATCTAATTGAGACTACAGTTACGCCTCTTACTCACTGATCTATACATATAATAAAAAGTAACTTGACTAAAGCTGTACATTGACAACGTTTTGAAAATTTTAATTGCGTCGCTCATTTTTTTATCGGTATAGAAGTAAAATCTTTTTTTTCTGTTGAAATATTTTCAAAATAGGTTCCGTAGTTTCCTTATTAAATTAAAATAACTGTAAAATGTCATTGAAGTACTTGTTAGTATGAAATTAAGTCGTTTGAAGTCAGTTATCTCTTTTTTGAAAGATTCTCTTTGTTTTAAAAAGATTGTAATAAACATCTTATTTATTCTTCTTTTGACTTGCGTTAGAAGCCAAAGATCTACTTGTTTAAATTTCCACACTTTTGGGAAGCACATCGTATCCACTGTACCTAACTAGGTAGAGAAACAGGCGGCTAACGAACGCCGAGCAGGGATGATACGATTTATTTGCCACCGACAACTACGGCATGGATAAGACAGTGTAGCTCTTTTTAATTTAAAATAATAACCTTAAAAATAGGGGCGTAAAAGTTATTTTATTTGTCACGTTAAAGTTGTGAAGAGTGAGAACGCTCGTCCACTTTTGCAATGTTAACGTACTTTTTGATTAACTTTTATCGACGTCCTACTATTTTCATACATTTTTACCGTTTGGCAGTTTATTTCATTACGCCATTTATGCAATAATCAAATTTTAAGTCATTCATGCCATGACATTAATTCATGACATCAAAAGATGATAAAAATAGATTATTTTGAATTTGAATATTCTTCACAAAAATCTTTGTAGATATCCCTTAGGTGTGATTAACACTTAGAAATCCATTCCATATTAATAAATTGGTGATCTTTGAAGATGATAAATAATCTAGTGATTTATTTTGTTAGACTGGCCTGATAGCTCAGTCTGCTTTCTGTTTGTGAATTCAATTACCACCCAGAACAAACATTTCTGTGATGAACTGAGAAGACATTTAAGATGTTTGGTCTGTGTCTATGTGTGTATTCTATGTACGTATTTAAAAACAAAAACAAAAACTATCTAAGAGTTGTATCAGTTATCTGGTATCCATAGTACAAGCTTTGCTGGGGCTAAATGGCACTGTGTGAAATGTCCACAAATATTTATTTATTTATTTATTTACGCAGTAGCACGCCGTAGCACATACACGTAGCTTCGTAACTCCTTGTAGCGAGTTGGTATTTGCTACGGCTGCAAGTGGCAATATTTTGGCGCGCCCAGACCCTGTTTGTGAAAACTTTATTCACGTCAACGGCTCCCTGTCTGTCAACGAAAACCAGAAATTCCATGTTACTGTTACAACATACAGAAAATAGACCGGGAGTGACGGGAAGTTTTATTCACTCTATACCATCCATTTTTACTTTGTGATCTCACCGTATGCAATTTTTTAAATTAGTTACACATAAAATTTAGTTATATTAAATGATATATATATATATATAATATATGTCTAGGATATTATTTTTAATATTTATAATATCGGGTGCGACTAGGAATAGTATAAAATAATACTTATTTTACGGCCGTTTAAAAATGATCGTCTTCATCAAATCATCATCTTGCTACGTAACTTATATTTTTGTAGTTTGACTATTAGTTGCTGAATAGGAATAGCTTGTATAAAGAATATGTTTTTTTACATTATTTTTTATTTACGCCGTTTTTAAAATTAAACTAGTTATAAAATTGTTCTGTAGCTCCTCTCCTATCACCTATTCCACTTACAAATAACACGAATAATGTGAAACTCCCGCAGTCTGAATAATTCTCTTTTATTGTTGGTACCGTGCTGGAGTTTGTCGGAAACTTCATTTGCATTTTTCATTCCTTTACTTACTATTCCTTTTCTACTTAGTAAGACAGGTAAAAAAATCTTATTTTGAGGTTCTCGTTTATATAACTAATATAACGTTGATATAACTAAAATATTATGTAAAGGGTAGTCTTTATCAACGAATTCTTTTTTTTAAGTATTGATTGCTTTTATTCACTTTATAAATTAAGATCTGTCAATTTTTTTTAAATATAAGTTAACTAAAATGACTAAATTGATAGATATGAAAATGACTTTAGGCAATTTTGAAAATACGTTTAAAAATGAAGACAATTAATTTACAACATGATAATCGAATTTAAAAAGTTATAATGAAATATTTTAAATTTAATTATTTGTGAATATGAGCAAGTGTGGCTTATCTACCGCACGTGCGACTAGCAAACCGACGCACTTCGTTTGCATCACACTTGGCCAATGACTTTTCAAGTTTTTTTTTTCTCGCTAATGCAACGGTGAAGGAAAATATTCTTAGGAAAGTTGTATGTCCAAGAAACAAAAAATTAAAGGACATAATCATAATCATAATCAATCATTTATTTGCTAGGATACACACATCAAATACATTTCAGATTAAAGGTAATGTCACAGTCACTGTACCCGGCCCGCAAGCAGGCGTCCAAATATTTATATAAATTAATTGAAATTCAAATTGCTGTTATTATTATTATTACATGTCAATTATTTTAATTAAAATTATCACTGTTATAACTTATTACCTACTTAAAATTTAAAAACTCTTGCATGCTGTAAAAACACTTGTCGATCAGCCAACTATACTATCTTTTAAATATGTTTCCCTGCAGTATCTTAATATTATCCGGCAACTTATTATACGCTAATATACTCATATTAACTACGTTCTTCTTATAAATGTCTTTATGATAGGGAGGTTGATAAAGTTGATGCATGAACTTAGAGCGCTTCTGTCTAGGCATAATTTCATTTCGCTTAACAACATCCACCAATCCCCACTTGGCCAACATGGTGGCCAGAGAAGGCCTATTTTCAATCAGTGGGAACGTATGTGCTGATGATATTGCAATTATTTAATTGATTCCGTAAGCATGTTTTCAATTAATTCCATAGAAATGTTTGCCTATTTATATTATCGGAACATGAACATTTTGCAATAAAGTCAAATTTTGGCTTCTTCCGGGAGGGTTAGTATACTGTATAATACCACAGCGTACGTTCGAAATTCTAATCCTGTTTTTTGAAAAGGAAATTACGGTACACAATCGTGTTACCTTAACACTTTGATGTTAATTATCTGTTTCATACAATCTCACGGGCTCGTGGAAATGTTTGTCGTTTCGTGCAGGATACATACATTTCTAAAGATTAAAATTTGTTTACAAAATAAGGATAATATTTATCCGTAAAGTTAAATTTCGCACGTTATAAATGGATATAAGACCTTATTTAGCTTTTACGCAAGTTCGCATCTTTGACTAGTAAAGTGGTAGTCAAATTTTTTGGCGGATATCTATATTTTAATCTATAACCTGTAGTACAAATATACAAACTTATATCCCTATAAATATAGCTACACCGTTTCATTAGTTGCAATAAACCGGTGTATTTTTACTTTATTCAATATTTTAGTTAAAACATATCGCTTAGCTAAAATGTACACTAATACGTATAAAATGTTTGCTGATATAAACTTAAAATGTACAATTAATTTGTTACATTTTAGGTCGATGACCAATAAGAATATTTTTTTTGCATGTCAATTAGGCCTTATTGTTTTAAAGTTATTGAAAATTATATTTATTTATTTATTACTAGCGCCCCGCGGTTTCACCCGCGGATAAAAAGTATTTTAATTATTTGCTCATCCCACGGGAACATTTCACTTTTTCGGGATAAAATGTAGCTTATATGTTAATCCAGTATATAAGCTATCTTGGTACCGAATTTCATCCAAATCCATTCAGCCGTTTGAGCGTGAAGAAGTAACAAACATACACACATACAAACTTTCGCCTTTATAATATTAGTGTGATGTTGATATAAACCTTCCTCTTCAATCACTCTATCTATTAAAAAAATCCGTTGCGTAGTTTTAAAGATTTAAGCATACATAGGGACAGAGAAAGCGACATTGTTTTATACTATGTAGAGATAGTGATTTATTTATTATAACGTTCCATATAATATTTGAATATAATATGATTACCACTATTATAAAAAGCTATTTCATGTGTTTCGTGTGTTTTGCTTCTATTCGAGACTACAATAAATATTTACAGAAAGCTTAAAATTAAATAAATTTACTGCTTATTGTATTTTTATTTTAAAAACACAAATTTTGTTCTTTTAAATTCCGAAAGCTACGCCTTAGTCTTTATTTATTCAAGATCTGCTCAGTTGTTTTGCCAAGATACACCGATCTATATACATGTATCATCAATCATCATCTCATTGCCCACTGCTGTAGTATTATAGACAATTCTCTTCACCGTTACTTAATCAATAAGGTCTATCAAATTTGCACTTGAACAGCTAAAGGTATGACGAGGCAGTCATATGCAAGTATTTTTCTCGTATATAAAACGAAGACATCTCCTTATAAAGCGAACATTTTCGTGCACATCTGAATATTGATTTTCGTCGTTGTAAATTCATAGGTAGGCAAATTATCAGGCGATGTCGGCTTGTGAGCGTGATGCTGGCACGTGCACGGCTGGCTGCCTCCGTTCGTACGCGTCACTATTTTACATATAAATGGACGTCGCTCCATAATCCGTCTAACACAATGGCTTTAATTTGTTCCAGGCATGTGTGCGTAGACGACAGAATTCTAAAATCGGGTGGGAAAAATCGCGATACACAAGTTGTGTATACATTTGAAAACCAGGTTGAGATTGCTCTAACAAAAATACCTTATAAACCACAAATCCCACGAGGGCGTCGCCGCGGGCTTATTACGCAACAACTATACTTAACGGATTTGGATGAAATTTGGAACACAGATAGTTTATAGTTTATTAGCACATAAGATACTTTTATCCCGATAGCATGTTCCCGTGAGACAATTACCGAACGCTACGAGTGTGACTCTGCGAGCTATTTGCATTTTTTTATGTATAAGCCATTATCGCCAAAATAGTGAACCACAAATACAATGAAAATTGATCATTTATTTCTAACTAGCTGGTGCTTACGACTCTTGAATTTTTACCTACTTCACTACTACTGCAACTACTACTTGCTATTAGGGTGCACATTTGGTATTAAAAAAAATCCTTAAACCAAAATAAATACTTTTCGCATCTAGTATTTAAAGTAGATAAAGCTACCTACTTACCTACTTTTTTTTCGCGGGTGCAACCGCGGGGCGCAGCTAGTAAATATTTACCAGTCTATGAAAAAACAAGGGCTTGATGCGAGAGACGGTCATCAACGAATGAACAATATGGCCAACATATATGGATATAATAACTGTTCATAAAGTCAGCACAATGCCACCTGTACATCGATTTATCAGCATCTCTTTCTGGAATTGCAAGGAATGGCCTCGTTAAAATGAGACGGCGGAATATCCACCTGCACAGATAAGTTGGTGGCACTGTATCACCCACAGGTACGTACCATACATAGTGTATATGCAAATATGCATACAGTTCAGGTTTGTAAGTAACACTATGCAACAGAACCAAGGCTATAACATCGGTCTGGCTTGCAGAAGGGATTTCGAGGAAACGTCGCATAGTTGGAATCTCATACACTATGAACTACGAGTGTTGTTTAGTTTGACTAACATAACAGAGAAGTTAAATTAGCACGGGCATTTCCAAATGCAAATCCTGTGCGCGCTGGAGTAAGAGTGCGCCACCTGCGCTGACAGTTTGTGTTATAGCTCGGAACCACCGAATTAATTTACAAAACTGTGACCTGTCTCCAACAAAACGGTTAATGGCGGTTTTCATCGCAAGCGTAGCTTAAACAGCTTTCGAGTAATTATTTATTAAGTTCCAAGTCGATTAAGTAGATGTATTATTGTATATACACATATTTGACCCTATATATTTGACAACGCAACGCGGGCTGCGTTTTAGTCGTTGTCGAGGTACGTTTTGAACGTAATTTATTGAATTATTTTATATAGGTACACTAAACAAACTGCAATCATTGACTTATTCCACATAGACATATTATTATTTTAAATTTTGTACGCCTGAAAGAAATTAAATTAAGTTCAATTGATAAAAAGGAAGTGTCTAGGGACCCAGACTTAGAACAAGTATTTGTGCTTTTTTTTCTGTGCACACAAATAATTGTCCCGCAGCGGAAATCGAACCCACTGCTTCCGGGTTATGATCTGACCTGCTCAACCACCACACCACAGACACTGTCTTATATAAAAAAAATTTAAATAATGCCAAGAATACTTTCCTAATATTGCTCGCCCTACCAGATCAGATTTGACCAAATAAAGAAATAAAGAGCAGCCCGTGTATGTAAACTTTACAAACAGGCACCTTTTTACTCGCTGTATGTTTCTAGTTAAAAACTTTGCTGTGAAAAGCAATTTCAGTTTCGCTGCGTCCCTTTGAGGGTGAATTTTGAGGGTCAGTGCTAGTGATGTTTCAGACGGGTGCCATGTGCCGTCACCGTGCCAGAAAGCTAACATTTGCGATCCAAACTAAAACTAGTTATGAGCCCGCATATTTTGAGCGAAAATATCTCAAAATATTGAAAATTTACATATTTTATGTCCTCACAGAAACATTTCGTTGGTTAAAAGTACGTAACGATAAAATAATCATAAAATTTGACATTTGTAAAGCTCCTCATGTTTTCACCACCAATTTACCCAAAATTCTCGGAAACACTTATATAGATCCTGATCCAGGAACTACAAGTTTCACAACACTCAGACACTAAACAAGTATTTGTGTTTTTTGTTTCATGCCCAAATACTTGTGCTGTCGCGGAAATCGAACCCATCGCTTCTGGGTTATAAGCCGACCTGCTCAACCACTACACTACAGTACACACACAGTCTGCAAACGACATAATGACGTTCGGCTATTTTTGGGTAACATTCACATCTGTGTAAGTTGATCATGATTCCAATTATAGCTCGTATTATTTTCTTTTCCCATTATCCCAAGACAGGTGAATCTGGATAAGAATCAGCATGTATAAAATAAGGCCAAAAACCCGCTAAAGCGAACGGTATACAATTGAAGGGTTGAGAATAAAAAGGATTTAACTGACAAATTTACAGTTTCGAGAAAATTGACTTTAAAAGTCAACGGCGTGCAATTTTAATGTAGAGTGCTTATAAGGTAATAGAAAAGGTTTATGTAAGTTTCAGTTGCTTGAAAATGTTTTAATTCTATTTAAAATTACTAAATATAGTACTAATTCATACAATTACTGTAAAAATATAATAATAGGTCTTTACCTATGAAATTGCCGTATTGCAGTACAGACTTTTTCAAACAAAAAAAAGTTTTGATTGGCTATGAATTCTAAATTCAAATTATTATTTTTTTTAAAATATGACATTCTATTTACAATATAAGTCATTTGTTTATTGATTAGCGTTGTATTTTCATTACATTTCAACATTTTTCCTCATAATGGATGTTATGTGCTTAGTGGGGTATTGCCCTATGAAAGATCTCCGCCGCAAACAACTTTGAAACTGGCCCAGCCACGCAGATGCGCATGACATCTCTTTGAAGATAAAGACGAGAGATAATTTTGCAATTTTCATGCTGAGAGCTCAGATATGTACCTGCCTCTCATGTTCCCTCAAATTAACTTTTGATGGTGGGCAACTTTCGCGTTTGTGGTGATGGATTCACTAAGGAAAGTAATGCGAGCGAGGCCTCATCTCACATTAAACAGTACATAACTTTTTTCGATTAAGAATTTGTGCTGATATTCCGAAACAGCTTTGTAGATTATATCGAATATTTGTTTTAAACTTTCACGGCAGTTCAGTACGCTTTTAACAGTACTTACAGAATCTTTACCGCGATTCATCATTTCATCATGTAACTGTGCCAAAATATCGGTGTACTATTAAAAATATCGAATATTTTCCACTTCATTTTAATAATCAACTTAACTATAACATATTCGCGACATAAAATGAGGTTCTTTAGCGACAGTAACATAATGTTTGATGTGGGGCTTATGATCAATACCTCTAACACAACGGTCGAATGTCATGTGTTATGAAGGACAGTTTCGGGCTATAATCTCTCTTCATAGCAACCCCACGCTGGGGGTGGTGCGGTCACGCGCACAAACACATTCACTCGTCATTCAATGAATAAGCTCGTGGCTGCGACATCACCCAAAATTTATTTTGGTGGCTATATTATAGACTCAATCTCACATTTGTTGCTTTAAATTTTTTTCTCGCTGAAATAACTTTATTTACGTTTTTTATATCTAACAAACCAGTAATATATTCCTCTAAGTCACAAACATAATTTTTGTAAGTATAAATAGAGATCAATCGAGAGCATGTATAGCTCAGTTGCGATAGCTCGTAGAACTTTCAATCCTACGCACCATGGTTTAAGTCTCGCTTGACCCAACACCAATAACTTTGAATAAGCAAAAAACACACAAAAACCAACAGTCTTGTATTATGCTATAAGAAGTACTCTCTCGTGGTAAAAAACTCGTGTCCCAGTAGCTACCTATTGGTAGTGGGCTGGAGCATTTGGACTGTCTATAGGTCATCGCGGCCAGTATATAGTCCAAATGTTTTCTTTTTTTGTAGTAGTAGTAGGTAGTGTTTAGCATTAGTTATTATATCATTGTAGTATTTAGAAAATAAAAACTCAGTAGTTGGAATGAAATGAGTTGATGTTGTGATCTCACTCTTACTACGACCGCCACCTACTAGTCGAACTTTGACGTTTAGCATAACAATTGATTAACAATTGAAAGCTGCACACCCACCCAAACGTCTGACATTCCTTGAATTAAATACCACTATGAACTACTAATACACACACAATTAAGACTATCTGCTAATGTCAGTTCATGGTGATTATTCAAATATAAACAAACCGCTTCTAAATCTACGTATATACTTATATTCAAACGGTATTCGCCGACAGCTGTTAAAATCTGCTCACATCAAAACCATTATGATAAACGTAGCTCTAAGAAAATGAACATGTCAAAACTTTGACAGCCCTAAAACATACATTTGTCACTACGATTATGTCAAACACAAAAATAATCCCGGCATCTATTTGGCGTGTGTTGCGGCACCCCTGCTGTCGCGACTTGCAAATTTTAGGGAGACTCTTTGAGAGCAACTACAAACGCAGCGGAAGATTATAGAGTGTACTGTGTAGGTGATCAGGAGTCGTCAACGTCGCGATGTTTTGAAAAAGCAGAGTGCGGAGGGAGTGAGTCCGTTGCTATGGTTAATAATATCCGCTCCATAGTACTCAACACCCCACAAACATGTTGGCGGGCAATTTCCCTTAGCCGTCGCGTTAGCAACAGGTCCCTGTTTTTATATAGCAAAGCTTTTTATACCATTTCTTATGCTTATAACTTTTTCACAAACGCAAAGCTCAATAGAAGTCAAAAGCATTACTTTTCAAAGGTGAAATTGTTTTGATACGAGAACGTCTTTAAAATGTCAAATACACGCATTTGTATTAATGTACATATTTACGGGTATGCAAGAAATTTTTTGATACAAATAAAATAAGTAAATTCAGTTTTTTCAGATGTAAAAGTTATTTATCCAAATAAAATAACCAAAATACCATTTTTTCACTCTATAGATAATTCAAAAATTTAATCTATATTTTTAATCTATATTTTAATTTATATTTTTCATCTATTGTTTATCAAAATTATGATTAAATCATTACAATGGTATAAAAAATTGCATTTTTTAAAGAAAATTAACGATTCAATCATAAACGTGTTCTTTTAAGGCAACTTTTTAATTTTGGTAAATATGAGTACCTATGAGTATGTAAAATTACAATTTAAAAAGTATGCAATAAGAAGATGTGGGTTTTGCCCATCTGCTCTAAAGTTTGACAGCTCCTAAGTTCACACATCATTTTATGACGCACGTACTGCAACGAATTTGGGTATGTCCCAAATAAGCGCGAAATTAAGAGCTATCATACCTTAGTGTAGATGAGCTTCAGCATAATTAGTAAACTATTATAACTTCTTCAATGAGATACCTAAAAATACAGATGAGCTTTTTCATTTCGCTTTCAGTATATAGGTTTTAGTTTATATTTGTGCCCTGCGTTGTAAAAAATTTCTAATTTTTCCTCAATTTCCTTAATTTTTTCTTTCATAAGAGCCTTCTCCTGATAATAATAAACACAACAAAAAATAATAAGCGAAAATGTTCCATCCGTTCATACGAGATGCGATGACGAAGGGAAATAGAGATTCTTTTTCATATATATAGTTATAGTACCAACTAGTACTTATAATGTCATGGAAGTGCCGAAAGTAATTAAAGCAACGTCAGCTCCAGCAAAGCAAACAAGCATTAAAGTCTCTTATAGAGGGCGCTGGCTATTCTGAGTAACGTTTTAATCAAACAGTGACCACGCCCAGGACTGTCATGTCGTGTATTTATGAGTTGTAAAGGGGATCTTTCCGGTGAAGGTACGGTGGCAATTTATCTAGCTTTTTCCTGGATAAGTATATAATGTTGACAAATTAATAGTTGGCAATTCAAAAGAAACCAGGCCACCCTATCCAAAACCAACCTTTATTATATTAAAAACTATAAATATAAGGTAGCATAATACTTTCAACACAATAATAACGTTACCTAGTAAAAAGCAACTTTTCCCAATATACTGGGTGAGTCTGGGTGTTGTGGGACCATGGTCCTCGTAGTTCCTGGGTCCCTAGACACAAGGAATCCTAGTAAGGGTCCAGGATCTATGTATGTGATCGTTGGGCGTTATTATTATTATTATACTAAATTAGATTTTCATTTCAAATGAGACTACAGCTACCCAAAAATAACCGAATGTCATTTTGTCATTTACGGTCTCTGTGATGTGGTGGTTGAACAGGTTGGCTCATTACCCGGAGGTGGCAGGTTCGATTCCCGCGACAGGGCAAGTATTTATGTACAGAAAAAAGCGCAAATACTTGTTTTGTGTCGTGTCGTGGGACCATGGTCCTCGTAGTTCCTGAGTCCCTAGAAACAGGAAATCCTAGTTAGGTGAGGATCTATGTTTGTGATCTTAGGGCGTTTTTTTGGGCGTTTATATCCTTTTTTGCGTCTGATGTTTATTTTTTGACGTTTGTTTTAAATATATTTTAAGTTACGCCTTAAGTAAAACCAAAACGATTTGATCTAAGTAAAATTTTCTTACCTACTACAAAACGGTCGAGGAGGGAACATGGAACATACGTCAAGCTCGTGAACGGGCGCTGCTTGCGGGAGCTGGTCTGCTCGTGGTGTACACGCAAATACGCAAATAGAAATAAAGTAACTGATGTTCCCAATATTTATATAGTGACTTGAACTCATATTGTAATAGTCAGTTGACTAAGTCAAAATTATATTTTGATAATTTTTGTGCGCGAATAGACCCGTTTTATCTTTACAATATTTATAGTGTCCATAAATTTAAGAAAATAGAAAAAAAAAGTGGAAATAAGTCCCTCCTGTATATAATAAATAATAATAATAACACAACTAACAATATGTAAGTAGTATATTAAAAAAGAGCATGGAGTCTGTGGTAATGCATCAAAAAAAAATCCTGCCGCAGAATGAAATTTTCGTATATTTTAGTTCCGCAGATAATAACTGTGAATTGTTATACCTACTATAATAGCCGCGCCTAATACAAGTATGCAGAATTGTTACCAACTCTTTACGATGAACTAATCACAATTAAAATTGGGTTTCCTTATGATTGCAATCAATTGTATACCACAGTAACCATTCCAATTGGCTATTGCTAAACACAGTTGCTATTTAATTTGCTACCTCACATTTATTATATTTATATTTATTATATTTGATGTCTACTAATTAGTGCTGCTTTTTAAAAAGTAAATCTGTTTTCTCCACTTGCTGCTAGCTCAAATAAAGGAGTTGTGCAGTGAAGTATAGAACGTTAACTAAAAACAAAGCCACGTTGAAAAAGGGTCGGCGAATGTAGGTTACACATTATTATCACCAGGTAAAATGTCTGTACATTTTCATAAATTATTTTTGAATAGAAAATAAATTCTGAATTTTCTATAAATATTGTTTCATTTTATATGTAAGTAGGCACGGGGCCTAAATGAAATCACAGTTGGAAAATGACAACCATTATGTAGCTATATGGGACTACATATTTACCTTGTTGGCATAAACGCTGCTTAAAAACCCCTAAGAATTTGATAATTTTAAAAAACAGTTGTGATATTACTTTTGTTTTTACTTTACTTTTTATAATAGCGCCATTGGCCGAGGGCAAATATGACGATATTTGTCCTCTAACATCTATTATTCATTTATCCATTTGCTTATTTTGTATTTCATTCATACTCACTTTATTGGATGACATTGAGAACAGCAGTCGCAATTTACTTGGATCAATTTATTTAAAAATATACCGTAATTTGTTCAGGCATTTTGTCATAAAAGCCTAATCAAACAGTCATACAATCAGAGAGGGTTGTTAGTTTTCATTTTGTAATTAGTAGGTATGGATAGATAGATGAGAATCAGACATTAATACTCGTATGACAGAGCATTGATCAGTATCGAGCTGTGCTCAAGTCGAGATTCCATTCATAAAACTTGTAAGTGAAATTTTAATTTGAGCACCGATTCACGACTGATCAACTGATTCTTTAATCAAACTAAATAAAACGGCCCTTAGACAAATGCGCGCTTTTACAACATGAACATTCGTAAACAGACTGGCCCGACAGCTCATTCCTTCTGAATTGCAGGTTTTGGGATCGATTCCCACCCAGGACAAACACTTGTGTGATGAATATCGATACTTGTTCTGTGTTTGGGCACAGATTTAGATATTCATCATGTTATATTGTATTCTATGTTTGTATTTACAAACAAAAAGTCTATATAAGTATTCTATCAGTTATCTGGTTTCCATAGTACAAGCTTTGTTTAGTTTGGGTCTAGATGGCACTGTGTGAAATGTCCACACACATATATTTATTTATCCGTAACAATAATCACAGAAATGTCCAACGAAATCTGTGTGATTTTGGGTCCTCATTCTCTAAATCACGTGCTGGTGACCCTAATCGCAGTTCACTTTGTGCGGGCGTATATGGTAATGGCGTTGATATCGTGTGACGTTGCCTGACATGTGCCAACAGCGACAATGAAGTCTGAACGCGGCAGTAAGGTGAAACTGTGTCAATGCGATGACGCAAGTAATTTTTGAAGTAAAAATTCTTTACGCACGCTTGACTTGGGGAGTAAGCTGGCGAGACGATCTAAAGTCAAAAGTTGTTGGTTAAACAAAGCAAAAACAAAGTTATACCAGCCGATAGATGGAATAAAGAAGTTTTACTTCAGTCAAGTGGTCTATCGTAAACTCTTTTTTTTTTAAATTTTAGATTGTGCCTTAAAACTGCCATAAATTCGCATTACTTGATGATCAATTATGCGCGTATTAAAATGAAAATAGTTTTTCAAAAACACGCAATTGGTTTACTCAACAAAATCAGAACAAATCACAAAAGACTGCTTAAAGGTTATTTTAAATTTTTAGTTTTTATTTATTTTAAATTCTTAGGTATAGTTTTGTTTTTAGGTCTAGTTTAGTTTTGTATTAACGATTATAAAATGGTAAATATATTTTTCAAAAGACTGCTTAAGTTATAACTGAAAGCTTATAAAACCTTTTAATGAAATGTTCAATCCATTTTTAAATTGAATAGTTTAGTTATTAAATTGACTTTTTTACATCTTGATAAAATTCATTATTTTAGTATATCAAGTTATAAACAGCTAATATTGTACTAAGCAAAGGCTATTTACAGTTATTACATTCTGAGCATGACGGGTAAGAATGTAGCAGGCCCTAAAAGGGACGGCATGTAGGGCAAAGTGGCCTTACGTTTTAATATATCACATTTTCTACTTATACTTGCTTGTATCTATCACTACTGTGTGTATATTAGAAAATGATTTAAGAATACAATATGTTGCTATACTATATATATTATATTTGTTAAATATATAGTAAATGTTATCACGAAATGTTACTTTGGTAAATAACTAATGAACTACAAGAGTTACAGAGGCTACAGCTGGAGGATGCAGAATAAAAACTGAACATGGATTTTATAGTAAAATAATCTATAATAACAAATTAAAATATTGAAGTAATAATTCTAATGTGCCTAAAATCTAGGTGGATTCTAGTACCAAGGTCGGGGCCGGAGTGCTTTATATATTTCTAATAATTGAGTAAAATGACATAAGACACACATGCAACGTCGGCGCATTGCTCAGCCGACGGCGGCCGCGACATGCGGTGGTGACGTCACACGACAGAGCGCGTAACACAAGAGTACACTATAGAGGTGTATTAGAAAATCTGCCGCTGCTAAATAGACTGTCCAAACTGCCAAGATGCAGCGTGTACCCAGCCATCACACTATCAGAATCCCATTTAATTGCACAGTTGTTAGTTATATAATATGTAAAATGTTTATATGAATTATTAATATATCATGTACTTTATCGAGGTAAGGTTTTCTTTGAGAGGGTTTGAAATAAAATTATATCAAGGATTTGCTAAGTCAGATAAAGAGCCGTTAATACAATGGCGGTCGGAATTTGCCGAGGAATTTATGCGTAAAGAGAGGTAATAGCGCGGCTCATTGGTTTTTCACTCAGTTTCTCAAATGTAGACGGATGAGGTCGTCGCCGGGCGCGCCGGAGACAATTGTCAGCATCGCTCAGTGTCCCCACTAATTGCTTATTCTCATCAGCTCCATTTAAATCGAGATCGACAAGAAAAGGAATGTCGACTTACGCTTAAAATTAAACCAACTATAATTACATCTCCCAGATTACAGACTACAGATTATCCAAAGTTTTTATTTCCACCAAAAATATAAAATTGAAACGATAAATATTAACCGTATAAAAAGCATCTAATTTTGACGAAATCGAAATGAACTCAGTCAAATTCTCAAAACCTTATTTATTTCTAAAGAAAGGCAGGCAATTTGGGCAGAAAACTCGTAGTAAAATAAATTCGTTGTACCAATTAAGGATCCCTTATACCTAAATACCCTTTCAAGTGGTTCCGAGGAAGGAAGAGGGCGCGAGCGGAAGAAATTCTCGATAACAGGGAGTAAAGAGTGGAAAATTATAAAACGTTAGAGCCCAGACAACGGTTTGAGTGGATAATATTATGATTATGATCGGTGGAGTCTGAAATAATGCTGACGTAATAACTTGACGATATTAGGTGTTCTGTTCTGAGGACTTTCCGTTTGATGGTTATTGTTATATGCACAGTATGGTAATGTGACTATGGTAATTTGGGATGCAAGCTCTTTCTTTTTGAGTTTTAAACGTTTAGCTGACTTTAGAAAAACTTTGTAGAATGCTGCGCAAATTGACGTAATAGGTTACTTTGAAAATGCAGCGGGAAAAGGGGACAGTTTGGTTATCGCTTCTGAATTTATGGCATTTTAATCAAAACTTACAAGTAATGACACATTGATATCTAAATAACATTATTACGTGAGATATATGAAGTGTATGAATTTTTTATACCCAAGAAAGCTTAAATTATTTTTCAAATGTAAATAAATCAACACCCGAATTAATTACAATAGTATCATTGCCAACACTAACATGCGCGGCCGATTTTTATTCATTCCATAGCAAAATCAACATTAGTAGAAAGCGTAGACGGGGAGGACGACCCGTATTAAAATATTTTAAGCAGGACATGAATATGCAAGAACACGGCTCTCGGCGGCGGTGGTTAACGATTTGCGCGTTTTTGGACCACTTGCTAATTGCAAATGTGAACGAACACTTATGGCGAATGTAATTGCTTTCACTGATATCGTATACCTTTTGTTTGTAATTTGATGTTATTTTGTAATACAAATTGAAATAGAATTGAATCTCGCTTGAAAAAATCAGGTGCGAATTCAATGCTTCAATTTTCCATTACATTTTATTATTTAGTATCGTGGCTGCAGTTTGTCGATTTTATTTCATTATATGATTAAACTATAGTTTTGATAGTTGATATAAAAATTTGAGTATTTGGTTGAATGAATTTAAATCGGTTCGCGTGTATTAAGGGCAAGTCATTTGCCATAAGCATCACAACTGCCCATAACAGTTAAAACAAATGCTAATCAGAACACTATTTAATAGATTCTTGCGTGGCACTGCACTACGGCATTCTAATTTCACTTTTGAATCCGAACTCTAGCTCTCTAATTTTCAGTCAGTGCATGCTCTAAGCTTATTTAAACGCCAATGCAATATAAAGAGCTCTACACTATCGAGTTTCTTAACAAGATCAAGTACAAAGTGCGATCCAGTGTACAATATTAGCCGCTTGTTGCCCCTGGATCTATCTCGGCCTTTTCAGTTGTGATTAAGGTTGGATTGAAGCGGGCTACAGACGTATCTATTCAATTAATGTTCAAGTCTGAAGCTCGCTACATTGAATATACAGTAAGGATTCATTTATCTTTATAAAGAATAAATTTTTGGTATTCCCATATTTTAAAGTCATTTAAAAACTAAAAATAATGCTCTAGACATTTGGGCCCATAGATCAAGCCAGTGTAATTCCAAAAGCTTTGCAATTCAGCATTTTACGTGTTACACGATAATAAAGTAACTACATGATAGGCAAGTTAAATGAAGATCTGTGAACAGTTTAACATACAAAGAAAAATATCATCTTAACCATTGATTGTATTAAAATCAGAACAAGTCATGTTTTTTCATTAAATTGTATAAGTAGTAACTTTTAATAGTTGTTTTATAGTTGATCATCTACTGCTATAAATTATAAAAGTCTAGATTGCACGTCCTTCAATTTATATTGCTTCAAGTTTGTAAATTGGCCTTATTTGTACGAGGCTTGCGCTTGGAGAGCGGCGGGCGGTCGAAACTGTATGGCGAGTTGAAATATGGCTCCTTCCAACGCATAGGCTGAAGCTTCGACGTATTGACCTGTCTGGGAGTTATTTATACCAGCCAGGTGCGGTAACTCCTGCAATTTTACTTATAGAAGTCGTTTACTATGGCTAAACCCACAATAAAGCCACCTTTGGCTTAATTATTACGAGATTGGTGTGCAATAGGTTTTACCTTTCTTGCAGAAGCAGGTTTGATATTTTTGTAACATGAGATTACAAGTTTGATAATCTTATAAGTTTTGCGAACTCGCGTCACTGCCTCGCCTAAAACAAGTAATTTATCGAAGCATACAGTTGTTGTCGTCAACAGATATTAACCGAAACAAACTTAGGTATATACAGAATCAAATGAAACTAAAGCGGACACACCTGCTCAATGATATACTATTATCAAATATCAATTTAATATACAAATATAATATACTTACCAAGTATATTCATTCTATTGTTTTTCACTAAAAATGAAACGAATACAAGCTGTTCAAAAACATTATTAAATTGTACTAATAGATCTCAAATTTGATGATGGAAAGCAATCTTCGCAAATGGCAACCGCTTAGCAGGCCATTTTGCCATTTCGATGCATTTCCGCCTGGAAATCACTATCATTTGTTAAAAGAGGGACGAATACCGCGTAGCCAGCCATGGAACCGTTCATTTAATCATGTGTCGAACTCATGTACCTGTGCTTACAAGCCGGTAGATAATTCAAGTTTGAGGCTCATTTTACTTGGCTAGTTCAGGATAATAATTATCATCCATTAGCATAAAATTTACCATAACTGCGGTGTGTGAACATATTGGCTCAATAACACAACATCATTCTTGGGATTGTGTAGAGTTCCAGGAAACATGCTTTATTTTTCTTCTCATGTAGGCAAGTTCTTGATTGCAACCAAGAGAAACATAATTTACATGGATTTGATAGTTTCAACGCATAGTTTACAAACATCGTTAGATATTTATGATTTTTATAGCAGTATCGAATCCATAGCTTAATAAACAGATTAATAGGTAAAGAACTTTTTAAAGGCGTTATAGGAACGGATCTATGCGGTTTTGAATCTCGTTTGTGATTCAAAGTTTTCCTTTACAAATTAATCTTTTGATTACGCTCAGCATGTACTGCTGAAAATCGTAATTGTACAAATTGTATTTGCTTGTTTAAAAATATGAACTCTATGCGCACACAAAACATTTCATACACAAATTGTATATTGAGACTTGGCTTTCAAATTTACCTAAAATAACAAGCAAAAGTATAGTAATATTTGAAGCACAAACTAAAAAAGACAAAACAAAAGCTATCCTCACGGTTTTAAATAAACACCCCAGGGTATAAAATTGTACCGAACAGCAAATCTCGCCAAACTGTCTATAAATCTGACCATAAAAGTAAATCCCTGCAATCAAATCGCGAATGGCAAAAAAAGTAAGGTTATTTGTTGCTATCTCAGGGAACACATACATAGCTGAGAAACTATTCCTATTCCGTTGGATAGAAGGTCCTCAAGCCATGAATATAAATATACGGTGAGGCTTGTACCACTAACTAGATCGCCGGGCCGGCGATAACCGATCTCTGATTTAGAATGAAAGTTTTTATGTTGATGGAGTAAGAGCTTTTTGATTAATACGATCCTGGATTAGAAAGCGAAAAAATGCAGTCCATATGCAATCGTGAAACAAAGTTATTTTCTTGTCTTTTTAAACACACTAAAATATCAATATAATATTGCCCTATACATAAAATGTATATGTCCTTAAAAAGGATGCTACAGTGAATAAAAACAAATGGGAGACAATTTGAAACAATATTCGACCAACCTTATAAGCCTGCAGGAAAACAGCAAGAGTATAAAATGCAAGAACCGGAAATGAATACACCCCTGCGCAATATACGTGACGTTTTACTAGTAGGTACATTTTGCCAAACATTTTTTTTTTGTATTTTGATCTCTAACTGTATAAGTTAAGGATCAAAGTTGCGTGACGTGTTCTGAATATACTTAGTTTGGATACAGGCATACACGGACTCTCAGCATCGAAATAATAACGCTAAAAGTCATATTATGTATTATAATAGAATAGCCGACATACGATATTTAAGCAAGAAGTGCTCTAACATCTCTTTATTAAGCAGACTTAGGCTATGTAGACACCTGAATTATTTTGGGTAGGTACTTGTTTCTTGTATCTTTAGAAATGGTATCTGCTTAGAGAATATATGCTCTTGTCATTTAGATTTTCAGTTGCAGCCTCTAATGGAATATCAAAACCAGTTAGCTAACAGCGAGTATTAAAAAAAAGATTAAAAGTTCTTCGTCTAAAAGCAATAGCACTAAAGCATTTCATTTTCTCGTACGGCGAGGCAGGAAGCGAGGGAGCGTCAGATTTTAGGAGAATTTTGACTAGCAGCATATACGGAAAACTTTTAGCAAGCTAATATAGGGCTTACTAATTTATTTAATACGATCTACTTTGCAGCTAGTATCATGCCACGATCATGCCGCATTTTGCTGAGAGTTCAGTGGTCAGCTACGGATTCGGTAATAGTAAATTTTAAAGGGAAAGCTGAGAGTACAAATTTAAATGACAAATATTCCTGCTTCTGAATTCTCACTATTTCAGTTCCGATTACTCAGCCGTCACCGTTGATATCAACCAACCAATGCTCAGATGCCAAAGGAGGTGTTTGTCAGATTTATTACCTACCATTTCGATTTGTTTACTCAGTTGTTCAGATCCAATTACTTGGCACTGTTTCTGTACTTAATTAAAGGGACGCTTGATTACTCGCCCGCTGTGGGGCTTTGTATAATTGCTATTGTTTAGCAAATGAAGACAAATGAAACTTTAATTTAATGACATTGTCTCACTCAGACGCACGGGAGAAGAAGTCTTGTGTTCACGCCCAACAATCTCGTTTAACTTTAAATTAGGTAACGTCAAAATGGTCTACGCCTGGAGCAAGCTACAATCCTTTATATATTTCAGCATAAATGTACGCTTCAGTAAATAGATACGCTATATTTCATTTTATTGGATCTTGGGCTATATTTTCAAATAAAATCAAGGCATCGTAATTCCAAAAGCTTGCTCGAGACATTTTTTTACATCGTAGAGAAGCTGTAAAATATTTTGTATAAAGTGAGAAAAGGGTTTCTATATTAAATTTGCATGAATAGAAAAATTTGAATGAGTATTTGATACGATTTGAAGAAATATTCACCAAATTTAATATCACGATACTATTATTATTCTTACAAAATAATTTTATTCTTACTGACCGATATTATCTGAAAACATGGATTAATTTATCTTAAAAATGCATGTATGTATGGTAGTCGTAATTGTCTGAAATAAACAAAGGCATCATAATTCGATAAACACGAGTAACTTAAAACAAAAAATGATGATATCATAATTTCTTAAGTAGGTACCATACAACATACATACAACTAGTGAAAACCACATTTTAGAAGTATGTAGCTAGAGAAAACCAACTCTACAAGTGACATACCTTATAAATAATAAAAGGCCAAGTTCCGAATTCAATCATTCTAAACGTTATAACCTGACCACAGAGTTTTGGCGGGAAAGCGAAAAAGATTGCGTCACCGCTTAGTATTATTTTCCAAAACTTGTGTTATTTTCAGTGTTAGTGCATAAAATTGGTGGCATTCTATTCGTTAAGTGCTGTATTACAGGCGTCATTTTGGGAAAATGGTATAATGACGACTATGACTATGACTTGACACATATTTGTGTGAAATATCATTAACTTGATAAATTATCAATTACTTGACACTGGCTAAATACACAAAAGTGTGGAGACTAAACATAAAAAAAAAAAAAAACCTGACCACAGTATTTTTTTTTATTATTATCAAATTGTTAACTTTCGTTAAAAATAAGGCCTCTATTAAAGTCTCAGTGATCTTTTCCAATTTGTAACTGGATACCGGAACTCTAGAAGAACGTCCGAAGTCTAGTTTTTTCAGTAACTAAAACCTGTTTTAATTTTCACTAAGACATTAGGCTTAGGAAACCACTTTAACTACCTGACATACTTTGTTTGGGCCTCAAGGAAGGCTTGCAACGATAACTCGATTCTCTTACCAGTGAGAGAGTGGCATACTTTTAATTGGCGGTAACTGCGTTTCCTGCAAGCGTTATTGGATTACCTTCCCGTGCCGCTTGGGGCTGTCGAGCTACTAAATAATGCTTTTACCCGCTGCAGTGTTTTTTCGTCGCTCCCAGTAACAGTGCTAGTTGTTATAAAATAACTATTTTTACAATACAATTATGCAGATAATTCAATAATTATTAGGAAAAAAAGAAGCTTTCTTAAGTGAGCATCGCTATATTTTCAACAATCTATCCGCACTGATGAATTTTGCCGAAGCTGTGATTCATAAAACTATTTTCTTTCGCACTACATTTTTGCGCTCTGTCTGATTTTCTTCTATGCTGATCGCACATGCAGAGATTGCTTCTGGCAGCTTTCTTTACTACAACTAAAAAATACCGAAACTATAAATAATTCTATACCTAAAAAATGGCGCAAGCGCAAATATAAAACCGCTATCAAGATTACTATATTTGCGCCTTGTTAGCTGCTCAGCAGAATTCACCGCTGTGCCAGCCTTAACTTGTGTTCCAGGAAGATGTGACGGCGCAAGGGTGTCGACACATGTAGCGTCCCACACCAAAGGCCGCCCCAACTTCCAAGGAATTAAACTTCGGCCAAAGATTGAGCATTACCATTCAACGTGGCAATGCTGCCAGCATATTGGGCACGTTGCCTTCTGGTAGTGGTTTGTTTGATTAAGTTCCCTTTTTATTGTTTTATGTAAAAGCGGTTTCGAATTAGTTCTCTTAAAAAATGTATACCTACACAAAAACTTTTCAATAGTTCTATAGTCATAGGAAACAAAAATATTAAGTTTGTTAACATTTTATTAAAATTAAAATTTTAAATGTTATAAGAAATAAATGGCTTCTTCATTTCATTATTGAATTATGCATTCTTTTAAAATGTACTTTCCCAAAGATTTGAAATATTCAACCAGCTATAAATAACAACGCATTTAAAATAAAAAAAAATTATGCGTAGTATTAATAAATTTATTCAAAAATTACTTACCCTTTCTAAACAATAGGTTGTATTCATACTTCACAGTAAAAGTGTCTCAGCACTTTTTGCCCTCTACAATATAGCATTTATGAAAACAACAATCTAATTTTAGCGGAGGCAGCCATTTTTATCTCACGAACCCTTTTTTAAGAACTTCGTTTAAAACAATGTCGTATTATAAAAGTGCTTGTTTCAGCTAAACTTGAACTGCTTTCAGCTACAACTTAGTCCATTTTTGAGTCATTGAGATAAATATTTATCTCAATGACTCAAAAATGGATGGTTAATTTGTATGCTAGTTGACACAAGCACTAAAAATTATGTAGAGAAAAGAAGTTTAGTGCAAGCGGCAGCGGGAGCCGTGGTATAAGCGGTAGCGAGTAGCGTTTATCGGACATTGGTCATTGTGTTAGTGGATGCGCTCAGGCGAGTTCAGTATAATTACATCAGGGAATTCTCCACGGGCGGCTACCGACGCTTCTGTTTTTACCCATTCTGAAACTGCGACTGGATAATTTTGATGAAAATTTAACGTTCATGTTATTTAGGTCGTTAGTGTATTTTCAAACTTTCAGCCACTGGTCTATATATATATATTACCCATAGTTCAATAAACGTACACATGCTATTTAATCAATCTCAAGCATTCTATTGTGAAAATGAGTATAAAATAAACAGGGTAACTAATAGAGGCGTATAATGAAAAGTAAAATTACTGGGTCGCTGACAGCGAGCGTTTTCCGGTTTTCCGACGTAGACACATAATTTAGGGTAAGATTAAATGCCTCTTGGACCCCACCGGAAGTCCAGTGCTCCATTAGAAAACCGTGGGCCTGCAAGTTGGCTTCTTCCTCTATAAAAGCCGCATAAAAGAAAATCTTTTGATACATTAAAGTGAAAAATAGCTGATTAACGTCGGGACTCTAGAATATAAACAGAATGAAATTGTGAATTTTCATTGTCTTTTAATGAATACAGAAATAATTGATTTCAGGTTATTTGTGAACACTCAACATCTTTCTAATAATAAACTGTGATAAAACATAAAGCTAAATTTCTCGAAGAAGCAAAATGTCAAGTGGGTCGAAATTCTAGAGGGTCTAAAATAAGGAAACGCCTACGTTTACGCGGAAATGTGTTTATTCTCTAATCAGACTAATTTATGTTTTGTTTAAAAAGGGGGCGTTGATTGCAAAATTCAGGGGGCGCTTTTGTTTAAGTTAAACACGAAGCTGTGAGTACTCCCTATTATGTAACATAACAAAAATATATTTAGGTTTTGTGTTTATTAACAAAATATGTAATTATACAATTTTTTTATCACCTCTATCGGTATTTAAGAATATAAAGTTACACATAAAAAGCTACCGTGATTAATGTCTACAAATAGTCTTAAAGTCTAGAGTCAAGAGCTCGGGTAAAACTCTACCTATAAGTATGTATATAACACACTAATTACATTTAACAAACAATATTACTAATTACATTTAATAACAATAATTTTTGTAGTCCGTCTGTCCGTTATTGATAAATTGCTTATAGAGCTGTGGGCAAGACCATTAGTAAAACAAATCTCCCAAGATACAACAAGGTCACCAAGGTAAGGTCTAAAGGCTAGTATACCATACCATACATACTAAAGCCAGCTTCGCATTGGCACGTGAATCGCGCCGTGAACCTACAGCCTTGAATTTCGCGTTTCATGCCGTGAAAATCATTGCCTCCATACTCACAGTTTCTCGGCTCTTTCGCAGTTTCGTTCGCGTGCTTAATGAATATGGACCGTACGTCACATTCGCAACTATAGTGATTTACGAGTGTGGATGCCGTTCGTCTTGGTGCGTCTCGAATCCGTTGATATGGGCCAAAAAACAGACTCCTATTGGAGAACTCCCCAACACATGAACGCAAAGCTGCGGACCACAATAGTGAAACTGTGAACGCCTCTACACTTGCGGTTTCGACCTCTAGGGCGCGAGTTTGGAGCGGACTAAGAAAATATTGTGAAACGTTGAATATTTTATTCAAGCATTAATGCATCTTTCACTCTCAAAAACTACAATAACCCCGAAAAAGATCAAAATATCCATTTTAGTAACAATTACCTTACATCCCTTCGTCTGGAATTTACTCGCCTATTCATTGCCATGGTAGCACTGTTCGCGTTGATGGGGGCGCCTCTATTGTTCCATCTCGGACGTACTATAAACTAATGAGTTGCAGTTAATAAGCTACGTAGAAAGTGTCTATTCTTTATAAAATTATCATTACGTACATTCATGTCATTTGTCATGTGTCATATGTCGTTATTTCGGTTACCTATTTATTTGTAAATTATGCACTGAAACGCTCTGAATAGTGTCATGTAATGGTATGACTGTTTACCATCAGGTTGTTCCTACCTTAACCCTGGAGCCAATGACGAATATTAAGAGAGAGAAAAGAAGGATGCCTCACAATACCTACAGAAAAGATACACAAAGTGACTTCGGTGAGACACTAATTTCAAATTATACAGACATTGTAAACGTAGGTGCGCTTAAACTTAAAAAGTGTAGTGTATAGTACATAATTATAGCCTAATGAGTTTATATGATGAGCAAAGAGTTTGAAATGTGGAGCATAATGTTATAACAAACTCTACAGTGTTAGATCAGCTTAATAAATCGTGTAACTTTCTATAGTTTGTTTCATTGTGTAGTGTATATATAAAACCTATGCCTATAAAACTTACGTTCCGCCATGCGGATGCCGTTACAAAATATTTTCGGTACAATTTAAGTACTGTGTTATTAGTATATTTGGTACGGGTGGACACACGTAATCAATAGAGGCAAGGATTAGAGAACCGAGGCTTAATTATATTGCCACGTGTAGTGTAATCATAAAAGCGAGCCCTCACTGATTAACTTCATTCAAATATACTTTTTATGTATGAACTCAGTTTTTCATTTGTTTAATTTTATTTAATAAACATAAAACAATAAAAAGGGAACTTAATCAAACAAACCACTACCAGTAGGCAACGTGCCCATTATGCTGGCAACATTGCCACGTTGAATGGCAATGCTCAATCTTTGGCCGAAGTAGAGGCCAGCATTTTGATCACGCGTGGCTTCAACCAGACGTTTCGAAAGGTCTTTAAAAATTTGGTGAGTACTCGGTCCCCAAGGCCCCAGTGTCTCAACTGCAAAAGGCGCAAATATAAAACCGCTATCAAGATTACTATATTTGCGCCTTTTTAGCTGCTCAGCAGAATTCGCCGCCGCGCCAGCCTTAACTTGTGTTCCAGGAAGATGTGACGGCGCAAGGGTGTCAACACATGTAGCGTCCCACACCAAAGGCCGCCCCAACTTCCAAGGAATTAAAGTCATACCGTCGGGTCTTTTACCATCGTCCCTAACGAGGCCATTAGGCTCCAAAATAGCGGCGCAGTTGGCGCTGGTAAAAGCTCTACGAATGATATCGTTCAGACTAGCGTGGCGAGCAATCCTCCCGGCACTGCGGACGCAGGAAAGGCCATGGTGACCGAACTGGTCGACAGCACTGCCACACTGGCAGCGGTGTGGGGCACAGCACGATGCGCCCAAGCGGAGAGATGCTGCAGTTCTAAAAGATGACGAATCCATCAGATTAATTAATTAACGCATTATCATCTTCTTTTTATTGTATTAAAATAAAGATAGTTTTAATTGTCAACCGCGTTTATTAAAAGTTGTTTCAATACTATAGTAGTTCTATTAATTTTCATCGTAACTGTACTGTGAAGTAAAAAAGTTTTTGCTGTGAAAAAAGATACTGATAGAGCATTGCTATTGTTAATATGTTAAACGTTAAGCACAGAAGTATACTACAAATAAAAATAAAATATTTTTACCTTAATAGGCCTTAATAAAGTTCAAAGTAAAACCTAAATAACTTATTGTAAATTGATGATTGTATGCACTTGTACATGTCAAAATCATAATATTAAAACTAATTAAAACATATTTTTATTTATGTTTATTTTATCTTTAACCTCAGAATTAACTATGAACTACTTAACAATTTTATGGACATCTTAAGTCATAAGTGGTATAAGATAGTAGAATCTTCTTTGCCCTCTTTTAAATGACTACGGAAACGAAACTATCAATGGTACGCGTTATCATTGAAGGTAAGGATTAGAGGCGGGGATGAGTTCCACCACCCTCCAGTTGCGGATAACTAGCCTCATGTACTACTCATAAATGTGTGGTGAATTAGGCTTATATGGATGGCCGATATGATTTAATGAGAGTGAACCCCAGGAAGCAGGATTTAATCGTGTACGAGCACTTTAATTGGAGTTTAGCTTGACAAAGGACTTACAACTTTTTTTTAAAACTTTAATGGAAATGTGATAAAAGACTTCAAGTAGTATCTTTGATGACATATGTTTATTCATTATTCGTTCTAAGTTTTTCAGAAAAAATTGTAATTATGAGATGGCAATATATTGAGTTCATCTAAGCCAATTCAAACAAAACTTTTGGTTATTGATAAGTAAACTAATTATTAGGAATTAGTGTTTTTGGTATTCAGCAACTTTATTTATACAAATATTATTCGTCTCAAATTTTTCCATGTATATTTTTTTGTAATATTAAATTATCTGTATCTAAGCGTCAGTTTATCTCAGATTCAAACACAAATAATATCAGCTAGGAAAAAATTACCTCAAATTCAGAGTTAATCAAAACCTTCCAAGGAATTGTATCTATTACCCTAAGGCTGTATTAAAATAAAGGTATATTACGAAGGACTTATATTAACATGGCAACAAAAATCCAATTACGAGTTACGTCACATGGGTAATGCCTTAGCTTGCTCCTGGGGCAGTTCGCTCCGGATTTAATCATCCCACTCTAGATTATGTGAAGGCAGTTATATAAAACAAGAAAAAATGTAATGGAAAATGTGGTGTTGTTTATTTACAGGCAATCAGGTTTTGTGTACTTAAAGATAATATATACAGTTATGTAAATACTTGACTTGGATTTTACGTTGCCATGGCGTAGCTCGGCTAATATGAATTCAGTTGGGTATGTTAGTATATAGCAAGGAGTCTAACGCTTAGTTTATTGTTAAATACACCTGTCATCAAGTTGTAATTCAAGCTGAAACGAAAACGATGTTTTATTTATTTAGTTATACATTCATCCTATTTTCATTGCTTTGTTTGTTTACGTACATTTATAAATGTATATCGGCAGGAACGTGTTGTGGGTAGGTTGCAACCTATATAACTATAGGCCTTCAGCATGTCCGCACCGCGCCGTGTCTGGAACAAGAATGATCCGTAGCACACCAATCGCTCCCTTTATATAGTCAGACAGATAGGGGCGCCATGACAGTTGCCGGTGCTGCCACTGTAATAAATTTAATGCCACCACAGGGTAAATTACGGTGCTCGATCGCTGTGCATAGTTTATAACTGGACGTAGCCGCCGTCACGGCCATACTGACGTGCGTACGTCCTCGTACGCTTAGCTTCACTTTGTACCTGGTGAGGGACATAAGTATCAGTGTTATTGCTCGTTCATCCTGACAATTAAATTGAGTTAAACTTGGAGTCTAAGTCAAACTCAAAACATTAGTTTTCAATTTGATTAGTCAAAAGTATTTTAACCTTCCAATCATCGTCAGGGTTAACCCATCGACAACCCAGTTCAGGACCATCAATATACCTTCATTTATAAAAGAATGGACCGAATAATGCTAACCGGATAGATATCCCTTTAACACCCAACAATCATCATTACTACTTTTTTTATGGACCAATTCGTGCTAGACCGGATAGATATCCCTTTAGCAACCTACATTTTTTATGGACCAATTAGTGCTAGGCCGGATAGATATCCCTTTAGCAATCTACATTTTTTGTGGACCAATTAGTGCTAGACCGGATAGATATCCCTTTAGCAACCAAAATACATCATTCCTACATTTTTTCACTTTTTTTTTACTTTTTTCTTACCCTTTTTTTTTCTCTCACGAATCATTACTTTTTTTACCATAACTTTCATTCTCTTTTTTTTCACTGGTCTGGGTTAACCCTGCAACTAAAATTGATATTAGTGTCACCCGCCGTCACGTTAGCATATTTTCGGCGTTACTTGAAGAGTGATGTGTAAATGGGCAATCCCACTTCTGATATCGGCAGGAACGTGTTGTGGGTAGGTTGCAACCTATATAACTATAGGCCTTCAGCATGTCCGCACCGCGCCGTGTCTGGAACAAGAATGATCCGTAGCACACCAATCGATCCCTTTATATAGTCAGACAGATAGGGGCGCCATGACAGTTGCCGGTGCTGCCACTGTAATAAATTTAATGCCACCACAGGGTAAATTACGGTGCTCGATCGCTGTGCATAGTTTATAACTGGACGTAGCCGCCGTCATGTATAATATTATGCTGAGTTTTATACATTCAGAGGTTTTACTTCCTAACATTGAAAACCTTTTGGAGTTGAGGTGGAGGATGATTAGCTGGCAGGATCATAATTATTTTCTTAACGTATACTTACTAAGATACTTAATATGTATTGACATTGTCAACTCGTCATCTTGTCATTCCATTGATTTTCACAGCACCTGGTTAGTTAACAAGTAAGCGTCATTAATGTGAAGGATTTTTTGGAAATTACTGTTATTTCTATCGTTTTATAAAATCAGTAGTTAAACCTAAAATCAGCCGATTCAAAGTTTGTGAGCTTAGCCCTGTTCGGTGATCTAATCATCAGTGTCATTGAAGTTGACAAAATAACATCCTTCATTATTATTACATATTATGTGGAAATAAATGAATTTGAAAGAGCACTAAAAGAATTGATTATTCATGAAACCCTGGCTCCAACTTCTATGCTCATCATCAGACTAATTTCAAAATACCATGGAAAGCTCTCTTCATTGGATATACAGCTCCGTGCCAAATTTCAACTTGATCTGACCGCTGGAAGTCGTCCTAGAATCGTTTCCAAGAGAACCGCTCAAACATTAAACATAATCATATAAATAAAGTTTTCGTGAAGTATTTTATAAGTATTACTAATTCTTCAAATAACGATAGCTTCTTACTGAGATAGTAAAATAAAAGCTTTTATTCTTAGAAACTTTGAACCAAGACAAAAAACAAAACAGACAAATACTTATAGTTACTGTGTTAATTGAAGCATCATTTCCCGATACAATAAAGTCTAATAAAAAATGTTTGGGGAGGAAAAGAGCTTTAAGAGCTGTTTGAGCTTTGGATGGCATACGCAGTTTTCATAGGCGCGTAGTTCCAGAGCCTCTTACTTCGAGAAGAGGCTCTCAACGCCGTCAAGTTGAATAGCCGGTCAAGCATCGACATACATTTCAAATAATAATACGTAAGTAAACTACTAACAAAATTACTTATACCCAAATTGAATATAATAAAGTACATTAGAACATCTACTACCTATACGTCAACAGTATTTTTATGAGCTCTAAAACCAGTTTGGTCTTGAAAAATGGCTTGGAGTCAAAGTCACACCATCAAATCTGCCATTGGATATGCCACGCGATCTGCTAAAATCGCGGTAAATCGCCCCGTAACACGAGTTAACACATTGTGTTCCACATACTTTTTTTATTAGTCAAGAATTTGCACTTGACAATCATTCACAAGAGATATTTCAACCGACTATGTTTGCTACTAAGTTTTGATTACGTTATTCTAAAGCTCAATATCTGTATAGCTGCTATCTGTATGAGGCCCAATCTCACTTCCCGCCCTGACGCCTAATTTTCACCATAATACCTATAAGACGCGTAATGGACACCATTGAAGTTTGCTCATCGAAGTTTGCCGCGTCCTAGCTAATAGTGTTTGAAAGCGGTCTAGACTCGCGGGCTTGCAACCACCCGCGAATATTAATTTACTGCTTGGTGTGCGCTTTTGGTTACATTTATCGAGAAAATATGTAACAGATGCAGCAGCTGCTCTTTATTTACAAAATATATCCACATTTTTTATAGTGAATACTAGATATGTTATTGCAATAATAATTTCTTTGGACGTAATGATTGATGATACTAGAATGTTATTATATCGAGACAAAACAACTTGTAATTACCAAAATTGGCTCACTAATCCGACGTTTTCTTCAAAATACTAGTTTCGTATAAGAATGAAAAAGTCTTCGATCGCAATTGGTTTCGAAACTCTGGTTTTGTAAGCGGCCGAAGCAATAAAACCGACATGCTACATTTAAAACCAACAACATACGACCTAAATACGAAACAAACCCAAAGCTTCCTCTATTCATATCGATACCTTATATAAGATAGTTAATAAGTAAAAAGGTAACACTTTGTCCCTTTGCTTAGTACTTTTGTACCTGTGCTTTTTTGTTAGGCACAATAAAGAATTAATCGAATCAAATCTGAGGAATACGTTATAAAATTTTTGTAACTTTCACGTATTAGTCTTTATGTGTGTGTGCGTCAGCAAAAAAGAAACAGTAAGTATTTAGTAGCGAGTACAAAAATTCCACAAAATTTTCTTTACCCTATTTTGCTCCAAACACAAACACGCACTTGCGAATGACGACATTAAAAATGTGCCGTTTTACGTCGCTTGCTTCATAGCAAGCGATGTAAAACGGGGAAAAGCAATTTTGTGTACACATGCCGTGGTTGATCGGACGGGTTTTACTTCTTACTGGTCTGTATCTATCTTTATAGAAAAAGCCAAATTTAAATCTTCAACTGTTCCCTTCCAATGGACATCTCCTGATTTATTTACTTCATTTATATGCGAACCTCGTCGTTTAATATTTTAGGGTTGAGATATAATTGGATCCAAACTGTGCATTCGGATGCAGGCTTTATGCTGGCAACATGCCACGGGTTGCATAATTTAATGTCTCCCTATTAGATATATTAGTATGTCAGTCTTTTTGCTTTCACTTCTCTCAAGCTGGCAATCTTAATGGAAAATTAACTTTCGTGTACGAATTTGAAATTTATAGATATTAAATATTTATGTGCGATTAATGTATATCCTGTCACGGTCGCCAAAACTTGTGTAAGATGGTTGCAAATAATATTCACAAGCTCTTGACAATGCGAAATGCCTTTTATTTCGGTTTTTACAATATAATAATAACGCCCAGCGATCACTTATATAGATCTTGGACCCTAATAAGGATTCCCTCACCCAGGAGCTACGAGGACCATGATCCCACAACACCCGGACGCAGAACAAGTATTAGCGCTTTTTTTTTTTTCTGTGCACAAATACTTGTCCTGACGTGGCCTTCGGCGTTGCCTGCTCAACCACCACACCACAGCAGCTGGCTGCATATTAACAACACATTTTTAATATAATGACTTTTAGGTTAGTTGCTGGTCACTGTCAATGGATAAATGCCGTGAAATTGCAGACGTATAAAAGTGCGGGTAGTGTGGAGCCAAAACATAAAAAAAAAAAAAAGTGCGGGTGAAAACGACTGTGTGAAGGTGGTATAATGATGGTGAAACGTTTCTTTTCGTATTGTTTCCAAAACTCCATAGAAGCTTCTGGTAAAGTTGCCACCATTTTACTTGGAGTATGACTTGACTAGACTATACTATGACTTGATGACTTGGACTGTGACGTGACTTGACACAAATATACATAACATTAATTAACTTGAGAAATTATCAATTAATTGACATTGGCTATATACACAAAAGTGTGGAGCCAAAAAGAAACAAAAAAGTCAACTTGGCATCTTAATGATCTTCAGGTATCATGCGATCACGACATTGTCAATTTTCTAGCTGACAGTGACATGCACCAGATTTTGTGATTGCGTGCTCCATATCTTATTTTGTATAATAATAACAGAAAAACTTTTAAAAATTCATATTATTCAAACTTTATTCACGTGTAAATTTTTTTAAATGTGCTCTTGCAATTGCATATTCCACTACTATCTATACCTTAGTTGATTGTATAGCTTATTTTGTGGCAATAGTATTTATTTTATTAAATTATTCATAGTGATGTCCAATAACCGTTCGGATATGAGCCAATTATCATTTAAATTGATGAATAATTTGTAAGGGAGTACAATTTTGTACATCGGCATCGCTGCAGGTTCATTATCTAGAAACTGAAAACATATTCTACAAATAAACTTCCATTAGTCTTTTCTATATTGACTGACCCGATAGCTCAGTAACCCTGCCTTCTTAACTACAGGTTGTTGGTTTGATTCTCACCCAGGACAAACATTTATGGGATGAACATTGTTTCAAGTCTGGTTGTTATATTATATTCTATGTATATATTTACAAACAAAGTTTTTTAATGTTGTACCAGTTATCTGATTCCCATAGTACAAGCTTTGATTAGTTTGGGGCTAGGTGGCGCTGTGCGTCCACCAATATTTATTATTTACTATAATTATTATTACTAAAAATGAATTCGGCAGTTTCAGATCTTTGAGACAAAACAAAGACTACAAAGCTAACATCTGAATTTACTATCGTAACATTTTTCGCTTAATCGTCTGTGCAGTGGACAGATTCTGGTATTAGCATAATTATGCCAGAACATTTGTATATCTCTAATCGTTTTTTTTTCATGGTCGTTGATGGACGGTTAATCAGAAAGTTACGCCCTCTTCTAAGCTTAAAGAATATGTGACAGAAAATCAAGCGCGTATGAAAATTTTAATTAAATCCGAATGTGGCATGAGTTCCCCATGTCCACAGTTAGAACACTAATTGAAATTTGTTGGCTCACCGAACGATTACTCAGTAATTGATATTTTAATTGTTTATGCAAATAACCTTCTCTTTTTCTATACATAAAACATAAAGAATTTCATTTATTTTATTTTAAACCGAACCATCACCTTTTCAAAATAAAACTGTATTTTCTACTCAATGTAATTTTATTTCACGAAGATGACTTCTTATAACTCAGGAGTAACAGGCAAACCGAATTGATTCCAATATTCCCCTTCACTTTTTCCCAGATATTTTCTTTTCTGTTCTACATTTTACATAAACTAATTTCCTTGGCAATATTGGTCTTGCGACAGTTCCGTAGGTACGGGCACCTCCCTCAAAAAGAAACTCTCCGAGTCGGGCCTTCGACGACCAAATCAAATCAATCGACCTTATCGATCACCCGAAGAAAACTTACAAATAAATTTATTTGCGTATCTAGAGCCTCCAAATTGTTGCCGAAGACGACTCCTGTCGTGGAAAATAATAAAGTGCGAGATGTAACAAAGAAGCAGGTAATGTGGTTGTTTAGGTTTATCAATTACTCTTTGATCACAGACCAAGTAGAGGATACTACTCTTTGATTATTAGGCTACGGTCCGTCAGATTGTTATATACTCTGTGTAAAAACTTTGTTCATTCCTCTCTTACGATACCTTGCGTGTGCATTAAAATCTGTCTGTCGCTATTATTATAAAGAATACAGTCCACTTTATTTTAAATCATGAACATCGAAATAATTTAACATAAAAAGTAAACAGACATGTTTTTCTTGTCAACCTAATGTTCTGAAAGACAACTAAAAAGAGGTCATATACTCAAACTTCCGTGTTGCTTACACCTGCATGATAGTCCTAGCAAAATAATATCGCAGTACTTTTAAATCTTAAGATATAACTATATATATCTTATGGCCACGCATATGTGTATATGATATAGTATTAATCCAATAGTACTACTGATTTAACGCAATTGCCGAGGTTGCATCCCCTGCGAGCCGCAGGGCCAGTCACCCTTCGCTGAAGGGGAAACGCTAATATGAGGATATGAGAATTTACTGTTTAATCCGGCTCGAGGCCAATTTGTTAATATTTTCACTCAATCCACTTAAAAGCTCGAATATGTGAATGTACAGTTGCATAAAGCCTCGTGTCTTTCCAGGCGTTAATAGTCAAATGGTCTAGATGAATTAAACGCGCTAAAAAAATATTGAAAAGCGATGCGCAGAACGACTTCAATAAAATTTTCAGCGTTGGAAATAAAATTGACCGCTATGATATGGTGGAATTATCGTGTGGTATTTATATTGTGGCGGATAAGCATTGTCGAGAGATAGGTACGTTTGATGTGGTCGCTCGGGTTGGCGCGCGCCCTTTATCAATTACGGCTAAACAAGAAAAATGACCGTCCGTAAGCCTACACCAGGCTAATTAAAGCAAGTAGGTAAATTTCGGGAAATAGCAGCCGCCAGTGTCCCCGCTGTACTTCTCGCCCCTCACCCCCCAGACTCGCGTTCTGTTCATCCCTCTCGGAACAGGTGGTTAAACTTTTTGCTAATTTCATTAAGAGCGGCGTATATTTTGATCAACACGCAAAATTCTCTCTTTTTATAAGCCTAAGTATCCCGCTTTCTTAGGTGTTTTTTGTAATTAATTTTTATGATTAATTTCTGTTTAAATACTCGCCCAGCAGCTTTGTTTCTTTTTATTTAAACAGGTTCTCAAGGAAACCTTTAAAGGCTAATATTTCCGGTAACAGTAATTTGATTTATTTTGTACAGATTTTCTGTAAGTATTTGAAAACGTCTATTAATCATTCACGGTAGATTAAATAGTAGTTGACCTCTCCCTTCGTTGAGCAAACACCATTACGAGATGTTCAGGGCGCACGCGAGAAAAAAAAATTACACACGGGGAGTAGTTCGTTCACAGAATTCTATTTTTGCTCAGGAAAATACCTAAAAATGATAGTTTAGCTGATACCATATCTAAATATATATAACTCAAAGGTGACTGACTGATTGATTGACTGACATAGTGATATATCAACGCACAGCCCAAACCACTGGAGGGATAGGGCTGAAATTTTGCATGCAGGCAGATGTTATGACGTAGGCATCCGCTACGAAAGGATTTTTCGAAATGCCACCCTTAAGAGGGTGAAATGGGTGATTGAATTATTTTCCCATAGGCCACGCCGCGGGCGAAGCTGCGGGCAGAAGCTCGTTATGAATATAACTTTAGAATATTCCATAGATTTTGAAAAAAATCTAGTGCTGTGAATGGAAAACAATCAATATTAAAAGAATTTAAAGGTTACATCCATAATTATCATCCGCTTACCATTTTATCCAATGTTTCAACTAATTTGTAATAATTATGCTATTATTATATAACTTGATTTAATCGGTTAAATATGATGAATACTTGGTTAAATTTAGTGTTTTATATACTGTCCGTCATCTAAAAAAATGTCACATGAATTTTCATAATATACACAGGTGGTTTTTTGAGAAGGAAGATGATAGCTAAGTTTGAAACCACGAGAGTTAGAGAAAAATTTAGATTATTTTTTTGCAAAGATTGATTGATCCATATCAGCAACAGAATCCATTGGTTCAATGATACAAATTATCTCTTTGTTTTGATCATTCTGGTTAATTTTCGTCATATGATTTTTTTCTATTTCTTTTTCTTTTGTCTTATAATTCTCGAGCATTCTTGTAGCTTCTGTCACGATTTTTCTCTAACTCTCTAACGGCCTTGGCATCAGCACCCTTCTGAAAACCAACCTGTACATATAACTTATGATATTTTAATCGCCACTCCAACGAAATAGGCAGGCACTATGAGCGCAAAGCAGGCTCAAGCGGATTAAAACTTTCTCATAATGGATTTCACACTGAAAGTAATAAAATAATTTATTTTGGTCGGGTATTATGTTTTATATGATCACAGATTAAATAGTACATACCTAACCATCATTAAAACTCAATTGTTTATTTAATTAACAGATTAACATGAATTTTCTAAATATGTTATTCCACGTACGGAGTGTCCTAAGAATCTGGCTACTAGTTCACACGTCATTCCGTAGCGACGCCGACGCCTACTTTGCATTATAATCGAATTTCCACAAAGTAAAACAAAATCTCGCGGTCCCATTAATATTCAGTGATAGGGCTCAACGCATCGCCGGCGGATTGACGTTTAACATGCAAATTGCATACAGAAAATCTAGCAAAATTGTGTGCCACTAAATATTTTCGACATTATTAATTCAGGACGCAGTTGTTTGAATCAGTGGCTAGAATATAATTTAAATGTTAAGCGAATTTGTACCACGAACGCTAAATTAGACTAGGGTGCTGGCTGCTAGGAATTTAATCAGGTAGGTAATGTACGGAATATAATAGTATTAAATAAGAGTTATAGGTGATTAAAATAGGTATATGTAATATGTCCACACATATTATTATTATTATTATATAGTGAAGGGAGACAAGACGCCTCAGCTGAGAGCCGGGTGATGGATGCTGAAAATAAATCAGCTCTCCGTACTCCAGATGACCAGATGTGCCCACTTTGTGAAGGTCAGCTGGTACTTTCGGCTATAGATAGGTAAGTATCTCACAAAACTTTATATAGACAAACTAGTTATCACATAGTGGACCCGTTATTGATCAACAATTTAACATAAACAAAATGCTTGTATAAATTTTAAATAAATATCAATTTGATAGTCTATCATCCTCTCATAATAATGAAATGAATTATTAGGTAGGACTGTATTGCAAAATTCTACAAACAAGTATTATTTTCAACTTTATTATATTCAAGTGTCTATTTATATTCCTGTGATGTCATTTTATTTATTTATTGATTTAGTAAGAGTCCAACGGCATTAGGATAATACAGTAACAATAATATTAACCAATAAAAATCTTGCAAAGCAAATACGTGTATCTACAATATTAATATCAACATTACATATAGATATAATGTTTTATTTTAATCCTACTACATACAATTTAATGTATTTACTACTAACTTTGGTTACCAACTTTTTCTGTAAATGAGTGCACTTGTATCGTAATACAAAGGGTGAGTTCCAGTCGTTCCCAAAAACGCACAATACGATTACATCCACTTATTCCCGTTCCATTCACAAATAAACAAATATTTCGAAATTATCGCCCACAGCGTCAAGTGTGACTGGAACGACCATTTTGGCCATCGCTTTGGCTGGGTTAAAGTAACATAATTCGGCAGAGTTTTTAGCATTTTTAATTCGACTGGAAAACGAAAGAAAACTATCAAAAAACGATCACAGTGATCACTTTAATTACCTGTGAAACGACGCTAATGAAAACTTCAAAAATAACGCTATTTTAGCTCAACTGGAACCAGTCCAATATGGTAAAATGATCACATAACCTGCCCTGATTATGCCAGTTGCAGTTGTCATAGGGAGTCCAATCATAGTAGCTGCCAACCGACTTCAAAGAGATCAAAGCACACCGTCATGTCATGCCTCATAAAACTATCAACGCTGTTCCCCCTTTAAAACAATTACGATTTGCAATTAACAAACATGCTTTATTAATTTAATACTGTTCTTCGTGGTGCTGTTTTCCGTACCCCTTTTGGGTGTAGCCCGATAATTTACTAAACCAAAACAGAGGCTTTGGGTTAGACATATCCCTGCTGACGATATAGCGCGGCTTTGGCTTACAATATAATATCAATATGACAGATATTACAGTAAATTCATGTCGTCTGGCTTGGAAGATCAGATAAGCGAACAATGATGTCGCCGCATTGTGTCAGAAGGGATACAAAATTGAACACTATTGTGTATTGCATGTTATTCGGGTGTTATTATTTACATACATTGTAAAAAGTTGTATTCAGATACGAATAAGAATTCAAAAATTGTGATATATACTTGTGAGATAAGTACCAAAAAGCACAATCATTGAGTGCTATACAATACAAACTTTGTTTGGTTTGAAGTTTGAAGGTGCTGTGTGAAAACATGTGAATTAAATCGCAATGAATAAAATGAATGTACGCATTGACAGCTTCTGTGGTGTGGTGGTTAAGCAGGTCGGCTCATAATCCGGAGGCGGCGGATTCAATTCCCGTGACAAGCAAGTATTTGTATACAGAAAAAAAAGCGCAAACACTTGTTCCGAGTCTAGGTGTTGTGGGACTATGGTCTTCGTAGTTCCCGTAGGTCCTAGACACAGGGAATCCTAGTTAGGGTCCAGGATCTATCTATGTGATCGTTAGGCATTAGTATTATTACACATAGCTTTATTTTCATCTCAGAAATGTGTGTAAATGTTACCTAAATACTGTGTTAAGAAGTATTTTCAGTCGTAACAATTTTACGTTTCAAAGCCATCTGATCCATCATGTGCATATAGGGTGGCGTTGACAGCTTTGACAGGCACCATCAACCCCCACATCAGATTCAACTATTTCCTGGCATTACCGTTAGAAAATTCACTGGATTTTAACTTTCAACGCAACACACCAACCGCAGGAAAAATACAGTGAAAATATTTCGATTAGTGAACAACAACACGTCCGGGCTCCGGTAACGTACAAATATAAACGGGAAATGATTCATTCCGAATTTCGACATATGTTCGAATTGAAAGGTCGGCTGCGAGTGACGTATTTTTAATTACCATCTACCGCGTTCTCGACTCGAGCGTATTCAATTTCTATAGTGGACAATAAATAAGTTGATAGCCTCCGCATCCTGTTAACTAACCAACTCATACGAGATAGCGGTCAAGTAATTAAAACTCTCACCGTGTACACATCGTCCACCAGGAAGCTGTTATTAAAAAAAAACAATTTTATTAGCTGTTGAGAATAGATAAAGAAATCATAAATTATTGGAGTTACTTATTTAAGGTTTATTTTATATTGTGGATTCGCAGAATGGTCGTGTTTAGGTAAAAAGTTAGGTATTTTAATTACCCCAATCTTGATCGAATCTCCGTGCGAGCTTGATTGAATTTCCGGGCGAGGCTATCTTTCGTATTTGTGCAGCGCTGCGGCCGCCCCACCGCTCGCCCGCCCATTCGCTCCGGCTCACTGGCTTGTGACGTCACACCGACGATTACGTTGTTTTTTTCACTATTTTTTACTGTAAACAACTGCTCATAAACTCGGCTAAAGCCTTTGCGCTTTGTCGCGCGCTTACGAGACGATAATAGTTTTCTTTGAAATTTCCAACTGAAAGTATAATCACATTTAATCGATTTCATCTAAAGCTGACTAACTGTCATATTGTCACAGGTTTATATTTCAGTTTACGGTTAGATGATGATGCATCGCCGCCATACATCAGGATGTAGACACGCTTCCCGCGAACGCAATAGAAGCGATTGCGATGCTTTAAACCGTACGTACGTAATACTACACTTTTGGGGTTCCATGATTGATGTGACGGGTAATAAGGCCCACAAGTATTGCAATTTGTTTACCCTTATCGCATTAATATACCCGAGGAGAGGTTCAAAGACAGGTTTTCGTATCGTATTTTATACCGATCAACAATACCGACCCCGACATTTGCCGATAATTGGAGAAAAACTCCCCAAGGAGCCAATTTTGCTGACGCTACTTGTAAAGCGAGTCGTATATTATCTACAAATAAATTATAAACGATCCATCATTCACCGCCGCTGACAAATATAAATTATATTTTAATAAAAATCAAAATGTTTTTGCGTGATATATCCGTAATTATTATTACAAGCTTTTATTATAATACATCACCAAAACTTTATTTATTTGTTTGTACGGTACAAATCTTGGAAATGATTTTAGAGCAACTTCAAGCGGTCCGATTTATAGATTTGGCATGGAGCTGTACATCCGATGACATGATCTTTCTATGGTATTTTGAAACTGGTCTGATGATGGTCGAATTTGGAGCCAGAATTTCATTAACTGTGAATTATTTTTTTTTTGGTTTGGGCTCCACACTTTTGTGTATTTAGCCAGTGTCAAGTAATTGATAATAATATCTCAAGTTAATTAAAATCATATAATGTGTAAAGTCAAGTCACAGTCCAAGTCATCAAGTTAAGTCATAGTCTAGTCTAGTCAAGTCATACTCCTAGTAAACTGGTGGCAACAACAACAACCAGAAACTTCTATGGACTTTTGGAAACAACACGAAAAGGAATGTTTCACCATCATCATACTACTTTCCCACACTCATGCCTGTAATCCAGCACTTAACGAATATAATACCACCAATTTTATGCACTAACACTGAAAATAACACAAGTTTTGGAAAATAATACAATGCGGCGACGCGATCTTTTTCGTTTTCCCGCCAAAACTCAACTGTGAATTGTTTCAGTTTCTTAAACAGATGCAATAATAACACTACACAATAGAGACTAATGCCCGTCTGTACAAAAGTCTATGAAAGTACTTAGCTAAGCCACACCTTCCCCGGGTTACATTTATTAAATTCGTGTCAACTTGGCAGACCAAATACTAAACGCTCATTGGTTGCCTGTTGATCATCGGCTGTCTCAACCAATGAGAGTACCGTATTTGGCACGTTGACTCGACACGAGTTTGACAAACGCACGAGAAACCGGAAGCTAGGAGTTTTGGCGGGAAAGCGAAAAAGATTGCGTGACCGCATTGTATTATTTTCCAAAACTTGTGTTATTTTCAGTGTTAGTGCATAAAATTGGTGGCATTTTATTGGTTAAGTGCTGGATTACAGGCGTGAGTGTGGGAAAATGGTATAATGATGGTGAAACGTTTCTTTTCATGTTGTTTCCAAAACTCCATAGAAGCTTCAAATAAAGTTGCCACCACTTTACTAGGAGTATGACTTTGACTAGACTGACTTGACTTGATGACTTCGACTGTGACTTGACACATATTTTCGTGAAATATCGATGACTTGATAAATTATCAATTACTTGACACTGGCTAAATGCACAAAAGTGTGGAGCCAAAACTTAAAAAAAAAATCGGAAGATATGGAGATAAGTGCGAACTAAGAAGCTGTCAAAGTGTAGTACAGTGACGGGCATAGGGGGCGTATATACTTCACTGACACTGATGATTAGATCACCGAACAGGGCGAAGGGCATGAATTCTAAATCCGATGAGTTTAGGTAAACTACTGATTAAATATAAACGATTGGAACAATATCAATCAAATTCTTTAAAATTCATCAGTAACTGGTTAACTAATGAGCTGTTGAGAAAATCAATGACATCACGAGATACCAAGTTGACAACGCCAATATATTTTGTTTATTTTTCTTAGTGGTCGATAAATTGATTTCTCCAGAGTTTTTAATGTGAAGATAACACCTCTCTACAAAAACCTCTTAATATAAATAAAACTAGGCATAATATTTCAAAACACTAAATGTGCGTAAACAACTAAGTAAATAGGAAAAATTATAAGCTAAATAAATAAAGCGAATTTTTTCTCCAAACAAAACAAAACAATTTTTTAGGCTGTGATTATTTTAGCCTACATAAAAGCTTAGACGAATGTTTTAGTTCTAAATTAAACTTCGCATTATTAGTCAGTTTAGATCAGAGATAAATTTTATTCAAACGAAAACTTAATGGATTAGTTTTGATTGTAAAAGTTAGCCATTGTTCATTCATGAACATTCAAACTTATCTGTGTAAGAGAATGAGATTAGTTAAAAGCTTGTAGAAGTATTTAATCACTAGATAAGATCACAATAATTATAAATACAAATTAGAAAGTACATTAAAAACGAGACGATGATATTACATTTCAGACACTATATTGGTTTTATTATATTTTTTATTATGTAGGTCCCTAGGTACAGGAAATCCTAGTTAGGTTCCAGGATCCATGTATGTGATCGATGTAAATGACTAACTTCTGAAGGATTACCTTCACGCTTCATTTATACACGCTTGTTAAATTTTTTTTTACTTTCTCTACTTTCACTTTTCTGTTTGATTCACCAGCTTGTAGGTACATGGGTACACCAATAGTTGTTCAAACAATTGTTCTCTCTGAATTAGTTGCAGTCTAGGTCCGTATTTATAATCCGATGTTACTTCTGACAGCAATCTAGTACCTATATAATACTAAGTACAAGTTTTATTTGAAAACTATGAACGCATCTAGACAAGGTTTAATAAATTGTATTGTAAATTATTTCACAGGTGAGATTAACAATAAACAAATATTCAACGTTCAGAGAAAGATAAAAACATATTCTCTTGTAAGTCTAATATCGATCTTTATCTAAAGTTTTAACCGTTCACATATTCTAAACCAAAACTTTGGCGTTCAGATTTTCCCTGAAACAACCCCGCACATTATATCACTCTTACTACGTATTGTTCCAAGTTTTGTTTTGTATGTGATCAATACGCTGTCTTGTCGATGCGGCACGTGTTTGCCATAAACCTGCTTCTAAAGGGACACCCCGCCCTAACATCCAGGACGCAGCAGGCTTCAAAAACACAGTACGTAAGCTCACTATATAATTATAAAATGCGTATAAATAAAAATGTATCAGTATCAGTAGTAACATGGCTAAAATGTCCTCGTAGATGCCAAAAATGAAAAAAATAACGATAGTTATTTGTGCAACATGAGAGAAAATTTGAAATTTGGATTGAATGCTGATGTTGAATCTTGACAAAGCAATGGATTATTGAATTACAAGTATAGTGAGTGATTCTAAGTTAGGAGTCCTGAGCGTAGCGACGGATCCCAAGGCACGAGATGCAAAAAACTTTGTTCTACAGCGGCACATACAACTTTTCACTTCAGCAATGAGAACATAATTAGAGTTCGGTAAAAAATACCTACCAAAAAGTATCATAACAAAGTCTATGACAAATGTCTGAACGTGTTATTGCTAGCCTTCTGCTTTTCTACCATTTTGTATTAACTTTACTTTTAGTCCTTCCTTACCTACTTAAGGCTTCCGAACGTTTCAATGTTTAGTTCTTTTCTAATAAATCCTTATCTCGTATATATAATTTTGTAGTCAGACTTTTGGCGGAAACATAAAAATGTTAGTTTTCTAATATCTATAGTGATTGATTGTTATGTATTTTTAAAAACTGTAAATTGTTAACCGTTAAGTATTGTGACCGTTTACCAGTGGAAAAAAAAAACAGATAAAAAATTCAAGGTGAAAAACATCTCGTGTTCTCTCTAAAACTCCATAAAATTATCAATATATTATATAACGCTTTATAAGATCTTAATTTAGTTCATTTTAATTCTTATTGAGATTTATTACGATTTTTTAAAATAAAATTTAAATATTAATTTTATCTGATGCTGGCTAAATACGTTAGTTGCGTGGAGTCATAACATTAAAAAAATATTTGACATCGACCAACACATATAATAGTAAAAATAAAAATAATAGTAATAATAACGCCCAACGATCACATATATAGATCCTGCACCTAGGAACCAAGGAACTACGAGGACCATGGTCCTACAACAAATACGCGGTAAATAAGTATTTGGGCTTTTTTTATAAATACTCGTCCTGCCGGGGGAAGCGAACCCTCCGCCTCCGGGTTATGAGCCGACCTGCTTAGCCACCACACCACAGAGGCTTGTCTGTTATGTTTAACATTTTATTAAATAATGAAACTGCACTGACGAGCAATATTTAAAACACTACATCTTTATTATCGGATACCACATTCAGTCATTGTCAATTAATAATTCGGAGTTGAAATTTCATCAAACACTATCCAGTCTGAAGTATAATACTACCATATTACCAAACAAGCTTACGCTTACGTTCACAAGAGTGCGTTTTACAGAGAAAGCATGTCTGTGTGCGTAGGCGTTTTAGCTTGGTTATTCTTGATATTTATATACTGCCAGGCACAGTAGCTACGCGAAGGGGAAGCCGCAGTAAAAACTTGTCGACTATTAAGGGCTTTCCGCGTTACTAGTTTTTATCAGCCTGGGTCAGCACAAAAAGAAGGTGACCGTCGTTAAAGTAACAGTTTAATTATGGCTCCTTTTGAACGTTTTATATTTGAGTTTGTTTTGTTTTTGTGAAATTCAATACGTATGTCTTTCACAAAACAAAAATGATATGAAACATTAAATAATATTTAAGAAAATATATTTTAGTGTTAACTAGGTAATAATAAAGTGTGGCAAAGTGTGTAATCATAACGCAAACAAAATATGCCAACTCAGGCTCAGTATAACCACGTCATATAAAAATATTACTCAAACAACTATAAAAAGGTTATATTCTGAAACTTCTACGTTTTTACTTCATGCTTGCTTTTTACCATATTATCGTATAAATTTGTAGTTCGTAAACTATAATATATTCACCCTCGGTCATCGTTTTATTCTAACAGTCCTTATTTCTGCCATGATAACATAATATTAGACGTAAACCTGCCTCATAAGATAACATTGGAGGTACCGAGAATTTTCATCGTCGTCGTGTTGCAGCCTCGGCAATATAAACGCGAGTGTCACGCAACAGAGACAGCACTCACGCCACCTAACCTTTGTTAGAAAGAAACAACCACTATTCCAGAAGTTAGTCTCAAATTTCTACAGGTTTTATTGCATTCCCCGCAAGCTCAGACGCTTAAACTTTATTGCTCTGGGATTAAAGTAATATTTGCAGCGGCTAAATGATGTCGGGACAATTTCATGATATTAAAAGCTGTCTATGCTGAGGCTCAGGTCAATAGTTTGGTGTTTCCGTGGTAGTTTGCTTGGTATAATCGACGGAAAACTTGCTGCTTCACATTCTTGAGGCGACGACGTGCGATAACAATACGTTCCTTTTCAACTATTTGCCATAAATGCACAGCATAGTTGAAAGGAGGGAACACTTCATCTGTCTCCCTAGAGAATACGCTGTGATCAAAGACAAGTATTTCATAATGATGATGAATAATATATTACTGTCATTTCAAGTTTTTTTCTCTCTATTACTTACTTATTTAGTCTCTATATGACTTAAAGTCAGAAAAAAAACGTTAAAAGTATTTTGGACTCTTGTGGTTGAGGCGTGGATCAAACTTTGACGGCTTAGAATAAGTTCGCAACTCAAGGAATGTTAAAAGTACGACACTCGTACGTTGCTTTAATTGCTCATCCATTATTATACATTAATGTGCAGAGTATAAAATTTTATTTATAGCATGTTGAATACTTTAATAATTACCTTCGACACGTTAAGTATAAAATCTCATACTCTCAAGCCCAAGTCACTAAATGTAGGTAACATTTTTATACTATTTTTTACTTGTATATCTAAGTATATATAACTCAAAGGTGACTAACTGATTGACTGACTCACATAGTGATCTATCAACGCACAGCCCAAACCACTGGACGGGTCGGGCTGAAATTTGGCATGCAGGTAGATGTTATGACGTAGGCATCCGCTAAGAAAAGATTTTTCGAAATTCCACCCTTGAGAGGGTGAAATGGGTGGTTGAATTATTTTCCTTTAAGCCACGCCGCGGGCGAAGCTGCGGGCAGAAGCTCGTTTATCATAAATTGCAAAAAATACACAAGAAGGACACGTTAACGAATCAGAGTATCGGTTCAGTTTACACTCGAGTGAGTTGGCAAAATTTTACAGTGAAGAGACGACAGGTCTGAAAGGCGCCCTGCTAGTACTGCGACTCAATATAAAGGGATCGTGGAAGAGCGCGCATAGTGAAGTGCAACTATTGCTGTCGTTTCCGGGCACCGTGCGAGCAACATAGTTGAATTCTACGCTAGAGGATGGTATTGGAATGTAGTCTATTTGATAGCCTCCACAGGTGCCAAGCTCAACTCATTCATTGGACATGTGAATGCTGCAAGCATCTGGAATTGCTACGGATGAATAAATTGAAGTTACGTTTGGCAGAAATTATGTCGTGTCCCTTGTAATATTTGATAACAGGAAAACATATTTTTATAACTAAATAAATCTTTGTGGACTTTTTCACACAGCGCCATCTAGCCCCAAACTAAGCAAAGCTTGTACTATGGGAATCTTGTGGATATTTCACACAGCGCCATCTAGCCCCAAACTAATCAAAGCTTGTACTATGGGAACGAGATAACTGATACTTATATACTTTTGTTTGTAAATAGATAAATAGAATACAATATAACACTCAGGCACAGAACAAACATCAAAGTTCATCACACAAATGTTTGTCCTGGGTGGGAATCAAATCCACAACCTACAGCTCTGAAGGCAGGGTAACTAAGGTTACTACCAACTGAGCTATCGGGCCAGTCGAGTTTACCAGTCTATGTAGTAAAATTATTTCAAAAAAGTCATCAACTGATAGATAACATTTGTTCTATAATGATGTGGAATTACTTATCATGGCTGAGCTGATATTAGCATTATCATTATCATCATCAATCTGAAGACATCCACTACTAAATATAGGCTTTTCCATAGAGTGCCACATTGAGCAGCTGCTTGCTTCTTGCTTCCATCGGCTCTCCGTGATTCAGACCAGCTAAGCGATCACGTAACTCGATTGCAACCAATAGAAATACAAATTTGTATGCATTTGACAGTTTGAATACGCAGTGTAGCACAAGTGTCTTGGATAAGGTCACATATGAAACAGGTAATAAAAGATAATTAAATACATCATTCGATTCGCGATCACTAACATAAGTTGTGTTAAGACGCACGGAAGGGTAGCCTCGATCGATCTCTTCACACCCTCCAGATATGATTAGCGGCTAATTGAATTCCGGGGTGAGATCCACAGTTTAGTTTTCTAATTTACGAGTCTTTCCTTTGCCCGCCGGAGTGAAGGGTTGAATTTAATTATCTCTACGTCGACAACCCCCAACTAAAACTCACAAAAAATATATGAAATTGAATCTCAATTTGAGAAAAAGCTTCGTTAACCTTCAGTCTTTCATTTTATAAGTCTATGATCTGTTGTAGCAGACAGCTCGTAGCACCGCCACTGCTACGCGAGTTCGTAGACCTTTTGTTTCGTTATTGCAAATTGCTATTTGATATCTTGAATGCGATCAATCCCTTTTACAACAAAAATATTTGTTGTAAAGTACTTTGAGGTCCTAAAAGTTTGCTTGGATTTATCCTTCCGTAGAAATCCAAACTGTGGAACGTGAATGTATTTATTCGACTTTTAACCCAAGGGCAATGTTTTATTTGGAATCGTGTGATGTCTTGATAAAATAACAGTATGTGTGAGCAATAGTAGATTGTTTATCAAAAGAGCAAAATACAATTTTTAAGGCGAACGTGTTTCATTGAATCCTGAACGGAGCGAAAGATTCCAAAATAGCATCTTGAGTGCAACGAGGGATTCAAAGTACATCACTCGTAGCTTAAAATAGTGTTGCTCCCGAAGTGCACACGCTACTTTTTTAACCCTCTATGAGAAAATAAATAAACTATAAGTGCAACTTATTTGTATCATATTTAGCATATTTTTGTTCTTTATTAATATAACATTTTCATTGTCCTTATTTCAGGAAGACACATTCATTTTTTATAAAACTAAGTAAAATATTTTTAATAAACAAAAGCGGAATGCATTATTGCGTGTCTTTTTGCACAAACTTTTTTATTTGTTTCTTGCGATGTTTTTAGTATTATATTATATTATCTGTAAGTTTTCATTATTCACAGCCTATTAATTTTTCATACATATTGGTGATTGACTTTTTTGGTAATTGGAATTTTTACTAACAGTATCCTCATTCGAAAATCAAATCATTTTTAGTTTCTAGGAACTAAAGAGCTATTTTAGTCCCGGTTTACGAAGAACAAACATGAAAAATATATATATGGATAAACATGAAAAAAAGGATTTTTTTACTAAAAACTCAAGCACTTTTTTAAAATTAGTTATAGTTTTATATAAGATAATTATTGTATCACGTGTTTTGAAGCATGCTAGATTTTTCATTATATTCATTTTATCGCTTCTTAAAATTAACACCTCTTTGTATTCTTTAGTCGCCAGTCTATTGCATTGTTAATTGGGTGCTGTTTTTTGCACGTATTCGGCGATAATCACTTTCAAGTTTCAACTTTGTATTCCACCGGCATACCTCCCCTCTTCTGCTGCGAATTTGATAATGAAAGGGCCCCACTTGTGTGCTGCACAGATAATGTAAATAAGTATGCAAATTATACACCAAGTTTCATTCAAATGAACCTTTCGGCTCTTTAAAGTTTTGTTCAAAGCCAACTCTAACACCGCCATGTATCAGCGTACCCCAGCATTAGAATATTTCGTAATAAGGAAATGATGTACAAACAGACGCGGATTCATGTCGGCAAAGTTTCGCGTCGAACCCTATTTATGAGGTTATGAGTTGAGCGCACCAGACTGAGCCAGCCAATATTGCACAAATATACCTGCTCAAGGTTCACAACTCTAAGAATAATACGTGGGACCTTTGAAGGACAGGTATCCGTAATACACGTCAGCGTTATGAGAGATCCTTTCTAAGAATATTTTATTTAGGAGAGTGCTAACATTACGTGACACGTAGAGGTGATGAGTGCCGTGTCATTGTCGCTCGGATCGCTTTCTCGTTTCACCCGACATTGGCGCGTAATGTGTGAAATATTTTCGTTGTAGCTAAGTGAAAGTCGCGCGTGATAGCGCACTGTGACGTCACTTCGCCATCAATCATTTATCCGAGAGTCGCTTCTAGCGCTACCGGGGAAAGCTCGTAGCTAGGTGACGCCACTTCGATAATGTATCACGTTTAAAACTGACTTTTAAAGGCTCCCTCTTTCCATTTTATTATTGCATGAATGAAACCGTGCAAACAAAATAGATTGATACCGTTTCTGATAAGAGAATTGAGTATTCTTTTTCGCAATATATAGCTGTTGAAATGAGGTTTTATCAATAATTTTGTAATAACGTCTCTTCGAGAGGAGTTAATCAAACTGGCAGACTTTATTGATTTGACATAATCTTTACCTCTATATTTTCTTTTCTTATTGCAATCTAAAAGTCTCTTATGCATATACCTACTTTATAAAATTCTTACACATGATAAACCCAGCATTAATTTCAAGATAATTCAACTTTAATATTTAATAAGTGTAGGTGTTCATTGCAACTGGGAATCAAATTACATAAAATTACATAATTACAGATAAATATCTGTAATTATGTAATTTTATGTAATTTGATGTAAATTACATAACCATAAACATCTTATTTGCTACATAAAAAAATTGCAACGCTTTTACGAGAACAGTTGTCATCAGCCAACGTTGACAGACTATATTTAGATCGTGGAACACAATGCCTAGGTCATTTGAGAGTATTTAGCCATGGCTTAGACCAAAGTTTTGGCCCTACTAACTAAACACCCTCCAACATAAACGTTGGTTAAATTTAATCAGTGCTTAACTACACTCCACCATTTCTTGTTTTTGCTCATAAAATTTTACGTCAACGAAAAGATGATGGGGTATTTTAAGTATTGATTAAATTTAAGTAATGTTTATAACTAAGACTGTTTATGAATAAGAGAGCTTATTTGTAGCTGCACTATGACACAAATTAAATTTAAGAAGAAATTTAACAATACCTTCCTATAATATCATCGAAAGAGATTCTGTTTACACGGTTATACTGTTCAAAGTGATTTGATACATATAGAAAGGGTACCCCTCAGTTTAAGAGCACGATAAATAGGGCTATCAATCAATACTATTCTCGTACCTTCAATTTACGTGAAAGTACTTCGCAAACATGAACAGTCTACCGTTTCCTAATACTGGTGCGTCAAAATGAACTTCGATTTTTATTCCAAGTGTTTAGAGCAAACGATGTTCTTTACTAACATTTTACTGACCTAATTGGTACCATTAAGACATTATTACTAGATATTGTCAATTTATTTGGCGTTTTCTTACAATATAAGTTGATAGAGAGCTAGGACAGCGCTCCTAATGGGTCAATATATCAAATGGGATTAAGTGTAAATGAGCGCTGTGCTTCCGAATGATACTTTGTGTTGCGACACGAACGGAATAGATATGAAAGGATTTGAGGAAAATTTCCCAATTTTAAAACTATTATCAGAAAATCGCCTGTTCAATGGGTATGGGGCGAACACTAAACACATTGAGTATGGGGCGTGTGCAGTATAACGCAATTATAATAAAGTGAAAGTAGATACGCGCCCCTAAAGCACTCCACGGCAAATCAGTTTAGCGTACACGAAATATAACTATATAATAAGCAGGTTATTCCTTTCAGGGTAGCCCGACTAAATCGCATTTGGGAACGGAGAAGAGTGCACGGCGCTGCCATGGGGGATGTAGAAGGTACAAATTCACAAACGTTTCCAGTTTTTTCCACTCGAATGGTGAAGCACAGACGGTCTAGAAAGGTAAACGATTTGTTGGGACTGCCTATATATAAATGCTGTTATATCTAAATGTAGGTATATTATATGTCTAAGCTTTATGTCAAGTCTGCAGACGCTAAAGAAACGTTTTCTATCCCGCTTATGCGAGAAGTGTTCAAGTTTACTGCTGTTATCTTTGAACGGTGATAAAGTCATGTTCAGTTCAACTACTTCATCGAGTTTTTATAACTTGGTTTTAAATTAGTCTGGTGTCGCAAAATATACGAAGGACAAACTCCAAAGACGGTCAAAAAAGTGAGAGCAAAATGAGAGAGACGTAATGAGCTTTTTGTCGGATATTTTACACACGATTAATGTAGACGGGGCGGATCAGTGACGACTCGACAACGGGACGAGAACGTTTCCCAGACGTCGTCGTCTCTCCCAACATGACTCTCTTTCTTGATTAAAACTTGGAATAATAAACGGCGTAACAATTTTGCTTCGTAAAGCTCCGTCGGCTATTTTTCTCAACATCAAACTAATATTGAAGACAAAGAGCCGACTTTTTTGTGTAAATGCTACAAGATAATTTCAAAAGGGTTCGTAAATGCTCACCAGCTTAAAGTGTAGAAATAAGGGTAGGTTTGTCACGACATGTACCTTAATGGATGGTCAGGATTTTAAAACATTGCAAACGCTTGTAAGCGCTTTAAACCATGAATTAGCCAATTTCATGCATCAATAAAACCATTTGCAGTCCAATGCATACGGTACATATTGAAACATTACATTACTTCACTAAAGTATATCCACTTTTTCATTTAAAGAGCATTAAATGTAAAAAACTGTATGCCGGGCTTTATCCATACAAAATGTTTACACTATTCCACAAATACCACACATTTTTCAGGATTCAAGTATCTCATATGTTACTCCAGTGCCTAAATTTATACCAAATACCAAATTTTATCGATTTCTTGTTGCCGTTTTAGCATTACGTGGTAACAAACATGCACGTGTACACACGTGCATGTTTGTTACCACTTTAACTTTCGCATTTATAATATAAATAGGATTAATATAGTAAGACTAGTAGAATAATTTATGTAAATGCATTTTTCAAATAATTATTACGTTTAAAGAACCTGATTATGACGCAAATTTACTATACTCCATAGTAAATTTGCGTCATAATCACAGCAACAGACAAAATATAGCAACAAACAAAAGAGAAAAGAGCAGCAATGGTGTATGGATCGTTTTGGATGTTCGCGGTATCCACGAACGCTATTGACAGACAGTTGGACGGATGAACGAGTTTCTATCAAATACGGTAGAAAATACCATTTCTATATGTCTGATACCTACGATCAACATGCATTCACATTTATCATGCCTGCGGTAGAATATTAGTCGTTGTTAGTATCGGTTTATGTGATATAAAAGAATGAATTTCTTATGTGTCGTGTATCATTTTATGTTGAAGTAGCGTCAAGGATTCCATTTCAGTAAGAGATACTTACTATATACTACGATTACTTACTGTCCACATTTATGGTTTATGATAGTATATTTCCTCAAACAATTTTTGTGTTATCAATCGACTAGACTGTGTTACAACCATATCTACTTATATAGCTGGTGGTGCATGTTACTCTATCCTAGTAATAAGATAGACGTATTTAAAGGCGTGCGCTTATCAAATCCAGATATCTCCGCTTTATATTCAACTCAAATATGATTGTCATGAGTCGATATTCCCAGAGAGAAAGTTTCAAAATAATCCTGATCCATCGTTACATAAAAGTAAGTTGTTCGCGTCTCAACGGATAATCGAGTTTATACTTGGAGGACCCCCATCAATCATTTATCCCGGACTGTGTGGATGGATCCGTGGCGCGGTACGCGGAAAAACTTTAAAGTGTTCCAAGTTACTGTGACGTATCGTAGGTGCTCGCGCCCTTAGCCCACTTGAATAATGCTCCCCTAACGTTTAATATTATGTTTACATGGCGGAACAATGCACACGTAAGCCAGTTCATAAATAGGAAAGCTTACGGTAAATTACATTTTTACGCGTGTCAATTTTTATTATTCAATATTAGTACTTATAAATGTTGTCAAGGAATGAAAATCTGATGATACTAACCTTTTTTTACGAACAACTATAATTTATTATTATTGGACTATGTCGATGCATCAGGATGAAGTACGCAGTGCAGTATCACGCAAAAATTTACATTTTATGAGTACAGCCATTGCAACTGTTATGAGCGGCCATGACACTTTACGCCAAATGAACAACTAGCTTGTATATATAAATTTAAATAAATGCTATTTACAACTCAGTTGCAAATACATGAGAAGTTTATATGCACGACTAAACTAATTGGCTAGATATAGCACTTGCTCTCGAAAGCAGCGACCATCGAACAAACAACGCAAAGAAGAGGCATCTATACGGATACTCGTATGAGTGTTTTATGAGCACTTGAGTGCTTTCCGGACGGGGATGTTTAAAGCTCTCCTGCCAGTATCGCAGCCAGATCGAGTCCCACTCAAAACATGACAATGTCGGATTTGGACTTGAACGAGCACGCTTTATGCGCGGTTAAAATTTTATCAATACACGTCAAGTTGGGTTCATAGAGTTTTTATGTGCGTCATATTGGGAATTAACATTGTTCTTATATATATATATGTATTGTTACAAAATACTTCACTTCGGGAGCTGATGCAAGCGGCGTAGTATATATACGAGCGACGGAGAAGGCTCGGGCTCACTTTTCGGGCAGCGCTCAGAGGCGACGGACGTTTTATAAAATCACGCTATTAATTATTGTCGGTTCTTAGTAAATCTTAATAAATATTCTTAGCTTGATTGTAAGGTTACTTTTTTTAAAACTAAAACCACTTAGGATTTCCAACAGTATATTATAGAGGTTAATAAAATGACTGTCAGGAATATATCGGCTTATGCTTAGTATATAAATGGTCCCATAGGCTCTAGGTGTTTAGCTTTAAAAACGAAAAAAATATCAAAAATTGGCCTTGGCAATAGGGTCTATAACATTAAGAGAATAAGGCGTCATAAATATATGACACTTTTTTCACTGATTTCAAAAAGTTATTATCATAATATCCCAAAATAACAGTGCAGTTTTTTAAAGGTATCGGCGATAAGTTCCGTATTCAGGGTATTTCTCATTTCTCAGATGTGTATCGCAACAAGCTATTTGGTGGACTATGTTTGGTTTAAAATTGACCATGCACGCTTTGTATGCATGTAAACTTTTATTAATACACGTCAAGAAAGAAATCGATATCATAACTATAGGAAAAGAACACCTAAGAAATTTATTTTCGATCGCAATGTTGGAAATTTTTCTTTTGTCTTAGATCATTTACTTTTGTAGGTAGATTTTGAATTGAATCTCTTGTCTACTAAAATAGCATTGGACTCGTGAGAACATGACATCTGAATATTAAAGTAAATACAATTCAAAACCGTAAAATTCTATTCCTAGCAAAAACGAAAACAGATACTTATATCTCCGGCTGTAACGTTCTCGTAAAAAGTGTATTGTAAAATGTAACGACTCAAAGTCCGTCAAATGAAATAGAAGAGTGCCGACAAAGAATGCTTCAGTTATATCAATTTTACCGCGATGTTAAACGATGTAATAACATTTTTATTTCGCCATTAAATGGAAGAAATAAACGTGCCAGCGTATACAATGCGGCAACGGCCGCCGGTATATAATGAGATTGCGAAATAACCCATTATTGACGTTGAGTAACGAAAGTGGTTAAAGTGCCTTAACGGTTTTTTTTACGCACGATTGCTTTATTTTTATTTTTCGTGTGTATTAACTTGGTGAGATATAGAGTTTAAATCAAAGATTCGGTAGCAAGATTCATTTGTGTAATAAATGATAGGTATGCCCTGATGTGAAAAATAAGACGCGTATGTAAAAGGCACAGCTAAAATGTTTTTCTATACATATAAAATTGACTGACTTATACATCAACACACAGCCTAAACCGCTGGTCCTAGAGACTTGAAATTTGGAGGGTGTGTTTTTTGTAAAATGTAGGTATCCATTAAGAAAGGGTTTTTCGAAATTACACCCCTAAAAGGGTGAAATGGGTGGTTGAATAATCTATGAAAAAAATTCTTCTTTGTTTCCTATATGCCACGCGAGTGAAACCGCGGGCAGAAGCTAGTTAAATATAAATGACATAGGTCATGTAACTTTGATCGCAATACGCATTTTGAATTTTAAAACGTCCATACAAAGATTTTTTATAGGTTATGGGCAGAGTATTTCACCACTGCCTCGTCTGATGTCAAGCGATGATGTGGTCTAAGATGGGGTATACTTGCCTAGAAGATACTTGCTCACTCTCAACTTGAAAATTTTCAGGTTATAGTACCAAACTTATGTACATAAACTGCGCATCGAAATAGTCAAATCCCTACTAATTGATGTTTCTATTCGTTGTAGTCAAGTTAAATGATCGCCTATCTATTGTACAAAAGTAAAACAGGGAATGAAAATCCATAGCTTAACTAGTTGCGCCCACGGTTTCACCCGCGGTAAAAAAGTATTTTAATTATTTGCTCATCCCACGGGAAAATTTCACTTTTCCGGGATACAATGTAGCCTATATGTTAATCTAATGTATAAGCTATCTTGTTACCGAATTTCATCCAAATCCATTCAGCCGTTTGAGCGTGAAGAAGTAACAAACATACACACACACAAACTTTCACCTTTATAATATTAGTGTGATGTGATTATAACGTAAATAAGCATATATATTTAAAATGTTTGGTAACATAAATGTTTTATTGCGCAAACAATAAATGTAGGTACATAGACGGACTTAATACTAGAGAGCAATATCTTCCAGTTAAACACCAGTTTATAAGGATTAAGAACATGTATTTGAAAACCAGTAAAACTGTAACATTAAAATAATTTGCTACTGAAAATAAATAGAAAAAAAGAAAGCACTATAATAACAGTAGGCAAATACGACTAAGTATTCGAGTTTTAACTGAAAACAGCGCCCGTTGGAAGCTCTAACAATACGGCATCGTAAAAATTAAATTACAGAATACCTCTGGGGAGGTTTCAATTTTCAAGCTCGGAGGTCGACTCAAGACGGGCGACTTCGCTGCGAAATAATATTGCATCAACGAGTACCTACCACCTTAAAGGCCACAGATAGGTAGAAATAAACCTATTAATCTCTGAATCTAATTAATATCATCAGCTAATTATAATCAGAATATTCCCAAAATAATACCAATTGAATTAATTATTCTAAAATTGTTAGTTTTTGTGTATGTAATGTTTTTTTTACGGTGTACAATAAATTGTGTCTATCTTCTACTTCTACAATTTTTTTTTATACCTCAAACGAAATGATAAAAGAAGATGATCGTGTTACTATGTATAAATGTGTTAAGTTCTACAAATTATATGCAAATGTTAGAGGGTGTCTTCAAACTTCGGCTGCACCTGGATTTACTGAAACTTAAATAAAGAATGGTGATTCGAAACAGCAAAAACTCCAGTGACTTTAGACTAGCGGGCAAATTAGAGGGAATGGAATATAGTTTACTTTAAGTTAAACTTATTACGGTCCTCGAGAAACAAGCATCGGGAGGCTCGCTCGGCGCGCGGGTCAAGTGCCCAATTTGTCACCAGCGCAAACTTCCTACTACTTCGCCAGGCGCTGTTCGATTCCATTAAACTTTCAAGACCTTTTGAAGCTATGTACTTGTTGTTTGAAACAAGATTTGTCTAATTCATTCCTAAGCTTATGTACTGCCAACGGCTTTGATGTCTTCTCATATCTACTTTCGAAATATTACTGCCCATTAATTTTTTCTATACAATTTAATCACGCAGTTTAGTTAAATATCACAAGTACAAATATCTGTAACAGCTTATGATCCCCAAAACGTTAATAGTATTTTTATAGCCAGTGTATATGTACAAAGGCGATTGACCTCACTTATAAGGGAGAACAAAAACCAAAATAAAACTCTCACCGGGACGCTTACCATAAAGCTATCATAAAAATTAAATTACCGCAAGAATTTCTCTGTAAGTGCACGCCATTTTAGCGAGAGAGGTGTACGGCAGGGGGCCGAGGGCAGCCACATCAAAGCAACTCATCCTGCTCTCACTCAAATCAAATTTAGCAGCTTTCTTCTTTCGTTACGGCTCTGAAACGCGGCCGAGTCTGACCCGTATAGCTCATTCACCTGTCTCTATTGACAGTAGAATAAAAAACTGAATAAATTGACTACTATAAAGCGATACAAGAGCTAATAAACGCGAGTTGTAAACAAGGAAAAAGACGTCAAAGGGAGACGGGGAATAAATTAAAAGTCTGAGTTTTTTGCGTACACGCGCCTCGGGCGCGCCGAGATCAAGTGGCTAATTTGTCAGCGCGAGTAAACTGTGCGCGGCACAGAGTTACGGACGATGCGATTCGATTAAACTTCTCCCAAGTAAGAGTACACACAAGTACAGAGCCTATTAAACAAGCTGTACATCTACGACGGAAACTTAATTAGTTAACTAATCAGTAGAGTGGTCTGCCGCTGCGTGTGCGATATGGCGAAGCTTCATATTCGGTTTATTTTACGGTTATCCTATAATATAGTTGTTTGTGTACGTGCGTGTTTCTTCATAAAATCTTTGACTTCCCATTCGATCCCTTAAAGATTAAATTTTCCAAAAAAATTCTTGTACACCACTACGTCATAAAAGGAAGACACCCTTCAACTATCACGTCTCTATACGTCCAACGGTTAGGACCATAGACTTAGTGAGAGTAGCGAAAATATTCTAAATATGATCTGTTGTTAGAGCTCTATGTTGCCTGTCAGTCAGCTAGTCACTACACTCAAGACTCTTTTTATTTATAATATGTAATTATATCCAAAGTCAAAGCCGAGACGGGTCAGCTATATAGCTTACCCGCCTCAGCTTCACATGGGCTAACTTGTTTATACTTTTTTTTATATAGTCTTATATGTTCGACCAGATTTTTATTAAAAAAAAAACAGAAAACGTAAACAAACGAATATTATTAATTACAAATTTACAATAACCAAAAATAGACAATAAACAAGGCACAATCTAATACGCAAAAAATATGGCAGAGAGATGTTTCCCCGTTGACGGTCGGCGGCAAAGTGGACGAGTCTCACGGTGTCTGCCGCTTATATACCCTCCGGCTTCCAGGCATGTTCTTCTCATCCAACACGGCCTTTCCTGACATGAGGCCGTCCCCGGACTCCTTTAGCTTCGTAAGTCAGTCTCCAGCAGGGGCATGGAGGCTGATTGGTCTTCCATCAGTCCAGCAGTAGCCAGTGTTGTTGATGTACTGGGCCCATCACTCATAGACGGGCTCAAGGCTTCAGACGGTAGTTCATCGGCTTGCAACAGTGGCTCGGCAGCGGCGGAAGTGGATTCCTCTTCCATATCTGAGTCTGTACCACTAAAGTAAGCAGCACACACATCAGGAGTCCACTCTCCACGCCATGGGATAATGAACTCCGCCGCCGCTTGAGTTGACTTCCCATAGGAGCCAGCCATGAGTTGCAACTCGTACCGCCCGTTCGGTAGTGACTTCATCACGCGGTACGGGCCACGCATGCCGGAATCCATCTTGCCGGTGGACTGCGCTTGTTTTCTGACAAAAACCAAGGAGTTTAGTTCAAAGCCGCGAGGTGGCTTCCTTCTCTCATTCACGTGGGCATCTTGCTTCAATTGATTTTGCCTGAGTCGCTCTGAAGCCCTTTGCCTGCTCATTTCGCGTAGCGCCTCTCGGTTAGGGCTCGTACCAGTTAGTGCCACATCGCGTATCAAACAGCGAATAAGAGGAGTTGCCGCTTCAATGCCAACCAACAGATTGAGAGCAGATTTCTGTGTTGTCTTCTGCCTCGTTATATTCAAGACCAATTGGATCTTCCAAATAACCTCTGGCCATTGCCGCTGCCGGTAATTACATTCAATGTGTATCATATTAAGGATTGTGCGACAGTAACGTTCGACCTGTCCATTGGATTGGTGCATCTCTGGGGTTATTAAGTGAACCTCACTACCCATACCCGTAACCCAGCTAAGAAAGTCTGAACTTTGGAACATACGACCTCTGTCGCCGACAATTAACCTGGGGGTTCCAAATAGGGAGATGGCAGTTGTAACATGGCGCTTTAATTCGTTAGTATCTTGGCGAAACATTGGATAGAGAAGACAAAACTTCGTGAACGCATCAACAATGATGAGGACATAACGATAACCTTCTGCCTCAGGTAAAGGTCCCAGAGTGTCCATGTGGACTGTGTCAAATGGAATATCGGGTTTTTCCCAAGAATGAATGGGCTGTAACGGGGCTCGGGCTACCTTTTTGTGAGAAAGACACACCAGACAGTGTGTAATGTATTTTTGGGCAAAGGCACGTAACCCAGGGAACCAAAAATGTTTGGTGATCAAGTCGACAGTCTTTTCAATGCCAGGGTGGTCATGTTCGTCATGAAAAATTCGTAAAAGACTAAGTCGGTGACCTTTCGGTATATAGCACAATAGTCGGGGAGACTCACCAGTAGGTGTATGGTGTATATAGAGGAGATCATTTTTAACAACATAACGAGTGGCGTCTAACTGTCCTTCCATCAACTTTTGGATAAGAGACTGGGTCTCTTCGTCAGAAGCCTGGGCGATTCGTGCCCAGTTCAATGGTTTTTGAACCGTGCAAACATTGACGGGGTTTCGACTGAGATAGTCAGCGTGCGCCATCAATGTTCCTTTACGATAGTCCAACACAAAATCGAAATCCTGGAGGTATACCCACCACCTAGCCACCCTGGGTAGCAAATCCTTTTTTCGTTGAGTAAGCTTTAACGCATTACAATCGGTGACTATGGTGAAGCGTATACCAACAAGATAGTGTCTAAAATTTTGCAGCGCTTTAACCACAGCGAGGGTTTCAAGTTCATATGAGTGATATTTACTTTCCGCACCTTGCGTAAGTTTCGAAAAGTATGCAACAACGCGTTTCCGACTCCCTTCGTGTACTTGCAGTAAGACTGCTCCATAACCAATCGAACTCGCGTCTGTGTGGACTTCGACTGGCAATGAAGGGTCATATATTGCGAGCACAGGTTGGCTAGTGAGACACTCGATAATGTCCCTCCGAGCCGTTTCCTGTTCCGGCCCCCAATGAAATTCGACACCGTTTCTAGTCAGAGCAGAAATACAAGCCGTTTTTTGGGCAAAGTTTGCGATGTACCGCCGAAAATAACTTGCCAAACCCATGAGTTGCCGTACTTGTTTGACGTTTTTAGGTTCGGGTGACTCAGTTAATGCTTTCACTTTATTATAGCTCGGCCGTACCTGACCCTGGCTAATATTACGGCCTAAGTATTCTACCTCGGTACACAAAAATGAACATTTGCGCAAGTTAATGGAAAAGCCCGATTTCGTCAAAGTCGTGAGCACCTCATGTAAGAGTGCAAGTCCTCGTTCTACGGAAGAACTCATGAGCAAGACATCGTCGATATAAACCAACGCTTCACCAGATTCTATGAATTTTCGGAGAGTTTTAGTAATTATCCGCTGGTAAACAACAGGCGCGTTAGCCAGCCCATATGGCATCTTAACGTATTCAAAATGCCCCTCGGGGGTAACAAAGGCAGTTAGAGGAATGGACTCTTCTTCTACCGGAATCTGGTGAAATCCAGTTGCCATATCTAAACTTGTGAAAAATTTACTACGTCCCAATCGGTCTATGTGATCGTCGATTCTTGGAAGCGGAAATCGATCTTTAATAGTCACCTCATTTAACTTGCGATAATCCACACACATCCTGTCCGATCCGTCCTTCTTTTTAACAAGAAGAACGGGGCTCGCGTAGTCAGATTCCGACTCCCTAACTATGCCTTTATCTAATAAGTCATTGACAATATTCCGAACACGAACGTTCTCCGCATGAGACAAACGATATGGGCGGTAGTTGACGGGATTATGACTATTTAGTTTGATACACATACTTCCCGTATTTACGGTAGATGTAGCAGTACCTGTGATGAGGTATTCTGAGAATTTATCAATCGTTCCCAAAAGTCGTTCTAAGTGTTCACCTTCAAGGGGTGAATTAACAGGAACATCGGACCGAACAGTCATCACGTCATCCACCACCTCTCGCGTAAGTAATTGGGTATCACGTGTTCGCACATATCGGATGCCCTCCCTATTCAACACATCCGTACCTACTATAACCGGGGTATTCATAAATTCCGATGCTACAACAAACAAGTCTACTTCCAACGTAACACCATCAAATTCGATCGGTAATGTTATATAGCAGGAACTCTCGATCTCTTGTCCGCCTAACCCCTTTAAGACACGAAAAGCTGGCTTACGTTCACAGTGAAAATGTTTCAAAAGTGATGTCGAAATTAATGATATGGTAGAACCGCTGTCAATCAAAACATCAATAGGAATGCCCCTGATAACCGCAGTCATCACATCCTTACCGTGACTCGATAAACCTTCGCGACAAAAATTGACGTTGTTTACACTTTGCGATTCTGACCTTATCTTTGCAAAACACGTATCTATCTTATGACCAGGCTTTTTGCAGAATGAACAAAGGTCCGACCTCGTAGTTACAAAAGTAGGCTTCGACTTCAGGTCACTATTATTATTGGATGCAGTACCTTCAGAAGCCACCTTGCCCCTTCTACAAAAAGCCTGCCTGTGACCAGCAAGACCGCATTTGTAGCATCTACCTTCATTATATTTGCGCTTCCTGCTTAACTCTGAGTCGAGTTCTTGCTTTCGCTTTATACCATGTGGTTTCATGTTACTAGCGGTATTACTAGTCATTGTCGGTTTTGATTTTACGAACGAAGAAAAGTATTCAACCAAATCTTGTGGCGAAAGATTTGCGTTCATAGCAGACGATCGGATTTGCGGGTCCGTGATACCACGTATAACTATAGCTGAAATGAGTTCGTCGCTTAGGCCGCGCACAATTCGCAAACGAAGAAGCGAGCGTCTGGTATAATCCGCGTACGTAGGGTAGTTGTCGGAATTTGTCGTCATAACCTCAAATAGAATATTGGCAATATCAGGGGTTTTTGGGCATAAACATTTAAATTCCTTTTTAAAACTACTCCAGGTGCGATCACTAGTCACCCATTCGCTCAGCCACGTTTTAGCATCACCCTTCAGACAGTTCCCTATCCGAGAAAGACACTCGTGATCGTTCCAATTGTTAAGGTTTTTAGCGCGATCTACCTCACTACACCAATCTTCAATATTATGCAAGTTCGGGTCAAAGTTAGACACATAATAATGTTGGTTCGATCTCACCAAAGTTCCAATGGAACGAATCGCATCCACGATGCGGTCGGTCCCCGTAACCTGCACGGCTGTCGACGGCGCCTCGCTGTCCTCTCGCTCCGACGTTGACACCACCGGAGCATGTGGTGCAGGCGGCGGGCAGGACTCAGAGGCTGCCGCGGTGGCAACCACAGCATCAGGCAGCCGTGGCGGGTGATGAACCACGACAGCAGGTGGAAGCGGCGCCGACCGTGCCGGCGATAGCGCCGGAGTCTGGCGTTGCGTTGGCGCCATAGGAGGCGTCCGTGGCGATGTTCGGCGTGAGCTCCACCGCCTCGTCGCTCGCCGATTGCTTCGCTGCGGTGATGGAGACGCTAAGCGCCGTACTGGCGGTGACGCACGGTTGGGTCTGCGGCGCGAACTTCGCCTCGGTGAACGGGCATGTCGAGTAGCAGATCTCTCCTCCAAATCTGTAAGTCGAGACAAGATCGCCTCCATTGTGCTCCGCAATGCACCGTCAGGAGTACGATCTCGTCGTCTAACAGATTGCCGGTTTCGTGTTCCGTCGCGACTGCGATGGTGTCCGTGGTCTGACATCTCTCTAGCCAATACGTTAGTCGGTCGAACACACAAAAACAGTGGGCGATTTAGGATAGAATCCAAAGAATCCTATCCCACTTCTGATCTTATATGTTCGACCAGATTTTTATTAAAAAAAAAACAGAAAACGTAAACAAACGAATATTATTAATTACAAATTTACAATAACCAAAAATAGACAATAAACAAGGCACAATCTAATACGCAAAAAATATGGCAGAGAGATGTTTCCCCGTTGACGGTCGGCGGCAAAGTGGACGAGTCTCACGGTGTCTGCCGCTTATATACCCTCCGGCTTCCAGGCATGTTCTTCTCATCCAACAATAGTTTATAACTTTCCTTCCCTGCTCTGTTCGTTATTCTATACGGGCTTCTCTACAACCTTTTCCCTGTTTCATTATCTTTCCCCTTCTCTATCTTCCCTCATCTTATCGCTCTCCATTTACCTTATTTAATAATATGTATATTAACAACCTCTACGTCATATGAGATGATTTTTGAAAAATCCTGTACCATGAGATTATATTATTATTTTGCTTATAAACATCATACAACACGAGAAAGGCCTCGAGATATTTGTGTTGTCTTTAAGCATTAAATATGACGGCGGCAACGTCCAGTTATAAACTCTATGCGCAGCGAGCAGTACCGTAATTTACCCTGTGGTAATATTTAAATTTATCACAGTGGCAACACCGGCAACTGTCATCGCTTCCCCACCCATCTGGCTATATAAAGGGAGCGCTTGATGTGCTACGATCATTCTTGTGGCGGACGCGGCCCGGTGCGCATGCTGAAGGCCTATAGTTATATAGGTTGCAACCTACGCACCACCCGTTATCCTATAAATACATATTATGAACATGCAAAACAAACAGCTAGCACAGAACACATGTAATTTTTCTAGATTATCTATTTGAGCACTCTACTAATATTACGATCTAGCCATCCATGTGACTAATAAGTAATTTACATTCAACTTAATCTTCTAAACGCCTAATTATCTAAGAATGTGTCCAATAACACTTTTCTTATTGTCTCTATTAAGGTGAAGACACTTGGTCCTTGTGTTCTTTTGTAGGTAGCCCTTATTTGCACTGCACTACATTACTTTACAGCACTTAATACACTCTACACTAACTCGCATGGTTTTGATATTTTCAATCTTCTCACTTCAGCTTCAGCTGGATTGCTTCAACGTTCACGTGATGCTGAAGTTGGTGATGATGACTTTCTGTGTACTTCTGGATAACCTTGGCGACGACCTCTGTGTTAAGGTCCCGATGGAGGTCATCGTTTCGTATGTATCAAGTATGAAAGCTGTACGTATGTACTACTACTGGTTGAAAAACTACTGCTATTAAGCCGGTAAATTAATAAATGAATATAAAAATAAATATATTCTTATAAGTATACCGTCCATATATCTACATTATATCGAACTCTATAAGCAATAACAAAGGCTTCCTTAGACTATGAATTTATTCAACTATTAAATTTAGCAAAGTTTAGAGAACCCTCATCTTGAAACTTAGATTAAAGGGAAGTTTGTTTGCGAAGTTTATTTCCAAGTGTGGTTAAAAATCATAGAGCTGGTCTATAAAATGTACTTATGAATATGAAATACGGAATCTGGTTGCACTGATTCAATGTTATGTTTCTTAGTAAAACGTAACGTTTTAGTTGCTGCAATTATTCAAATAATGCAAATATTCGCTTTTCCCGCGCTTACAGAATCACACTACTGGTTTACTTGTAGATTATCGCAAAAATGAAAGTGGATTTGGTATAAGATCATGTTAGAAATACCGATATGTATATCTAGTAGAAAATGACGGAAAAATGGTTTTTTTATCTGTCATGTTATTGTTCATCATCATGTGTTGTTTATTTAAATGTTTTTTTTATTTTTAAACAACATTTTAATTCAATCAATTTATATACATTTTCATTATCCCTCTTTTATTATTCTTTATATAATTCATTAAATTTTATAATATAATTTTTTTAAATTTATAATCACTGATTTACTTGCAGGGCTGAAGACTGAGCCCAGTGGCGTTCTTTAGGAGAGGCCTATGTCCAGCAGTGAACTGACACACGCTGATGATGAAATTTTCTTTAATACAGATTTCGTCAATAATTGTAATGACACTTAACCTTTATTTAATGTAATATCTGTATTGTTATTGTAATAGTGTACATTATGTTGGTGTAAAATAAAATAAAACTCATAATTATTATCTATCTTATCATTATTATTCGTTAGAAAAACGTTGTCTTACCTTTGCATTAGGCACCTATATAATAGTGTTTTAGGCTCCATCGTGCTGCTACGGGTAACCTGCCATTGGTCATTAGCCAAGATTTGTCGAGCTAGTTAATACTACCCGTGGAATGAAAGGAGTTCTCACTTCCCTTATATTTTAGTAACCCAATTTTTGCCGAAGTTTGCAACTCATACTATTATTTAAAACTCCATTATGTCGACTGAGATTTAAAATTATAGTTCAATTTATGTTATGATCGTTTACAACTAGCCACAATTGAAAACTACACAACTAGTTAAACTCTAAAAGATGTGATAATTTTTTAAACGAAAACAAAACCATTATATTGATGGAATGCGCTACTACGAAGTAGAGAGATACCAAAAAAAGTAATGGTCGTCTGCCCTTACGTCACCTTTAGCTACTTAAATATCTATATTAAAATCATGACGTACACACTAGGCAGGCAAAAGGCAATCTTTTTAGCATTTTGTTATCTGTACTTTTAAGATTGTTTTGAATCGAAACCAAAACTCCACTTTTACCTTTATCATAAAACTGTCAAAAAAGTTAGCAATAATATTTGGCTAGAATTTAAATAGACTAAAATTTCCATTTGGTTTGATCAAGTCGCATGCAATTTGATAAAGCAAATTTATTATTTTCACCCCATTAGTATCTTTCTTTGGAAAGTTTAAAACAAATCAACAAACTTTTTAGAGCAATTTATAGTATGCAATAAACAATCATAAACTTTCAACGGTATTTAGGTAGCTGATAGTTGTGTTTACATTGAATATTTTATTATTGTGATACACGTCTACATTTTTAGTCTAATTTAATAAAAAAAAGCACCGAGATAATAATAACGTCTGTATTATTATTTATTTTCTTTTGCTGAAGAGACAGTTGAATAACCCTCGAAATTCTACTTTAAACTAAACGCTATGCTAGTATCCAAGAGGCCAATGGAAGGTCAAATATTCACATCAACACACAGAAACAGCCGGAAAACGTCTCTTCCTGTACAAGCCTCCCCCATAACACCATTTTGGACGCTTATCATAAGGAGGATTTGCCATAATCACCAGGCATGGCAGACGGCTTGATGATTGCGGAAGATTTTAGTGTATGGAGGAGAATGTTGAATGCTGCTGCCGATTCTCTGGATATTCTCTTAGTGGGCTCTTTCAATACCAAAGGGAAGAGATAGGGTGGCCTTATTCTCACACCGTTGAGACGACACAGCTGAGCGGTCAGAGATTGTTAGATTATAATTATTCTCGGAAAAAAACATTTATCTGCCGTGACCGTTTCATGCGTATGCTTTTTTATAATGATAATTGTAAGTTCTTGGAACCGTATATCTACTACGAGAGTTTCGTTACTATCTGTATTAAAAAATAATGGAAAATATGTTAAGCTGAATAAACGTTTTACTATTACATTCCAATTACCACTATACAGTTTGTTTAACCTAAAAATACCAAGTTATTGACATTTGTCTCCAGATAGGTAAACCAGTAGGAAGCTTAAAGTGCCACTGACCTTCAGACAAGTAAAGCCGATCAGCCTCACTCGGTGGCTCGCAGGGTCTGTGTCTGAGAGTGACGTGGAGAGATGGACCACGCGGGGGCACTTCGGGGGGTGCCGGCTCAGGTGGAGACTCGCATTCCCGCTCTGAAGTTTGCCCACCGCCGTTTACAGTCCCTATAAATAATAGTTAGTATTCTTTGTTTTAAAAAAATATTAAATTACAAGACAACCGCAATCATGTAGTTGACACAATAAACCAGTGAACATACATCCACAATAAGACATTCATAGCATGACATACAAAGTACAAACGTATATTTCAAATTTAATAGAAACAAAAGACATACGTAATAACTATTCTTCTGCTGCACAATGTATACACATATTAGTAAGGGAGTATTTGTGAACGAAACAGGTATGAGTTATTGTCATGTTCATTAAAGGCAGTTATTTTAATTATAGTAAAATATATACTGGAAAACGTCATAGTATAAATTATGATGTAATATTTAAATATTCAATAACTATTATTAGTAATGGCGTCGTATGTTTTATTCAGAAAATTTATCATAGCCGGCAGTTGTTTCACAAGTTATATTAAACTATTCATATTATATGTTATTCGAAAATAAAACATTAACTTCTAAAAAATCCTAACTTTAATTTTACATAAATATTTCTGACTTTTAATATCCTGGTACTTAACTATTTTTACTGTACTTTTCATAGTATTTAAAACTTTACGCATGTGTAACGTCTTTGTGTATTTACTATTGTGCGTTTATTAAATAGGTATTAAATAAGAATGATCATTGTTATTAGGTGAACCCCGCGGTTTCACACGCTACTTGTCAGGGGATAAAAGCATTCTTTCTTAATGTATTATAAACAATCCTTGTGTAAAATGTCATCTAAGCCGTTACAGGTGTTTTAGCGTAAAAGCAACATAGAAAATGTCACCATCAGCCTATCCTTGTCCACAGCTGGACGTAGGCCACTCCAATAGCATGCCACTAAGCACGACTATCAGCTCTCTGTATCTAGTCATATAGTATATTATCTGTTGTAAAACTAAACTTTACAGCAATGCCGCTAATTAAATATTCATTAAATCGTCATGTCCATCAAATATTCACTTCAATCAGGCACTAGCTAATTACTTACGACAATAGATAAGGCTGGCTTAGGCTGGGTGGTGAAGATATCTAGTTGCATAATAATACAACATAATGATATCTATATACATAAATACCAATGCTACTTATATACGCGTGCGTATACGTACTCTATATTAATTTCTGAGAAATGTACGGAATGAATGAGGCATTACGGTGTATATCTTGGGATTCCAGCGTAGTTGTTATAGTTAGGTATTCTGCATTGGCCATTATAGCCGTATATAGCCGTGATGCTAGGATGCCTTTGATAAGGATGCCACGCATAGCTGCCAGCGTACGGCGATATCACGTGGCATAGACGAGAAATCGTTCATAAACATAATAAAGCAGGTTAATTTGAAAGTTTATAGAAACAAATGAACATCTATTCTCAGATTATTCATCGGCCGATATGACGACAGTTATGGTGTTTAGTAGAGGTTACATGTGAGTTCTGAGGTTTTAGTTTCTTTAAGACGAACATTGTGCATGCTATTGGAAAAGCGCCATTGAAATATTATTTTTCACTCCCTCCTATTGTTGAAAGTGCAGTAGAGTGAGACAGCAACAGAAACGTCCGTCCTTTTTTTAATGGCGCGTTACTTTTGCAGAAGGGCGGATTTGAACTCGGTAATTATGGCTAAGTGCATAATAACCTAACACATGTATTACCCAGAAAAAATATAACCAACACACTTAGCCCAGTTTTTTATTATAATAAGTAAGTGGGTTGTTCCTTGTCTTCTTAAAGATGGAGCGGTAAAGATATCTTACCATTGTTAAGACAAAGGCGCGTGTTTCGGGCGTTGTTATCATGCACGAAATCCTCCGTGCGGCGATCCCGCCGGCGAGATAGAGTGCCTCCTGTATCATTACTAAATATTTCTTCACCTGTAAACAAGAAATACGTAATGCTCGCAAAAAATCATGCTCAAGTGATTTATAAAAGAATCTTATTTACCAACTCAATATAGATTTTGATTCGAGCTCACGCGCGTGCTTTAGCGCGCGTACGTGATAAATCCTAGCGAAAACTAAAATAAAATACCTGCCTATAAACTTTTGTTCGAAAATGTTTGTTTTAATATCAATATTTGCGGTTTGTTATGCAACCAATATCCAAATATTTGACAATATTTATAAAATTCTATAAACGTTTGTATTTTATATGTAGATATACAATAAGAGGCGCCCCGCGGGTTCTGCGGGATTTCTTAATATCCCAGGATAGTAAGTAACTATGTTGTTTTTTTTTTATTTTAGTGAATGATGTGATAAGCTTGTCGTTCACTTGATGTCAAGCGACACGGCCGGCCATTACAGAACCGTGTCACTTGAAACTCCAAAATATAAAGTTTCGCGTGACACTCCACTGCGCACATCATACTGAGACATCGGCACAGTCTGGTAATAAGATTACTTTACTGTGAGATCAGATCATAAAGTCTCATTTGCCCAGTAACCAGCTTGACGAAGAGAAGATATTTTATTACTAGCCTACGATAGTTATTTGTATTTAAAACTATAGTTTCGTCATACCTTTTGAGTTCCTATTTCTTCTATAATATCGGCGGTTGGTGCTTTCATGTGGAAATGGTGACGATTGTCGTTGAGGGCTGCTAACAAATCTGGGAGGATGTTCATCGCCACCTTCAGATCCGTAGATTCTTCTTTGCTCACCTGAAACCAATAGTAATGATTTAGTTTTAGTTTTATACCATGTACCTTATGATTTTTATAATAATTCTACCAGAGGTAAATCTTTGCGCACAAAAACAAAGCTTTTGTAAATAGAGTTGAATTTTGTAGAGACTTAATAAATAAAACAAATTAAATTAACTTTTTTTTTTAAATGAAGATCGGAGCATCAGAGATACTCAGAGCACCAGTATCTAAATCAGCTCCAATGGTACCTTGGCTTATTTATCTTTCTTATTTTTCTTATCGTACAATAACGTTAGTGTACATATTTTATCCAAATTGAAGCTATTTCATAAAATAAACCGACACCTAAGGCGCATTGCTACAACTTTACAAGTAACATTATCTCCCCTCTGAATTGTAAAAAATCTAGTTAATTTTTATTACAATTACCCCTAAAAATTACCCACATAAAACTTTCCGATTGTATTAAATAATTACTATTTCGAAATCCCACACATTTGCCGGTGAAAAACTTGCAGGAAACCACTTAGTTATTGTTACGTTCTAGTAATAATTTCCACCACTTTGCACAAATAGGTCAGTATAAAAGTTGGGGGTGAGAACTTTGGAATTTATGATGCGGTTTATTTGGGTAGGTAATTTTGAACAATAACAAACAAATTGTGTAGCTGGTACGGGGAGTACAAGTTAGGAGGCCGCAGGCGCCTGCTTGCCGTTCGCAGCACTGTGCCCGAGTGAAACGTCTCATTCACAATTCTGAACATCTAAGTAATACTGCTGTTACTGTACGGTTAATTCTAACGGCTTCAGAGCTGTAGTTGTAACTTCTTGAACAGCGTTTTAAATTATAAGTCATTATTTTCACTAAAGGCTTTCAGATACGACTGTGCAAAAAAAAAATTGCCCACAATGGTAATTTTACTTCTTTTTTAATTTTTTTTAATTGATTGTACTATCTTACACTACGTGGTTACAATATAAATTGCAACATAGTACGTAACGGGTCCTGCGTATATAAGCTGCGTATCAAGGACAAATAAATAAACATCGACGTTGTTAACGATTGGTGAATCTATTAATCAAAGTAAGATATACCAAATAGTTTGCATTGTTTTCAAGTTATTATGAACCTAGTAACGTTTCAATATCAGACAACTTGATTACGGTTCACCGAAATCTTTCTAGTAAATCATAAAACTGAATGCGACTCAACATCCCAGTCAAAAACCAAAACATACTATAAGATATGACTCGTTCCAAATAAAGGTCACTCCAAATAAAGGAAAAGAAAGGTAATGCTAACAGTATAAAGGAAATATGGAACATGTTATGACTTACAGACGAGTATGGATAATGTTTTGTAAGAAAACAATACGACTTGTTTTCTTTTGGGTGTCAATGTCAGCGTAGTATGACCTAATTTAATAACATGTTTTACAAGTTATTGTGACTTTATACAACGATACGTAATGATAACGCCACTTTGATAACAAATAATAATAAGTCGCCGAAAAATCTGATTGAGGTCGTTGAAAAGATTTCAAAAATGGCCGTAGTGAATTTTTTAATTTTTCCATAACCAGTGTATTTTTTTAATTTTAAAGTGTGATAACGGTTGATTCTTTTTCGTTAAGTATTTGTAAACGTGCACGAGTATTGGAAAAGGGTTTCAAGTTTTTAAAACATACCTTTTCGTTTTCTCTTCAAGGCTTCTTAGGTCCATCGGTAAAATATCCAACATTTTATGGTGGCATTTTGACTGACAAACTAAGACTTTGACATGGCAGAATTATAACTAAAAAGCGATAGAAACCCATTAAATGAAGAGAAAAAAAAGAAATATCTCACATCCTGAGAGGTGTAATGTCCCAAAACTTTACGCAGTATTACAAAAGTTATTGTGTAAAAGTTAAAATATTTTGCAATGAACACGAATACGCGCGTTTACAAAAGCTATTTCACCTATAAATAAAATAAAACGCCTGGGAAAGTTTTTAGTCTTTGAATAATAATTTGTAAAAAGATTGTATAAAGATTGGTAAGTTTTGCAATACCTTCAAAATTTGTTGGCTATATGTTAACTATCTTTGAAATAGAACGTGAATAAATTTCCAATAAAAAGGGTGTTGGTTGCAGACGTACCTATCCGTTTGTTACATAAAAGTAAGAATACATAATATTATTGCGACCGTTTCATTTCTAAAATATGTTGTAGTCTAAAATTTAGATTTTCGAGTATTATTATCATTTCATTTTTATTTTGCAAATGAGACTTTATGACCTAATTTCACAGTATAGGAATCTTAATGCTAGACTGTGCTGATGTCTCAGAATGGCGTGCGCAGTGCAGTGTTACGCGAAGCTACATTTCAGAGTTTCAAGTGTCACTGCAACTGATATGGGCAGTCGTGTTTCTTAACTTCAGGTGAGCAACTAGCTTGTCACGTCATTTGGCAGCATAAAAAAAAATTATTGACATCGAATAAAATATGGTTCCATTATTTAGGGTTCCGTAGTACAACATGGACTTCTTATAAATCCGTCATGTCCATCTATCTGAATATTTTACAGCCTTATTTTACTAATATTATAAACGTAAAGTTTGTATGTATGGATATTTGATACTTTTTCCCGCGGCTGGACGGCTGGATCGCTTTGGGTGAAATTTGGAATAGATAGCTTATATAATGGATTAACACGTAGGCAACATTTTATCCGCGAGTGAAACCGCGTATGATATATCAAAAACTCAAGTAAATCTCTCTACTTTCAAAAAAATGAATCATATTTTTATATTATGAGAGTAGCTTCCATACAAGTAAAGGGAGTTTATCTATCATTTTGTGTATCGTTGAATATTAAGATGATTTTAACATTTACATATATGTGTATCATTAAATAGATTTTTTAAAGTAAAGGTAAAATTTACTACAACTTACCATATTTTTTATAATTATTTTGTAATTAATGCTAATTACCTGTGCATCTACGGGATCCAAAACTACTAAATATCGACCAGCACGTTCTTGATATGTTATAATTATTAGAAGAGTTGCCATATTCCAAAATAGCACTAAAGCACTTTGGAACTAAAATATTGCATTACGTTAGCAAAAGTTAAGTCAATAGGGCAGTCAGAGTAACACATAGCTAGAGGCGACGAAACTAAGCACCTTGTTTTAGTTTACTCAACGAGTCTGCAAACTCAATTATCATTACAACCTCTGAAAGCAAGTTTAGGTGGAGTGGTATAATGTGAACGCAAAATCTGGTTAACGCTTTTAGCCCTTTAACCACTCGAATAATTTCATAATGCTGAAATTATCTGATGATTTATGAATGATGAAATGCAAATGTTTGCGAGTTAAGGCTTTGTTAGGAAGGTAAAAATTTACTTTCTCGGATGTAAATTTAAATAGGTTAATACTATTAATGAGCTTTTTAAATCTATCTTTAAAAAGCTCTTAAACGGCTTTTATGCCAGCCCCATCGTAGCCTAAATATATACTCCTTAGAAATTAGGTATTTACAAAAGTAAACAAATGAACAAAAAATTAATGACACCTACATTAATATAATTTAAGTACGACTTATTAAGACAGGGTGTCGCCAACGTGCATTCAAAAAAGGGGTGATATAAATATGCAACTATACCATTCCACCAGCATTATTCTCAAACAGCAACCAGGGGCCTTACCGCGTAAGTCTGGTGGAGATTGTAATCGTGTTGTCTCTTGCTCGCACGCGTGGACTTGTTAATTGGTGCGTGCAGGATGGCAGGCGAAGCCGATTCCCAGAACGGTTACGCGGTAGGGGTGCAGGAGTATTTTATAATTTATCTGTCTAGTTTAACGAAAAGCGTACGCTATATCGTATAAAAAACGGGGGAATTGGTATGATTTTTCGACTCCGTATTCATTTTTCTGCTTCAGTTTTTAGTTATGTAAGAGCTGAGTTTATGTTGTTTTTCTTCGTTTAAAATAAAGCACTGTTGATAGGCCAGATACTTGCCTAAACGAAAGCAGATCATCATCCTCATCATCATCATCAGCCTGTATCAGTCCACTGGACATAAGCCTCTCCTAAAGAACACCACTGGGTCCAGTTCTTCGGTTTTTGGAACGAAAGCAGATAAATACATTAACTCCAAAACCGCATAATATTAGAATATCAGTGATACCTACACTAAGCTCCTGTGCCCAGCCATGGATGCTATGTTATGTTAGTTAACTCAAACTTTGTTCTTATCATAGATCGCATGAATTATAAAATAAAAATTTAACAAAACCATTTTAAGTCTTGAGATACTGAAACTAACGTCCAAAGTTGGCTAGCAAGAGATCGGGTCCCAAAGCGCGACGCTTCCCTATAGTAAACAGCTCAGGATTGAATATGAAAATTTAATCGGCTAATTTAATCGAACAGCGATACCGGCTCAGTCCCCGGCTACAGCTAAGATATTAAAGACATCTTAAAGGAGATAACGACTGTAAATATGAATATCAGATTATGTAGACGCCTATTTGGATAAGCCTTATTTGTCCTTATTGGAAAACAAAGGAATCGAGACAAAATCAGTACGCATTTAAGAAAATGGTGCTGCTTCCTTGTAGTGGAATAAAAAACACGAGACCTACGATTATTTAAGTCTAAATCTAGTATTCATTTGCAAAGCACCAAACTTTGACAAGTTACGTCGCATTTAAATGCCAAGCAGTTTCTCGGGTGTGGTGGTTACAGACCGACGCCACCCTCTATGAAATTTCCATCTTTCAGTCTTTTGTGCCTCAAGGTTGAACCGGGCTGAGTTGCCGCCTTATACCTACGTACAAAAGTGCACAGTTTAAAGAACACAGCAAAAATTGCATTCACAATGATCGCCAGACGCTAACTGCATTTAAAACTTTCACCTCTTTGTGCATAATAACAATGAAGCGTCATAATATTAACAACTACGAGTACTAATGGCTGTTTCAGGGAAGTCGAGGCGAGCTCAACGTGGATAGCATAAGTAAACAGAATCAGAGCACGTCTGCAGCGAAAATATTATTTGTATTAATAACCATCTTTGGGGAAAAATAATAGATTCCTTCGCTGGTGCCACGAAAATGACCTGAATTAAATTTTCACATTCAATCGTCGGCTGCTTGCCCCTGAGAGCGATCGCAACCCGCCGCTCGCCGCAACCCCCCGCATCCCCCCCCCCGCTCACTGTCTGCTGTATCTCATCATACTTACCTATGTATTTATGATTGCTATGAAAATTGTTTGTTACCCTATAACATTTATTACTTTGAACTGCGCGAATGTAGGTGAAAGTTTAATAGGAGTAATTCGGACTTAGGAATTTGGGATCAAAGCAACGGAGGCCCAATTTCCCAACTGTATAAAATTAAACATAGGTCGACACTTATTTTACAAATTATCTAATAATACTGTGACCAAATATTTCCGCCCTTTAACCTACTTTAATCCATTAATTGTCGTTTAAGTCAACGCAAACAAAATAATAGATCGCTGAGAAACCACTTAGAGCTATTTCCCGGGATTGCGTGATGGCAACACTTAATTTACAAGCTCCATTTAATTTGAACTATTTTGAGGTTCAGGCTGGAATTTAAATATCTGCAGATAAGGAGCTCACGCGAATGCCTCCCCTCAACCACACGTTATATAAACAGTACATCAACTTGCACGTGTTACTGAATTCTTCGTTACCACAATCCTTTCTGAATTTAAACCCAGTTCTATTTATTATTATACCCATAATTACCTTGCTATAATTAATATTTAATTGTTTGCATCTAGCAAGTAAATATTAACATATTAAAGCCAATTATTAATTAAAATGTTAAAGTATTTTTGAATATCAACTGTCAATAGATTAAACTATAATAATAGTCAGTTTAGACAGCTACACTGACTATTGTTAAGATAAATAAAAATTTGAAGAATAGTTTATTGAAATCGGGTGTACCTAATACATTTTTGTTTAATAGCAAATATAGTAGTCTACTATAGTATAGTACACTAACTTCTGCCAGCGGCTTCGCCTGCGTGGTATAGGAAACGAAGAAGAAAATTTTTCATAGATAATTCAACCACCCATTTCACCCTTTTAGGGGTGGAATTTCGAAAAACCCTTTCTTAGTGGATACTTAAACTTTACAAAGAACACACCCTCCAAATTTCAAGTCTCTAGGACCAGCGGCTTTGGCTGTGCATTGATTTTTAAGTCAGTCAGTCAGTCAGGACTTTGAATTTTGTATGTATACCCTCGACACCCAAGTAACCATCTGCAATTTACAAACAACTAGTACAATGATCCATCCTGTGATACAGCATAGCAATGAAACCGTGCTACTTGTGTAGATCTCCCACACTGTCTATATCACAAGCACCACAACCACTGAGCCTCGGTTAAATTACGCTCTTAACAAATAAATGCTAAGGGAAGGTTCCCAAGGTTTTTGTGCAGAAAATAATATGGTATGGTATTGTAAAAAACAGATAGTTTACATAGATTAAACTTTTTTGAGAGTTAACGAAAACAAATATACAAGTATCAAAAACATTATGTTATAGTAGATTATTTATAAAAGGGGCAAAGTATTGTTTTCAAGCCGAGTGTTTTTTTTTTTATCCAGAGCGCATATACACAAACATTCGCATCTACAAGTGAACACGGACTACACCGTACAATAGGTTTAGTAGAATACCCCTGAAGTACATATTAGTGTTGCAAATTATTATTATTATTTATAACTTATACCGCTACAGATTTTATGATATAATGTCATTGTATAGTACCCATACGAGTATGTGGCCCACCCCGTCGTCGCCGCCCGAGCCACCCCGTCGTCGCCGCCCGAGACACGTCTTGAGCGACCCGGATGATCCTATAGCAGCCGTAGTATCAGCTGCGCTAGGATCACCGGACCAGTCTAGCCCTTCTGGCTCAGGTACCGCTTTCGGCACCGGTATAGGATACCAGCGTAACACAATCAGACACCGACCCCGCCGGCGAGGTCGACGTACCCCCCGTAGGTTAGCTAGAACGGTCGCGACTTTCAATAGGGTCACTCTTCCAGTGGACGTAGTCTTCTCGATCCTCTTATCCCGGCAACGGCCCAAGCCGAGGCTCGCACCCCAGGGGTGCCCTTGAGCTAGTTGCCTCCCACTTTTGACGGCTGGGCGCCCTAAGCGCCCGCCCTCCCGCCCGGTGACGCTGTAAAGGTCGATAGAGACCAACAGCATTAGCTCGTTCAAAAAAAAAAAAAAAAAAAAAAAAAACGAGTATGTGGTTATTGTGATTTTTATTCTCAAGATTCCTTTTACATATTTCAATGAAAATACAAAAGTTTAAACCTCTATAATACAGTTTCTCTGCGGAACTTTTACCAAGAACTGAATATACCAAAGATAGGAACCAATTGTAATTGAACAATTAAAAGCCAGGATCCCGTGATACCTATCCCAGTCTCATGGTAGAGACTGATCGGGCTCACAGGACAACGAGAAATTATATACTTTCAAAATGATACTAATATATTGTACAATTCAAAATTATGTAAGTCTGTACATATAAAATTCAAAGTCCTGATTGACTGATTTATATATCAACGCACAGCCTAAACGGCTGGTCCTAGAAAATTGAAATTAGGAGGGTGTGTTCTTTGTAAAGTGTAGGTATCCACTAAGAAAGGTTTTTTCGAAATTCCACCCCCAAAAGTGTGAAATGGGTGGTTGTATTATCTATGAAAAAAAAATCTTCAGTTCCTATAGGCCACGCGGGCGAAGCCACAGGCAGAATCTAGTAAATAATAAACGTCCGACGATCACATACATAGATCCTGGACCCTAACTAGGATTCCTTTTCTTACAACGATCAAAGCGTGAGCAAGCCTAATGATCATATAATAACAACTGTAGTAGACATTAAAGATGTAAACAAAAATCCTTAATACCATCAGCAATGCATTACTATTATGCTAAGTCACTGCTTGTTTTGCTCTTAGAATGCGCTCTTGCATACTATCTACTGTTTGAAAGAATAATATTTCAACAAATAAGTAATTTTAATAGAATTAGTGCTTTTTTAATGAGTTACAAACCTAACTTATAAATTAGGTGAGTTTTGATCCTCAGCTCGGAGAACATTAGAGTGAAAGGTGGTTTAACACAAAATGTGGGTGATTACCTTACTTAGTTTTAATTAGTTAGAACGAGTAACGAACAAATTCTTGGGAAGTTTGTAACTATTTATTCATTAAAAAAAATCATAACGCCCAACGTTCACGTAAATAGATCCTGGACCCTGACTAAAATTCTCTGTGTTTAGGGACCAAGGAACTTCGAGAACCATGGTCCCACAACACCCAGACACAGAACAAGTATTTGCGTTGCTTTTTTATGCCAAATATACAAATATTGCCACGGAATCGAACCACCGCCTTCGGGTTATGAGCCGACCTGCTCAACAACCACACCACAGAGGCTGCCTGTGACAGAAGAACCTTATTACTAACTTTACAGAATAATTTATTAAGTACTTGATACAGGGCATTTAGTTATGTAGGTACGGGTTTATTAAGATTATTTTGCGATAAGTTTCGGTACCTAACATTTTTTGCTAGGTACGCCAATGAAAAGTGTCCAAACGGCCATCCTCACTCCCCTGAGAGCTCTCGCAAATATAAAATGCGGATAAAATTAAAAAAGGAGGTAGGTACTGGCACAGTGCAGATCCGAGAGCAAAGTGCAGAGATTAGAAACGGTCCCCATCAATTACGGGTAATCCGAGACACGTGCGTACAGCACGGCGAGAACCTATGGGGACTATTGAAATTATCTCAGCGCACGACCGTTCGTGCATGCACACGTGCTTTATAAACTCACCGTGTGTGCTAGACTTAAATTTGTTTGGAGAAAGAAGGAAAATGGAATGACTGATGGGAATCAGTAGAAATACAGAAAAATTACATGGAGTTTTAAACTTATTTTGTGCTTTGACTCGTGCTCGCCATAGTTAATTTCACTTCTCTATTTCTCAATATTTATTTTTGAAACTTAACAATCAGGCCAATTTGAGACCGATTGTTTTCTTAAAATTTGGCTCACGGGCGATATGTCCACTTTTTGAAATAATTATTAGGAGATTGATACCGATGCATCTGCAGCACCGTTGGTGTTGCATGTCGATAGGTGACGGTAACCGTTTACCATCAAGCGAACTGTCAGCTTATTTGTCAGTGATTTATTTTGTTTTATTTACTAACTAGGACTTTTCTGCAAAGTTCGTCTAGGTACCACCGCTTTGCCAGTTATTCTGCCACCTATTCTGCTGCCTTCCGCCAGATTTTGAAGGGTTTTTGTAGCTAGTGAAATTACTGGGCAATTGAGATTTTAGGATCTGATCTCATAGTTTAGTAATCTTCTTGTTATATATGCTGATGTCTCGGGATGACGTGCGCAGTGCAGTGTCACGCGAAACTTTATAATTGAGAGTTCTGAGTGACATTGCTATGTTATGGGCGGCCGCGTCACTTAACATCAGATGAACGACTATCACACACATAATTCATTAAACAACAAATACCAAATTTAAATATAAATTTTAACAAAACTTACAGCCTACGATTTTACAATTAAACTAAAAAATTACTCTAAACGGATATCAACAACAGGCCAGTCATCCCTTTTAATAGCTATAGTTATGTAATAAAACTATACAACTACCTACTCATTAGTTAAAGCAATGCTCAACCGTTTGAGATATATATATAAATTTTCATCTATCGTATATAAATCCCCAACGTTACACATCTAACTTATTATTCAACAGTTATAAACAAACTATATAATTTTCCATCAACAGAACAGATAAACGACCACCGTAATAACATAAAAGTGATAATTTAATATGCACATCCGCAAATCCCGGTGCTTGTACTAGGCTATCTCGTGAAATATTCAGCCAACCCCGTTGGGTGGCCACACAGAATAACCAATTAGATATCTACCTATCAAGTATGTACTAAATATTATAAAACAATTACATTATTACGAATCTAAGAGCAGCCTGTAAAAATCTTACTTTGTGACTTTTGCACTAGGCTGTTATATCGTTGCTAGTTTCATCTATACATATAAAATTGAAAATCCTGACTGACTGACTGATTTATATGTCAACGCACAGCCTAAACCGCTGCTCCTAGAGATTTGAAATTTGGAGCGTATGTTTTTGTAAAGTGTAGGTATCCGCAAAGAAAGGGTATTTCGAAATTCCACCCCTAAGAGGGTGAAATGGGTGGTTGAATTAACTAAAAAAAAAACTTCGTTTCCTGTAGGCCACGCGGGCAGCGCCGCGGGCAGAAGCTAGTTATCATATATTGTGGGAGCATAGATCGTTAGATTAGCCTGTTTGACGTTCTACTGCTTCTTGATTTGACCACTACTGTAAAATGAAATTTCACTCTCTCACACACCAGCTTTGTCTTCCATCTCCTTGTTCACTTATGTTGGTAACACGGCCAACGCTCCATCACGCAAGCTGGTCATCACGTTTAATTTGGACCATAGAATACAATAAATCTAGACAGACGCGCGCAATTTAACGAATATTGTGATTCAATTAATTTAAGTGCTTTTACCGCAAAAACAATTTGATATCCAGAGCACCTGCTCCCCTCATGCGGGTTCCAAACTTCACATACAAGTGATTAATTAAATGAGCATTCTACTTTCCAAATAAAACGTAATGCATTGTTAATGACCCGTTCGAACCAACCTGTAGGTAACGGCAATATACATAATTATTATACTGCCGGGAACAGTTGCTAAGCTTCTTTAAAACAGAAGCTTTAATTTACACATAGCTACTATACTAATATTTATTCTGTGACACAACTGTGTAAAGTGTAGTTTATAAGTAATGCTAAGGCAGCGTAATAGTGAAGCAAAATGTTATGTATCTGGAAAATATTCAATAAATATAAATTAAAGAATACGAATAAGCTCAACGTCAGCTCGTAAGAAGAATAATAATTTCAGTAAATGATTAATAAGCTTTTATCATAAGGCAATCACCGATATTATATCATTTATCAACATTTTTTTAATTTTTTTTGTAATTTTATTTGTAAAAAAAGCCACTAATAAATTTTTTTTCGAAATTCTAACTTTGGTTATATTTCGAAATAATATATCCTAATTGTATTAGACCTAAATTCTATATAATTAGTTACTTAGTACAATATTTAAAATTGATTCTATGTACAAATCAAAATTTATCAAGTGTATGAAATCGTCATCTCAGTCAATTACTTTTGCAATTATCACGGCACAAGGATGTATCAAATTATTTAACGAGCTAATTTTAACTTAAGCAATAAATCTAAATCCAATTTTATAATGCCTAATGTATCCGTAAAGACCTTTAAATATTGCAAAGCTGTAACATTGCCTCATGTGTATTGCTATCCTTATTAGCTACGCATTACTGGCATGCTCGTGGTTATCGGAGTCAACTGCAACCGAGCAAAGAGGTTGTCTTCGGCGCCCTCTTGCGACCTTCGGCGAACAAAACGACAAAGAGAGGCAACATTTACAGAGAAAATGGCTGCGGGCTGTCCAACCTTCCACCCTTTGTTTTCTTACAGCAACGCTCGTGCTGAAATAAGCCTAGCCAACCGGGCAGCTGGAGCACAGTGCGGCCTCCACTCTAATATTAATGTGAACTGTAAAACATGTTTATTAACTTCTGTATTCACGGCCGAGTGGGCGGGAGAGTCGAGGATTAAGTCAATAAGTATCTGTTTGTTTTAGAAAATGTCTGTTAGTTTTTGGTTCTGGTCTGCGGCATTAATTGAAACAAACTATTTCAAAGTGTAGTTTTAGGAACTATGAGTCTATTTAGTTTACGTTAACTTTTTCTCAACATTTTGTTGAAAGTTCCGAATACATTAATGCTTAATATCATAATATTATTTTAATGGAGTACTCTATTTGTAAATCCATTATTCAATCTAATTATGCACATTAGGAGCTTTTTTCACTTTCACTCCTATTTGCCAGTTATGTTATGTGCATTTATTTTACTATATAAGTAAATCATCTTTTTCAATCTTGTGATTACATAACTAGTAAACTTACCTACCTAATGTTACGAAATAAAAGGGCTTATTTGTTAATATTTATTACACAAACAGTCGTCATCAGGGTCACAAAGTGTGCTGGAGTTCTTAATATTCACATAAAAGGGGGTAGAGCCGGCCTGGCGGCGCGGTAAGGCAGGCGAGACGCATACCGCAGGAATTTCTAAATCTTCATAAGATAATGGATCGCTCCGCGGAAGAAAGGGACCTCCTCGAGTCGGAACTTTGTTGAATTCCTGACTCGTAATTAATAAAATTACTTTTTGGGAGCTTTCCTCGACTTCAAAGAATTTTAGCATAAAAGAAAAAGTTAAGTAGATGAATTATTTTTGAATGATAAAAAGAATAATGTCGGATATTTATACACTCAGAAGCTGAGCTGTTATAGAAGTAATTTCACTCTTGCCAGTCTGAATTGAAATAAGGCATTATACTAGATACAGAAAATAAAAGGCCCGGGTTTTCCGCTTGTTGTGGTGAGAAAATTCTCAAAACTACTACATATTAAACACATTACATTTTTCATTTTAGCTTGTATATGTATACCACTATGTCTAAATATATATAACTCAAAGGTTTTTCTGACTGACATAGTGATTGATCAACGCACATCCCAAACCACTGGACGGATCGGGCTGAAATTTGGCATTTAGGTAGATGTTATGACGTAGACATCCGCTAAGAAAGGATTTTTTGAAATTCTACCCTTAAAAGGGTGAAATGGGTGGTTGAATTATTTTCCTATAGGCCACGCCGCGGGCGAAGCTGCAGGCAGAAGCTCGTTCTAGAATAAACCTGAATAATAATAAACACGTCTCGTTTTTTTTCCTGTAACCACGAAACCAAAGTGCTTTAAAACCCAGTATTAACTGATTAAAATAGTATAGAAAGCACATGGAAAAACTGCAAATATAATTTTTAGTAAGTCAGGTAAGATAATAATATATTCGTAAAAGTAATCAATGGTATGTATTAGAAGTGCTTCATATATAACGAATGAAAACTGTGCACCCAATACGTCTCGAATCGTGATCACGGCAATACGAATGTCACTCACACGAGTAATTAAAGTGTATACACAAGTTTTAATCATATCTTTGCACCTTTGCCAAAAGTAAGTAAAAACTATACGATGTAGGTACGTTCATATCATTTTCTTGTTGATAGACATGTTGTTAATTTTCATCTTAATCATGTAGCTGTACGACATTAGAAGAATACAATATTCGATTTAATCGATAAAAACAAATAAAATTTGAAATCAAATTTTAAAAATAAACAAATTTTCGATGACCGTATAGAGACTATCTGTCCTACAAAATTTAACTCTTGTGGAGTAGAGTTTTCTTTACTAAGCTCGTTGAATACTATTACAGACTTAATAATATATATAAAAAAGCAACTAAATTTAAAAAAATATGTCTTTTATTTATTTCAATCTTATGATATGTAAAAATTAGAAACATTTTCTCAAATACCAAATCAAAAGTACATAGTGACGTCATCATAAGAAAAATAAAATGGTTAGAAAATAAATAACAATAATAATAACGCCCAACGATCACATACATAGATCCTGAATCCTAACTAAGGATTCCCTGTATCTAGGGACTCAGGAACGACGAGGACTATAGTGTCACAACACCCAGACACAGAACATATATAACGCCTTTTTTCTATGCACAAATACTTATACTGTCGCGGGAAGCGAACCCACTGCCTCCGAGTTATGAGCCGACCTGCTCAACCACCACACCACAGAGGCTAAAACAAACGAACACATATATTTTAGCAATAATTACTCCCTAATTTATATACCAGTTAAATGTTGTTATCTTTGTAACTTGCTCTGTTAAGCCGTCAGACCATTTAGCCCGGGTTTAAGCGGCTGAATGTACCTGCGTTTCAGAATGTACATACGTCCTTATCTGAACTGATAACGGGCCCGCATTCATGACGCCATAACGCCATTGCGTTATAACGCTTAACGCATTCCATGCAATCATACCGTTACGATTACGAGCGATAGTTGAGAATGGATGTAGCTTGTAGTTTAATTTAACCAGCATAAATCCCAGTTTGATGAGGGTAGACGCGGTTTTGATTAGATATGAATTGAATGCTTGGGTTTGATTATTATCTTGTACAAAGGACCAGCTATAACTACTTTGTTATGGATATTGGAAGGGATTAAGGATGAAAATCAAAAGCTTTGCAATGAGCTACAAAATTCTAATCCCAGCGGGTTCTTTATTGTTTACTTAAATTTGAGTTAGAACCGGGTTTTCAATGTATTTCAAGAAGTATTTAACCGAAATAACCACGAGCTTTTGCAAAAATGCACCCTAAATTTATAAGCCTTCTTTATTTGATGTTTGAAGCAAAGAAGAATTTAAAAAAATGATTTATTGTTATAGCGGTAATTCAAAACTTTGACGTATATTTATAAAGTCAGCGTTTATGAAAATTGCGGATTTTCACCTTTGTTTCATTACGTTATGATGAGATATAGCGCCTCAGATAGTTTTTAAGCCTGTCTTTTTTTTACGGGCTAATGCTTTTGGCCTCTACCGTCCTTTACAGCGTCACTCGGCGGGAAAGTTCAGTCTACACACAAGTCCTGTACACGTATAGATCCATAAGTTAGTTGAACTATTTAGTGAAACTTGCTACTTGTTATTCTGTTACTCCTTACTCTGCGTTTGAGGGTGTGTGACCCAATTACAAAGTTAAAATGGTCTTCAGTGTTCTTCCTTAAGTTACTTTATAAATGCTACCAAGTGCACATAAGCTATTCTTGTAATAGAAAGTGTCATCCATCTTCAACTAACAATATAACGTAACTAAGTATTTCCATCGTAACAGAGCTTATTTAATACGAAAGCAACAAAAAGGCTTTTAAGTAAATCAACCCATAAATTTATTATGTTGTCCCTGCCCTCATATTTATGGTTAACTTCCTTACCTCCACGACTCAATAATGCGTCAATAACGTTGTAGATTAAGAGCCATGGATCATTCTAAATAAGGTAAGTTATTTCCTGTCGTCAATACCATGGGATTCTAATGGTAATGTATGAGAAAACTCATTATTTTTGCTGAGGATTGTGACGATCCGTAGCTATTCTTATTAACATTTTGTTTTCACTTACTTAAGTGACAAAAAAAGATGATTAAGACACAAACCGGAAAATCATGATTTCGTGATTTTTTGCTCTAATTACTCTAACTCTAAATGATTCTGTTATTTATATATGTAATAGTAAAGTAAAATCATACACACTTTTATCCAATGTGGGTTGCTTCAATCGCTGCCGGTGCTCAATTCAATTTAAATATCGCGCAAAGTTCTCAAATGTTTACATTTGGGTTTAAAAAAAAATCTCTAACAATTAAGCGCAACCAAAAGAAAATCTTTCAAAATACAAATATTACTTGCTTTTTAAAATACTTTATACTTAAGTTTTGGCATCGAATAATATATAGGAAAATTACTAATTTTCGGAAACAGTTCTCACTCACAACAGAGAACTTTTCCCAATTCAAACCGCGTTTATTTATTGACTAGTTGCACCCCGCGGTTACACCCGCAGATAAAAAGTATTTTCATAATTTCTCATCCCACGGAAAAATTTCCGGGATAAAATGTAGGCTATATGTTAATCCAGTGTATAAGCTATCTTGGTACCGAATTTCATCCAAATCCATTCGCCGTTTGAGCGTGAAGGAGTAACAAACATACACACAAACACACATACAAACTTGCACCTTTATAATATTAGTGTGATTGTGTAGTGTTATCTCATGCTGCAATGTAACGGCCTCCCAGGCTATAATACGTCAATAATGTTCGCAAGCGCACCTCCCGCCTGCCACAATCCACTTGTCACGTGGAAAACATTTATCATAATTCCATTGAATTTCCATTCAGGCGAATGCAAAAACATATCGTGTTAATGTAATCTCAATCAAATCTGTTCGTGGAAATCCCAAAGAAATTTCCATCCGGTATTTATATTTTAGCCGTTTTATTTATTCGATTATAGAACTAAAGCGAAGTTCGATACACTTTTGTTGTAATAGAAGGAGGTCCATAGGTTTGCTGAATTAATGATATGCCGATTGACTTTGTATAAGATATATTAATTAAAAAGATATTTACAAAAACCAAAATGCGGAAAATAAAATTTTCTCTAATATGTAGTCTCTATCAACAACATTCGTTGCCCCTAGCAACTAGCTGGAAAGTTTATCTATGAGATTGGTATAGAAACTTTTTCGTGGGCCAGCACGCCACATCACCCCCCTCCAGAGACCGTCCTACGGGCGATAATATTCTGGAAAACGCGCTGTTCGTCCTGATCGAGTGGTGGTCACTGGAGCGTCTCGGGTCTCGGGTGCTGCCACGACGGGAGAATGGTCCAACTCACGAAGTATGTAGGCAGGTTTAATGCGGTCGACTGATACCGTGACTTCTTTGCCTTTTATGCGGAGCTTGAAAACTTTATCCCCTCGTTCTATCACCTCATGCGGGCCTGTGTAAGCTGCTTGAAAAGATGGATGCGAGGTGTCATCTCTTAGAAAGACGTGGGATGCTGTTGCTAAATCTTTGAAAATGAATATGGAGCGGTTATTCCCATGGTGAGAAGTTGGTAATGGCAACAAATTTTTGGCGAATGTGCGCAGTCTTTCAGTGTATACTGTCAAGTCCTCTGTGCCATCAGCCGATTGACAAAAAATGTCACCTGGAAGTCGTAGTGTCTCTCCATATACGAGCTCAGCTGGAGTCGCTTGTAAGTCTTCCTTAAATGCCGCCCGGATTCCCAGTAGTACAAGTGGAAGTGTTTCAAGCCAGCTGCTCGTCGCATGACATGTAATGGCGGCTTTAAGCTGTCTGTGGAATCTTTCGACGAGTCCATTGCATGCTGGATGGTAGGCTGTAGTTCGTCTGCGTTGAAATCCGATGATGTGGGACAGATGCTTAAAAAGTTCTGATTCAAACTGTCGACCACGATCAGTGACGATATCTTCAGGGCAGCCGAATCTGGATATCCATCCGTGAACTAAAGCTTTTGCCACTGTTTCAGCTGTTATCTCCTGTAATGGTATAGCCTCGGGCCATCGTGTGAAGCGATCTACACATGTGAGACAGTAACGATACCCTTGTGAGAGAGGTAAAGGTCCGATCAAATCTATGTGGATTTTCATGAATCTGGCTCGAGGTAAGCTGAATGATGCTAACGGAGATGAGACATGACGTGTTATTTTTGATCGTTGGCATGCTAGGCAGGAACGAGTCCACTCTCTACAATCTTTTCGCATACTAGGCCATACATAGCGTTCCGATATTAGTTTCGTCGTCGCATTTGTGCCAGGGTGGCTACAAGAATGCAAGTTTTCGAACACTTGCCGTCGCATGTCTTTGGTCACATAAGGTCTGGCCACATTGCTGCTCTTGTCACAATAGATTTCTGTGTGAGATCCAGGCAGTTTGATTTTTGTCAAGCGCAGAGAAGTATCGCTATCCAAAAGTTGTTCTAGTTCAGGATCTGTGCTTTGTGCTTGAGCAAGCTTGGATAGATCGATGGGCTGAGTAATCTCTTCGATGCGTGATAAACTGTCAGCCACAACGTTATCCTTTCCTGAAATATGCCTGATATCTGTGGAAAACTGTGAAATAAAATCCAGATGTCTGAACTGTCTTGGTGAGCACTTTTCTTTTCGTGAATGAAATGCGAAAGTTATGGGCTTATGGTCAGTGTAAATAATGAAATCTCTCGCCTCCACCATGTGACGAAAGTATTTTATTGCTTCGTAGATGGCGAGAAGTTCCCTGTCGTAAGGCGAGTATTTCTGTTGACATGGCGAAAGTTTTCGAGAGAAAAATGCTAAAGGTTCCCACAGGCCGTCTCTATGCTGTTGTAAAGCTGCGCCCATTGCTGTGTCTGAAGCATCGGTGACTATAGCGAGCTTCGCTTGGCAGTCTGGATGAGCGAGTAGTGCTGCTTGGCAGAGACTTTCCTTGCAGGCGATGAATGCTTTAGTAGCTTCTTCTGATAAATGCACGGGATGTGAACCTTTAACTGATCCTGTGAGCAGTGCATTCAGAGGCGCTTGATGCCGCGCTGCATCAGGAATAAACCTTCTGTAAAAGTTCACCATTCCTAGGAATCTTCGCAGTTCTCTGACGGTTTTCGGTGGTGGGTAATTCGCAACCGCTTCTACCTTCGATGGTAATGGTTTAGTCCCAGCTGCTGAGATGCTGTGTCCTAAAAACGTTACCTCTGATACACCGAATATGCACTTGTTCGTGTTGATTACCATGCCGTATTCCTTGAGTCTGTTGAAGAGCAGATGAAGGTGCTTCTTGTGTGATTCCTGATCAGGTGAGAAGATCAAAAAATCTTCCAGAAACGGGAAGCAGAACTCCTCAAGGCCCCTAAGCATCTCGTCCACAAATCGTTGAAACGTTTGACTGGCATTACGTAGTCCGAACGTCATGAACGGAAATTCGTATAAACCAAACGGCGTCGTGATTGCGGTCTTCGGAATATCCTCAGGGCAGACAGGAATTTGATTATAAGCTTTTACGAGATCGATAACCGAGTATACTTGACAGCCGGAGAGACAATGTGCAAAGTCATGTATGTGCCGAATGGGATAGCTGTCTGGTACGGTTCTAGCGTTGAGCATTCTGTAGTCACCGCATGGACGCCAGCCGTTATCTTTTTTAGGCGCAAGATGAAGTGGTGATGACCATGGTGACTTTGAAGGTCTGGCTGTTCCGTTCCTCAACATATCTGCAAACTCGTCTTTTGCAATTTTTAATTTATCCGGTGCTAGTCTTCGTGGTGTGCTGCTTATTGGCGGTCCTGCAGTAGTCTGTATATGATGCATGGTATTATGCTTCGGAACACGGTGGACACCGGAAGGTCGAGTAATCTCAGGGTATTCGCTTAGTATGTTATGATATACGGAATTTCTAGAAATAACTTTTACCGATGAAATGTTCCCAGTTGACTGTGCAGGTGAAGCTGGGGACGTAAGGCTTGTGGTGTTGTCGATTAAACGTTGATTTCGACAATCCACGATGAGGTTGTAAAATGATAAAAAATCTACACCTATTATGGCCTTTGTAACGTCCGCTACGATGAATCGCCAAGTAAAGTCGCGGCGCAAGCCTAGGTTCAGCACTAAATGAGCGTAGCCGTAAGTAGAAATGGGTGTACCGTTTGCCGCACACAGCTCATAATTTGTTTTCTCACGACGTTCCTTGAGTGCCGATCGGGGGAAGACACATACGTCACTGCCAGTATCGATGAGAAACTGCATCTTCGTAGCGCCGTCCGTGACAAATAGGCGACCGGAAGTTTGGCAATCGGTCGTCGCCATTACCGACTGCTGTTCGCGTTTCCCGCATGGTAGTCGCATGGTTTTACGCACTTACTTGCTTCATTGCCGAACTTATTATGATACCAGCACACAGGAAATTTTCTATAGTTCGACTGTGATCGTGTGGAGCTAGAACGACCGCGCGTTTTCTTGTTTGAACGATTCGGTGCACGTGAATGCCGGTTCACCTGCGCAGTTAGAGCTTGCACTTGTTTGGTAAGTTCAGCAATCTGTTGGTTCATGGCTTCTAAAGAGCTTCCTGGTATGGCACTTGATGTTGATGCTACGTGCGCTGTAGGCGAAACAACGTCATGGATGCGGTCAGCGAGATCTGCGAGCGCTTCCAGTGAAGACATCATCTGCGAAGCGATTATCGTTTGCGTGCTACTTGGTAGGCGACTGGTCCATATAGTACGTAGAAAATCTTCGGGAACTCCAGGTCCAGCCAAATGTTGCAAATGTCTTAGAAACTGAGATGGCTTACGGTCTCCAAGTTCTGCGTGCATAAGTAATTGCTTGACCTTCTTTTCTCGTGACGCGGACAGTCGTTTGATAAGTTCCGACTTCAATTTTTCATACCTGTTGGTGTCGGGCGGGTTGATGATTATATCTTCCACCTCAGAAGCATACTGCGGTTCTAGTTGGCCGATAACGTAGAAAAACTTCGTATTGTCCGTAGTAATGTTCGATATCGCGAATTGGCCCTCAATCTGCGCGAACCAAATGGCCGGCTTTTCAGGCCAAAACGGCGGAATTCGCACGCCCACACGACAAACATCTTCGTTCTTATCGGTTGAGAGCGACATTTTTATGTGAATCAGTATCAGAATTATCGCAATCAGCAACAAAATCAAAATCACACACATTTACTGCAAACGTGGACTTTCGGTTCAAAACAGGTCACCAGTAAAGCTAAGTTCGATACACTTTTGTTGTAATAGAAGGAGGTCCATAGGTTTGCTGAATTAATGATATGCCGATTGACTTTGTATAAGATATATTAATTAAAAAGATATTTACAAAAACCAAAATGCGGAAAATAAAATTTTCTCTAATATGTAGTCTCTATCAACAACATTCGTTGCCCCTAGCAACTAGCTGGAAAGTTTATCTATGAGATTGGTATAGAAACTTTTTCGTGGGCCAGCACGCCACAGAACTTTAAAAAGTAGCCAAAGTTAAGATGTGTTTTAAATACAATAGCGTAAAATCTTTTTACGTTTTAGTTTTTTTTTACCGCCAAAGCGTTTTTATACTTTCAACTAAATACTACAATGATATAATACTATCTACTACTAAACACTAACTAATACAAAAATAAAATTGACTGTATACTATTGGCGGGGAGGCCTATAGACAATCCAAATGCTCCAGCCTACTACCAGTAGGTAGCGTACCCAACATGCTGGCAGCATTGCCCCGTTGAATTGCAATACTTTCGTCGATTCGTTTTCACACTAATATTATAAAGGCGAAAGTTTGTATGTGTATTTGTGTTTATGTGTGTGTGTTTGTTACTCCTTCACCCGCAAATGGCTGAATGGATTTGGATAAAATTCAGTACTAAGATAGCTTATACACTGGATTAACATATAGGCTACATTTTATTCAGGAAAAGTGAAATTTTCCCGTAGGATGAGCAAATAATTAAAATACTTTTTATCCGCGGGTGAAACCGCGAGACGCAACTAGTAGTTGTATATGACTAGATGATGTCCTTAGAAATTATCACTTTGTCTATCCTTGTAACTATTGTAATTAAAAACAATGCCATGCATAAAAGTATTCATCAATTAGGTACAATCATCTCTTAACTGTATAGCTCGTCTAAGCATGAAAAGCCAAATAAAATAAGAACAGGGTAAGAGAATGATGATGATTGTTCGTATTTGCATCACCTACACTAAATTAATAAGGATATGATATGAGGGATTACACTATATATACAAGAAAGCCGTGTTAGTTACATTATTTATAACTCAAGAACGGCTGAACCGATTTAGCTGAAAATTAGTGAGAAGGTAGCTTAAAACCGGGAGACGGACATAGAATACTTTTTATCCCGTTCGATCACGTTTTAATAATTCACCTGTGTGAAGTCGGGTCGGGTCAACTAGTTAAATATAATAGGCGCTTTTGGTAACCGTTTGGGCGGTGTACAACCTAATTGGGCTAATAACAAGATCGGATTCTTGGAAAGTTTAAGAATAACAGAAAATGGTTACTCATTGAGATAATAAACTTGTTGGGATACATTCATAATCCTGCTAAATGCTATGCGTGTCAAATGTATACCATAATCGTTTAGTGGTTGGTGTGGCGTAAAATAAAAGTGATTTCTTAAGGGTTCCACGGTCACAAAAGTTCCAAACCACCGCTTTAAGCTTCACGAACTTGCATCTTTTGAAAGGGTAAAAAGCAAAATTCTTTATCGCAGGATGCCTTTTCTTATGGCAATAAAATCTAACCCCTTTATTCATTAAAAGATATAACACCAGATAAAAATTTAACTTAAATTTCGTTTGTTTACGTAAAATATAGCGCGAGAAAACGAGACAGAACACATTTCAAGGGGATCGTTTTAAAATTTAATAACTGAGTTATTTAAATTTACGGTAACATTTAAAAGTGAGTAAACATTTTATTTATTATATTAGGTCTTTACCTATGAAATTGCCGTTTTGTTTGAAAAAAGTTAAAGTATTTTTTTTTCGAACTTATTTATTTCTTTTATTCAAAGTAATCACCCCTGCAATCAATGCATCTTTGCCAACGCTGTGGCAGTTTATGGATGCCCTTCTTGAAAAAATCAGCAGGACGGGAGACAACAAACTCTTCAAAGGCGTTTTGTACTGCCTCTCGGGAATTGAATTTTTTTCCCGCTAAAAGTTGTCCAAATTTTGGAAAAAGTAATAGTCGGTAGGCGCAAGATCTGGTGAGTATGGCGGATGAGGGAGAGCTTCCAAACCCAACTCATGCAGCTTAGAGACGGTCTGTTGTGCAGTATGGGGTCGCGCGTTGTCGTGAAGTAGCAGTGGAGACGACCGATTGACCAAAGCTGGTTGCAGACGTGCGAGTTTCGCCATCATTGTGGTCAGTTCTTCAATATACACATCTGCAGTAATGCTCTCGCCGTTTTGTAAAAAGCTATGATGAATCACACCAGCACTAGACCACCAAACTGTGACCATCACCTTTCTAGGGGTCATTTTTCGTTTTGCACATTTCTTTGGTACCGAACCAGGATCTAACCAACTTGCTGAGCGCTTTCGATTGTCAAAAAGAATCCATTTTTCGTCGCACGTAACAATTCGGTTCAAAATTCCTTCATTTCTGTGCCTGTTAAGCAGCGCAAGGCAAGTCTCGACGCGTACGTTGCGCTGGCGATCGTTAAGTTCGTGGGGCACCCATCTATCAAGCTTTTTTATCTTGCCAATCTGTCGCAAATGGACCAATATTGTTTTGATGCTAACATCAAAAGCTGCTGCCAGCTCAGCTGTAGATTGAGATTCATCAGCTTCCACAATCGCCTTTAACTCATCATTGTTGACCAAAGTTTCCGGACGACCACGAGGTTCATTTTTCAGGTCAAAATTCCCAGAACGGAACCGAGCAAACCAATAACGGGTTGTACGGTCGTTTGTACAGTTCTCTCCGTAAACGTCGTTGATGTTACGTGTCGTTTGTGCCGCGTTGGTGCCACGACGGAACTCATATTCCATAATTACACGAAATTTCAAAGTATCCATTATGAGGAAAAATGTTGAAATGTAATGAAAATACAACGCTAATCAATAAACAAAAGACTTATATTGTAAATAGAATGTCATATTTTTAAAACAAAATTAATTTGAATTTAGAATTCATAGCCAATCAAAACTTTTTTTTGTTTGAAAAAGTCTGTACTGCAATACGGCAATTTCATAGGTAAAGACCTATTATATATGCGTATTAAAATATAAGCCGCACAACCAATCAAATGTGATAAGTTATTTGCGGAGAATATTGAAATGCAATAGCTCTATAATAGAATGATTCCACAGATATCCAATAATAAATTAATTAATTCAACGCTCGTCCCGTCGGGCAGTCTCGCACTTGACGGGCTTTTTCCATACGTGCCTGCCGCCTACCGCACAAAGGTCCGTTTGTTCGGCTTAATTGAATAAACCTAACTGCTTGTGATTCAGGGAGGGTAATATCAGGTGCCTCCCTCGCTTTTGAAAAACAATAACCCGGGAACATTGCGCGGAAACCTTTATACAAAAGAGAGTCGCTCAATGAAGTTGCACGCCAAAGAATTTCCATGCAATAACGGTGGCATAGTCTGACCGCGGTAGATTTACACCAGCAGTATGTAAGCTTGCTTGGAATTTAGGAATTTGTTTTATAACTAGTCATACACGTTCGCAGTTCTAAGACTATTAGTGGAAACCATAAATGGGGTCGTAAAATTTTGGAGTAGTACCCGATCTATAAGATTATTATTTAATCAAAAATAGATATCACTGCCAACAGATAATGATTAACCACTGATAGAAAAATCCCAAAATTCTATTAGAAATAAATTATATTTTCAAATGTTTTTCTAATGTCTATTTATGACTCAATAGAGTCTTATTAGGGCATTGTTGCAAAATTGCCCTGTTGAAAAACAAAACGGCGAATTCTGCTGAGCAGCTAAAAAGGCGCAAATATATCTTGATAGCGGTTTTATATTTGCGCCTTTTGCAGTTGAGACACTGGGGCCTTGGGGAATGAGTGCTCACCAAATTTTTAAAGACCTTTCTAAACGTCTGGTCGAAGCCACACGTGACCAAAATGCTGGCCTCTACTTCGGCCAAAGATTGAGCATTGCCATTCAACGTGGCAATGCTGCCAGCATATTGGGCACGTTGCCTACTGGTCGTGGTTTGTTTGATTAAGTTCCCTTTTTATTGTTTTATGTAAAAACAGTTTGCAATTAGTTCTATTAATAAAAGTTTTTTTCGCATTAAAAAAAAAAACAAAACAGAATAGGCACGTCAAACATATTTCATTTACAATGATAGTAGCGGAGAAACACTCGTATCATACTCTCCGTACAATATTTGGAAAGCTCAATAACTGTCTACCACAGCGGCTTCAGTAAGGATTCTTGCCGAGACCGGGAGATATTGCGTACTTACTGGGCTTGCCTCTAATAACACCGCCGATACCGTTTGTGTAAGGAGAAAAATACGAAATGAAATGGAAACTACCCGCCGCCTTATGGTTTCCAATCTCTCCCAACAATGTACCAACACGGCTTATTTTCTACTTAAATATTTCCAGATCTATTGCTTTTTATACCTATTTTAGTTTGTTATTTGCTTTTGTTATTGGCTTTGAGTGCAAAAGAATATTTAAAATTATGGAAATAGTCTCAGAATAGGGAACCTTTCTTTCTAAAACATAATACAAAAACTAAATAAAAATGCCCTAACAAAATAACAAATCGTTCAGTAATAATGGTGGAGAGTTATACAAGCAAACAATACTTGTATGAACAAACAGACAACTTTTCCACTGATACAGGTAAAAAATACTTATTAATATACCTCTAAGCACAGTCTAGATATTTATTCATTCGCAGCACTGTAAGCAAACGAAACGTAAGCATATAGTAAAACGTGAACGGTTCAACATACCGTGTACGTCTTAAAATTCAAGATGTAAACGGTATGGTGAACCGAATACGTTTAATGTATTCATACTTGACACGCTGGAGTTCCAGCATATGTGGAGAACTAGCGGCACAAACTTAGTTGCATGTATCCAACCAACTGCTTCTTAAGAATTCTCAGTATGCAGTTGATAAATTGCCAGTAGAACCTTTAAGACCACCAAATAGACATTTTTCTAATATTTATGAGTGACGAACAAGCAGTCAGACCACCTGATGAAAACAAAATGACCATCAAAAACTGTTAGTATTGATACCTACATTAGTAAAACTTTGGGATAATAGGCTAAAGCACTATTTTTTAAATGAATAACTTCCTCTAAAGCAATTGATTGGATCGGATATAAGCAATATCACATTACATAGACATCATCGCCTAAAAGCTCAATGAGAAACATGATTGTGATAAGTTAGCCAGCGTGATAGACAACCCTATGTATTACTCGTTTTTTAGCAGGCCTGAGCGCCAACAGTGAAAAAAATAAAAGCCATAGTCCCAATTAGTGTAAGACTTGCTAATGATATCCAAGTCAACAATAAGTACATCCAAGAGCCGACTACTTGTGTATCCCTCGTGCTATTAACCTAAAAATAAATATATAAGAAAACGTACCTGATTACTTACGTGTACGCAAGTTCCTAGTTCAAGCTCATTGGTCAATAGTTCTGTTACTGCAATAAGTTTACTGTGGCCGTGTTACTCTACCAACTAATTTAATTAATATTAGTCAGATGTTCGACTTGCGATACATTAGAGATTTTCAACTTACACAAAGTTTTTGCGCAACTACTCGCAGTACTTAGAAGAGGTCTACATCAAATTCATGAATTTCATCAAACTTGCTTAAAGTTGATGGAGAATACAGACGTAGCAGTGTAGCTCTTCATTTACATTTATCTAAATACTTATATATTCGTATACTCAAATAAGAAAACGCTTTGTCCTGGTTAACTTACAGACAAAGTACAGCCCAAACCGTTAAACCTATTTGAAACGTCTTTTTATGGCGTAGGAGTATACTAAGATAGGGTTTTTGAAATCTCAATCCCTTAGGAGATCAAACGGGGAAAAAGCGCTGTATGATAAAACGTGGGTGAAACCACGTGCTGCGTCCAGCTATAGATAGATAAACGGGGTTTACATCTTTCGTCATGCCTACACTATTCACTACTAATTAAAAACCCAAAATCCATACTATACTAAACTGCTCCAAATATAAAAAGTTCTTTTGCGCAAAGAAAATTAGAAATGAAATGAAAATTTATAGAGACATAAAAATGGTTATACAAAAATATGTAAAATGTTTTAAGCACCGTTGACATGCTAACAAATATGGTTTTAAGGTAAACACAAGTTTTTAGTGTGTAAATGCGCTGAGGCACCACCTACTCTCCAACCCATGTGCGGTTCAAAGGTCCTTCCTCTCTGACTTGCAAATGGAAGCATTTTCGGTTGTAAAGGCGTCTCCACACGAGACTGATGACTGCAAGACTAAAACATGTCCACTTTGCTTTAACTATATGCGTATATAGATACATTGATTACCTATGAGTAATATGGACCTACAACTTCAATCATGATAAAAAATCCCATTCTTTCATTAAAAAAAATTCTAGAACTGACTTTTAAAAATACAGGTTCTGGTTTAACACGTATAATCTTACTGTCTGCGTCCCGCGATTTCACCCACATGGTGGAAGTTTATTGATTTTCTGCTTAACTTTCTTATTTTTTTCTTTCATAAGAACCTTCACCTGACAATAATAAACACAACAACAAAAGGTTCAGCAAAAATATTCCACCCATTCACGCATGATGCGATGACCAAGGAAAATAGAGATTCATTTATATCCATAAGATAATTGATATATCATTTATTTCGTTATTTATTAAAATAATTATATTTTTAGTTCAAACGCATTGTAACAGCTACCATTAATGTGTCAAAATATCAGCACTTGCCTGCGAGCTGTTCGATAAGAACACCATCTCTCTCAACACTAATCTTCCCATCTCGCATTCCGTGCACACTAGCCTTCAAACTGTTACCAGCATTACCTTTGGCGATGCCACTAAAGTGATTAGCGTCGGCGCACGCCGCTGTTTGCCAGCTTAATGCGCCACTGGGCGGCCATAAATGAGTTTTCAGATTTGGTTGATCGATGAGTCTGGCTAGGTTCTGTGATGGGATAACTGTCTGCTCACTATGTTAATGCTGTCACAGATATGGTGCGAGGTGAAAATTGATGGCATGTTTGATTCAACAATGGCAATTTTTCAATTAAACATTGCATTTTTAGTTTGGCACTGTTGTGAAGTTACTTATAACATTTTACGTCCTAATGTTCATTAAAGCATCCACAAACACAGCCATGGTACTTATATTTAAAAAATAATAGTATGTAATTTTCATAAATACACGACTTTCACCAGTAACAAGACTATAAGCTTGCTTATAGTAACAAGACTATAAGTTGTACAAGTAAAAACAATATTTTGTACAAGTAACATACCACACAACATATAGTCTTGTTACTATAAGCAAGCTTATAGTTTTTTTACTGGTGAAAGTCGTGTATTTATGAAAATTACAAACTGGCATTTTTTAAATATAAGTACCATGGCTGTGTTTGTGGGTGCTTTAATGAACATTAGGACGTAAAATGTCTGTTGTCGTATGTGTAATCTTATTCCCCTTTCTTATTATTATTTTGGTTACAACTACAGTACAGTTCTGATATGCTATATTTTCATATGTGAAATTGATCAGCTTACTCGGTTTGTATTGTCAGAAATCCGATATGATTGGTTTGAGATGGAAATTGATAGCGTTTTTACTGTTCATTTTCGCGTCCTCTGTATAATATGTGCAATTGCACATATTATATAACATTAACACATCATTGACAGCAATTGCTGTCAATGAGTTCTAATAAGTTGGAAACCCATTAGTGACCATCACAGCAAGCAAATTCAATTGATTCGGAGACATTCAAACATTATGCAAGACTGTATAATATATAGGTATGTACGAATAATTTTAAACTTGGCTAAGTTGTCACTAACATCAGAAGAATATATGGCCAGATGTAAGCCTATCTCAGATTTAAATCAAATCATTGGAATTTCAAAAACATGAATATTTAGTTTTAAATGTATCATTAAGAAGGGTACAAGTTTAATCAACTTGCATGAAATCATCACAGTTCTTTTTACAAAAGTGGATTCAATACCTAAAACGAAAGAAATAATTACATTTATTTATAATTTTTTAGGAATAAATGTTTTTTACCCAACAAATACACATACAACACAGTTTTATTCACTGAAAAGTGAATAAGCCCGCACTCAGCCCGACATATGAGTTTAATGTTCCCGCAACGACCTTTATTAGCGTATTTCCAAAATGTAGTACTAATTATGCTGTTGCATATTGCAAAGTGCACTTCTGATATTGTCAGTTTGGTGCGAGTGTAAATATCTGGCTAATTGAATGTTTCCATTGAGTGGGGATTCCATTTTGTACTTTTTCACCGACCATTCCATTTTGTATTTGTATTTTTTTAGAATATTTTAACCGTCCGCAAAGAGGATATTCTTAATTTTTATATTTGTTAACTCATATCTCCGTCATTTGTAAACCGATTAGCAAAGCTCTTATTTGAAATTACTTTCAAATTGGTCTCAAACAAGTTTTATGAAAATTGGTTAAGTGATTCTTATTTTTTTCATCTTACGGAAGGAACTTTTATTACAATTAAAAAATATTTAATTAATTACATATTGTTTAATCAATATTGATTATTTTAAATTATAGTTGTATAGCTAAACTATTAGGTTCCATGTGCTAAAGCTGTACGCTAGATTCTGGAGTAAAAACATCTGCAATTTGATACAAGTTTTCATATTGCGATCTAGGTGAAAAGATTAATTTATTATAATACCCTATCTATGTTTGACATTAAGCACTTTGTAATTTTATATGCTTAGAACAATATCATAAATTGAGTATATTAAGTTTTCTGATATTTTGACTTGCTAAATTAGATTTTTTACAATGAATTATTTGTGTTCGAGTTTGAGTTTATGTGACTTACTACTATACCACAAAGTGGACTCCTTTGTATAAATAAGAGAACAAGAAATGTGAATGCAACTCAAGACCTGAAGGTTGCGGTACCTTTGTACCTTTCAACACTTCTATATACTGCTATACAGCTTGACCCGATAAATATCCATAAAATCGTTCTATTACCCGACAAAGTTATACTTGCATATGTTTTCTGCCAGACAGACATCGGAAGTCGATAACAAAGTGATCTTATAAAGGTTCCTTTTCATCTCATTCATTTCACCTAATCAGGTACGGAACCATAAATACCGGCCAAGCGCGAGTCAGACTCATGCACCTAGGGTTCCGTTCTCCCTAAATTGAATAATGGTTGAAAACCTTAATCGCAAGACTAACCTATACTTGACCGATTATGAGTATTTCTTGTTAGAACTACAGAGTATGCACTACAATTGAAGGGTTGAGAATAAAAAGGATTTAACTGACAAATTGACAGTTTCGAGAAAATTGACTTTAAACGTCAACGGCGTCATTTTTATGTAGAGTGCTTATAAGGTAATAGAAAAGGTTTATGTAAGTTTCAGTTGCTTGAAAATGTTTTATTTCTATTTAAAATTACCAAATATAGTACTATTTCATACAATTACTGTAAAAATATAATATAATAAAAGAAATAAAGTAATGTTTTTATGCTAAGCGTACTGTATTCCTGTGACAGATAAACCATTTTTAGACTCAAAATCTCGAGATTTAAGCCTCATTTCGGTATTTTGAGAATGTATTATTGAAGATAATTTCACGCTGAATCCAACGATACCCATAAGTCATTTGTTCAAAAAAATCAGTTAAATCCTTTTTATTCTCACCCCTTCCATTATTTGAGGCTTTTGTACCTATTGTTATTATTTTGACCTATAAAAATATTTTAAAATAACCGTTAAAAACGCGTCTCTCAACATTTTTAATTTTGTAATTTTATTATTTGTTCGGTAAGCTGTTTACAGGACATGCAGATGGAGGGTAATAGGTTCCCGTTTTTACCCTTTGGGTACGGAACCTAGAAAACCAATATTTTTACTAAATTCAATGCATAAGACTTACAAAATACGATTATGTTGGTATTAAGCATTAATCTTGCATAAAAAGAGTATGTAATAGAGAACATATTATGTAATTGTAATATTTTCTATAGTCTTACCAATAGAAAGCCAATTAGTGTTGTTTATAAATATTAGTGGTACGGTTATTCCATAAACACTGAATGTTTACATAAAACGTGCGGTATTGTGGTGTTGGCTTCGACAATATTCCCAGTGTTGATTGATCTCTATGGTCGGTATATAATGGATTGGCATAGCATAATTTTCAGAAATCAGAATTAAAAGTAAACAGTTTTTGGATCTTCTTAAGTATTATCCAATATATATTTTTTTTTATTTGTAATATAATAGGTCTTTACCTATGAAATTGCCGTATTGCAGTACAGACTTTTTCAAACAAAAGAAATTTTTGATTGGCTATGAATTCTAAATTCAAATTAATTTTGTTTTAAAAATATGACATTCTATTTACAATATAAGTCTTTTGTTTATTGATTAGCGTTGTATTTTCATTACATTTCAACATTTTTTCTCGTAATGGATACTTTGAAATTTCGTGTAATTATGGAATATGAGTTCCGTCGTGGCACCAACGCGGCACAAACGACACGTAACATCAACGACGTTTACGGAGAGAACTGTACAAACGAACGTACAACCCGTTATTGGTTTGCTCGGTTCCGTTCTGGGAATTTTGACTTGAAAAATGAACCTCGTGGTCGTCCGGAAACTTTGGTCAACAATGATGAATTAAAGGCGATTGTGGAAGCTGATGAATCTCAATCTACAGCTGAGCTGGCAGCAGCTTTTGATGTTAGCATCAAAACAATATTGGTCCATTTGCGACAGATTGGCAAGATAAAAAAGCTTGATAGATGGGTGCCCCACGAACTTAACGATCGCCAGCGCAACGTACGCGTCGAGACTTGCCTTGCGCTGCTTAACAGGCACAGAAATGAAGGAATTTTGAACCGAATTGTTACGTGCGACGAAAAATGGATTCTTTTTGACAATCGAAAGCGCTCAGCAAGTTGGTTAGATCCTGGTTCGGTACCAAAGCAATGTGCAAAACGAAAAATGACCCCTAGAAATGTGATGGTCACAGTTTGGTGGTCTAGTGCTGGTGTGATTCATCATAGCTTTTTACAAAACGGCGAGAGCATTACTGCAGATGTGTACATTGAAGAACTGACCACAATGATGGCGAAACTCGCACGTCTGCAACCAGCTTTGGTCAATCGGTCGTCTCCACTGCTACTTCACGACAACGCGCGACCCCATACTGCACAACAGACCGTCTCTAAGCTGCATGAGTTGGGTTTGGAAGCTCTCCCTCATCCGCCATACTCACCAGATCTTGCGCCTACCGACTATTACTTTTTCCAAAATTTGGACAACTTTTTAGCGGGAAAAAAATTCAATTCCCGAGAGGCAGTACACAACGCCTTTGAAGAGTTTGTTGTCTCCCGTCCTGCTGATTTTTTCAAGAAGGGCATCCATAAACTGCCACAGCGTTGGCAAAGATTCATTGATTGCAGGGGTGATTACTTTGAATAAAAGAAATAAATAAGTTCGAAAAAAAAATACTTTAACTTTTTTCAAACAAAACGGCAATTTCATAGGTAAAGACCTAATATTATTTGACATGGCTCAATACGGGTCGCGTGGCATATTGGATATTTTTCGTCTTATTTTTTTTTTCAATACAAGTGAAGAGTACAAGACTGTACTACACTTACCAGCAACTTCATTGTCATGGTAAAATACTCATTGACACGACTAAAAAATAAAATCAACGCTTTTAGTAAAGAATGAAACCCACGCCAAATAAATTTCCTCCCACTCACAAAATAAAGTCTAAACCAAATGCCCCCAAATAGAGATACATGAGACAAGGTTACCCATATTAAAGCAAAGTGAAACCACCTAAAAGTAGTTAGGCCGAGGCCAGAAAGATAAGGCTATTGTCGCCTTTATTACCGAGTAAGGTAAAGAAGACTAAACGCGCAATATCTGAGCCGCAATAACATGAACCTTTATGATAATGCTACCCGCTCGTTCCGTAAATGTACCTCTTGCATATCGGGGAAATATTAAACTGGGAGATTTACACCCGATTACACATACTAACGAATGGGGATCTAGTGTTGTAGTTAGCGATGATGGATATGATGCGTTATAGAGCTATATACCTCAAGCAGAGCGTGTGGTTTTCGGAGACGTACATACCACCCCTTAAATGAATACGTGTTAGTTTTCAACGTTGATATTAATGAGACAATGCTAATTCCTGCATCGTGATGTATGACGTCATCAAGCATCACTCAAGCTAGGGTTTACGTGTAAAGTTTTCCTCATAAGCTCACCGCAGGGCGCTCCCCTATCAATTGCCGTAGATCCCTCCCTGCCTCGCCGTCTCTCCCCTCGGACTCCCACTAATGATCCCACTTGTTAGGGCTCAACGTGGACCTTCGACCGTGTCATTGGGTGAATAACAAATTCTAAGCTGATCCCGCTACGCCGTAGCTCGTAGCCCGTAGCAGCCGCCCTCACTCAAATATTATTAACCATAAAATATCGCGCAACAAGCTATTCACGACGGCTTATCTATATTACATTATTTATCTTGTTTTCATTTACTTGTTTGCTTATCTAAATATACTTGATCAGTCTAGTCATTTCAATTTGTTCGCTGTACAGACCAATACGCATCAAAATATTGTTTTCTTTTTGGCAATAGTTATATGCTGATATTAATTATCATGTCAAAAACACATTTATAGATTATTTCATTTTACATCTTGTTGTTAATTTTTTCCTGAGCCTGAAGACAAAGGTTTTTAAACGTGTTGTGTCGCTAGTGATGACGCATAGTAATGAGACCTGGTCTTTTTGTTAGTCCCATCAGTAAAATCAAAGTCGCGCAACGAGCTAAGACGACCAAGCTATGCTTGGAGTTCTTTACGTGATAGCATCTAGTATGAGGATAGCCGCTGGAGAACTAAGGCTGGTCAGCTAATTTATCATATTAACAACTGGCCTCGCAGCTTAATTGGTTAATAACTCAGCCTTCTGCACTGCGTTTCTATATATTTATTATATATTCTCATAATGCAAGCTGATGAATTTAGTTTGGGGCTAAATGGCACTTTGTGAAATATCCACCAATAATAAAATAATCGTGAAGATAAAACGGATCTCGCACAAAAATTATCGAAACATAATTTTGACTAACCTCGACCTTTCGACCAAGTTACATTGGCCGTGGTCACTAGGGGACGAATAAGTCCGTTTTATCTTTACAATGTGAGTTCAAGTCGCGGTAGTTTAAAAAGTGTTAATCATAAAATAAGTTATACTAACTGTCAAACTGATGGGTGGCCTGAGCGAGGAGTGACGCAAAGACTCTATCGGCGAGTGGTGGAGGCTGCGGCGGGCGGTCCTCGTCACTGCTGCTGTAGCGGTCGCCAGCCCACTCCAGCGAGCGCTGCCGCCGGACGCCGCCACTAGCGCTGGCTGGCAGCCCTACTGACAAACCGCTCAGAGAGCCGGCCTTGGGCCGCCGCCCGGGCCGCTCCATCCTCGACGTGCTCATCTCGTGCTGTCAGCACATCTGTTGGACAGAAAAATTGAACATATAAATGAAACACATTTTCTTTTTTTACATTATTTTTATAGATAGAGATGTTTTTTTTTTTCTATTAGAAATACAAAAATGTTACTCAATTTTGTGCGTTTTAACTATATTATTAACTTTTGGTGTTGTATTAATTTTTTATATGTCAAACAGAATAGCGTTTGATTACATTACAGTTGATGTTAAACATGGCAAGGTTGCTACGCCTTGGGAACTGACTCTCAAATGAAGCTGCACAGGAATAAGAGCAAAAAGTCAATATTATTTTGTTTAAAAAAATAGCAAATAGATTGATAGATAAACTAAAGAGTTCGGGGGAATATGACGTAGTTATAGGGTTCATTCGTAATAGAAAATTTGAAAAATAAAAAGATGTTGTATTAAAAATATGTATACGAGAGTTTATATATGACTGCGTTATTCCTTTCCATGCAAGGTTATCCGGAAGAGATCGCTCTAACCGATAAGACGCCCCGATGGGCGGAAAATATTGATCAAACTTAGCCGAAATGTAACAATTTACAATTTGGCTAAGTTAGATCACTTTTTCTTTATTATCTTTATAATAAATTTTTCTTTATTTTCTTTATTATCTTTATAATAAAGAAAAAATGAAAAGTGCAAAGGAATAACGCAGTAATATATAAAATCTCGTATACATATATTTAATACAACATCTTTTTCTTTTTCAAATTTGAAAAAAAACGATGTTGAATGAACCCTATAACTACGTCATAATCCCCCGGGCAAACAAAACGAATCGCCGCGATATTTTATCGAAGCGGTAACAGCATCGTGAGCGGAAAAGAACAACTGTAATAAAGAGCCTACAAGTCGTTTGGTTAGCGACCCAACATAAATAGGAAGCCGGCTCGGCGGTGCGTGTTGGAACTCTAATCCAGAGGATCGCATCGCGACGAACGCCCTCTTGCGAACCTACTGTGTACCTTCTACTATTGACTTTGTATCTACAACCACTATATTGCTCTCAAAGCGTTGTGATTGCAAAACTATTGTCGGTCCATGCCATACTTCAAGCAATTTTACAGACTTATGATCAATTTTACAGACTTATGATCAATTTTACAGACTTATGATCAATTTTACAGACTTATGATCAATTTTACAGACTTATGATCAATTTTACAGACTTATGATCAATTTTACAGACTTATGATCAATTTTACAGACTTATGATAAATTTTACAGACTTATGATCAATTTTACAGACTTATGATCAATTTCGCGTTTAAATAACAGCTATGAGAACAATGGAATTATATTTGTTTACTCGATTGTCTGGTCTTGCTGCTCAATACTATGCTGGATGGCATTCAATAATATGACTTATACTAAAACATGATATTGACGGTAAGTGGTTTCTTTTGTACACCTTCAGTGCTTCAGGATACCTAACTAGTAATTGATAGAATCAGGCGTGACTTCGCTAAAGTTCAACTGAAATACAAAATGAAATAAGAATCACTCACGCACACTATCACACTTGTATATTCTTATTTCATTTTGTACCTAAATAATAACTAGAGAGCAATGAACTATGAATACCTACATTAGATAATTCAAGGGTGGTTAAAGGACATGTAAAGTGTCGCTTATAACCCCTCACCATGGCACATTAATTTTTTTAAGTCTTAAGCAGATAGCGTCTGTGATATAATATTCAGTGTCAGAATACGCATTAAAGACAAAGCAACCTTATATTATGTTACGAGTATTTTGTCACATACTTTGTATAAAATTTTATAAGTATAATTTGCTAATTTTTTTATTTAGTGTTATTTTGTGTTTGAAATTACTTATAAATAAATGTCTTTTCAACTGATCCGTACTATAAAACAAATGCTCTTACAACGGTAAAGGAAAACATCCTGGGGAAACAGTATGTTAATGTCTGATAATTGGAGGTCATTTACCTTCCACTAACACTTCCACTTCCACTAACCACATTTGGCTAGTGAGCACGTATGGGCTGATATTACTATCGTATACACTATAAAATGACCCTAAAAATGTTTGTACCGTTGACAAAAAACAAAAAAATCAGACATCTTATCAAACGTTTCTGAATAAGAGGTACCTGTACCTGCCTGTACCTTTCATCTAATTTTTAATCAATTTGATAGTTTATTTGAAACAAACAAATAAATCAACTACCTACACCTAGATTTGCCTATTATTTTCGTCTGAAGGACAACCAATTTACTTATTTGGACCAAATAAAAATATAGCTAGTAAATAGAAAATAAATCTGCGTCGAAGGACAAAGTAAATAAGTATCCTTCCAAATTCATAGTTTCTTCTTTTTCTACCAAAATATTGAAAATAAATATTTTCTGGACAAAAATCCAGTGTATAACATCACAAATTTTACACGTGGACGCAATTCTCAGTTGCTTTGTATTTTAAAATATTTACAATATTATATTAGGCTCAAAATATTATTATCATTATAGATAGATTTATTCAATAGATTAGAAACATTGTAACAAAGAAACAAAATGTGTAAGCATGCAGAATTTATAAGTTTTTATGTGACAAATATATTTTTTTTTTTTTTTTCATTTCATTAAAAGTGCAAAAAGACCGATATTCATTACATTTACTTACCTTCTCTGACACCAGCAACTTTAAGACACAAATGTGCCAATAATCTTAGGAACATAGTTTTGCTATTCGCATCCGTACCTCTACCGTCATCAATTGAAGAGAAATTTCAATCAAATTTATCAAAATATCGTAGATGGGTGAGTATATAAGTTCGGCGCCGAAGGCAATTGTTAAGGTTTACTGCACTCATTTCTCATTTCGCATCGACATAACAAGCAGAAGCGGTTTCATTAGAGATTCGCCGACAGTCCGTAGACGTGTGCATATTTAGACGCGTTTAATTTTAAAAATCTTTAAAGATCTCAGTCACTTTTACATATCACCCAACTCTTACATACACCCTACTAAAAAACTATAAAGCGGTTGAGCCTCTTAGAGCTAAATCAACAACAAAAATTAATATTATTATTTCAATATGTAGTACTATACTTTGAGCCAACAGAATGTTTTGTCAATTTGCAAGCTAACTGTTATTATGAGTACATTATAATTGTGTAATTATGTTATGTTATTGAATTAAACTTATACGTAGTCTTGTTTTCATCGAGAACTTATATCTTATTTTAATCATATTTTTACTTTTATATAAATCACCTGCTGAATAACATTAATATATAAGCTAAGCACTTTTACTCCACTGTTATTTAAGTTCATGTTACTTGTATAATCCTGTTTTGGCCTTATTGTAAATGTATACCCTTTAAACATATATAAAATGTAACGCTGTAGGATTATCGAAATAAAAAAAAAAAAAAAAAAAAAAAAAATCTGCAACTTCTATATAGATTATGTCAATGAATTAATTTCCAGGCAGTAACTGATTCTTGGAATTATTAGACTCCGCAAAAGATATCATTTAACTTATTTCACTTAGTTATTAATGCATGTAATTACGTTGTTTGTACAGTTTTCAACTTTTCACTGGTAAAACACTGGTTCTGACAAAAACAATATAGATAGTATTGCATTAAAGATCGATCGGAGGATCGATAGGTCCGTCTGATCTGAACGCCTCAAATCTGATTTGCATCGATACTAATCTTGAGTGTATAAACTTGCGTTAAAACCATTGAAAAATAAACAGTAGAAATATTAAATCTTGGCCGAGAATTAAATAGAGCAATTGATTATTATTAGTTTTTACATCAGACTTATTTATCATTTGACCACCCTTTCACCTGACGGGAAGTGACGATACAATCGAAGGTGCAGCTTAATAAGTATTTATTCTGCTCTCGAACATGCCAAGGCTATATCATAACTGACGTTCGTGACGTAATTATGACATAAATGACTGTGGTGTGGTGGTTGAGCAGATCGGCTCATAACCCGGAGGCGGCGGGTTCGATTCCCGCGGCAGGACAAGTATTTATGCGCAGAAAAAAAGCGCAATTACTTGTTTTGAGTCAAGGTATTATTGGTCCACTTAGTTCCTGGGTCGCTAGACATAGGGAATCCTAGTTAGGGTCCAGGATCTATATATGTGATCGTTGGGCGTTATTATTTATTAACAAAAAGGAATATATATGATAAAATGCCGTAACTCCGTCATTAAAATGGTCGGGTCTACGAGAGCTCGATGAGCCGCGCTAGTCGACGCAGGCTAATAGCGAGTCTGATGGACCGCTCGGTTTAATATAAAGTAGATCCCTGTTTACCCGGCTGTGTCGCGACGTTAATAAATATCCGCTTCCTTTACACTCTCTGCTCTGTTTCCGTTTTTACTCAATATTTACTCTCATTGTGCGAATAAAATGTTTTCAGCTGAAATGACGGTTGGCATTCATTTAATTAATTTTTCATCACTTTCGGCGTTTATTTTTAATTAAGTCTATTCAGCTAGTGGAATTATACGAGATAGCTTTAAATATACACTTTACAATGTCTGTAAACATTGAAATGACGAATCAAACTGAAGGTTATTATCTCATACTCCATCATGAAATCGTCACCAAATTAACAAACACCGAAGTACAATATGGAAGTATACTCTACAGAATAAATAAAATCATTCAAATCGGTTTCAGCTTGATGGATATATTGTATAATATACTCTCGAAATAAGTATAGCAAAAGACTCTATTTTATAGTCACATTAAAAAAATGACATGGCATTTTCTCAAGCCTTACTTATTTTGTTATTGGCGTTTGTATACAAACGCCACTTTAAGTTAAATTACGTTACTTAAATTGCGCACTATATTTTTATATTGTGCAGAACTTTTTTAAGTAAGTCCATAATGACATAGCACTGTTATTATTGACTACAAATCTAATCCTAGCTTTTTATTCTTTAATTCATCAATGTAAAATTTTATCTTGTATTGTATACATTGCAGATTTTCAAAAAGAAACAATGTCCTTTTGAGCCAAAATAACAGCAAAAAAAAATTGTACTTGTTTCTATTAAGTAACTACACGATTTGGCCAGGTCGAGGTGGTCAGAGGAATTCGTGTAAAAGTCAAAGATTGCAGGGATTGCACCGCATTCGGCACACGTGGACTGCCTGATGCCTGTCCGACCTATTTCATACGTGATGAGACTTCCACATTTTAAAACAACCGTTCCAATACAGACCCGTATTTAGGGGGTATAATTTTATACAAGTCAACGTCTTTATCAACTGAGGCATTATCGTTTGGTTATACTGTTCATAGAATACTGCGTTACTTATTTTTTTTTATGTTTTGGCTCCGTACTTCCTTGTATTTAGCCAGTGTCAAGTAATTGATAATTTATCAAGTTAATGACATTTCACTCAAATATATGTCAAGTCACAGTCGAAGTTATCAAGTCAAGTCATAGTCTAGTCAAAGTCATACTCCTAGTAAAGTGGTGGCAACTTTACTTGAAGCTTCTATGGAGTTTTGGAAACAACACGAAAAGATACGTTTCACCATCATTATACCATTTTCCCATACTCACGCCTGTAATCCAGCACTTAACGAATAGAATGCCACCAATTTTATGCACTAACACTGAAAATAATACAAGTTTTGGAAAATAATACAATGCGGTGACGCAATCTTTTTCGCGTTCCCGCCAAAACTCCTGCGTCACTTATTTAAAAAAATACTACGTTGTATTTCTCTCAAAAATGTATATCCAACTAAGCACGCTAGTAGCGTTTTCCAAATGAACAATCTATTTCATCGAGCGAGCGAAATATCTGCATTAACTCGAGATAATATTGACCTTTTATGGTGCCTACTAAAAATAATTTAGAAAATGTAACCCCTAAGGTAGTCAAATAGGGTGTTAGGGCAGTGAATATTTTGACTAATTAATGCTTAATTAACTATTGCAATTATATATAACTGGCTGTGCCCCGCGGATTCACTCGCCATTTCCATACTTTCTTAACTTTTTCTTTCATAAGAACCTTCTCCTGACAATAATAAACACAACAAAAAAGAATTAGCGAAATTGTTCCACCACGTTCACGCGTGATGCGATGACTGTTATATTATATCTTAGATTATTATATCTAAGTTATTAGGTTAGCTTCTACCTTATATTGAAGTTTAAATCATACTTATATAATGTCATGTAAACTAAGTAAGTAATTCCATGCAGTGTGTAGTGCTTTTGTACTTTTTTAAATAAAGTCTATTCATCAGGACATTTAATTGGCTTATTTTATTCTGATAAAATATCTAGAATATTATAACAGCTGTTGGTGTCTCAAAAATATATGTACTTAGATAAACACTGCATTTGCAATCAAAAAGTAGTTTTTGATGCGCGGTATTCTTGATTTGTCTCTAACGGTATCAAAAGTCTAGAGGAGCCAGCTAAATTAGTCTACGCTAATCACTGGGCTGTATAAAAATTACATTGAACATTATCTCCATAGCTCAAGATACTATGGTGTAGATAAGCGTTGAGAATCAAAACCCTTAAACCGCATCTGGACTCCGATGCTATTTTTGATCACGTCCAGATATAAATTGTGTTTCACTTCTGACCCTCAATCTGATTGTAAGCGTGGCTTATTTTAACTTTTATTAATCTTCAACAATATTTCGAATGTAATAAAATATGTACGCTAAGCTTATTAACAATAGGTATTTAACTTAGTTACATTATTAGGTTGTGTTTCGCTTTGTAATTTTAAGCAGTGATATGTAAATTACTCTGATAGCGCGTCGTGCATTTGCATATTAGGAACTTTACTGCAAACAAGCGAATATTATAATTGAAAAAATGACAGTAGGTACAAAAGCCTTTCAATAAATTCTATAGCTGAAATGTACTATACTTGACATATATATTGTAACGAGCTTCTGCCCGCAGCTTTGCCCGCGGCGTGGCCTATGGGAAAATAATTCAGCCACCCATTTCACTCTTAAGGGTGGAATTTCAAAAAATCCTGTCTTAGAGGATGCCTACCTACGTCTTAACATCTACCTGCATGCCAAATTTCAGCCTGATCCGTCCAGTGATTTAGACTGTGCGTCGATAGATCACTATGTCACCTTTGAGTTATATATATATATATATAGATTGTATGTATGTATTTTTAACTCTATGTTACCGAACCCATAGGGGTAGACTGTAAAAAGCTTGAGTTTTTCATTATATGCCGCTTTATAATTTATTTCACATTGGACCCGACTTTTAAACATGTATATCACGATATACCTAGTTGAAAGTGGATGAAAATCTGAATCCTAGTGTACATTATGTCAGATTTTCATCAACTTTCAATTGCATTATTCATTTCATTTTTTTACGAGCAGATCGTCAAGCCAAAGCATCATAATTATCTAACAGTCCACAAAAACATAAAACCTCTATGTATATGACGGCGGCTACGTCCAGTTATAAACTCTATGCACAGCGATTGAGCACCGTAATTTACCCTGTGGTGGCATTAAATTTATTACAGTGGCAGCACCGGCAACTGTCATGGCGCCCCTACCTGTCTGACTATATAAAGGGATCGATTGGTGTGCTACGGATCATTCTTGTTCCAGACACGGCGCGGTGCGGACACGCTGAAGGCCTATTGTTATATAGGTTGCATCCTACGCAGAAACCCGTTTCTGCCGATATCAGAAGTGGGATTGCCCATTTACACATCACTCTTCAAGTAACGCCGAAAATATGATGACGTGACGGCGGGTGACACTAATATCAATTTTAGTAGCAGGGTTAACCCAGACCAGTGGAAAAAAAAGAGAATAATAGTTTTGGTAAAAAAGTAATGATTCGTGAGAGAAAAAAAAAGAGAAGAAAAGGGTAAGAAAAAAGTAAAAAAAAAAAAAGTGAAGAAAAGGGTAAGAAAAAATTAAAAAAAAAAAAGTGAAAAAAAGTTTAAAAAAAAAAGAAAGAAAAGAGAATGTAAAACTGATGACAAAAAAATGTGTCTGAATGCTAAAGGGATAATCTATCCGGTCTAGCACTAATTGATATGAGTTGGAATAATGATTATTGTTTGCTAAAGGGATATCTATCCGGTCTAGCACTATCCGGTCCATTTTTCATAAATGAAGGGATAAGGTATTAGTTGGAATGATGATTTTTGGTTGCTAAAGGGATATTTATCCGGTCTAGCACTATCCGGTCCATTTTTTATAAATGTAGGGATAAGGTATCAGTTTGATGATTTTTGGTTGCTAAAGGGATATCTATCCGGCCTAGCACCATCCGGTCCATTTTGTATAAATGAAGGGATACTGATGGTCCTGAAGGGTTAACCCTGACAATGACTGGCAGGTTAAAATGCTTTTGACTAATCAAATTGAAACCTGATCTTTTGACTTTGACTCCAAGTTTAACTCAATTTAATTGTCAGGATGAACGAGCAATAACACTGATACTCATGTCCCTCACCAGGTACAAAGTGAAGCTAAGCGTACGAGGACGTACGCACGTCAGTATGGCCGTGACGGCGGCTACGTCCAGTTATAAACTCTATGCACAGCGATTGAGCACCGTACCGTACCGTACCCTGTGGTGGCATTAAATTTATTACAGTGGCAGCACCGGCAACTGTCATGGCGCCCCTACCTGTCTGACTATATAAAGGGATCGATTGGTGTGCTACGGATCATTCTTGTTCCAGACACGGCGCGGTGCGGACACGCTGAAGGCCTATTGTTATATAGGTTGCAACCTACGCAGAAACCCGTTTCTGCCGATATATATATTTATCTGTAAACTATTTTTATGTCTTAATGGTGGTTAGTTTAAACACAACTGAAGATCTTTGCCCGAAGTCATCCGTGCGTATATTTTATAAATAATTTAACCCATAGTGTACCCATGTAGTACTCCTCATTATAACAGATAGGTCAATTTAATTTAATATTGAAACACATTACTATCCTATAGAGATGTTATCATATGCAAAATAGACGTGCAGACACGCTCAACGTTCAAGATGCAGTTTTAATACAGCAGCGTCCGCGCGTTTCGCTCGTATTTTACACGCTTGTCTCGCTCCCCGTTGGGCTGACGGTTATTTTATACGTGACGCGGAACCAGAATCACGGATACAATACCGCTCATAATGTCTTGCTTTAGATTTGACATTACATGGGATCATTCTATTTTATGCCTAGCTTAGAAGCAGAGTTCAACCGCAATAACATAACGTAAGTAACGTAAATTTAAACTTTGAAAAATAATGAAATAAAAATTAATAACGACCATAACTAGAATTCCCTAAGGGCGATGGTCCCACAACATCCAGATTAAGAAAAAAAACTGCGCTTTATCTGTTCACAAATACATCTCCTGTCGCGGGAATCAGGATCTATGTACGAGTATGTGATCGTTGGGCGTTATTATTATTATTAATCGAACCTGCTGTCTCCAGGCTATGAGCCGACCTGATCAACCACTTTACCACGGAGGATATTAAATGTAAAAATGCATCAATTTTTTTTTAATCTTATTGAATGATGTGACGAGCTAGCCGTTCACCTGGTGTTAAGCGACACGGCCGCCCAAAACAGAAAAGTGTCACTCGGAACTCCAACATGTAAAGTTTCGCATGACTCCTGCACTGCGCACATCATCCTGAGACATCAGCACAGTCTCGTAATAAGATTACTCGACTGTGAGATCAGATCATAAAGTCTCAATTGCCCAGTAATTTCACTAGCTATGACATTATTACAGCCATACACCTAGGTCGAATATAGTCGCAGACAAACTAATGTAGTGGTGAAATTCTCTGAAAATTTAGCTAACAATATAGCATATATATATTGTTTTATAATTAGATATAATGCAACAGTGTACTCCATACAAGCCTCTCACTTCATGGTCCAATGAATAGGCGTATTAACTATGCACCAGAACGTGACGTGTATTCTATAGCGGAGACCGATGGACGCCGATACAGAATTAGGAGTTAATTAATTTATGACGCGGCCGTAGATAATTAGATATCTAATAATATATTACATTGACCACAGCTTTACGTGCCACAAATAATTGTAAATCACGCATCGAAACTGATTACATTCTGCGGCGAGTTGATTAGATTTAATGTATTGTCAGCCTCTGTGGTGCGGTGGTTAAAGGTCGGTTCATAGCCCGGAGGCGGCGGGTTCGATTCCCGCGGCAGCACAAGTAATTGTGCACAGAAAGAAAAAAGAGTCTGGGTGTTGTGGGACCATGGTCGTCATAGTTCCTGTGTCCCTAGACACAACGAATCCTTGTTAGGGTCCATGATCTGTGTATGTGATCGTTGGACGTTATTATTATTGTAGACGTAGCTGCGTAGTCCCGGCGGTGTGTGAATAAGACCACCCAATCTCTTCCCGTGGGTGCCGTAAGAGCCGGCTATGGGAATATACAGGAATGGGCAGCAGCATTCATCTCGGTATGGTCATCTTCCAGCTGTTGATGTGTGACATCTATGCTACTTAACCATGAGATGATTTGATGTTTCGCCTCTAACACCTTAAAAGGCATTGATTACTACTTTGAAAAGCGATATGTAAAATTTTTTTTTTATTATACTGCATTTCCACAGACACCTGGGTCCGTGCTTTTTGTTAGATTATTTTTTATATTTATTAATTAAGCCTATTATTAACATGAACATATATATAATACAGGGCGGACAATACAGCCAATAAGACATATACATAAGTACTTATTTCTAATTGTGCGTACACCACCGAGCAAACCAGCTTCCACAAGCAGCACCCGTTCTTCACGAGCTAGACGCATGTTGTAAAATATATCTGGCTCTACCAAGGTTGTTAAAGGACAAACTTCTGCTTAGCATTTTGTTGCTGACGTCATTATGAAACATCAGTTATTATTAAGTACTATAATATGCCTAGTTTGTAGACGGGTTTGCCCTCAAAAGTAGGACACATGTAAATTTGCATGTTAGGTACTGTTTGGCACCAGAACACAAAAGCAAAGCGTTACTATGTGAATATATTGTATAAGCAGAGTTATCGCTTTTTTTACGTAAACGTTATACGTGATGAGCAAGTCATTCGCTTGATATTACGCTTTACTTACTCAAAATTATATAAAAAGCTCATACTTTTTAATGCCAATCAACTATCATTACAATATTATAATTTTTTTTTAAATTTAACTTAGAACCGAATTTGATTCAAAATCAGATTTTTAAGCAAAACTTTATCTTTGCATGCGATCCGCGTCTTGTTTTCATGCGGCCCGCGAAAAATGTTTTAATCAGAAAATAGTTTTCTGAACATTATACTGAAATGGAACATTTAGAAGGATGCAACTTTTCTGACCACCAGTACATCGACGAGGTAATTTAGGAATTTCAGCAGAGCTTCGCAAATTTTGAAAAATTAGAGAGCGCAAATAAACTTATTAATTATTACCCTGTATATTTTTTACTTGAAAACTGAAAAAAAAAATTCTGCGGCCTCCCGTTTTGTTATAATTTAATTTGCCTTCGAAGGTATCTAGTTTAGACAGCCCTGATGTAGATAATCACAGTCACAGCCTCCTTTTGTAAAGAAATTTGATCCATAAATCAGACATCTTTATTGTATCTATCTAACTTATTGATAAAAGATTGGCTGACAGACAACGTCCCAACAGCTAGATTACTTTAAGTTTGAAAAGTGTCTTTCTTTTATGACGCTTACACCGAGGTGTACTAGAGCTTTTCATACTTATTTACTTGGCCCGATAGCTCAGTTGGTAGTAGCCCTGCCTTCTGAACTGTAGGTTGTGGGTTCGATTCCCACTCAGGACAAACATTTGTGTGATGAACATAGGTGTTTGTTCTGCGTCTGCGTGTCATATTGTAGTCTATGTATGTATTTACAAACAAAAAAGTATCTAAGTATTGTATCAGTTATCTGGTTCACATAGCACAAGCTTTGCTTAGTTTGGGGCTAGATGGCGTTGTGTGAGATGTCCACACATATTATTATTATTATTATTATTATGATAAAACCGAAAGGAGGGTGTTAAAAATTATAAGAAAAACTCAAAGCGGCTGCCTATCGTAAGGTAATTAGTTACGCAGAACATCAGTTTTAGTTAAATTAATATTCTTTATTAATCTATACAGCAACAATGACTACCACACCAGAACGTATGTAATGTATTCTTATCGTAATGTATTCTATGGCGTTACTCTGATTTGGTCAAACAAGCATGTACAAAGGGCAGTCGAATCAGGCCCAATAATTCAATGACGTCGACTCTACGTATACCTATTTCAGTGCAGATTAACACAATCCAATGAATGTCTCACATAGTGCTCTCCCAGGACACTGAACGACGGTACAATGCAAATCAGTAGCAAAGCCCTATGTAATACATGGTTTCACTAACGAGCAGAGACAAAACTAAAATTACTCTTAGACAATTTAGCCACTGCATTTTGAATGTTACTCGTACTGATTCGGGTAAAAAGGAGTCTAGTTTCATTTATTCGTAAAACGAAACAAAATATACCAATTTGCAGAAGGATATGTGAGAAAAATTTATGAACACGGTGTAAATAAAGTAAGTAATCTCAATATTCTCACTGTGATACACAACACAGTCAACATGAAAAACACCTTACTGTATAATTAGGTAGGTATCTCTTGACTCTTAATAATTACGAGGTGACAGTTTTTATGATAAATGTATGCAATAAAATTTCTAATATGTATTTACCCTTCACATTTTCTCAGAGTTATTAGGACCCTGATCTAAGGGATACGCTTAGTGCAGAAACTCGCAAGCTTACCAACTGTGATGTTACAAGTATACATGTTCTAAACGGGTCGACATTAGATTGACCAACTGAATAGTATTCCTAGTAGCTACTGCTCTCTTCCGCATTAACTCACTTTGACTCGATCTTTTTAACGACTTGCATCAAGCACTTTAAGCACTGCTATAAATATTTTACTTCTTTTATACCCGTCTGTACTAAAGTCTATTAAACACAACTTAAGCAACACTTTCTCCCAGGTTCTCGTTTACGGTTGTTAAATTCGTGTCAACTTGGCAGACCAAATACTGAACGCTCATTGGTTGCCTGTTTATCATCGGCTGTCTCAACCAATGAGCGTACAGTATTTGGCATGTTGATGTGACACGAGTTTGACAAACTTATGAAAAACCATGGGCTTAGAGATAAGTACGAACGTAAGAGCTGTCAATCTTTAGTACAGACTAGCTTCTACCCGCGGATTCGTCCGCGTGACCTATAGGCACGAAGAAAATTTTTCATAGATAATTCAACCACCCATTTCACACTTTTGGGGGTGGAATTTCGAAAAATCTTTTCTTAGTGGATACCTACACTTTACAAATAACACACCCTCCAAATTTCAAGTCTCTATGACTAGCGGTTTACGCTGTGCGTTGATATTATGTAAGTCAGTCAGTAAGGACTTTGAATTTTATATGTACGGATAGTAGTAAAGGTGTGATTGCTATGCAATATGTGATAATATATATGGTAAGCATTGTAGTGTATATTATAGATCAAGCAGAGAATTTGCCAGGGTCGCCACAGACTAATCCAAATACTCATTTAATGTTAAACTAAACTTACATGTCATTCAGATTACAGTATGAGTAGGTATAAAATACAGTATCTAAATGTCCATGATGATGTACCTCGTTATTATTACGTACTAAATGTACATTTTGACAAATGAACCTTTTTGAACATAAACGGTGTTGTAATACTGTTTACTACCTAGTTATTTATATTTGGTTTACGCAAAATCCATTCTACAGACGCTTAAAATGTATGCTCTGGAAAGCAGTTCTTATATTATTCTTATATTATTATCTTCTTATTCTACAGTAATTCGAGTGGCCTATTGACTGTACTCGCAAGATTGTTGAGTTCCACAAGAAGTAGTTAAAATATGAAATACACAGTAAACTCTAGATGGTTATCACATTGGGTGCCTGTCTTGGACGCTGGAGGAGCAGGTGTTAAAAATTCTGCCGCTTACTTACAAATGTCTTTATTGTTCTTGTCTGAGTCATGACGTGCTTGTACGGGGTGGTGTTGCCACACTTTGATGATGGTAATCTACTCAACATTGGTGTTAATTCTATTTCAGCTAAGATAGTTTGAGTTAAACGTAGCCTGCGCTTTAGCCAAAATACAAATATAAATCGTGTCAATTGATCAACTTACATGTCTACATAGCCTAGTCCTAATCATCCTATGTTGATGTCTGCAGCAACATAGGTATCAAGATCAAAGCAGTACGCAGTCATATGTTGTCGAAACTAATCTGCATGACTATTGAATGGTCCACCTCTATAATTGGATGCTCACAACACGGCAGGATGATCTGAAGCTACGGAAATCAACATGTATACACATTTGTATACCTATGCATCTGATCAGTTTGATGATATCCTTCACAACACGTCCACTGCATTAAAGGTGAGCATGTTCTGCTTTTAATTTAATAATTAGCTAATTATACATTTATATTTTTTTTCTCTATAAACAATCAATTTTCAAGTACGTCATTCTTATTTATTTTGACAGCCTCTGTGGTGGTTGAGCAGGTCGACTCGTAACTCGCGGGCGATGGGTTCATTTCCCGCAACAGGACACGTATTTGTGCACGGAAAAAGCGCAAATACTTGTTCTGAGTGTGGGTGTTGTGGGACCATGGCCTTAGAAGAATCCAAGCCTTAGAAGAATCCAAGCTATTATTAATTTATTTTTCAAAATTATTGTCTTACGTGACCCACGTTATGCGTTATTGCGGTCAAGCCATGGTCCTCGTAATAGGTACTTACATCAGCGCATCATATTTGTATGAAAAAATTGAGCACACACTATGTTAAATAAGTTTATTTTATATTAGAGATATCGGCTCCCTCTGTGTGTTCTACAAAATCTTTAACGGGGAATGCTCTGAAGAAGTATTTAATCTAGTACCTGCGACGCGGTTTTATAATCGCATAGCTCGTCACCGTGAGAAAGCTCATCCACACCTTGTAGACCCGTGGAAATCTCGCACAGTCCGTTTTTCGAGATCGTTTCTGCCACACACCTGCAAGTTGTGGAATGAGCTACCATCTGAGGTATTTCCGCTGATCTACAACATGGGGCACTTCAAACGTCGGGTAAATAGAGTCTTGAAAGGTAGGCAACGCACTGGCAGCGCCCCTGGTGTTGCAGGTGTCTATAGGCGACGGTAACTGCTTACCATCAGGCGGGCCGTATGCTTGTTTGTCTGTCTATGTTATAAAAAAAAAAAAATATTACCGAATGATGTGATGAGCTAGTCGTTTACCTGATGTTAAGCAACACGGCCGCCCATATCAGAACAGTGTCACTCGGAACCCCAAAAGATAGAGTTTCACGCGACACTGCACTGTGCACATCATCCTAAGACATCAGCACAGTCTGGTAATAAGATTACTCGACTGTGAGATCAGATCATAAAGTCTCATTTGCCCAGTAATTTCACTAGCTACAGTGCCCTTCAAACCGGAACACAGTACTGCTTGCACACTACTGCTTGGTGGCAAAATAACTGGCAAAGCGGTGGTGTACCTACCTAGGCGAACTTTGCAACAAAGTCCTACCACCTAGTAAAAGTAAGCTTAGGAATTAAAGGTTTAATTCCTAAAACTTATTTAACATAGCACGAGCTGAATTAAATATTGAAAATAGGTCCTAAGTTGCATTGTGAAGTTGGATAGAGGAGCTTAAACGCAACTCAATTAAATGAGCGCGGGGTCCACGCCTGCTCTACTCGATATCAGATTAGCCGCTGCTTGATTACATTAGTGGCCATCATAGTTATATCAGCATGTCATGTATGATTAGGTATCTACTTGTACTTTGGTAAGTTGGTATACAATCAGTTAATATAGATAGATAGATAGATAAACTCTTTATTGAAACACCACATCTTAAATAATAAAAAAAAGTGAACAAACTTAACCAAAGTGTAACAATGGGCGGTCTTATCGCTCAAAGCGATCTCTTCCAGACAACCTTGCACGGAAAAGAATAACGCAGTAATATATGGACGGTGGTATATCTATATATGTATAGCAGTCTAAAGCTGAATTCTCTCATGTGTGCAGCTGTAGTGCGTATACATTCATCCATTTAATGTTCTTAAGTAATGAAATTTCATTAATTAAGTTAAAAGGAGCTTTACTACATATCCAAATATTTACAGATATGACAAGAAGATTTTGGATGATTAGAAGATTACGTCATCTGACGTCGATGACGTAATCTTCTCATAGACGCCAATATTCAGTAGTGAATTTCTAAATTGAACATAATTTTTCCTACTTAGATACTCATTATAGGCAGTTACGCACACCATTTCAATACAAACAACCATAAAGTGATACTTTTTGTTTCACAGCGCATCTGTAAAAAAAAAACAATATTACTTATTTTGACGCTGGCAGGTAATTTAAAAACATTTCGATTTCCCATGAGGCTTAATGCGAGGTTTGTTTTAAAAAGGTAAGGGATGTTTGATAATGTACCTACAATAGAATGTCGCTTGTTCCATCTCAGTAGTAATTTCACGGTGAGCAAATGCAATAATCTGTGCTACGTATAATTCAATTTCATTGTAAGTACATGGCCCGTTGCCGAATTTCCTTTGAGAAATGGAGCGTGCGCGGTTTGAGGCGCGGGCCGGCACGTCTCTCTGAACTTTGGAATTCCAATTTTGAAAAGTTTCTCAACAAGGGCCCGATATTGACAGCCAGTGTCAGAGGGCCACTCAGCCATCCCTGTCCTGCTAAATAAGTTTTCCAGTTTCAAGATGACAGCATGTCGAACTCACAAATAAATACTTGATGAGAAAATTTTAAATGTATATCTAATGTACTCTATAATAGATATAGTATTATAGTTATCGGAGACCTATATGATGTTTTTCATAGATAATTTAACCGACCCTATATTTTGTAAAATATTCAGGCCTTACTAAAATAACTAGGGTATACAAGTATAATTACCATTCGTTCTACGTACTTGATATCATTATCGCAACATATTCAACTTAGCAGTAATTCAGAAGTGTAAGCATCATTTCAACAGGTAACCAACATAGTAAAACTACTCCAAACGAAAGTAAGAGAAAGCTGCATATCAGTCTTTACCGAAGCTTTGGTATAAGCGCCATCTGTGTAGGCGTTAAAAAACTTCATCAGCGCTTCGAGGCGTTTCATACTACCAGCGCCATCTGTACAAATAGGCACGAACTTTAAAGCTTTCTCAACCCTGACGTGGTAAAGGAACAAGCGTAAGAACCAAGAAACTGAAAACGAACGAAACTTTCGCGCCTTAACGTTACCTTTAGTTTCCATAGAAATGAAATTATACTGGGAGGGCATAATCGTATAAGCGGGTGGTACCAGTTTTATACATACAGTATTATGTAAAATGCAGAGTCATATAACTCGTCTTACTCGTAATTCGTTTTATGAAAGATGAACAATAGAAAACTTGCGTTACACAAGGCGAAATACGCCTAAGAAAATTAATTACATTCGATTTAAACGAATAATAAAAAAAAGTGTGCTTTAGACCATACGACTGAAGTAAAACTACGTTAGCTCCATCTATCGGCCGGTATGAATTGGTTTTTGCTTTTCTAGACAATCGTAAATTGTCATTTTACCGGACATATCAACATAATAATACAAATGTTTAACTTTATTGTCAACAGACAATGGAAATCTACGTTAACCAACAACTTTCAACTTCCGTTCGCCTCGTCACGCATTCACCAGCTTACTCCCCAGTTTGCGTAAAGAAGTTTTACTTCAAAAACGACAACTTAATAAGTAACTGTATGAACCCAAAAGAAAAAAAAATTACGAACAATATCAAACAACTTTTATGTGTCGGTTTCACGAACCGCCTATCAAATAAACGTCAGCCGGCTCAACAAAGAATCGAAATGCCTATCCGATACGTATTTTGGCAAAAAAGTTAAAACAGATGATTGATTGAGCCTCTATCACTTACAGACAAGATATGTATTGACTAAAAACAGGCTCGTAAACTTTTTATAAAGGTTTTTAGCTTATTACAATTTGAAATGAATATAGGGTACAAGCATCTTAAGACCCAATTTGGTTTATCTATGGAATATGTAGGCGTGGTACCTAATAGGCTATTTGACTACTATATTTTTATTACAAACATAAATAATATACCTCAAAAAATAGACAACTGTGAAAACAAAACTTAAATGTCTCAAAAAATGACTAAGTTACAAGCATTTTAAAATACAGAAATAGAAAGAGACAACTCAAACACGCAGTGACGTCAGTTACCAGTCCTCATAGTAACTCAGTACTAAGCTGTGGTAGCTCTACATACAACTTTTTGGCATGTGACGTCACAAGCCATGCCTTCATAGTAGCTGTGAGGAAGCTCAACACGATCTCTGTTTTGCGAGAAAGGGACAGACGATGAAACTTTAAAAGCATACTACTCCGTGATTAATTTACCGATTTTACTTATTTTTACAATTATTACATTCATTTTTAACCTACTTTATGAAAATAATATTTACTTGTTCATTTTTAATAGTACTCAAATAGCCTATTGTGTAGGTACTTAATCTAGGAAGCAAGTAGATTCATTACACAATCAAGAATAATTTAGGCATTTCTGTCGAAAGTATCAAAAACCACAAGACCACAAGTTACCGATCTCTCAAAACAAAAATCAGATACGCAAACCCACAAGACCCATCCAAGCAGACGTTTCGAATCGAGTGATTTCCAAAAGCTGCTAAGCCAAGCGTGAAGACTGTAATAAAGACTGCGGCCGGGTAGAGATTAATTAAGATAGAACCTCAAGAACATTTCACTGACCACGCCTGCTACTTCGTTTTACTGGCCCATTTTACTCAGTCTTTTTTGTTTAGATCTACTAAAGAATTTACCGTAATAGCAAGCCCATTTGCTTTAACTAAGTTGTTATCAATGCATTTTCAATTTCAAAAATCTTTATTTTTCTTGAATAAATCCTAAGTACATAAACTAGTGTGCATTAATTAATCCTAGATATGACTACAATTTATGTTTCATACATTTTTAAAGCATTTCAATTATGATAAAAAATTATGATACAATATAATATATTAACTACGACAATGCGTGAAATCCAAGGTAAAATCTTACTAAATGTCCTATATATCAATACTTTTGTTTCCTTTAGTAAACAGCATAACAATTGCAAAAACTGTTATCGAGATTTGGAAATAGTGCACCGAGTAACTTAATTTGTGGCCAATTTTGATATGTACCTATTAACCACTTACATAAATACAATAAAATAATGTCACCATAGATATGGTAGGTACCTAAAGGATATTCGGATGGGTCATATGGTAAATAATATCACATCTAAATATATATATAACTCAAAGGTGATTGACTGTCTGAATGACTGACTGACGTAGTGATCTATCAACGCACGCCCCCAACCACTGGACGGATCGGGCTGAAATTTGGCATGCAGGTAGATGTTATGACGTAGACATCCGTATCCGTAGATTTTTCGACATTCCACCTTTAAGAGGATAAAATGGGTGGTTGAATAATTTTCCCACAGGCCACGCCGCGGGCGAAGCTACGGGCAGAAGCTCGTTTATTCATATGACTTTATTTTTTTGTTAATGAATGATATGACAAGCTAACCGTTCGCCTAATTTTAAGCGACATGGCTGCAAGATCAATTGCAGTGTCATTTGAAACTCTAAACTATACAGTAACTTAATATTTAAATACTCAAATACTATATATCTATAAATACCCTGACGGTCTCTGTGGTGTGGTGGTTGAGCAGATCGACTCATAGCCCGGAGGCAGCGGATTCGATTCCCGCGGCAGGACAAGTATTTGTGCAACAAAAAAAAAACGCAAATACTTGTTCTGAGTCTGGATTTTGTGGGGCCATGGTCCTCGTAGTTCCTGGGTCCCTAGACACGGGGCATCCTAGTTAGGGTCCAGGATCTATGTATGTGATTGTTGGGCGTTATTATTATTATACCCTTATACTATATTATACTATATACACCCTTCAGGATCCAACGTTACTGAAAACAATGCTTATAAAATATTCAATGAATACTAAACCTAATATTACAGTAGATAACTAACTAAATACGGGCATCACTAATTAATTTTCCATTAGGCCAAAGTTGTTACAAATAAGAAGAGGAAACATTGTAAATAATAATATTGAGAGAGGAAATAATTCCTTTTAAATTTAGGCCATGTATATTGTATTTTGTATCCTAAGTCCATTTATTAACATTAACGTTACTCCTCTGCAATTACTGCAAGCAGATAAGGTTATCTGCACAGTAAACTGGCTGCAATTGATACCAACGGAAGTATTCCTTACGTGAAATCCATTGACCCAATGCCAGTGTAATTCACGGCTACGACCGCGCGGGACACACGGACCATAATGGGCCCCATAATTTGCCTGTAATGGGCCTTACACTATCGCACTGTCAGACGCGCCAGAAATAAGCTCTTTTACCTAAATCTTTCGACGACACTGCGATGAGTTTTATATTTACTTAGAACACATGCTTGAATAATGGTTAGGTCATTTTGAAATATTTAACTAGGATTTTAAATTACTTGTGTTGGGAACTTGCGGTTAATGCCATTTTTCCGTTTTTTTAGAACATGAAGTTAAATACTAATTTAGTATTATATAATCTGTGGTTTAACTAAAAATATTAAATGGTAGTTGCAGTATAAATATTTAGTTTGTAAGCGCAATATTTAAAAATTATTGCTTTTAACTACAACTATTACACGGCTAAAACTCACGAGATACAGTCGAATAACTCGACCGGTGTTCGGGCAATAAAGATGCCCATCCTCAAGGAGTACGCGCGGCGGCGGTGGTGGCGGCTCGGCGCTGACACTTTTACTGACATAGCCCATATTACACTGAGTTTTAGCCGTGTAATAGTTGTAGTTATGAGTACTACTTACGTCAGTTTCTATAATATTATTGATTTTGTTACAATTGTACACAATATAGACATAAAATACGTGACTGAGATAATTTCAACTGGTTGAGCAGTAATCGGCGAAATACAGTCAACAATAGGTACAATAGAATTCGTAGAAATCTTAATCTCACGAACAGTTTTTTGGCAAATAAATTAAATAAAAAGCTGCTATCAGTACTATATGAAGAGATTTTTTTCGTTAAAGCTTCTTTGATCCTCAACGACATATATTTACATACACTGGCTGAGCCTACATAATATAAACCTAATAAGTCAGCCGCAGCAATAAGGTTTCATCACATGAAAGCAATTTTCCCTTTCACTTTATATTCTGTGACGTCTTAAATTAACTTCCAAGTTGTATTAATATTTCAGCGTAGCACGAATTCAATTTTTTTGTCAAAAAAAAAACTGGAGACAAATTGTACAGTTATTTTTAATTTGTACTCAAATTTCATTTGTGTTCAAAACCGAACCTGCCACGATGGGTACAAGTTTGCATTGTTAGGCCAAACAAGCCTTTCCCTTATTGTAAGGCAATCATCCGTTGGGGCTTATCTCCATGCATAAGCATACAAAATATTAATGATGATAATGAACATATTACTAACTAACGACCACAATAGCACAACAATAACACAATAAAGAATATCAACAATAAAAACACCAATATATTACCGGAGGTAGAAACAAAAAATCGGTGCGGATATACTAAAACTACGGCTGACTTACTCAATTTACACCTAGTTACAACCTACGTATGATCTAACGGACATCACGTAATCTGAATAAATAAATTACATCACGCACCCGTGGCGAGTTAGTAGCAGGTCCCAGAGCGAACCTCGCGCAACTTTGACGAAGTTAACCCATTAACAAGGTCACTAAATCACCCGCGTCACTACCCCCTGAGCTCACTCGCTTGTCCCGCCAAATTATTTTAATTACAGCTACAAGTTCATCAAACTAAACGCTAACTAACCCAAACCGAACGCGTGTAGCGACTTCTCCTTGCATCTGAAATAAAATATTCTCAGCAACTTTAGTACTGGCTCTCTATTAGGCTAACGACGTAGGAACGGCAATTATCCTGGTTGATTTAGATAGTTGTCCACGGATGCGCAAAATAGAGTGAGCTTAAAATCGGACTTGGATCCCAAGGCGAATACAAAGCGGCAAGCGGTCGATTACGGTCAAATTATTACTGTCATTAAGGTCCGGATTTCGGTGCGATACTGGGTAATCACACCGTTTCACACTCGAATGTGCGCTGCATCTCATTTGCACACGAAAAATATGTGCCTAAATATCTCTGGACGCCGAGTACTCATTATCTGAGCCCTTATATCGGTAGCATTAACGCCATTATAAAGCTACCTGTATTCATATTTGTTTCCGTATTGTCGTCGGAATACTGAAGCATGCAACTACATATCTTCTCGCTTCAACTAGCTTAGTTTTTGGGATTATTCATTACTCGTTTCTCTTGAAATCTAACATGACTGGCATGCGTATTAAATAAGTCGCATAGGATTTATACCCAGGGCCTGCATCTAAATTAGGAAAGATTACGTTTGTCAAAATAGAAGTAAGCCCGTAAGTCCCTCCGGGTGCTTCGTTATCAATTATTAGAAGATGACGTCAGAATATACAACACAATAACGTAGTAACAGAATAATTCATGAGCACCGAGGTGGTTCTATACACTAACGGAAAATAATGGCGAGCTCAACGCAACGTTCCTACACAATCGTCACTGAATTATTGCCTTCCAAAATAGAGCTCTATATTCGAATCATAAATATATTTAGATTTTTTAAATTGAATTATAAAATATGACATTTTTATATATTTGATGAAATACGGATCGGTTCCGAAGACGTAGAGCAAAGTAGAGATTACATTTAGTGCACACCAACCAACGGCAAAGTGAACAGAATAGATAGAGTACTCATTCCTAGCAGAGAATCTGCAGCAATCATTTGCTGCAGATTCTCTGAGGTATTTAAAATTTATTTTTTTCGAATAAAATGCACTAACTTGTTTCAAACTCATTATTTGGTTATTAGCTCAAAGTTATGCAATGTGTTTTTTACTATCTGTGGTATACTTTACTAGTTTATTTTCATTACCTGTCATTATGATGTCACTCTATATATACAATTTTATTTATATTACTTATCTAAAATATCTAAGTACTACAAAATACAACAAGAATATTTAGTGTGATATCGCTCTTCATAAAAAAACTCCCTTATTCTTTATCGTTTTGTATGTAAGATGAACTTCCACGAGGTGATGCATGAGTCAATCAATAATCTAGGTACTTACGAACTTATTTAAAAACAGAAAAACTTAATAATTTAATTACAATTCTAAATAAAAATCTTTTATGAGTAGATAATCAGTGTTTGTATGATTACTATCAGTATTATGTGATCACACAATGAGTACCTATATCCATCGATACAATAATACTATGTGTATTCTGCGTCCATATCCTAAAAGTTATTCAGGAGCTGTTGCAACGTGTATGAATGCAAAACTTCTACTAACCCCTAAGTATTATTCTTCAAAGCTGTTTAGTTTAATTTCTTCAAATAATGTCGCACAAACTGTAAAACGAATAATGAACGCCATAAACGTTTTAGCTATGACCCTCCGTTTAACTACATTCAAGAACATGAAATTCCACATACGTAAGAACTATATAGAGTGACCAGTTAAAGACAAACATTTAAAAATTTAAAACTTAGAGACACCACAATTTTTGAATATTATGTACGAGTTTTCGCCCAGAATTGTTCTTCAAATGATTTGGTATAATAATACCACGAATACTCACTTACGTAAGTACGTAAGTGAGTATTCGTGGTATTATTATCCACTAGTGAGTATTAGAAAGGTAATTAAAAAGGTAAGGTAAAGGTTAAAAAGGTAATTAAAAAAGGTAATTTAAAAGTTTAAAGTAAGTAAGTACTTACTTTAAACTTTTAAATTACCTTTCTAGTACGTGTGATGCCTTTTATTATCCCGTATTGTGTACCGTAGAATATCATTTTTACTTAAGATACTTACTGTACTTAAGAAATACTTTTCCACTGTTTAGATAGTTAATATAACCGTGAATATATGAAGCTCAGCTAATCAATAGAGGCGAATCCACGGAATAGTTTGAAATCGGGTTCGGTCAGCGAAAGAAAATTACTGGTCGTTTAGGTAACGAGGTGCCGTGATTGACGCCCTTTGCTCCCCGCCTTGATTAAACTGATCAGTTTTTGCCTCATAAGGTACGTCCTGACCGGGAGCTATCTGAAGTGGTTTGTATTATTTGTTTGTGAACCTTGTGTTCGTGGTTTATGGGGAGATCATTATCCTCAAGCAGTCTATATATCAAGTAAAGAGTTTCGATACTCGGCTTTGTTTTTAAGTAATTTGGTAAAATAAATATTTGATGTGAAGAATTAATTGTAAATTTAAAAAAGTTAGTGTAATATAGTGTGGCAGAAAGATAATGCCATAAAATACTATTAAAATAAAATAGACTCAAAAAGTAAGCGTATGGTGTGAGGAAAAACTCAGTTTTCTCGATCGTCTGGTAAACTAAGCTTTCATTCTATGTAGAATACTATTAATCAAGCATATTTGTTTACTGCCACAATGTTTGGATGGACTATAACCACCAAGAATAACAATAATAGTACTACAAAGTACCACTAAAGCGGTTTTTAGCTTAGCCACTAGCAATACATTCTGCAAAAACTATCAGGACGTTTGAGCCACAGATTTTGCCGTCTTCAAAATGCTATCATGTTCAGAACTAGCTAAACTTATATAAGTATATACGAGAAAGAAAGAAAAGGAAGGAATTAAGTAACGCTTTAAAATATAGCATTCATTGTGTAGACATAAAACGCTTAAACTAAAGACACGCCTTTACGAAAAGAACCTGATCAAAGTAACTAGCCGTCAAAAATGAGCAAGGCATAAAGACTTCACTGCCAACGAATGAAATTACGGACGTGTACGACGATGAGTTCGAAACGCTTTACGCGAATTCGTCAAGAAAAGTGATTTGGAACTTTTGAAACTCATGCTATATCAGCTTATATGAACCATTAAAAAGTTTGTAAAGTGTACGTGGTAAGTCGTAACAGGCGGGTTCCGTCGACCTGCATGAAATAAAAGACAAAGTGGACGGATACTTCAGCTAAAAAGCATATTTTATACGTAAAAATACGGTGTTTCTCGGCATTACTTCGCAAAGCATGAATTACAACACGAATATGAAAATATCATAAAAGCTCACGTACGTAACAATGATTCACGCAATCATTAAAAAAAGGTAAAGGAAAAATATAGGTTCCTAACAAATATACATAAATAATAGGTCTTTACCTATGAAATTGCCGTTTTGCAGTACAGACTTTTTCAAACAAAAAAAAGTTTTGATTGGCTATGAATTCTAAATTCAAATTAATTTTGTTTTAAAAATATGACATTCTATTTACAATATAAGTCTTTTGTTTATTGATTAGCGTTGTATTTTCATTACATTTCAACATTTTTCCTCATAATGGATACTTTGAAATTTCGTGTAATTATGGAATATGAGTTCCGTCGTGGCACCAACGCGGCACAAACGACACGTAACATCAACGACGTTTACGGAGAGAACTGTACAAACGAACGTACAACCCGTTATTGGTTTGCTCGGTTCCGTTCTGGGAATTTTGACTTGAAAAATGAACCTCGTGGTCGTCCGGAAACTTTGGTCAACAATGATGAATTAAAGGCGATTGTGGAAGCTGATGAATCTCAATCTACAGCTGAGCTGGCAGCAGTTTTTGATGTTAGCATCAAAACAATATTGGTCCATTTGCGACAGATTGGCAAGATAAAAAAGCTTGATAGATGGGTGCCCCACGAACTTAACGATCGCCAGCGCAACGTACGCGTCGAGAATTGCGTTGCGCTGCTTAACAGGCACAGAAATGAAGGAATTTTGAACCGAATTGTTACGTGCGACGAAAAATGGATTCTTTTTGACAATTGAAAGCGCTCAGCAAGTTGGTTAGATCCTGGTTCGGTACCGAAGCAATGTGCAAAACGAAAAATGACCCCTAGAAAGGTGATGGTCACAGTTTGGTGGTCTAGTGCTGGTGTGATTCATCATAGCTTTTTACAAAACGGCGAGAGCATTACTGCAGATGTGTACATTGAAAAACTGACCACAATGATGGTGAAACTCGCACGTCTGCAACCAGCTTTGGTCAATCGGTCGTCTCCACTGCTACTTCACGACAACGCGCGACCCCATACTGCACAACAGACCGTCTCTAAACTGCATGAGTTGGGTTTGGAAGCTCTCCCTCATCCGCCATACTCACCAGATCTTGCGCCTACCGACTATTACTTTTTCCAAAATTTGGACAACTTTTTAGCGGCAAAAAAATTCAATTCCCGAGAGGCAGTACAAAACGCCTTTGAAGAGTTTGTTGTCTCCCGTCCTGCTGATTTTTTCAAGAAGGGCATCCATAAACTGCCACAGCGTTGGCAAAGATGCATTGATTGCAGGGGTGATTACTTTGAATAAAAAAAATAAATAACTTCGAAAAAAAAATACTTTAACTTTTTTCAAACAAAACGGCAATTTCATAGGTAAAGACCTAATATATTATCCATTTCCAGCGGAACCATAAAAAGAAATAAACTTTTATGATTTCATTTCATAAAAAATACGTAGCTAAGCAGAGATTGTCTGCTGAACAAAATTAATATTACACTGAAATACGAGAGGGTTATACCTCATCAGAGTTTTAGCTGATATTTTATTTTGGTCCACATACATACACATAAACACATACACACGGTGTACGTTGATGAAAACTTTATGATTGGCAGACTGAGATTATTATTGAAGCATTTTTACAACCGTGTGTAATTTTTAATGACTTAAAAGTATTTTCGTGATTCTGCATTTAGCTTTTATCGTAATTAGTAGGTATATGTTTTAGTTTAATAGACTTTATAATAATTTTAGGGATAACAACTCGTGTATTAGGACGAGGCAAGGCTTATATACTCACCAAGGTATAGATACATAGATAAAGATGGAGAACTCGTTACTGTTCCACCAATTAAATATAAAAGTATCAAGAAAATCTTATAGACTAGTGTTACAATGGGTATTGGGTAGGGGCTTGGTAGGGTAATGGGTATTTAGTAGGGTCTTATCGCTGACAGCGATCTCTTCTAGACAACCTTTGAATGGACAGTATCAAATGCAAAATAATGGACGGTGGTGTATGGCAATTTAAAAGAAATCTAGTAAAAAAAATTAAATAACAAATACCTAATTTTTAGCAATAAATATACCTACATCCTAATACTTGTATAATCACTAGCTACGCCCCGTGGTTTCACCTGCGTGTTGAACATTTTCTAATTCCGCTCAACTTTCGTAATTTTTTCTTTCATAAGAACCTTCTCCTGACAATAATAAATACAACAAAAAAGAATTAGCGAATATGTTGCATCCGTTCACGCGTGATGCGATGACCAAGGGAAATAGAGATTCAATCAATATCATAAATAGATAATATTATGATAAAGTAATATATATTCTATATTACTTATAAAATATGGTATTATATAGAGATATTTTCCATTTAGTATCCACCCGTCTAAGGTGAAGCCTAATATATGCGTTCATTATAATATGCCGAAATAAATCTACTTCACAGACTACACAGTAAGTAGTTACAGCGAGTTTTGGAATGAAAACAATACGAGCACGTTGTTGATGTAACAAAGTGCGCTTACTAATGGAATAGGGTTCGTTCGATCCCTTTAATGTAATTGGAACTGCCAGAGGCAAACAAGGCAAGCAGGTAATTATTGCCTGCCACTGACGAAAATTACAGGTCTACGTCATGACATCCGATGCAGACTTTCGGTATCTTTATAGGCATGTTATATACACGATGAGTTTTTTCCTGTAATATTATGATTCATTTGACAGCCTCTGTGGTGTGGTGGTTGAGCAGGTCGGCTCGGCCCGGTGGTGGGTTGGATTCCAGTGGCAAGACAAGTATTAGTGCACAGAAAAAAAGCGCAAATACTTGCGCAAATAATGCTGCACCTAAAAACGAACAAAAATTAATATTTAACACAAATGGCTGCAAAACGGGGCTAATACGGCATTTATGAAGAATTTGAAATGTAAAACTTTTAATGACTTCAGTGTTAATTTCTGTTACGGACACGCTTTGGGTATTTATGGGGAGTTTCACAGTTACACTGGCAACTTTGCAAACTCCTCGCGAATAATTAGACAAGCTACAGCAGCTTTGTCCGATTTCAAGATTTGATTACTGGCATTGTCTTGGCAAATTTGAAAATATCGGTTACTGTTGTTTTATAAATAGATATTCAATGATTGATGGAAAAGCTCGAGAAATAGCATACAATTCATGCCTACGTTATTGTATTAAACTCGGCCAAAAAAAATTCACACATATACTACTAAGACCAGTTTTCAATCAATGTAGCAATAATTAGAAGCTAGCAAATAAATATTGTTCTGAGCCTAGGTGTTGTGGGACCATGATCCTCGTAGTTCCTGGGTCCCTAGACACAAGGAATCCTAGTTAGAGCCTAGGACATAAGTATGTGATCGTAAAGAGTTGTTGTAAAAAAAAACTGTGTTAAAACTACAAGCTTTAGAATTTAATTCAACAAAACCAAACTGAATTTGGTTATGTTAAAACGTAAGCTAATTTTAGCCATTTAAGAATTAGTCCGGAAGAGAAAATTAGCAGCTCGTAGCTTGTTAATTCCGTGGTTGCGTACACACGCTTACTTTCACAATTGAATTACAGTTGCCACTTTTCTGGAGATTTTCAGTAGTTTATAAAGATCAATATTACAAAACCACTATCCAGCGCTGCTTTAATCAATGCTTTAGAAAGGCTCTTTAGGAAATAGTTATGATTTTTTAATATCTTTTGCGTAAAAGAATGTCATGATGGTCTTATAAGACATGTGTTATTTTCAGTGTTAGTGCAAAAAATTGGTTGGTGGATTACAGGCATGAGTGTGGGAAAGTGGTACAATGATGGTGAAACGTTTCTTTTCGTGTTGTTTCTAAAACTCCATAGAAGTTTCTGGTAAAGTTTCCACCACTTTACTAAGAGTATGACTTGACTAGGCTAGACTATGACTTGACTTGATGACTTGGACTGTGACTTGACACATATTTATATAATATAAGGTCTTTACCTATGAAATTGCCGTTTTGTTTGAAAAAAGTTAAAGTATTTTTTTTTCGAACTTATTTATTTCTTTTATTCAAAGTAATCACCCCTGCAATCAATGCATCTTTGCCAACGCTGTGGCAGTTTATGGATGCCCTTCTTGAAAAAATCAGCAGGACGGGAGACAACAAACTCTTCAAAGGCGTTTTGTACTGCCTCTCGGGAATTGAATTTTTTTCCCGCTAAAAAGTTGTCCAAATTTTGGAAAAAGTAATAGTCGGTAGGCGCAAGATCTGGTGAGTATGGCGGATGAGGGAGAGCTTCCAAACCCAACTCATGCAACTTAGAGACGGTCTGTTGTGTAGTATGGGGTCGCGCGTTGTCGTGAAGTAGCAGTGGAGACGACCGATTGACCAAAGCTGGTTGCAGACGTGCGAGTTTCGCCATCACTGTGGTCAGTTCTTCAATGTACACATCTGCAGTAATGCTCTCGCCGTTTTGTAAAAAGCTATGATGAATCACACCAGCACTAGACCACCAAACTGTGACCATCACCTTTCTAGGGGTCATTTTTCGTTTTGCACATTGCTTTGGTACCGAACCAGGATCTAACCAACTTGCTGAGCGCTTTCGATTTTCAAAAGAATCCATTTTTAGTCACACGTAACAATTCGGTTCAAAATTCCTTCATTTCTGTGCCTGTTAAGCAGCGCAAGGCAAGTCTCGACGCGTACGTTGCGCTGGCGATCGTTAAGTTCGTGGGGCACCCATCTATCAAGCTTTTTTATCTTGCCAATCTGTCGCAAATGGACCAATATTGTTTTGATGCTAACATCAAAAGCTGCTGCCAGCTCAGCTGTAGATTGAGACTCATCAGCTTCCACAATCGCCTTTAATTCATCATTGTTGACCAAAGTTCCCGGACGACCACGAGGTTCATTTTTCAAGTCAAAATTCCCAGAACGGAACCGAGCAAACCAATAACGGGTTGTACGTTCATTTGTACAGTTCTCTCCGTAAACGTCGTTGATGTTACGTGTCGTTTGTGCCGCGTTGGTGCCACGACGGAACTCATATTCCATAATTACACGAAATTTCAAAGTATCCATTATGAGGAAAAATGTTGAAATGTAATGAAAATACAACGCTAATCAATAAACAAAAGACTTATATTGTAAATAGAATGTCATATTTCTAAAACAAAATTAATTTGAATTTAGAATTCATAGCCAATCAAAACTTTTTTTTGTTTGAAAAAGTCTGTACTGCAAAACGGCAATTTCATAGGTAAAGACCTATTATTAATTAATTTGAGAAATTATTTACTTCACCCTGGATAAATACACAAAAGTGTGGAGCCAAAACCAAAACAAAAAAATAAGAACTACAATTTTCTATGCCATATATATCCGACTGTGACATACAGTAACGACTCTAGGCAATAATAACCGTAATAAACTAAAATTTTCCGTTTAAAACTCGTACTCGTATATAGGCAATCGCAAAGTTTACGCATTGACGTCTAGGCAATCTGCTTCTTAGTCAATTCACGTTATAGGCAAAATATGCAACAGTGGCACCTTTCATTTCACGCAATGAGCTTGAAACCGGGAAAGGAATGTAATGTATGTAATATTTAATCTATCTGAATACAGTTTAACTTATAGGTAATATGGTAAGCAAAACAGTGTTAATTTTTGTTTGAAGTAAACAATAAAATTAAAATACAACAAGTTCGAAGAAAGAATATCTATAATATTTTTATCCCTAGTGATATTTGTACTAAAGTGAAAAATTGTCTTTTGGTGTGTTTATGTTCTTTTAAAGGCAAAACGGCTAAACCGAGTTGGTTAAAAATCTGTGCACAGACACACTGTACCAAAATTAACATAATAGGATATTTTTTCACCCATTAAGAGTTCTCAGGGGAAAATCTGTTGCGAGTAAAATCTCTAGTAGATACTTATACGATATATAGAATTTATAACTAAACTATTATAAAGTGAGTATCCAAGAGAAATAATGCTGCACCTAAAAACGAACAAAAATTAATATTTAACACAAATGGCTGCAAAACGGGGCTAATACGGCATTTATGAAGAATTTGAAATGTAAAACTTTTAATGACTTCAGTGTTAATTTCTGTTACGGACACGCTTTAGGTATTTATGGGGAGTTTCACAGTTACACTGGCAACTTTGCAAACTCCTTGCGAATAATTAGACAAGCTACAGCAGCTTTGTCCGATTCCAAGATTTGATTACTGGCATTGTCTTGGCAAATTTGAAAATATCGGTTACTGTTGTTTTATAAATAGATATTCAAAGATTGATGGAAAAGCTCGAGAAATAGCATACAATTCATGCCTACGTTATTGTATTAAACTCGGCCAAAAAAAATTCACACATATACTACTAAGACCAGTTTTCAATCAATGTAGTAATAATTAGAAACTAGCAAATAAATATTTGTGTGGGTGGTCTGGGGTCGAGATTGCAATGAGCAAAGACATAGCAAGGCATCTGGTAACAACCGCAGATACATTAAAAATCTTTTATGTTTTATATATAATAGATTGACTAAACGCGGTTTCTACATTTAAAGATAAGAAAATTCTACTTTCTTTATTTTTTTTTTCTTTTATAAGAATCTTCCCCTAGCAATAAATTGACAGCGTCTGTGGTGTAGTAGTTAAGCAGATCAACTCATAACCCGGAGGCGGCGGGTTCGATTCCGCAGGGTAAGTATTTTTGAACAGGAAAAAAAGTGCAAATACCCGTTCTGAGTCTGGGTGATGTGGGACCATGGTCTTTGTAGTTCCTGGGTCCCTTATTACTTACCAAGTTTCGTTAGGATTAGTTAAAAAATATGATCTGTAAATAAGCAAGTCAAGGAAAGCAAATTTCGCGAGTTAAAGCACGTTCACTTGGTCAATTATAAATACTAGCATGATCCTACACTTGCGTGTACGTCATCCGGAGATATCACATAGTCTAGACAATATGTTTAGTACTGTGAGATTAAGACATAAACCTCATTTGCCCAGTAATTTCATTAGCTAAAGTGCCGTTCATAAACCAGAACATCGTAGTCAGCAGTACCTAGTTAAGTGGTGGGATACTTACCTTATAAAAGAACACTTGCAGTACAGTCTTACCTAAAAAACTTTATCGGTATGACAACCATCATTAATTACAGAAAAAGTTAAATAACTATAAACAAGCCAAATCAGACGTGTCTTGGGTGTGCCCAATTTTTATGTACCTAAATTAAAATAAGTTTAATTATTTAGCCAAAATTGATAGATTTTCTCTCTCTAACTAACTTATTTATGGAATAAAACTATTATATTTTATATATTTATATTTATGTATTTAACTTGTGTGAGTATGATAAATAATAATATAATATGTAATAATAATATGTGTGGACATCTCACACAACGCCATCTAGCCCCAAACTAAGTAAAGCTTGTATTATGGGAACCAGATAACTGATACAATACTTAGATACTATTTGTTTGTAAATACATACATAGAATACAACGAAACACCCAGACACAGAACAAACACCTATGTTCATCACACAAATGCTTGTCCTGGGTGGGAATCGAACCCACAACCCACAGCACAGGGTTATTACCAACTGAGCTATCGGGCCAGTCCAAACCATTCCAATAAACCAGCACCTCCTTATTTTGACTAGTGCCCGATAGCTCAGTTGGTTATTACCAACTGAGCTCATTATTATTATATTATTATATTTATAGAATAAAACTTTTTTATCTTGTGTGGGCATGATAAATATCACAAAACAGCCGATCGTTTTTCTCTATTTAGGTCAACAAATCGATGGGATCTCACATCGTCCACGACCCATCGCGTATAAATCAGACAACAAACACAAAGAGCAAAGTGTTTACCATAAAATCGCATACGCGTCCCTAAATCATAACACAATAAAATTTATAGCGAACGGAAGGTCCGGCCTCAAGTGCTGATAAATCAAACACATTTTCTTCGTGCTACTGAAACGGGAAATCTTTCCGGCAAATATAGCAGTGACGACGCCGTTATTTATCCTCCCTTTGTACATCTCTACAAGTAAAGTTAAACCTACTCGGTCCCGCGGCACACTTTTTTACCCCCGATTATTAAAATTAATACAGCGATAAAGACTTCCCGGGGAACTTTTATGAAGCGATTTTTATCCTTCGCTTACCCGAATGAAACAAACGTTTATTTCCGAACACATTAATCATCGTCAACTTCATTGGCCTTGCGTTTCTTTGTCTCAAAGTATCTGTTGTTTGAGTCCTTATTTAATTTGTGAAGTCCCGCCGAGACCATTATGTTACCGATTTGCGTAAACTCAGTGAAGCATACTGATGCAATCTCTTTTTTGTGAGGACAATGAGAAAAGCAATGAATTTTTATGTTGTCGTTAATTATTTCCTTTGTTAGTAACAGTCGAAATTAGCAACCACTCTACCAATATTAATATTATTTCCCACTGCTGGGAAAATGATACCTTACTTTTCTTTCTTCTAACAGTGGATACATTAATGTGTTCAACTTGTCTTACCTATAATTACATCGACACTTACATAGCTCTATCTATTAATATAATTACTCGAGCTTCAATTGGTGTTTAAATTAATTAATTAATTAATTAGTCATAGTCAGGTACGATCAAAATTATATACCCTCATAATATTAAAATATTTTTGGTCTTTACCCATGAAATTGCTGTTTTTTTTATTAAATAAGATACCATATTTTTTTTTAAATATTTTTTATTTCTATTAATCAAAGTAATCGCCCATGCAATCGATGCATCTTTGCCAAGGCAGTGGCAATTTATTGAACAACAAATTTAGCAATAAATTGAGTATTATCAACTTCCAAAATCGCTTTTGGTTTATCATTTTTGAAGTCGAAATTTCCAGGCTGGAAGCGGGCAAACCAATACACCTTTTGTTGATGTTGCGTGGTGCTTGTGCCGTGTTGCTGCAACGATGGTACTCATATTCCATAATCACTTGGATTTTGGGTTGGTTTTTCGACATCATGGGTACGTTACCCATGATGTCGAAAAAATATCAAATGCGATGAAAACATAACACAAATCAATAAACAAAGGACTGAAAAAACCATGTAAGTAAAATAAAATTAATTTTAAATTAGAGTTCTTAACCACACAAAATATTTTGATTTGAAATGGTCAGTACTGCAAAACGGCAATTTAATAGATAAAGAGCTATTATTGAGCACCTACTACTATAAACTATACATATATACTACCTATAAATTGATGATATTAAAAGCCAAGCGCTAAAAGCTGTTAATCCAGACACAACCATACAAGTTTTGTACTTTATTAGTTGCTCCACTAACTCGCATATAAATACTGTTTGGCTTAACATGAAACTTTATACACTGTATTTATGAAAGTAATATTAGGTAGATTTTATACAATGTATACTAAACTGACTCTCTAAATTGAACCAAAAAATTACAACAGAATAACACATAAATCAATTTACAGTTTTAATTAACGTCGGCCATATTTTTACAGCTGTTGTTTTAACTAAGTTGCGAGCCTAAACAACGCTAAAAGTGCCATTACACGAAACTTATTCGAAAATGATAAACAAAATTAACAAAAACGCTGCAGTAACTTGGTCGCACGGCACAAAATAAATAATTTATTAAGGACAAGTTAACAAGGGTCTCATAAAGAAGGCAAAAGGTCGGCTATTTGTTTTCAACGAAGGATGGTTTGCCCCACTTTGTTATTTAGAGTTTGAGAGAGTTGCAGAGGCGACGGCCGACGCTCCGTTGCCCACAAAACAACCTAAATACCACTTAGAATGTCGCTCGTTATCGACTTTCTCAATACACAAACCGTTATTTATTATCACAGAATTTGTTACTTAAAATTTTAACTGCTTTCCTAAATTTCTTTGCTCATTTGTGCTCAGTAAATTTTTTCGATATGAATTGTGTTAAAATATTTTAATTTATACAAAAAAAAATGAGCTAATGCCCTTTTTACAATAATTGTACAACCATTCGTAATGAAATTATGCTTTGAGGCAGGCCCATGTAATGTACGGTACTAATTTACACTATTGGTCCCAATCCGATATTAGCTTTCAACAAATCATAATACACGCTTACCACATTAGTCTAAATTACTAGACTTCAGATATTTAAGTATAATCTAATTTAATAAATAATCCTTTTAACTCAATACGGAGTAATTTTGGTAATTATGTTAGATTGAGAGATTATTTGTAATCTTGATTTTCATATTCAAAGCACATATATTTCCAGAATCTGCTTCGTATGCTGATGAACTACAAACTTCTGTTGACGTTGTGTACACCAGTAGGCCCTTTTATTGCACCAATTTAAATCAATAATATTTTGATTCGGTTTTTTGCTTATGCTTGCAGTTTATTTGATTCTTTTACGTACCTTTATACGGCTTTTCCTTATCTTTCCACTCGTTTGATTAAGTTTAATTTTTATTATAAAAAACTAAATATTAGCTTAATACAACTTAGTTATAACAGACGGGCACGACGAGGGCTATTTGTAATGTACCTACAAATAATATTTTTCTTTGTTTCAACTTCGCTTGTTTTTTAATAAAATACGTTCTGAGAAATATAATACTCTTAAATTCTTTTGTAAGAATTTTTTAATAAGTCAAAGTAAACAAAATTGTCTGTTTTGAGATGTTGAATCTTCTAAGACATTATTAATAGTTCGTATAGTAACTAATTAAAATAAATGTTTGATAATTGAATTTGCTGGTACACGTTTACAGTACATCGTCAAAAACAAATTATGTTACGTACATACGTAGGAACTAGCTCGTTAAGTTATTAATTAACATAAAATAGACATATTACTCTTTCTTTAGCTTTTATTGTAATTAGAATAAAATCAGATAATATTCACTTCTAGTGAAGGTATTTAGCTAGGTGTATACATACATAATACGTAACGCCCAACAATCAGATATATGTATCTGATCCTGGACCCCAACTAGGATTTCTACTACGAGGACCATGGGCCCACAACACCTAGACTCAGAAGAAGTATTTGCACTTTTTTTGTGCACAAATATTTGTCCTGCTCCGGGAATCGAACTGGCCGCCTCCGGGTTATGTGCCAATCTGTTCAACAATCACACCACGGAGGCTGTCAATAATAAATACAAAATATTTAAGCTATATTATTATAGACTTGGAATGGTTTTGATGTGCTTCCATCACTGCGCTGAATAACGCAGTGGGTAGACAGGCATCCTTGCCGGCACAATGGCTGAATTATGGCGGAAACGCGACAACTTCCGTCGAAATCCCGATACACTGCGCGTCTAGTGTCACCTAGAATAACTGTAAATAATATTCCGGTATCAATGTAGCTACGCTTTTAATAAATAACTTATTATGACCAAACCAATTATGTAATCAAAGATGATTAGGGAAGGTAGGTACGTAACTGGTGAATTTTTATTTACACCAAAAGGAATTCACTGAAAAAAATCTACCTTCAACCTGTAACATAAAAAAAGGGACTATGTAATTAAGTAATACCTAACCAAAAGCAGTTGTATCTCTTGTAAAATTGTTGGCTTACTCGTACAAATTAAACCAGTTCTATCAAATTAACTTAACTGTAGTTAGACCTTGCCAAAATTTGTTATGAAATTACCGAAACTGTTTGGTTAAATATTTTTTTTCAGTATTAGTGGGATGATAGAGGCAGTCATAGTAGATATTTGCCGTGTGATAGTAACTTATACTAATTAATTACACAGCAATCAAATGGCAACTCTATCCGATGCAAATTACTCGTATCAAATTGTTATTTGCAAAGACGTCAGGTTTCACGGTATTACTGCAATTACCTGGCGCTCTAACCGACGGGTAATTCAGACTTGCAAATACCAACTCCGTTCGAAATCAGCCTGACGGACGGTTTGAGAAATCTAATATTACCCGTTCTTTGGATGTTTGGCTCAGTTGTACCGATATTTGATAAAGGATTTGGAACCCGTTATTATCTTAATAAGTTTAATTATGAATGTGATTACAATTTAAAATTTTAATTACGCATTTCAGGAATAGTGCTTTGGATAGTGATAAATGCTAAGTAATCTCTGTATTTAAATTTATAAGCATTTAGCATAGCCAGGGTAATTGTTTCTCTACCTAAATTAATATGAAATTTCCCCTAATAATGCTATAAATCTAGCTGATAAAGCTTTTCACTAACGTATTATGTACTGCTATGTCTGTTGTAAGAATTCCAACTAGGTTGCTATCTGTTTCCACGAGCGCGTAGTCAAAATATTTGTCTCGAGGCACGTTACGTTTTACTTACAAATGTCTGTGTGTTTTACCATCTCATTATACATCTGAGAGCGCGCCACAGAATATAAAAGCAGTATGAGTGTTTCCTGAAACTTATCTTTCACCTATGTACACTAAAACGCTAGTTTATACGACTCTCGGGTGTGCTAGCCATGCATAGCTCGACTTGTTTATTTACAAAATCGATCATTGCAGTGATATCACGCAACGCCTCGATCGATTAATACCGTAAACTGGTAAAACTTCTCTATGATTAAACTTATACAGGTTTTGTGAAGTGTTCTTAGTTCTGCAACTGTCTTTAATTTTATTGTGCTGCACGAACGTCTACGGTAAATTCTTGAGTTCTCGTTTGCGTAATACCGCCATTGTAGCAGCACACCTTTGAAGATAAAAGCCTTTCATGCTACTTCGTCCGTTGCCTTTTCGCGGTCTGGTAAACCCCGAAGGCAAAATTATACTAGGTAGATAAAAAAATGAACAACTATTTAAATATTATTAAATTTTATTTCCTAGAATCTAAGCTAAGTTCTAGCTATTGTAGCTTTATGACAGAATTTTTTATAATCATAAATTTTCCTGTAAAACGTCACTAAGGTGTTTTGTTAGGTCTCGTCATCTCATCATATCTCCACCTCGATTTTCACTTTGGTAGATTAAACTTAACAAAAATATTTATGTCTGAAGGTTAAACTAATATTATATATGTCACAATGGTAGCGTGTTCTGAAAATGCAATTCGTATGTCAGAGTAGAGCAAACACCTAAAATTATTCCCAAAATATAAGACGAAAGCCACAAACTCGGCTCTCGATTCTAAGATGAACGCAATTTTTACGTCCGGATTTTTTTTGTTCCGGTTTTTAGATTGATTATGTATTATGCGCATATACAAAATAAGCGATGGCGGCTGATGAGCGATGATTATAGAATGTTAGAAGTCATGTAGCTACTAATACCGTACGAGTAAAATTGAAAACTTGCTTATATTCAGAAACGTTGAAGTAAATCATCAGAGAGCTACAGTTTTAAGAACTATTCAATATGTCCCTCTCTTTGTGAGTTTCTTTGACTTGTGAGTTATGTATGAACAATATAATTTAAAAACCAAAAACTTCTAAGAAACAAAACGCCCAATAGTGCGAAACGTCCGACTAATCATCTGAACGTACATGTACAGTTTAAAAAACAATGATTAACTGGCATTATAGTAATACCTAGTTTAATGATGACAGTGAAATTAAGACTTAGTGGCTACAGGGGTATTTGACATTTAAGGCAAAGGTTAGCCCAAAGATATCTTACCTTCTTTAGAGGTCCTTTCGGCTTTTGTCAAAATATTAGGTCAAACTAAAAAAGTAGATCAATTTGCTCGCAACCTAATATTTCCCGAAAATTTTTTGTTATGACTTCATCTTATTCAAGCTTCTTATCAGACTCCGTAGAAGTAAAAAGGTCACAGGTAGTGAATAGAGTAGGTAGGTAGAAAGAACGTGCGACGGTAAAAGCTATGTTCAATAGACTCGCGTGTTGCAAGGTCTATGGGCATGCGTTGATAGGGTTGTCACCATTTACTAATACACACTGTAACGGTGGAATAATTACTCAGTGTTCCCTTTTGTTTTATCTTAGCCTATTTATTTGTCTATAGAATGAAATAAAATACAAACAAAACTATTCTTCCACTACACAATGTTTATTAGTAAAGTGGTTAGTGATTTGTTGACTGAGTGTAGTTGGTTGATTACAAAAATTAGTGTTGGATGCACATGTTGGATGATGTTGTGTAAATACACAACAGAATAAATAGTAAATAAAATTAAAGTCTAAAATTATAGTCCAAAAGTTTTTTTTTGTTGTGTTTAGTAGTATAGTTAATTTAAGCCATTTACATTTAGGAAATGAAAAAGATTTGTCACCTTAGAAACTACATTCACTTATATGAGTGTCACAAAGTCTATTTTACCGACTCACTCTATCATGCAATCAACAACACCTGTATGTGTCAATGTTACAAAACTGACATGTTTAAAACAAAAGTCGTAGCTAAAGATGTGGATAATCTCATTCTGCCACTGCTAACGTTAACTGAGTTGTATCTACTAAGTCACAGTTGTTTCCTTTATTTATAAAAATCATTTCATTTAAAAGGCACAGAGTCTGAAAACCTTGACCTGGTATACCAGAACTAGCCTTAGTTTTGAAATTTAGGAATCTATACTAAAGTGTACAAGAGCAGAGTAATAAATTAAAATAAAATAAAGGAAAAGACATAGTTCATAAAGATGACTGCCAACCCTATATACGAATGTCGTATTTACTTAACGCCACAGATAATATAATACTGTACTAGGCATCGAATATCTACATGTACGTAGTGCATTCTTTTATGTGTAAAAAAGATTACGGAACTATCGAATATTGTAGAATATCATGTCATGTATATCACTATAAACTTCGAACGGAAAAATCACTAAACTCATTTTTACTACAGTTATGTTAAATTAATTAATTACTTTACGAAAAATAATTATGCAAATATCACAAACAAAAGCTTCACCAGCTTAGCCAAATTAACGATGGTAATTTAAGCAAAGCCAAAAATATGAAAACGCTGTTGATTTATTTATACCTCGCGTAGACCTGAAAATCTTTACCTCAAAACAGATTCTCAAGATTTATTCACATTATTTTTCTTTCAGTAAAACTTTCCCTATTTCATGATGACGAATGACAAAAAATAATAAAATCGCGACAGAGAAACATCGGCCCACGTTTATTCGAGGATGGGAAAATATAAGCAATATTTGACAGCGACCGAAACGAATATCCAAATAAATACCAAGCAATGAGATTCCGATTCCCGGTTTCCCTCGGGTAAAAAGCTAGTAACATAAAATACGTCCGGATTTTGGGACAAGTTGACCGTATGCCAATAATTGGTTAAATCGCTGGTAGGAATCGTGATAAACGTCATACATAGCGCGCGCGGGAGCGTGCCTGCTAAATTATTCAGGTGTACGCCGACAGTCGCCCACAGCTTTGAAAAGGGTATACGAACCACAACCTCTAATGACTGACTACTGAGACATATACCTTCACCTTTTCGAAATATTCGATTGTGATCTATTACGGTCTCGAATTATTATTCAACCTGCCAGGCGCTTACGAATAATTAAAAAAGTTGTTTCTTTTTATTAATTATTTAATCGAGTAATTGTTTGGCCTTTGGCATGATTAACACCAATATTTTGATCAACGCTTAAATTTGACGCTAATTCTACATCAGCGATTTCGTAAAGAAACGTGTAATGTAGAATTATAATGCTTCAAACTTATACGCATTAGGTACATGTGTTTGAACAAGCAACATTGTTTTAATAATGCAGTTTTAATTGCCCGTAACGATGATCCGGAAACCGCGTGACTGTCATTCCCGCAACATAACTCATCCATACCCTCATAAATATCGCTGTAATGTAAGTATTTCACTCACATGGATAATATATTACCCCCGCATGGAAATGTTTGCTCTGGTGACATGCGCGTCAAGTGATGTATTTATTGCTCAAATGCTCACAGGCGAAGGACCTTACGATATTCTCGAAGATGGCCTTAATTCACTTACAATTAAATTAGCGTCACCCGATCCTCTTGACGGTAAATAAATTAGGACAGAGCCATTAAGCCGGCGAGAATTTATTTCCTAATCTATTAGTTTAATAAATGCCTTACGTGGATGGTGACGCTGTGAATACGCAATGTGTAGGTACACTATGGTGTTTCGATATCGATAAGTAGTTTGACACTGACTAACACAATCTGTTTCGCCCTTTAACAGACGGTGTATTTGGCGTATTTCTTTTGTTTTAATTTTCTTTCTCTTATATTTTTTATATATGAAAATATATTAGAATATATTTTCTAAGGCTTCTGTGGTGTGGTTGTTGAGCAGGTCGACTCATAACCTGGAGACGGCGGGCTCGATTCCCGCAACAGGGCAAGAATTTGTGCAAATGTAAAAATAGCACAAATACTTGTTCTATGTCTGGGTGTCGTTGAAACGTGGTCCTCTTAGTTCCTGGGTACTAGATACAGGCAATCCTAGTTAGGGTCCTTATATCTGATCATTGGGCGTTATTACAATAAGTGATATAATAAAAATTTAATTTTAACGCTGTAATTTATGAAAAAATATTTGATTTATTAAAGTGTTTTTCAATAGTCGCAATGAAGTATTAAACGGAACGATATAAATTTTTATTAACAAGGTTTCCAATGAAATTTCAACCTTTTGTTTTTTACTTTTTTTATATATTTTTTTTTTTCGAATGAAGCTGCTGACAATAATATAATATACTTGATTTAATTGCAAATTAAGTTTAACGTTGTAACTGATGATCAAAGATAAAAAGGTATTTGATACCTGCACTAAAATATTTTTCAGTAGTCTCACTAAAGTACTAAACGGAACAAAATACATTTTAGTTAAGAAGGTTTCAAGAACATTTCAACTTGTTATGAATTAAGCCGCTAACAATAATATAATTATTATAGTATTTATAATAATTCGTAGAAAGTGAAATAGATTGATCTGGGTTTTTTTTTTTCATTATTATTATCATCAGCCTAAGCTAGTCCACTGCTGGACATAATATATTATAACGTAAGCTTCTCCCACGCCACCTCATTCAGTTTGGTGTAAAATTTTGCAATTTTAAATTGCAATTGCAATTTAAAACATAATCTATATAAAGTATCAAAAAAGGAATCTTAGAAGTTGAAAAGGCTTTTAAACGGTCAATGATCCCAAACTAACATTATAAAAAAACACCCAGTATAAAACAATGCTCGCGATAGATAAAGCTCTTAGCAAGTCTAGACGAATCGATCACACTTTAAGATATTATCGATACTCTATAGTTATTAATTATCAAGCTCTACGCTAGCAGTCTAGGTCAATTCAGTTCTTCATTTGAATCGAGCAGTAACTAAAAATGTATTTTATATTTATTTACCCATGACTTCTATAAAGCGACAAATATAAAACGAGGCAGGTGTTAGCATAACAACCTTTTATCGGAAAGCCACGTATCAAATCTGAACAAAGTAGCGAAAGAGTAAAAACTTAAGGAAAAATGCTTACGATACAAAGCAAGCTAGATCACCTAGTCGTCAACTAAGATTAACCACTAATAATTCACTGCACGTAGGCGAAAACTAAATTATCCGCAGTAGTAGTCCGGGAAGTCTGCCAACTCCCATCATATTAAGGCGGGATGATAATGAACGTGGTGTTTCTGTTGCTATTTTTCACGAATGCTTTCGCTCGGTCGAGTTAACTTTGATATACAGCAGCACTCTTTTTCAGTACTCGTTTAACATTGTGGGTGCTCTGTAAACTTTCAACGAGGCATTGTTCTATTTTATACATTTTCTCAGGGGCACAAAAACGGTTGTATTAGAGGAGCGGTTATCGTTCTCAGTCATTCTCACAACATTGGAAGATATCAACTCTAAAGACATTTTCCGATATCCCACAATCCACACAAACCCCGCGCTGAACGACTGAAGCTCAGCGGGCTCTAAAGCCGCACAATCGAAACTAACTAAAGCGAAGAGCGGAATCCTAGGCCCGATTACCCCGCACCCTATTTTGGTAACATTTATTATTATGAGGCTTTTGTTTCCGTCATATTGGAAATAAAACGAAAAAGTGATTAACGGGGCGGAGAATTCAATAAAATTACCGAGTACTTTACTCGTCATAATAATCGGCAATTTTGTTGCGAAGTTATTAAATTATACAACACGAGCAATTGGAGCGGTAACAAAGCTATTAAATACGTCGAACTTACCACTAATTGCTCCAGAGTTCGGCAAGTTTTCGTTGTTAAAAACCCGGAATCGAACACTTGTCACTCGTTTTAAAAGTCAAATTGGTTGGGTTAGTCGTTTTTCTACTATGAACTGAATAAAACATTCAAGTCTTTTAGCTGCACTAATGAGGCGGGGCTCTTCGTTTTTCTTCGTGACTGCATAAGTTGTGAATGAATGCGGGATCGGCGGTGACCGCGGGTGTCGGATCGAATCGCACTTCATTTGTCCGCGTCACGCGCTCTACGGCCGCCTTCCGGGTGATGGATGACAGTTGGCTGCCGCGGTCATTGCGCACTGTGCTTTTAATTGCTACCTTTATATTTGTGCCGACTACGAGCATAGCTCTCGAAACGCTGTCCATGTCGATTTGGACTATACATACCCTTTAACATTAGGACGTCAAGCTTGCTACTTTGTTGCTTTATCTCGATAAGAATTATGCCAAAGAAGGTTTTAATTTGTTTAAAATGACGTTATTAATCTTTATCAAATAATAATACTCATAATAACAATAATACATAGTTATCTGGTACCCAAAATACAAGCTTTGCTTAGTTTGGGACTAGATGGCACTGTGTCAAATGTCCACACATATTATTACTACGAGTATTATTATTATTGTTAATTATTTGGGTTTCTTTTTTTAAATTTCAGTTGGTTGTTGTAATATTGCAGTTTTTACCATTTTTCTATCTGTAAATTTAATTTATTGCAAATATACATTTAATCACTGCATATATTTTATCTACTCATATAAGTAATTTCATATATTTCATATAGGCATTCATAATGTATGTTACCTACATAAGTAACATACATTATGAATGCTTGACCACATGGCAACTATGAATAACGAGAGCTTCACTATGCACTGGTATGTGACCATGGCACAGACTACTGAGTAGTTAGTAACATCCACCACAGTCACCATATATGCCATCTCTGACATCCTTACATCACACAATGACGGACTCTGTAGTGTGGTAGTAGAGCACTCATGCCTCATAATCCAGAGGCAGCGGGTTCGATTCCCGCGGCAGGACAATTTGTACACAGAAAAAACAGCACAGTCACACTGAGTCTGGATATTATGGGACCATGGCCCTTATAATTCCTGGGTTACTAGATACAGTGAATCCTAGTTAACGTCCAGGATCTATGTCAATATGTATGTGATCGTTAGAAGTTATTATTAATTATTTTATTTAATGGCACATAAATCGATCGCTAGTTTATCTTCCACATCGGAAACAAATAAATAAACCTTTTAAAACATACTACACTCTATTGTACAATGAACGGAATAAAACCTGTCTATTATTCTTGATGGAGGTAATTTGTTTGATATTTCATTTCACATGCGACCCATATCACGATAGGATACAAATTGAAGTATGATAACTAAAGCCTATGTTCTTAGCATTCGTTACAACAATAAGCATTTCTGCTTATAAAATGGATCAAGAATTATTGTCAATTTTGAATTATAACTCTAAAACTCGTCATTACCGTGGTCGCTACACGATTATTAATGCTAATTCAATTGCGGACTGATATGATTAATTGCCTTATTATAGCTGATCGATATTGAAAATCTCAATCGCATTCACAATTAAGAAACATTTTCGCTTAAATTCGAATCATCCCTTTTCAGAATTTTATACTTATTATACATTTTTCAACAGACTTCAAAATATATTTCAGATAAAAAATACAGAAAACGACTTATTCCCAATGAAAGGCACTTGAAACTATGCATCGCAACGTAGAGCTACGAGCTACGGCGCGGCGTAGCTCGTAGCACGTAGCAGGAAATGGAGTTACTCTCCTGGCGAGCGTAGGACTTCTGCCAAACTGGGAAAATGATAATGAGAGCAATTTATTTCTAATTTTTGCTCAACTGTTGGTTATATTTTATCCATTTTTAAACATTTACTTAATAGACTGGCCCGATAGGTCAGTTGGTAGTATCCCTGCCTTCTGAACTTTAGGTCGTGGGTTCGATTCCCACCCAGGACAAACATTTGTGTGATGAACATTGATGTTTGTTTTGTGTCTGGGTGTTTATATTGTATTCTATGTATGTATTTACAAACAAAAAGGATCTAAGTATTGTATCAGTTATCTGGTTCCCATAGTACAAGCTTTGCTTAGTTTGGGGCTAGATGACTGGGCTGTGTGAAATGTCCACACATATTTATTTATTTATTTACTTAATATTATTTATGCCCTTGTTTCTAATTCTGTAAAGTGCCAAAACTCTCAAAGACTATTAACACATTATCAATATGCAAAACAAATAATACAACTAATTAATATTGACAGAATCATCTCCCAAAGTCGGTTATGTTTGAATAGGATATAATAGAACAATGCTGCAAATACACATAAGCAAATAAGTATTACTAAATAGCTCCCCAAACTGAAGCCATTAAAGCCATTTGCATAATTAGTTACCATATTCAAATAAGGAATCTAACTTTTTTTTACATAATAATCGTTTTTATTTCTGTTAAGTTTACTAATACGTTGTACTATCAAATAGGTTTTGGAATTGTAATCGCCAGGGCAAAACTTTAATGACATAAATGTTTTATTTTAAAATATTCACTGTACATAATAAAACTTTATTTGAATTTAAAACAATAATAATCATAACTGTGTCACTTTAGTTTTTTAGGTACACCATTTTAAGATTAGGTACTATGGAAGGATTTTTAGGCGCATAATCACAAAAATATTTATCCTGTAAAAATCTATACTAATGTACGTATAGATAAATATAGGTAAATCTGTAATGTTGTCAGTGTCTACGCTAAATCAGTTAAACAGAATTTAAAAAAAAACACATACATTATTCGCACTACTGAAATATTTAGTTATCTTGGAAAAACAGGTAAATTGAAAACGCAGGATTTCTAAGTTAAAGCTTAAGCCATCTATATTAAAAGAAGGCTTTGTCCCGATTCTTTGTCCTGAGTGACTGACTGACTGATTGACAGGTCGATCCAAACCACCAGAGGCTTGATATTTGGAGGGTGTCTTCCTTTTATGGTTTTGAGGTTTACTAAAAAGAGATTTTCGAAAATTATGCCCCTAAGGGTCAAACAGAGTATTGAACTTGAATAGAAACACTGATGAATCCACGTTAAGCCTCTAGTAATCTATAAATATAAAATTCAAATTCCTGACTGACTGAATGACTTATATATTAACGCACAGCCTAAACCTTTGTCTTAGAGACTTGAAATTTTGAGGGTGTGTTCTTTGTAAAGTGTAGGTATCTAATAAGAAAGGGTTTTTCGATATTCCATCTCTAAAAGACTGAAATGAGTGGTTGAATTATCTATGAAAAATTTTCTTCTCTGGATCAATTGACTCGAAAATGTATACACAACATACTTTCCAATTAAAATTGTGAGATGCATGCATCACGAGTACTAAACTCATTCCCCAACAGAGGAAAAAAATGAGAGCGTTTATAATGTATGTTTTGGCAGAAAAATATGTCTTTGGTTTTCTATAGGTCACGCTGGCAAAACCGCGGGCAGAAGCTAGTCTGTAAAATAAAAAATAAGAATAAACTTTGATTATGGAAAATAAGATTTAAAAGCATTTAGATGTGGGTCTGAGTCTTTTAAAATCATCGATGTTGACCTACACACGTGATGCAACATCGCATTTTTAAGTTTACATCGATTCACTGCTCATAAGAACACCATCATAAATTCGCTTTGATTGAGTACTGATAAGCGTTAAGTAAGCTACGCCTGTCGAGGAGTGTGGGAGACATTTGTTGGGATCACGACCCTATCGCGAGCCAACCGTGAATCCTCGAGCTCTCATTTGCGTAATGTGATTACAAAAGCACATCTTTTGAGATAAAAGCGTAGGCTTTCTACGTAAGTAATGAATTTCCCGGTCTCATCTGAGAAAGCCGAAAGCCTCATAATTGTGAGAAAAACCAAAAGAGATCTATGATCATGTAAAGCACTCTTTAAAATCATGGCTTGAATTTTTTAACAAGGCAGCTTTGGTTGCTGGCTTATTTTTAGGGCGTGTCTCAGTCATTTCGGATATCGGTGTGATACAAACCATTTATTCCTTATTTTTTTAGGATTTTACGAGCATTTTTATTTAGCAGAGATATTTTTGAGCATGGGAGCTATGTTGTGTATATAAATGTGTCTTGGCAGAGTACGGAGATAAACAAACAAAATACATAAAATGTTTCTGCTATGTATATTGTTATATGCAGCTAGACTATCCTTTTCATGAAAGCACTCAATGGAGCAGTAATAAAAATCTTGGTGCAATTCTGATGAAAGGTTTTTTAATCAACTATGACCGCGGTTTTATTGTAACCTGAAATGAACCCATTCGATAGTAATTATTAGTATTATCAATCTTATAATAATACCTTTTACTAAGTGGTAGGACTTTTCTGCAAATTTCATCAAGGCACTGTAGCTAGTGAAATTACTGAAACGGGCAAATAAGAATTTATGGCCTGATCTCGTGGTCCAGTAATCTTATTACTAGACTGTGCAGATGCCTCAGGATGACGTGCACAGTGTAGTGTCACGTGAAACTCTATATTATAGAATTCCGAGTGGCACTGCAACCGATATGAGCAGCCATGTCGCTCAATATGAGGCGAAAGTCATGTCACGTGTTTAAAAAAATGGTATTTAATTTTTAATACAAACGTGTCCCTTTACACTCGTAGAATGAAATTGTATTAGTTACCTAGGTTGATGACATTATAATCTATTGTCCTGACATTCGTGCACACGCGCTTGGCAGCTAAAATTCTACACTAACTTCGTCTTTGTAGGGTATCGGAGTCCTTGTGTAATTTTTTTCCTGCACTATGATTTTGCTTTCAGAAACATATAGGTTATGTTACAAAATTTTAACAGATGTCGGTCGCTTCGGTCGCCCGTTGTCTACAAATGTATTCGCTCTCCATTAATACACGTCGCCGAGCAGACGTGATAGATTAGTGCGCACATTTACACGGCACCTATAACTCGGAATGATCCAGGTACTGTAGAAAGGAACACACAAAGAACACATGGAATCGAATTAGAGATTGTGTAAAAATATAAGGTTGTTTTTATTTTTCAAAAGACGAAAGGATTTTTAAAATATTTTATTCGTTTAATTTATTGAAAGATTTAATGCAAATTTAATACCTTAAAACTACATCATTTAAGGTGTTAAAATTACTTTGTGTAACTCATATGTAAACCCAATATATGCAATTTTATTTTTAGACGTATTTTTTTCAGCATGATATGTATTGATTGTATTGTATTGTAGGTAAACTCTTACAAAATTATCATCTTACTAATTATAAAAATGTACATAGGTACCGACAATACTCTTTTTAAAATTAATATTAAGATGAGCTTGTAGTTCTCAATACAAAAACGTCAACATAGTTCAACGTTTAGCACTCGTAAACTTGGTAACGTTTTTTACTACGGCCTCGGACAAATTACGACGAGAGCCAGCTGCAGGCTGTAAAAAGTTCGCACAGTAAAATAATATCTCACCGACACTTCCCTCTCTGAATACAATTAAAACGAGGAATACATTCAAGCTATAATAAAGTGACAAATGCGCAATGAAGTACACCATAATCCAATCTGAGGGTGATCACGGAACTTTGATTACAATTAAACAGGAGAATTTTCGTTTTTGATTTGAAAATTTCCATAGAAACTGTCATATCCATACAAATTTTTATCATACAAAGCAAGTTTCGTGATTGTTTATAATAAAACAAACATAGGTTGATTCTCAAGAATCTTTCAATAGATGACGCTACCAACCCCGAAATCGGTTGTAAAAAGTTAAGGATAAATTTGGACTAGAGATCACTTGTCATGGTCGCTTAAGTAAAGCAAGCCCGGCTTTGGGGATGGATGGATGCGGGTTCAAATCTCGTTTGTGTTTAAAAGTTATCTTTAATACAAATTTCTTCCATTCGGAAATCATTAAATAGATTTTTGTCACATTCCTATGTTGTTTTGTTGTAAGCAGTGATCTCGTATCCAATCTCTACGGTAGAAAAAGGCTTTAGTGTGGCCATACGACTTGTGTCAATCACAAAAGTTTATCTTGCTGAATGAATATAAATCCAAACGTGCCCATTTCTGTGAACCGACCTTTAACTAGCCACGTGTCATCTAAAGCTCATTTCGCATTCGAACTGTACTGGCAACAATTAATGTTTACACATCTCAAACTATCAAATTAGTCATGGAAATCCACTGAAAGTTGAATAAATGAAAGTGGTTATCGCAAATTATTCACCCAACATTCGGCACAAGGCCAGCGGGCTGTTCGTTGGATTTCACTAAACTATTCACGTTGAGAAAACCGCAGTAGTTCAGTTGTTCACAGCCCTAAGATAAATTTACTGAGAGAAAAATTGTGCCGTGGTGGTTTCACTAGTTTAATGCTTAGTTGAATACTGGGATCGCCGTAAATAGGTATCTACCGTGATGGCCAGAATTGCTATATAAATTTGTGGATGTTTCTATGTTATAAAATAGACACACTATTATTCATTTATGAGTGCAATATTGTTTCTACAACTTAAAATGGTAGCCATTTTAAATTAATGTTATTGATTGATTGAATGACCCGCTCTTTAGTTCACCATATAGATATACAGGGTGTAAGTATTCTATGAGTTAAAAACTACATCATCAGCCTGTGCTAGTCCACTGCTGGACATAAGCCTCTCCCAAGGTACGCCATTGAGCCCGGTCTTCGGCTCTTCTCATCCAATGACTGCCAGCCACTCGGCGCAAGTCGTCGCTCCACCCAAAAACTACAGTTGAGTATATTTCCATCGGCGCTATGAGTAAAATTTTACCAGCTCATTTCACATATACATATAAGAGTATTTGTAATGGCTTACGTCCTTTACTTTATGCAATATTGGATGGCAATCAAACAGACAGCCCATCTGATAGTTTGCCATCAGCCTTTGAAACGTTAGTTACCATCGCCTATGGACACCAGTAACACCAGAGATGCTGAGGGTGCCTTACTTACAATAAAATACTGCAAAACGATAGTATTTTTAATTTAACGCTTAATGTGTAATTTATCACCATAGCTCTGCCAGAGTTTGCAGCATGTTTTTGCCAAATATCCTTAAAATCGGCAGTAAATTTTTTCCCTTTTAGGGCGAAAAATAGTTCCATAAAAATCGCCAAAACAAAAACTGTACCTACAATAGGAACCACATCCATACATCCTATAGATAAAAAGCCTTTGGCAGTTGTTGCAAACAATTCACTCGCTTTACTATCAATTAGTAAAAACTAGATGGTGCTGTTCCTAGGACGAACTATATATGTATATAAATACGCATGCATTACGTTTGCGACGCGTTTACTACACAGGTCCTGCCGTATTTATCTCCAGAATTTGATGCATACCTAAATGGTGTATTCCGAAATAGGGCATTGGAACTCTCACCTTCCCCTGAAAGCTTACAATTATGTAAATAGCGAATAATTTTTCGGATAGAAACGTGATCGGCGCAAACAAAGGTTCCGTTCATCCCTTTACGAGTGCCACAAGGTTTTACACGTGCCTATATACGTCTCTCACTTTATGGCTGCCTTTACACAGAACATAATTTATTTTTAATCTTATTGCTCACGTTTCAGCTCACGTAATGCTGTCGACATAAAAGTTCACCACGTCCAAATTGGAAACTGCTTAATGCTCATGCCGCTTTACTTATAATCAATATGAGTTCGAACGTTGCTGGAGACACGAGCGCAGCTGAAAACAAACTTTTTAAATCATGCATATTACGGCACGAACATTAATACTTTTTAATTTCACAATCTGCATTACTATATTTTGTTTAGGTGTTCAGTTCTGTGAGTCACTTGAAGTGACTTCCTAGTTAAATAATAAAATGATTTATTAAATAACCATTAAACATAGATAAGCAATTGATAGAATCAGGCGTGACTTCGCGGAAGTTCATCTTAGATACAAAATGAATGAAATGAGGGTTATCTGTATTGGTGTGAGTAATTATTGTTAGGTCTATGTAATTTATATATAATTTATAATTTCTTTATGATTTTTTATTGAAATTACAGGTTTTATTTATAATAATAATGAATTTAATAATAACAATAATTTTCTAAATATATATTTTAAATTTCAGTTTTTATTTATTATGATAATAATAAATTTTATAATCATAATATGTTTAAAATGTATTACCTTAATTTCAGGTTTTATAATAGTTATTTTATATTCATAAAAATATTAACAATTAATTTAAATTTCATAATTATAATATTCATTTTCGATTTTTTAATTTCAGGTTTTTTTAGGTTTTTTCAGGATTTATCATTAATTTACCTACAATAATTCATTGCGACTGCTCCAATATAGATAATGTTGGAAATCCTAAGTGGTTTTAGTTTTTAAAAAAGTAACCTTACAATCAACATACAAATATTTATTAAGATTTACTAAGAACCGACAATAATTAACCGCGTGATTTTATAAAACGTCCGTCGCCTCTGAGCGCTGCCCGAAAAGTGAGCCCGAGCCTTCTTCATCGCTCGTATATATACTACGCCGCTTGCATCAGCTCTCGAAGTGAAAGTATTTTGTAACAATAATCTTATTACCTGGATTTAGCGGAATTACACTAGATATTCTTATTTCATTTTGTATATAGATAAGCCAAATATTAGCCATAATATTATAAACATTTAGGGATGTATATTATATTGTTTATATTGTCATAGCCTCTGTGGTGTGGTGGTTGAGCAGGGCAGCTCATAGCCAGGAGGCGGCGGGCTTGATTCCCGCGATAGGACAAGTATTTGTATACAGAAAAGCGCAAATACTTGTTCTGATTCTGGGTGTTTTGAGAGCATGGTCTTCGTAGTTCCGGGGTCCCTAGTCACAAGGAATCCTAGTTAGGTTTCAGCATCTATGTATGTGATCGTTGGGCGTTATTTTTTTATTATTTATTGTAGCCACTAACCCCCTTACTAAAAACCATTATGTAGCAGAGCAATAGCTATTTATATAGTGTTATGTTTCTCTCTATTGAGTTTGAAATGAGTAAAGATAAAATAAGAGAAATGATGAAGTATGTTTTCCACTGCTGTGCAGAGTTTATTAGGAAGGTAGTAAAATTATTGTAAGTTGTTGTTGTCACGAATATGGTGTGGCTAACTTGTAATAAACCGATAAAAGTCCTTATTAAAATATTGTTTTGTGTTCCATCTAATTCCTATATAGCAATATGTAGATTCCCTAACAATTCTATAAGATCCTACAATCACCACATACTATTATATATAAAATAAGTACCTATGTTGTTTGCATAAAAGCTCAGTCAGAGTTACCCAGGCGCAGGCGTCCCATTTGAACATGCTACACACAATTTTAAAATCTTTTGGTTTTTATACAGTAAGCTTTTTGTGTATGTAAATAAATAAATAAAAATTATAATAATAATAATAGCGGTCAACGGCCACATACATAGATCCTGGACCCTAACTATAAAGATTTCCTGTGTCTAGGGACCCAGAAACTACGAGGATCATGGTCAACAACCAACAACACCCAGACTCAGAAAAAGTATTGCGCTTTTATTTCTGTGCACAAATACTTGTCCTGCCGCGGGAATCGAACCCGCCACCTCCAGATTATGAGCCAACCTTGCCAACCCCACACCACAGAGACTGTCAAAAATTGAGTCTTTACTGTATACCGTGTAACACGATTTGTTCCAATTTAATTATTATTTTTGGAAATGAATATTATTTACTACTAGTTGTGCCCCACGGTTTCACCCGCGGATAAAAAGTGTTTTAATTATTTGCTCATCCCATGGGAAAATTTTATTTTTCCGGAAAAAAATTTAGCCTTTATGTTAATCCAGGATATAAGCTATCTTGGTACCGAATTCCATCCAAATCCATTTAGCCGTTTGAGCGTGAAAGAGTAATAAACATACGCACATACACACAAACACACATACAAACATTCGCCTATATAATATTAGTGTGATGTGATCTAGTTGACCCGCCGCGGCTTCGCACGGGTGAATTAGTAAAATGCGGTCAAACGGGATAAAAAGTATTCTATGTCCGTCTTCTGGTTCTAAGCTACCTCTCCACCAATTTTCAGCCAAATCGGTTCAGTCGTTCTTGAGTTATAAATAGTGTAACTAATAAGACTTTCTTTTATATATATAGATTATTATTATTATAATTAAAAAATACAACTAAAGTACAGTTTGTTATACTAATAAAAATAGAGAACCGCATCGAAACTGGCATTCCTATAGAAAAATTTCACGTTTCACACATAACTGATAGGATTGTTTTTGTTTACAGGTAACTTAGGAACGAAATGGTGGTTGAAGTTGTTTCCATCTGCCCTGCGAGTACTTCGCTACGAGTTGCCCTAACTTCCTGAAACTTGGCATTGAGTTATAGATTTCCAACTGCCTTCCAAATACTTATTTGTTTGGTTCACTTTGACCGTAAACAAAGATATGGTTTTGAAGTAGTTCTGTGATTTTGGTGTGATTCACAAAACAATAGCAGATAAAAACGTGTAAAGAGGTGCTGTAGGTATATATATTCTTCATTATATTCTCCCCTATAATCAGCTAATACATATATACTTACCTAGCCATATTTTTTATAAGCACAGCTAAATATTAATTACTAGTTGAGCCCCGCGGTTTCACCCGCGGATAAAAGTATTGTAATTATTTGCCCATCCCACGGAAAAAAACACTTTTCCGGGATAAAATGTAGCCTATATTTTAATCCAGTGTATAAGCTATCTTGGTATCGAATTTATTTCAAATCCATTTAGCCGTTTGAGCGTGAAGGAGTAACAAACATACACACAAACAGACGTACAAACTTTCGCCTTTATAATATTAGTATGATGTGACACATCAATATATAATCACTGCTTAAAAATGACTAGATATCCAAATCTCATTAAACACTCACTGCTAGACAACTCGTCATTATCACTGCTACAGAATAAATATTCACACAACATAGCATTAAGTTAATTATTATATTATTAAACTATAGTGTGAATAAGGTTTTAAAGGTGATTTTTCAATTATTAAAATTTATATCTATAAAAGAAAGTCGTTAGTATTATTATTATCACTATTTATAACTCAAGAACAGCTGAATCGATTTGGCTGAAAATTGGTAGTAAGGTAGCTTAAAACCAGCAGACGGACATAGAATACTTTTTATCTCGTTCGACCGCGTTTTGATAATTCACCCGTGCGAAGCCGTGGCGGGTCAACTAGTAAGAAATAAAATAAAATAAAGTTCAAATTATCACCGCGACTACTCATTTGAAATGGCAAAAAGATCTAGCGAGTTTAGAGATACAAAGCTAAAAACTATATAAACCAACCGTTTAGAATTCAGCGCGGAGTTCCCGCAGCCATTCGCAGTTGCACCACTTGCCAGGAAAGTGGGTCAAGTTTTTGTATAGCCGTCGTTCATACGTGCGTGATCCACTATCTAAGTCTGGAGTAGATGAGAGGGCCGATAGCGTCCTGCCATAAAAAAGTCGGATCTAGGACGCGGAGCGGCGCTCACGTCCCGTCACCTTCCGCCCTACTTTATAGACGAGTGTCCCCTAAACCGCAATTTATGTCCTCTGCGCCTCCGCCGCCTCTCAAATTAATTACCCTCTCTTATTTTTACGTGCCCGTGTATAATAAAACTTTCATATTTTTTCCGTATATTACTTCGCTGGAAGTTTATGTCTACCATGTTGCTCTGTCCTTAATCCTTACCGTATGACATGGCTTGTATAACTTTGGACTACGACCAAGTAGCTGAGATGTTCAAAGGCGATATCATGTGTCACGGACTTTGAGAAGGCGCGCACAAAAGCCGCAATACGTAGATGCCTTGAATAATGTCGTTCTTACTTGGTGATTAGAATTTGGGCATACCAAAGTTATTCGCGCATTTCAATAACGACTTCCGCTAAGCCTTTTCACTAAATTTACTTGAAACTTTGTCCTCTGCAAAACTTTATTCCGTTTGATAGAGAAATTTCTTGAAGACAACTTTATCACTTTTCTTGTCTACCTTATTTAGTTTTTAGCTAAGCATGGGAAATCTGACTTTATTTGGAAATATATTCTTATTTAAAGTCTTAGAACCGTGGTTTTAACCGTGGGTTTTTAAATAGCAACCTGCGAATGATGTCCCAAAGTTCAAATTATTTGGCTAATTATTGTAGGGTAATGAGCAAAAGGGTAGTAAATTGGGTGTCACTTAACTCACTTACGTAACTAAATCCTATCCTATGTATCTACAATATAAGTTTAGGTACCTATTACATGAATTTAACTACCTACGTACTCATACGTGACACTCATATACCTATATTAACATATAGGTATATGAGTGTATTAAATAAAACCAGGAGCGCTGTTTCTTCTGTTCATTCTTATTATTATAGAAGCCCGTATTACATATGCGCAGTCTTCGACTGATACTCAAGTAGAGATTTCATTCACAAAATTATCATATATTCGTCTTGAGCAGAGATTCACGACTGAGCGTAGTTCTTTAATACGAGCCTAAGGTCCGTATTACAGAACGACGCTCAGTCATCGATCGGTGTTCAAGTAGAGATTCCATTCACAAATTGATCAATTTATGAATGAAATCTCTGCTTGAGCACCGATGGATGACTGAGCATCGTTCTGTAATACGGACCTAAGAGAAAGAGACTGATCGCTTTCTGTGCTCAACAGCCCTACTCACCATCTCGTCCAATCACGCAACAGACAGTGTCGCCAACAAAAAAAAAACAATACACCCAACTAAGTTCGAAAAATAGGTACAAATTAATAAATTTTCGACCAAATAATTATGCATGCGGGATCTTTTAATATTTACAAGAACAACATCCCGATTTACAATCTACTCTCCGTCTCTTTCATCATCTTATCTGACCGGATGAATGTTTTAAACAAAACAAAATTCCAACACTCGATCCATATATTGTAATTTACAAATGCTGTAGACGCAGTGCCATCGAGACCAATTTACACACCAATATGTGATGATTATGAATTGACTCTTATCCATTTATGTTAAAAATTAATAAGATTTCTGGAAGATGCAGAAGCATTATCATCACTTCATAAATAGTTGAATCGTATCACACACACCATGTATCACTGCCGGGCGAGAGGCGGCCGCTAATTCGTTTTCCTTGCTGCGAGGCTTGGAAGCCACTCCAGGTCAACTGGTCTCGACACCGAGGGACAGCACGTAGCCTATACGAAATTATCTTCCCCGAGAGAGGGCGCCGCAGGCAGCTCCAGGAAAATATAAAACGAAAATAAGTTACGCTTACCCGCCTACCTAAGCCGTACGCCAGTGTTTTTTTGTATTACCACGTTGAGGCTGCGAATAAAATGTTTATTTTAAATTAACGCAAGCTCAGGTATTCCCCGCATCAACTTGTTTTGTTGTCCGTTTGCACAAGTGCGACGTGCAACTAATTCAGTTAGCGAGTCTCGGTTTTTGCGGTGACTTAATTATTTCTAGTGGCGCGTTAGGAACAATGCCCTGTAGCTGAAGCGTGGATATTGAAACCGCAACGATACGTAATAGAAGCTACAACAGCTACATAGTCCTTTCGATATTATGCTGCCGTGAATAGCTGCAATAAACAGAATTTCATGGTACTGTATTAAATCGACCGTATCGAGCTGCGGGAGAAAACCGGAAGATATATTTTATTGATACGTATTTATTCTTATGGTTATATTCGTAAGTGTTCGATTGTAAAATAAGCGCATTTGTAGTGAAAGCGTGCTCCCACCGTAACTCGAGCGATTTCAGTCAGACCGCACGATATTAAAACTATAAAGTGGCGCGCGACCGAATCTCCACCCTCGAGTCGCGTCCCCGGTCCCGACGCAACTTTCTTTTGTTTCGCCTTCTTTTATTTAGCACTTTGATTTTTATTACACCTGTAAATCTCTATCGAATGCTTTGGAAACTTTGTTTTGTTTCATTAATGAAGAATACTAGCGCAATAAAATGTATAAGAGAAAAGGAATTCAAATGGAATATGGAAAAGTATATATGCGTGTTTATGACGCCCCGCAGGGACTCACATGTTGAACTTCCCAGAGAGTAAGTACACCTAAGCAAGAAGGGGTGAGCATAAAATGACTAAGTTATCGCTCTCAGAAGACATAGGTAGTCGTAAAAGTTGAAACGGAGCGGCTCATATGAAAATAATCAAGTAGGAATCGATGTGTCGTATTTGGTGGGAGCCCTCAATATTAGTTGTAGGTGCTTATTTGTTTTAGTAGGTACTAAATGTACCACTGAGAACCATCCTGTTAACAACAAGTGTCGTTAAGATAATTATTACTGTGAGAAAGGAGGACGTAACGAGACCTTAACAACCTTAACCAGTATATTTGTAATTGTAGAGTAAGTAGTATTACTTTTACGACGCCTAGAAAATATTTAACGAAAGCAACGTTTACCATTAAGGTAATACACCGTAATTATTAGGTAGGTACTGTTTACGTTTCTTCTAACATAACAATATCATAAACCACTATACATATGGCTACCTGTTTTTGTCGGACCTATACTGGAGATGTCTACTTGATCAAACTACTTCTTACACTGATTCAGAAAACTTACACTGAGACAGAAAGCTGCTCTAAAGTACACAAACACAGACACATGTGTTTTAGAGACATCTTTCTCAAACAAGTTCTTCCTTCAGCATAGAGTTCCAAGCACTTAAATCAGTCTAAACTTAATTTCATAAACTACCTAAATCTTGCCAATAATGACATAAATCTCACTTGATTTAAGTGTACTTCTAGGCACTTATGTTCTCCAGACAAGGTGTTGGTACAAATAATCCATATTTAAGTTTATACACAAAACACAGGGCCCCGAGTAATTGTAACGGATCGTATCTGTTTGTGATAGATATTGTCAGGGTATTTTCTGTTCACTCCCAATGCTCAACAGTAATTCCATAATAGCTCCAGAGCTAGTAATAAACCTCTGTAAGGTCCTATCACAGGCATAGACTAACTAGCATTATTTCAACTCGTCATTTCGATAATTCAAAGCCACTAAATGCACTGCATACCTAGTGAGTTTTTTATTCACGTTTTTTAGAGCACTATCTAGCTCCAAACTATAAGCAAATATTATACTAGGATACTAGATAACTAATAGAATGTGCACTGATATATACTCTTTGTAAATACCTATTTACAAAGAGTATATATCAGTGGGTGTCTGGGTGTTTAATTGATTTGAAGTATGTAGGTACATACTTCAAATCAATTAAACACCCAGACAAGAAATAACACCTATGTTCACCACTCAAATGTTTGTCGTGTGTAGGAATTGAACCCTCAAAAGGCAGAGTTACCACCAAACTACCTAGTTATTAAGTCATGCGGTTTATTCCACATTTTATTCTTGTTAATTTAAAAAATAAATAATGCATTAGTGTTTACCACGAAAGACTTAAACCGTAAGCACCTTTGTTGAAATCATAGATAGCTCTTAAACCGTTGGTGCTCGAGTATGGCTCTCACGTTTTCGATAACATGAGATTTATCAGATACATTACTCGATAGGATATGTCAAGGAGCATCTTACTGGGTATTAGGTAGCGTAAGTTATATTTTACCTAATGTCAGTGTGGTGTCTACAGTAGAAGCCACAGTACAAAGGAATATACAGATGGTAATGTAAGTTAGCCAGCACAATTAAGTGGTGCTGGCCGTATCGTATGGTCGTCGTATCGAATAGAACTGTGTAAGTCTTTGCTAATTGTCTGTAAAGCACCGAACCACAGTGCCCTTCTGGGCACTGTAGCTAGTGAAAAAACTGGACAAATAAGACTATGATCTGGACCTGCACAATCTAGAAACGTTTCAGTTTCACGGTACATATCAGAGGCCGTGACGCCTAAAATCATGTCATACGTAAAAGAAATAACTGCATAAATTATCAAAATAAATATTTGTTGATTGATAAAATATCAAAAATAGTAGGTTTCATTAATACTATGCTTCACCAACTGTTTTAATAACCACTCACCAATATAGTCACCAATAAAAATATAATATATTAGATATAATACAAAAAAAATATATTAGAAAAATATTATTCTGAACAAGTCAGAAACTATGACACTATTGGCTACTTCAATCGGGCTAACTTGGTTAACTTGGCTGGGCTAAAGTGAACCGGTACTAGCTTGGCAAACACGCTCTACCGTCCACCGCTTCGTCACTTAACATCAGGTGAGACCGTGGTCAAATGTAGGCTTATATTGATTAAAAATAACTTGACATTATATAAAGTAACAGCCCCCTCGCCTGTCATCTCAGAATAACGAAGAAATGACAACATTTTTTTAGTATTCTTAGCTTACTTTTTGCGAATAAAGAATGTAACGTACTATATTTTCTGAAAAAACAGTCAAAATTTGGACAAATGGACCAAACTGAGCGAAACTGTACAATCAGTAACAGGAATTACAAACCAATCCGACTGAATTTTACCTGACGAATAACCTTACCAATAAATTTAACTTGACATCAAAATTCTTGCGTAGATTACACAGACAGTATTAATGTGCTAAAGAACCTATACATATAAAATTCAAAGTCCTGACTGACTTATATATCAACGCACAGCCTAAACCACTGGTTAGGACCAGTGGCAGGCTGTGCATTTAGGGTGACTTGAAATTTGGAGGGTGTTCTTTGTAAAGTGTAGATATCCACTAAGAACGGGTTTTTCGTAATTCCACCCCTAAGAGGAAGAAGTGGGTGGTTGAATTATCTATTAAAAAAAATTCTTCTTCGTTTCCTATACGCCACGCGGGCGAAGCCGCGGGTAGTAGCTAGTTAATAATATAAGATTAGTATATTAGTAAGTGTAATAGAACCATCATCATCATCATCATCATCAGCCTGAAGTTGTCCACAACTGAGCAGGCCTCGCCATAGAGCGCCACTTTGAGCGGCTGCTTACCTCCTGCGTCCATCGGCTTCCCGCGGTTTCGACTAGTTTGTCGGATAGTAAAACCAAAAGTTAAAAAATATGCAACGTAAACTCACGAGCTTTAAATCCAAATATCACTTTGCAGCGTTCATGAAAGAACTGAAGCATAGGATAAAATATGACTGCGCCGAAACGGCTATGTTATCGGTCGACTTCTTTTCATGTCAAATAGCAATGGTGTTGGATGTCGTTGACCGCGCTACACAAACATCGCTGAGTGGTGATAGTAACTTCGTCCCCCTCCTTTAAACCCACCCTTAGGTACGTTTCTTCCACCCACAGTCGCACCACTACTCACCTACAAAGACTACCTTAGAAAGTTCGCGAGCATTGACTTCTGAATGCTAAGCGGCTTTCGGTAAACTTGTGACGAAAGTTTCGCGTAAAAATGGGTATTCGATGCCAGTCGCGTACTGTAGTTGTTCTTGTTATTAATTAGTTTTACCACTAATTATCTTGTTTGCGAATAATTTTGAATGTTTTCTGTAATAATCGAAAGATTTTTAAATTCAGCTTTAAGTGGAGTGAACCTATTGCCTAAATTAAATCATTAGAAAAGTGTAAATCAAATAATTTATATATAATAGTCTATTACTATAGCACATATAATATTTTATATTTTTTCTATGCAAATGTGATATATTAATAGAAAACTCAGGTAGTAATACTTTATATAAATTATTATTAGAATTAGACGGCTTTTATATCATCCATTTATCCATGTCTATTTTTGTTATTAAAAAGCCATCGTTTACAATTCAAGCGTAGGTAGATAATAGTCAAAGAGTAATAATTGTTAAGACCACAAATTGTTTTTCACCTATATTCAAAAGCAATCAAATTGATTTGATATGATTCATATTTCCACTTAATTATTTCTGTTACTACGCTAGTGCTATTACTTATCTTATGCTTTTACTTTAATTAAATTGGTATAACGTACCACTACATTTTTCTTTTAGCTCCAATACCCATTCAGACGACCTACTTAAGCTTTTGGGACGGCATCGATTGAAAAATACTCCCCTGAACAAATAAGATGTGTTTGATTCCCAAACACATTCAATAGGTGCCTAACACGGAACCGAGGGGAAACGGAAATCGGTCACCAGGTCACCTGTCCATGGGACAACTACCCACAAACATTTACAATTGAAAGCAAACCGCTCAATCTTGTCCGCAATTAAACAGCTGGATTTTAACACTGCATCTCATTGCTTGGAAAAATTGTAGAAGACTAAATCTTTATACGTCACGTAACCTCCGAAGCCCTCCATTAGACGTTGTTTACTTAGTCGGTGCGCAAATCTTGAGAGGTCGCCTAAAGAAAATGCCCCATGAATATGCGATGACACAAACCGTACACAGTTTTTCCATTTAGATAACATAATGAAATCTCATGCACGCGTTTTATTTGTATATCAATCAAGGCGGAATAAATGTTTTCATTTTTCAGGTAGGTCTTTGTACTAAAAATCTGTTATGATTCTGAAAATGCTAATGGAGTATTGTGTGTGAACCACGAACAAAGGACTTGAATTCACTGAACTGAGATGAAAGCATAGAGGTGCAGTCTGCCTTTGGTTTATTTATTTTACAATCCAGAGTGTCTTTGGCATTTTAATTTATTTTGGAAATTAATACTTGCTTAGCTCGCGTCAATCAAAATCTGAAATTACTCTGACCATGTTTCGGACATAACTGACGTCATTCTTCTGGGAGCCAGTACCGGACAGTGGCGTGACCGTAGCCGTTAATTAATTCGAAAATTATTTATGATACTCATGATAGTTTTGAAACTATTAATTTCCTATTGCACTTAAAATTTTCTCGCCAATGTTGCGATAGGATTGTTCATCATTGCCTTATGAAAAACCTATTAATTTTTTATATTTTCACGATTTCTTCCACTTTTTCCACTAATTAATTCCACTATTTTAGGTATAAAACTAGTATTTCAATTCATAAGTATACCATATTAAAGCATTTAAAGTAGAGTTTATTGTAGGTAAGAGATTTTATTAGGAAATACGAACAAGTATACGGAAGAAAACTTACACAAAACTTCTCTTCAATGAGAACTAGTGCAGCGAAAACTCAATCAACTTGTTTTCTCTTCTTATAAATACATCAATACTTATTATATTTTGTTTTCCTGATCTCTTTGTATATTACATTAGCATTCCAGTTACTAAAGTATTCTTTTCATTTTGTATTCAACGCTCCATTCCGAGAAAAGAACACGATTTCTACTTGTTAATAAATAATGTTTTTGGGTAGTGAAGCAGCAAATGAAATTGTGAACAACACAAGAAAAAGGTGAAGTTATAAAAATTAACTACAGTACGGTGTGTTGCATAAACTCGATTAAAAAGAGACACAGCAGAAAACAGATATTCAGTAGAGCAGTTGCAGCAGTTTTTGAGTTTGGCTACAAAAGGCGATGAAATACATTTCCTCCTTTCAATTTGTTTGGAACATTTGCAAATTTTTTTACCCTTCATGTATTTATTCGATAGCGCCATGAGAGCGAAGCAGAGTGAGCGAAGCGGGCGCCACGCGTGGTATGAGCGACTCGAGCAAGGTGAGTCTTACAAGAAGCGTGATTTGTATTTGCCATCGTCAGTTTTTCTACCGTCCGGATGCATCGCGCCGCTCCACACTACCGTCGAACTAACGAACCATTCCCTGTCGAACCACCCAACCGAAATATTTATCCCGATCATTTGCTTTCCTTTATGCCATTTTATTCTTAAATTACGCTCCTGCATAATATCTCACTAAGTATTGCATTCGTTGTTGATTTGTTCTTTAATTTATGTAAGTACTATACACAAATACCTAACAAGTAGCTACACATTATGATCGATAAACATTTATTATGAAACTTATTCTAGGTTCCCAGTACTTCAATAATTGTAAGCTTGTTACTATGGCCCTACTATACACGCACACATACATAGAAGATGAATCATTTTAGTTCTGGTTATTTAGTTCGTTAATAACTTAAAACGCTACGAAAAATGCAACATTTTAGTGTCATCAAGTACAGTTGCTAGTAAAAAAATACTGTAAAATTTCATTTTAAATTTCCGTTGTCGCTGTTAAAATTATAATAAACTTTTCGTAACTTTCGTTAAGTATTAAAACCATTGAACTCTCCTCCTCAAAATATTAACATTAAAATGGTTCAGTATTACGGTCACGTCGTAAGGTATTTTATATTACAGAGACAAAAAATAATCACCTAATAAAAGCCATAGTCATGAAAATAACTTACTCGTCCTAAATACAAACGAAAAATGTTTAGAATGAATAAGTGTAATTCTATAATTAGTTGATTTATGTCGCTAAATAAAATGATAATAACTTAGTACTGAGCTTAGTAACTTGTTCAATTCAGTCTCGATCAGACATTTTCTTTACGTTTAACTATATATAGCTGCAACTCTCGAAGGGTTCGGGAACCTTTGAATCTGTACACATATAAGTACTAGTAAATCAGTAAATAAAATTTTATACATTGCATACTTTAGTACTTTACAAAATGGTCACATATTGACGGTGTTTGAATTCTTTCTTTTGTTCAGCGGTAACTTTCAATTTTAGAGTAGGTAGTTACTTAATTTTATTTCCAATTCGTTAAGGCTACTTTTAAAGCGCATGCAAAATTTTGGACTTGCCAACTTGCCTCGAAATGATCGGCAAAAAAGCAGGTATTTTAAACGCGCTCGGATCCACACGAGCCATTGTTGGTGGCGGAATGCCAAATGAGTTTTGTGATGGAGTCCCCTTGTGGAAAGCCGGATAGTGAACCCTGTCTCCTTAGCTAAACAACATCTCGGTACGGCAACATTCTTTCTCGTTCTAACCGTGGGACGCTCCACTTAGCTGCCAAGTACCTTTGCATGTGACATTTGGATGTGAAGAGTCTGTTTTTTTTTGCTACTCTTTTTATGAAGCTATTGAGCCTAACTTCTCCATAACGACAGCAAATATTCAAACCTGTTATCAAAAACAATTTTTTTAACAGATTTTTTTTGTTTGGTTTTGGCTCCACACTTTTGTGTATTTAGCCAGTGTCAAGTAATTGATAATATCTCAAGTTAATTAATATCATATAGTATGTCAAGTCAAGTCACAGTCCAAGTCATCAAGCCCAGTCATAGTCTAGTCTAGTCACGTTATACTCCTAGTAAAGTGGTGGCAACTTTACCAGAAGCTTCTATGGAGTTTTGGAAACAACACGAAAAGAAACGTTTCACCATCATTATACCACTTTCCCACACTCATGCCTGTAATTCAGCACTTAACGAATAGAATGCCACCAATTTTATGCACTAACACTGAAAATAACACAAGTTTTGGAAAATAATACAATGCAGTGACGTAATCTTTTTCGCGTTCCCGCCAAAAAAAATCTTTTAACAGATTACTGAAATATGTTTGCTGTTTAGTAATATATACATAATATCTCCGTTCATGTTTATACAAATTGCGTTGATAATTTAAAAATAAAACTTTTAAAATTATTTATCTAAAACCACTGCAAAGCTTGGCTACGGCAGCTCAGTCTGTCCTTATCTATTTTATGAAATAAAACCATAAACATGCAATGAAAAACGAGGCGATGAGGCGAGGATACCCAACTTTTTCCGCGTTTGTGTCATAAAACGTAGGGGTAATTTCAAGCGGGTGCAATTTATATTTTCGACCAACCGGTTCCAGTGTCGGACCAGTGAATAAAGCCTTCACCACTCGCACTCAACCGGCCCGCTTTATACAAAAGTATCTGAATTTACTTTCAACTAGCGAGCAACGCAACAAAAAATACAAGCATTTTTAAGTGTGCCCGTAGTGTGCAATCCTAGCTACCAATTGTAACGTATTTTGTTTCTATGAACTTGAAATTATCGGAATTGTCATTTATTGCAGCTATAAAATACGTAGAAAAAATTTAAATGTGTCAATATGAGCTACTTTTAGCTCCACTTATACTAAAAAATGCATATTGTAAAGCTTATTTCGTTTCTTACAAGCTTATTTCACTAATAGTTTTTATCATAACAGCCTCTGTGGTGTGGTGGTTGAGCAAGTCGGCTCATAAACTGGAGGTGGTGGGTTCCATTCCTGTGGCTGGACAAGTAAAACACATACACCATACGCAGAAAAAGAGTGCCAATATTATTCTGTGTTAAGGGACCATTCGTACTTCTTCTTTGTATGTAGTATTCTGTTGTCCTACTTCAATATACATAATTTCTTTTTAACTGTCTTTTTTATATTTTTTTTGTTGCCGGATAATATTAAGATACTGCAGGGAAACATATTTAGATGTTTGTATAGTTGGCTGATCGACAAGTGTTTTTACAGCATGCAAGAGTTTTTAAATTTTAAGTAGGTAATAAGTTATAACAGTGATAATTTTAATTAAAATAATTGACATGTAATAATAGTAATAATAGCAATTTGAATTTCAATTAATTTATATGAATATTTGGACGCCTGCTTGCGGGCCGGGTACAGTGACTGTGACATTACCTTTAATCTGAAATGTATTTGATGTGTGTATCCTAGCAAATAAATGATTGATTATGATTATGATTATTAGTATGCACTAGAGGGTCTCTTTTATTATTTTATATTTTACTTACAGCGCTTTGTCATATGTCAAATCTATCATAGTATATAGTTGTTTCAAAAGTTCAATCAGTTTAATCAACAAAAACATTAATATGAGACAGGCACTCCATAAATAAAAATTACAATATAACTTATATAAATTACAATAATTTTTTATTTATATTGGTCTTTACCTATGAAATTGCCGTTTTGTTTGAAAAAAGTTAAAGTATTTTTTATTCGAACTTATTTATTTATTTTATTCAAAGTAATCACCCCTGCAATCAATGCATCTTTGCCAACGCTGTGGCAGTTTATGGATGCCCTTCTTGAAAAAATCAGCAGGACGGGAGACAACAAACTCTTCAAAGGTGTTTTGTACAGCCTCTCGGGAATTGAATTTTTTTCCCGCTAAAAAGTTGTCCAAATTTTGGAAAAAGTAATAGTCGGTAGGCGCAAGATTTACTGAGTATGGCGGATGAGGGAGAGCTTCCAAACCCAACTCATGCAGCTTAGAGACGGTCTGTTGTGCAGTATGGGGTCGCGCGTTGTCGTGAAGTAGCAGTGGAGACGACCGATTGACCAAAGCTGGTTGCAGACGTGCGAGTTTCGCCATCATTGTGGTCAGTTCTTCAATGTACACATCTGCAGTAATGCTCTCGCCGTTTTGTAAAAAGCTATGATGAATCACACCAGCACTAGACCACTAAACTGTGACCATCACCTTTCTAGGGGTCATTTTTCGTTTTGCACATTGCTTTGGTACCGAACCAGGATCTAACCAACTTGCTGAGCGCTTTCGATTGTCAAAAAGAATCCATTTTTCGTCGCACGTAACAATTCGGTTCAAAATTCCTTCATTTCTGTGCCTGTTAAGCAGCGCAAGGCAAGTCTCGACGCGTACGTTGCGCTGGCGATCGTTAAGTTCGTGGGGCACCCATCTATCAAGCTTTTTTATCTTGCCAATCTGTCGCAAATGGACCAATATTGTTTTGATGCTAACATCAAAAGCTGCTGCCAGCTCAGCTGTAGATTGAGATTCATCAGCTTCCACAATCGCCTTTAATTCATCATTGTTGACCAAAGTTTCCGGACGACCACGAGGTTCATTTTTCAAGTCAAAATTCCCAGAACGGAACCGAGCAAACCAATAACGGATTGTACGTTCGTTTGTACAGTTCTCTCCGTAAACGTCGTTGATGTTACGTGTCGTTTCTGCCGCGTTGGTGCCACGACGGAACTCATATTCCATAATTACACGAAATTTCAAAGTATCCATTATGAGGAAAAATGTTGAAATGTAATGAAAATACAACGCTAATCAATAAACAAAAGACTTATATTGTAAATAGAATGTCATATTTTTAAAACAAAATTAATTTGAATTTAGAATTCATAGCCAATCAAAACTTTTTTTTGTTTGAAAAAGTCTGTACTGCAATACGGCAATTTCATAGGTAAAGACCTATTTATTATAAGGTACGCTTGGCCACATTCACCTGATGCAAAGCTTACATTAGATTATAATGTGACTAAAAATAAGACGCTCCATAAATAAATAAAACTCTTAACGCTTTAAATTACTTACCACTTGAGGTAACTCTGGAACTGTGCACTTGCAACACAAACACTCACAGTAGAGTCCTTATCTTAAACCACAAACCTACTTTAGACAAGAAGCAAAATCCTACAGTAGTCTTAGTAGTAGTCTAGCTTACAGTAAATACACTTATGCAGCTTCCAATCCCTTAATCATACACACTTGAACAGTTTGACGATACAACGATCACTTACACGACTTAGTTATTATGATGATCGTTGACAAGTCACGCAAATGTCATGCCTCCAATCACGTCATCACACCCCCGCTTTCCTGAAACAAATTGAAACAAATTATGCTTCCACAAACTGCCCACATGTAAGTTTATACATCCATTTTTATAATGAAATAATAAGTTTATTATGTTTTAACCTCTATATAATTATGTCAGGGCATAATTATATTGTCTGTCAAGTAAGACGCCAATGACTCACTGATTGTGTGACTCTATTATAATGAAAACGTTGTAAACATCATACTTAACATAATAATTTAATGAAGGACTCTAAAAAACTAATATTTTTGTCTTTCACGAAAAGTGATTGTTTGCCTCGAAGGTTTATTTTTGGGGCCCCTTAATATGATTACCTTAGCCGTAAACCCTTAACCCCTTATAACTACAGCATTGCTGTCTTTGGATGTTATTTTTTTCCACAATTAACTGGGATGAATGATCAGTCTATTAAATAAATATTACTCTTGACTAGTACATTAAGTATAATAATAATAATGAATAACACCCAACGATCATACGAATAGATCCTGGACCCTAACTAGGATTCCCTGTGTTTAGGGACCCAGGAACTACGGGGACCATGGTCCTACAACACGCAGACTCACAACAAGTATTTTTGCATTTTTTCTGAGCGCAAATACTTGACCTGCCGCGGGAATCGAACCCGTCGCCTCCGTGTTATGAGCCACTCCGTATATCCTCCATAATTGAATACTTCTTATACATTTAGTTTAATTATACGCTTCATTAGTTAGTTCATAAACTGAAATACCGAAATTTATCAGTATCAGCATACAAAGTTTGTTGTTTACAGTTTAAAGCATAACTAGGAGCGAGACAAACTTGCACAGTTATCAAGATGGTGAATACTGCACAGTGTAAGAACGGATATAGCACTCAAAAGTATGAAATTGAATTAAATCGTTCAATCGTTATAGAACAGTCAAAGAAAGTAAATAGATTTTAATAAAAAAGTATATTTTAATAAATAGAATAAATCAGAAGCTCAAATTATATATTACTAGTTCACCCGCCCCAACTTCGCACGGGTGAATTAGTAAAACGCAGTTGAACTGGATAAAAAGTATTTATGTCCGTCTCCTGGTTCTAGGCTACCATCCCACTAATTTTCAGCCAATTTGGTTCAGCCGTTTAATCGCGGTAGTTAAAACTAACACGATATATATAGCATTTATGAAAATAGTAAATATACTACATGCGTACCTATGAATGAAAGCTTTATATCATAGAATGTCAAATGGCCGTGTGGTCCCGGAGTATGACTATTCAAACGCCGCGACCACACGGCTACCCCATCTCTAGGGTGCCGTAAAAGCGGGCTGCCAGAATATCCAGGGAATGAGCAGCAGCATTCAGGAGAAGGAAGGAAAGAGGAGGAGGAAGGTCTGCACTGTAAATGCATGGTAAATCCCCCTAGGGGAGAGGCCTGTGCTTAGGACGTCTTCCAGCTTATGAGTGATGTGCTATTACAATTAAAATAGAAGAACAAAATTAAGAAACCAAACTTAAGAGTGACATGTTAGGTACTGAATAGAAGTAAGTACACTGCAGTTTGCATAACGCGTCAGACATTACTTTCTCACTTGTTATTTTGTGTGTTGCCACAAGTTTCAGAATTGTTCAGTGAACAATGAAGATTCAAATAACTGTCGAGTTTTTCCATAATGCCTTTTTTGTAATAAAACAAAACAGGCTATAACAGCGCCACTGAAAACTTCTGCGCTTTGTCTTTAATCAGATACGTTCATTGCGCCTTCTTTTTAAATGGAGATTTTTAACTGACAACAATGAGCGCAATGTAACAATAACAGTAAAACGATACGGAAGCTTCCTTGAAATATTTTCTGAAATAATAGTTGTCCAAGAAACAGTCTGGCGACAATATAAGAGACACTATTTTGTCGTTATAGTCCAAATGTATGGACGTAGGTAACCAATTTCATAATCATTTTGATATTTTCATGTCAATATTAGTTATAATCTATCTATATATAGTAATAATAATAAAAATGTAACTGAGCAAAAGGGACAGGTCTAGGTCAGATAGTTTTGTCATAAAAATTAAAACATAAGAAACTATTACAAATACTGTATTAAATACAAATTACGGCGTGTGATATATATATATATAAAATATAGAGAATATTTAAAGAAACTTTTAATGGTCATAACCTAAAAATAAACGACCAAATCTTCAAAAATATAAATTTTAAAATATTTGACACAAAAGAGGGAACTGGAAACGATAATAATTTCGTCGGAGAGTTGCCAAGAACTCGTTCCTTTATAGCGTTTTATAAGTTGACTCGTGTTTTGATCGAAAGTCAGGTCATGAGGCGAAGCAGATGTTGAGAAATTGCTGAGCACGGCTCTAGAGGATATATTTCGGAATCGGGAGCGTCGAAACGCGCACGTGACCACGAGAAACTAGCGCCGCGGCCGCCTCCACCTGTATCAATGACATTAAACTATGCATTACTTTCATCACTTTGTACTTAATAATGTACAACCGCTTTCTTCGAAAAATTACAAGTAAGGAATTGTATGAGAACTGTACGAACTTGAGAAGTTTGCAAACAATTTGCGCTATATATGCTTAACAGAAAAACTGTTGTGGATATTTCTCGCTATAATTTACTATGTGATTTTGTGATATATATATGTGTGTGTGTGTGTCTGTGTGTGTGTGTGTGTCTGTGTGTGTGTGTGTGTGTGTGTGTGTGTGTGTGTGTGTGTGTGTGTGTGTGTGTGTGTGTGTGTGTGTCGTCCGGTCTATATTTATTTTATAATTTTACTGCAGGCGCACTCAAACAATGGTATTTAGGAGAACACCATTTGTAAGATTAATATAATAATAATAATAATAATGTTTGTGGACATCTCACACAACGCCATCTAGCCCCAAACTAAGCAAAGTTTGTACTATGTGAACCAGATAACTGATACAATACTTAGATACTTTTTGTTTGTAAATACATACATAGAATACAATATGACATCCAGACACAGAACAAATATCTATTGAGATGATTGAGACTAGATTAAAACTTAAATCTGAACACTTAACATCTACGCAAATTGGGCTTCAGTTTTAGGCTTGAGTTTTAGGGAGAGTTTGGGCAAAACGGTTGAACAGCAGTCAGTTCTCAATAATCGACACAGGGGTCAAGATATATTTGCTGTTTAGTGAAAAAAGCCAAAAAAATATAGAAAAATGAAAAGGTCTTCGCTTCGTTATAAATATAATCTTAATACACGATACAACTATAAACTATTGGAATAATTTTGTTTATGTTTGCTGTTAATGATTTTACGATAAAACTATATAACTAATTGATAAAACTATACATCTGTATGTGGTCAAATAGTATTTGTCCACATACAGATGCCGGTTCTTTCAAAATAAATGCACTAATGGTCGCTCCGCTAACGAGCTACATACATTGCTACTCTCGTACATTGCTATCCCTTTTCTCTCTGTAAAACTGGTTCCAAAAACTGAAAAATAAGAAAGTAAACTGTTAAAATTGTTTCTGAAAATTCCGTTAAACTGAAATGCATGCTTGGCAATAACACACTTTTGCGCTGAATTGGGTAAAGCAAACAACGCGATAATTCCGTTAAAATGTCCCAAAACACGTAACAGACACTACGTTATGCTGCTGTTAGCGAAACTTTGGACATTTTTACTGTCTAGTGAAATCCTTCTTCCAAACAAGAAATAGGTGAGCGTGTCTCGGAGCGTTATCACACAAATCTTGACAAAATGCCGGCTAGACGGAGAGCCGTTTCAATATTTTGTTCTTATTTTACGACTCGTGTTGACGTTATACTTTTAAACTACATGAAAACGTTTTTGTATTTAAAACAAATGATGATAGTATTAATGAGAATATTTGGCGCTGCTTACGGGAGCTGGTCTGTTCGTGGTGTATACGCAAATAGAAATAAAGTCTTTCATATCGTACTAATCATACTAATATTAGAAAGGCGAAAGTTTGTATGTGTGTTTGTGTGTATGTTTGTTACTCCTTCACGCTCAAATGGCTCAACGGATTTGGACGAAATTCGGTACCAAGATAGCTTATACACTGGGTTAACATATAGGCCACATGTTAAAAATAAAGGGAAATTTTCTCGTAGGATGAGCAAATAATATACTTTTTTCCGCGGGTGAAACCGCGGGGTGCAACTAGTCCCCATATTTAAATGTTTACATAGTGTTCAAACTTGTAAGAAAAAAGAAAAAAACTGTCCCTCCCGTATTGACTTTGTTAAAACAACGTTCTGGGAAGCAGTTACTAATGCAAGCCGCGGCGGCTTTAGCGAGAGTCAGCACGTAATTGCGTTAGTAACTGGCTCCCAGAAGAAGGACATCGAATATGTCCGAAACCTGGTCGGAGTAATTTCATCATATTATTATTTTCTTACAAAATAACAATACAAATTTTAAGTAATTTTCAACTTTGTTATAACTACATATACAATGGAGATCTACGTAAACCAATAACTTTCAACTTCCGTTCGCCTCATCACGCTTTCACCAGCTTACTCCCCAAATCAAACAGGCATAAAGAAGTTTTACTTCAAAAGTGAGTGATACGGCGGGACGCCTCTAGCTAAATAAGCTTACAAAATGCAGGTAAACATAAACCTAAACTAAGATCTAATTAAGACCTCAACAGGTATTTTCAAATGAACAGATTTGTCATTATGAGTACTTGTACTGAGCTGTCATGTTTGTTTATCCCAATATGTGAAATTCCTTTGAAACAAGCATTCAGTCGACAGATATTCCCGCCACGTGTGCAGATAACCTATGTAGCGACGACACCAATATCATTGCCGGCGGAATATAAATCGAGGATCTACTCGATATGTTTAGAAATGATTGATATTTCGTACCCGAAATGGCAAACGTACTTATGTGATATTCTGTATTATAGTTACTGAAAGATGTTTTTATTGCGCTTCCTATTTTTAGGGTTCGATACCGCAATAGAAGAAAGGGAAGAGAGTAATGTTCCGTATACATGTAAAAAGTTTACATTTGTGATAAAACCAGCAAATAAAACAGGATTCAATTATAGGTATACCTACCAGGTACCGTATTTACTAGGTGGTAGAAAGTCTGCAAAGTTCATCTAGGTAGGTACCACCGCATTGCCAGTGATTCTTCTATTCTGCCTCTAAGTACTACTGCTTGGAGGCAGAATAATTTGCAAAGCGGTGCGCAAGCACTACTGTGTTCCGGTTGGAAGGGCACTGTAGCTAGTAATAATAACTGGGCAAATGAGACTTTATGTCCTTATTACACAGTCTAGTAATCTTACTACCTACTAGACTGTGTTGATATCTCAATTTGACGTGCGCAGTGCAGTGTCACGCGAAACTCTATACTTTAGAGTTCCGAGTGACACTGCAACTGATATGGGCAGCAGTGTCGCTTAACATAAGGTGAACAACATGCTCGTCACTTCACTCCTTAACACAAAAAAAAAGGTAGGTGATTTAAGAAAATTGAAAAAAAATTACGCTCGCGCCCTGATAGAGACGTTCTTCTCAGCACTCTTCTTACAATATAGCATGTCACGATATAGAATATAAACTTATATACAGTTTACATGTATGAAGTTAGTGTATATGATAGTGCATGTGTATATAGATGTACTTAGTACTATTACTTATTCTGTGGCAGACTGGCGTAAGACACAAAATGTTTCCAGTCTTGTCATTAGTGTTTGCTCGGCTCGAATATTGTTATTACATACTCTCGTTTGTTTGCTTTTTTTGTCTAGATTACGGTAGTAGCTATCGTAGACAGCATATTTACTTTGAATAAGCTTTAGGAAAAAACAACCAAAATCGAATATACAGTAAGGGACAACCAATAATATGTTGGTCTCGTTTCCGCTTTATGCTATTATTGAAAGAACTTTTCTATTCTCGATTCCCTCTCTACGCTATATGTCGTAATATAAGTAGGTACTCTTTGAATTGATGTATAATAAACCTCCTTTTTTATGTACTATTTGATAGTGTACAGCGGCTATTTGGCGGTTATATGCTCTGGTCTATATATACTCGTCTGTCTTTGGTGACATATTACTGATCTGTACATTAGTATCCTCCATAGTATGCTCTACTTGGTCTGTGGTATCCTCTACTTGGTCTGTGGTGTACATACTGGTAGAGTTCATGTATTGTTAAGTACACATAAATAACCGTAGCCAGTAAGTTAGTCCACGTTTTAGTGTAGCGCGTCGTTATCGTAATATGGCAACGTTAAAAGAAAGTTGTACTTACATTATTTTATTCATTGTGTTTAACTTATTCCTAGTAGGATCGATGTATATTAAGTTTCTGCAGAGTATTGCAATGCAGACCCACATGTCAGGTAAGCCCTATTTTTCTTCGGTTTACAATCTTTTGTAATGGTAGGTAAATATTAGTGTTCGAGGGACCAATAACTAAATGTGGGAGTATTTTACATGAAACACGGTTTTGACAGATGCTTGAATGCCTCCGAAGCGATAACGGACTTTCGTCATGCCAGTGTCTCGTTTCCTTACGGCTTTGCCTTTTGGGGGGAAAGAGAAGGAAGAGCTTTTGATTCTTTACAGAAATATTTAATATAGGTTGGAAGTGTATACCATTTTCTTTTACAGATACCGAAACCGATGAAGACTGGGATGAGTCATTTGTTGCTATAATATAACCCGACGGAATGGATTACTTTAAAAACAAAAAAGTCGAAACTTATTACTAGCAATATAAATATTCATTATTGAAATGTAATGTTGACTTTTATTTGAAGGAAGTATAGTCAATAATAGTGCCTTGGGATAACAAGAGCTGAGTCAATAAAGCTAAGTGATTCAATTCAAATCGAGGACTGAATAAGTTTGGAATAAAGCATTGTATGCTTTGGTTAAGGAGCTGTATAACATGTGAATACTTGGGTAGTATATTAGGTACATAATATGGCTTTGTTTACAAGTTTGCGGGTACGCGGTATGGACCTAATCTCGTAAGCAACCAGCGAAGGAGCAAATAAACAAACAACATCCAAGGTTCGTCCACTATATATGAAGCCCTTTTGATGTTTAAACTTTATTAGTTTGCGCAACTTGTTGATCAACAAATATTGCCTGTGAGTACTTTAATGTACTTGCTGTTCTTAGGAAGTCAAACAGACTAGCCACTAATATAATTAAGCATAACTATAATATGTATATCGTTAAATAAGCTGACGTTTGGTAAGCGTCTTGCTTCCTCATATTAGTGTTCTATTGTACCATGCAGAATCTCAATCATCACTTCACTTAACTTTCTTCGCCTTTACACGCGTATCTACTTAATATAATAACAAGGTTACACACGGCACGGTACTTTACATCAGGGTTGCCAGGTGTACGATTTAAATCGTACTCCTACAATTTTTTGGCCTTTTTAATGTTCGCTAGACAGAGATCGTACGAAAAGCGTACGACTTTTACGAAATTTTATCTATTACTTAAAACATTTTGTTACAACTACCTGACCTTCCTTACAAACGTTTAAGATACTGGTTCCACGAATCTTATACCCAAATAAATAAATAAACATTAGTAAGTAGTACTTAGAACATTTTGTTACAACTGGTTGACCTTCCTTACAAACGCTTAAGATACTGGTTCCACGAATCTTATACCCAAATAATTAAATAAATATTAGTAAGATGACTTTGAAATATGATGCAAGCAATAGATGACGAATGGTGCAGTTTTCCTAACATTATTGATAAAGTAGATCTTACAATAAACAGAATAATTACAAAATAATTTAAAAATAGTAAAAACCTGGCGCCGGCCGGTTTCAGCCTTATTAATAAACACGAACTAGCTTTATACTAGTTACACCATCTTTGGTCTCTTTCGATCCAGCTAAATATTCCAGTAGCAAAAAAAGGGCAAAAGCTGAAGTAACTAATCCGAGACTAATACCCGTTTATTAATAAGGCTGTTTATGACTGCCACATTCTAGTGCGGCTTGGGAACGGGCATTCAGCAATGTACATTTAATTAAAACAAAACTTGAAACTCTGAACGGAACATTATTAGCCATGCAGTTAATAAAAGTAAAGCTAAGTTCGATACACTTTTGTTGTAATAGAAGGAGATATTATTAAAAATATAATAATTTGATGTATAATTATATTTATATATTTATCCAAACCTTATTAAATTAACAAAAGGAAGCTAAAACTGCAAAAAGTTTAAGCCACTAAAAATATCTTAAAATCACAAACCTCCTTATGCTTCAGTGTAGTCGGGTAAAAATTATGACCATTAGTTATTTGTACAAATGTAATAAATATTTATTTTTAGTTACCCGTTGTAAAAATGTCTTAACACTAGTACGATTTTTTATTTCAATATTTCTATGGCACACTCCTTTTATGTAGCTCACTAGCTACAAGCTACGATTACGTATTTTTAAAACTGGCAACCCTGCTTTCATCTTACTGGTCAGTTGTGTAGAAAGGAAAATTTATTCCGTTCGACACTAGTGGTAGTGCCATGGGTAATGACTGAAGAAATGGAACTTCTTGCCATAAAAATTGGTTGATCAATGTTATAGAGACATAAATATCGAATATACATATTGATATCGAAAAATTAACATCAATTTTGTTTTCGATATTTGATATGGATAATATCAGTAGTTTTGTTTTTATAGTTTGATTTTACTTACATTTATTACCATCACATATGGCAATAAACATAGGGCGTATTAATAATAGATATCGATATTATAACTATCCTATGTATCGTACGTATTACTTTTAGTAAACACGCACTTCTTTCACATATTATTATACCAAATAAATAATTCAGTACTTATCTAGCACGTGTAATGTAGTCTAATCACCTTGATATCGATATTTTAAAGTATAGTACAGATTATCAAATATCGATATATTTCGATCATCTCTCATCCTCCAGTTTCTTCTCTAAACTGTTTAACCTGGGAGCAAATTTTTTTGTTTTGTTTTGACTCCACACTTTTGTGTATTTAGCCAGTGTCAAGTAATTGATAATATCTCAAGTTAATTAATATTATATAATGTGTTGACACATTCAAGTCAAGTCACAGTCCAAGTCATCAAGTTACCTCATAGTCTAGTCAAGTCATACTTCTAGTAATGTGGTGACAACTTTACCAGAAGCTTCTATGGAGTTTTGGAAACAACACGAAAAGAAACGTTATCCATCATTATACCACTTTCCCAAAATACACAAAAGTATAGAGCCAAAATAAAAAAAAAACGTACAGTACGACGTACCTACCGCAACGAATTTGGGTGAATTCTAGAGAGATAAGTGCGAACTTGGGGGCTGCCAAACTTCAGTGCAGACGGGCATGAAAATTTAGATAGCCGCTGGATAATTAATCAATTGCCGTGGCTAATAACCACTCATGTGTAACTTTTAATCTGGCCATAATACCGCACAATTTATACTAACTGTTATGTAATCTGAACAACAGCTACCCAAAAGATGTTTTTATGACGTAAGGGTAAACATAAGAATCTCGACGAGATCATTAATAATTCGAAGACCACACGAGCGGAACCACGTCAAAGCTTCCAAGAGTTCCAAGTGTAATAAATATGCCATGTCAGGCTAACATAAAAAGCGGCAAAAGATACTAAAAGGAACTTAGATGTTAAAAAGATTATGAACTTTAATCACGGATCTATTTATTATCACGTGTGAATTTTGCAACGGCGCGCGTGCATGCACCCAACACATTAAGATCGGTTACGCTTTTCCATTTGACTTTCCATGAAAACTGCGTCTTGTCATGAAAGGAGACCGCTTCGGCTTTCGAGGTTATTAGGTTATGGTAACAATACCTCTAGTTTCTATCATAAATAGTTAAGCTTTTGACTTAAACAATGCTATAAAACTGAGTAGGTAAGGTATTATAGGTAGGTATGTGTCGATTCTTCCCCACTGCTCGACTAGATTGCTCAACTAGATTGCTCAACTAGTTGAGTAGTTGAGCAATAGGGTATAGTTTGTAAGAAGGTTGGCAGGAACATTCGGTAGGTACCTATATAATATCAACACGATAATGTGAAAAAAAAAGCTGTATAAAGCTGCTTTATATTCATAAAAAACAACAAACAAACTTGTACAAACAAGACGTATTGAATAATTACTAGAACATTGCAAAAAAAAGTTAGGTAGTTCCCGTGAGGTCGACTGTTCACAGACCTACTAGAATTTTTTTATTTTTCATGGATATCCAAGAATTTAAATACGGACACCTATGAGACAGTGGATTTCTAAAATAAACTAGAGTAGTATTTATCCAGGTTTAAGCTTGTGTTTTTCCTCTTTTGTATAGGTTAGTATTCTTGCAGAACCATTGTCAGAATGCTCCATTGAAGGCTCCTGAGGTGTCTTCAATAAAGTCGGTTTAACATCATGCGCATGCACCTATATTTTACATATATTTTTTATGAAAAAACGCATGCGCAATGCACACTTATAAACTTTGATAAATGGTTCAAAATCATATGTACATAACTTAAAGAACTGCACTGCAAGTACTGTTGTTATCGATCGTTATAGTTGTCGATTAGTACGGTCGATAAACATACCAAATCGTATCGGGCACGTAAATAAATATAACTGAGCGTGATCGTTTGTTTTGCCTGTAGGCAGGTATAGGTTGCCAACGGCCATGATGCATGTATTACGCGGACCCCCTATCTACATACCAATACAAATACATCTGACTATAGACAAATCTATACGAACATTTCAAAACAATCCTGGCACAAAAGCTTTCCAATTAAAATGTAATCCGCTCTGTTATCATTTTGCGGATTAAACATTTTAATTAATCTATTTTAAACTTTTTTTCATTTGATGTTTATTGCACATTTTCAGTGAAACTGTAAACTGAAGCAATTTCAATAAATATTTTGGTGTAGTTTTGCCTGCATAGAGATCAGAACCGATGTATTGGTACATATTACGAAGGCTTTACAGCTTACACAGTCATAAGTTCAACGATCAGTGAACAGTTTGTAGCAAATACAGGGGCTGTAATTCGGAGTAATAATGCGAACTACAAATACTGTAGACTTGGGCCAAGGAACGGCTATTGAATACGTGTCATCAAGTATTGCAAAATGATTACCACCTTCTAGTTAGTCTCTTTGGATTAATCAAGATACTTATAATAAAGAATATTTGAACCGAAAATACGTATAATAAATGTAAATCATACAATTTTCATTTACAACGTCGTTCATAAGACAAAACATGAAGTATGAGAAACTGAAAATGAACATTCATAATGTTTGCAGTGATGTGATATATCAGCGCTCTTACAACCATTGTTCAGGAACTAGCCTTCACTGAAAATGCGACTGGAATTCTCGCATTGGTTTCATTTTCCTCATACAAGTGGACGTGTACGGTTAAGGGTTTTGTGTGATTGTCATTGTTATAAATCTAATTTTAGAATACATAAATTTTTTATACTCGAATTTATTAAATTAAGGCACACATAATAAAATATCAAACTATATTATTTATGGTTTGCAAAAACTACCATTATCTTACTGGGTACTATAAAAACAATTAAACATAATATAAAACTTGTTAAAAAAATATCCAGTGCATCTATTAAATCTGCTATCGTGATAAACATAAATAAAGTTTCATGACACAAAAGTTTTAAAATCAACAAAAGCACGAGTAGTTGACGTGCGATCGCATACCAATATAGTGTCGCGACTGATACCGATGGTGCGGAATTGCAGTACTTAAACTGCTGTATCCACGTGAGCTGTCAGTTTATGCGACACTTGATTAAATTAACGAGTGCGTAGGGCGCGGGAGGCGGATCGCGGCGCGACGTTCGCACGCGGCGGTGGAGCGGCGAGCACTGCCGCCCCGCCCGCCCCTCGCGCATCATCCCTTAACTTCCTTACTCACCACCGGATTCACCTATAAGGTGCAGCTTGCCGTAAGATTTTCTGAAACTGCTGACTGTGCCATTGCCAAGTACCGTCTTATTAGCATAAAGCAAATTAAGATGCACCCAGCTTTACCCGACGGGCGCTTACGTGGGCAACGTGCCGAAACGCAATGGTTGCCAATGCATGTATTTCATTATTATTCTGGATTTGTTTACATAAGCTTTGCCAACATATTGGTTTCATTTGTCGCATGGGACTGCTAGGATAATTTGTGTCAGTTTTCCAATCATGGACAACACGGACTGAAACAATGGGACGGGTGGACTTTGTTAGTAAGGTATATGATGATGATATTGCGATGCATATAGAGCTACCTACAGAGTTCCTTATTCATTTCTTCACAAGCCGTGCTACGCATATACATAAGTATCTTCCATTACTATAAAAAGCAAAATTAGGTCGGGAAAACAACAGAACAATCTTAAATTAAATTTATACACTCCTATATATTCTGTAAGGTTCATTTAAATAACAAAGAGCGTAAAGAGTATAATTTGAGTCCAATTATTGCACATTATAATTCTTATTTACGTTGCACGCCCAACAAGCCACCCGCCCACCGCGGTGCTCCGCCCGGCCATCTAATGGGCCGTCTTTGAAACCTAATATTTTACTTTACACTGTTATTTTAACACTACTGTATAACTAAGCTAATGAACAACTAAATGTAAAGCTACAAAAAGCAAACACTTTTCAATTACGAAATTAAAATAATACTGTTTCAATTAAAAATATGTTCTATGTTTTCTTAGGTTTCTTAAGTTTATGTAGGTTGTGAGTTCGATTCCCACCCAGGGTAGACATTTGTGTGACATCGATGTTTGTTCTGTATTTGGGTGTTTTTATGTTTTCTTATTATGTATTTACATATAAATTAGTATTATATATATGTATATAAGTATTCTATTGTTATCTGGTTCCCATAATAGTTAAGAGCTATAGATAAAAGATCTATGTATGTCATCGTTGAGCGTTATTATTATTATTACTATAGATCGATGGTTGGAATATCCACACATTTTTTTTGTTAGAGAATGATGTGACGAGCTAGTCGTTCACCTGATGTTAAGCAACACGGCCGCCCATAACCGAACAGCGTCACTCGGAACTCCAAAATATTAAGTTTCGCATGACACTGCACTGCGCACATCATCCTGAGACATCAGCACAGTCTGGTAATAAGGTTACTCGACTGTGAGATCAGATCAGATATTTATTTATTTATTAATTTTACATTAAACCCTGTACTCTTAAGTCTTCTGTGATTTAACACACAATTTTATGATCTGATATGATATGATATGATCTATGATACATAAACTGAAGATCATTCTGGAATTATATGCATGATAACCTTTAAGGAATTTTGTAATTCACGCCGGAGTAACATCCCGTTCATATCTCTGTTTATCCCGAACTATGCAATAAATCGTAACGACTCACTGAATTTAGTTAGTTAATTAATCCTATCCCAATGACAATACGAACACGAGTTGTAGGCAAATAATTCTGTAATACATTTTGGCGTTTTCCTAATAACACAGACTATAAATACAATTATTCCATCGAAGAATAATGGGTATATTTAGCTGCTGCTATTTTATAAAACAAACGTACTAAGTTAGTGTAGACTATAGTAAATTTTTGGTATATATATGCACTGCAAGTAACCGTCAGATATAATATAAGTTTTATAATATGCAATTTTGTTGCCATTAAATCATTGTGACGATTATACTCTATATACCAAATATGTGAGTGAAGATAAATAAACTCAGTTTTGAAACAGAGTCAGCAAAATTTTCGTTTTCGGTTTCTGAATAAAAATTACCATTCCCAAGTTAAACCATCCCACTCTTTAGAAGTTGAGCGGAAAGAATAAAATAAAAGTAAATTACTGGAACGAATGACTATTGCATTTAGAGGTCCATAGATATACTAGCAATTGTACAACTTATATTGTATTACAATAACACCGCAAGCGTATTGCAACGTTTAGTAACCGTAGTACCCTCAGTCTTGTCACTAGTGGTACCACAATAACTATTTCTTAGTTATGGTACCCCAGTCGTACCACCAGTGGTACCACAATAACTATTTCTTAGTTATGGTACCCCAGTCGTACCACCAGTGGTACCACAATAACTATTTCTTAGTTATGGCACCCCAGTCGTACCACCAGTAGTACCACCAGTAGTACCACCAGTAGTACCACAATAACTATTTCTTACTTATGGTACCCCAGTCGTACCACCAGTAGTACCATAATCACTTTTTCTTAGTTATGGTACCCCAGTCGTACCACCAGTAGTACCACAATAACTATTTCTTACTTATGGTACCCCAGTCGTACCACCAGTAGTACCATAATAACTTTTTCTTAGTTATGGTACCCTAGTCGTTGCACCAGTGGTACCAAAGCTAATCATTTTAATTAGTCTCACTGTCCAGCATAAAAATATAAAATTTCATTATATCATGTCACCACATGATCCTAAATTGATTAAGATGCATAATTTAATAGTGTCCATTGACCTACATAGGCAGACGGTGCGGAATTAGATTGACGAAGCAAGGTGTGCGACCGCATTGGATTGTAGACGGTATGCTCAAGATTATAAGACATCACTGTATAGTGTAAATATTACGAAGTGGGATACACTATAAAAATAAGTTAATTTATGCTTGGAAAAAAGTACAAGCTTCAAAGGTAACATGACATATCTTCAATACTCTTTTTAAATTTTCTATAAACACTTTTACAAAATAGGTATTTAAAATAACCGCTATTTATAAAAAAACATATCTCAAAGTATAAACGCCTCTTACCTACCTGATATATATCTAGCTACTCCTACCTAACTGATATATATCTATCTACTCTTATCTACCTGATATATATCTATCAACTTCTATCTACCTGATATATATCTATCTAAACCTATTCTTCATTAAAATCTTACGAGACTCTTTCTAATTATTTTCTTTAAAATTTAGAAGTAGCTTATTCTATATGAAGACATTTAAATAACCTACCTGTAAATCATTAACTCAGAAAAAAATACACAGAAAAGAAATACATATGAAATAATAAACGTCAAACACATAAAATGGTGAATAAAATATTCTAATCTCATAAAAGGGTTTCTTATTTTATTTGAAGTTAACTTAAAGTAAATATTCGGGCTAACACAATTCTAAGTGTACATTTTATTGAGTTTCTTTATAAATTTTTACGAGAATTTTTATGGTTTTTCGCACAATGAAACATTACTCTCCGGGAGGCGTCGAGAGTTGCTGTAACAGTTTTATGTCTGCCCTATTGCCTATTTGTTCGGTCCCGGTTCTATTGATAGCAGTGTTTAAACTAAAATTAAGATTTTATGGACAAGTTGTGTTTTATCTGAGTGCAAAATTGCGGATTATTGAAGCACCAACTTAGCATACCGACTTACTTATAAATATTGTATAGTGGATGGGATACTAACTTTGTGTTTAATTTTTTCTTTTGAAGTTGAAATAATAAAACAAAAGGTAAAACTGGCTATTCCATTGTATGTAGTCTGCGGGCTAGTCTTAGATCACATAAAAATTAAACGTGTAAGTATATTCCAACTTAACCTACCGACTTACTTATAATCATTAATAGTGGATGGGATAGTAACTTTAGGTTAATTTTTTTCTATTGAAGTTGAAATAATAAAACAAAAGGTAAAACTGGCTATTCCATTGTATGAAGTCTGCGGGCTAGTCTTAGATCACATAAAAATTAAACGTGTAAGTATATTCCAACTTAACCTACCGACTTACTTATAATCATTATATAGTGGATGGGATAGTAACTTTAGGTTAATTTTTTTCTATTGAAGTTGAAATAATAAAACTAAAGGTAAAACTGGCTATTCCGTTGGATGTAGTCTGCAGGCTAGTCTTAGATTACATAAAAATTAAACGTGTAAGTATATTTCAGATATGTCATATGATCTATTTTCTATTAATCAGATCGAAACGCTCTATATAAATGTCTAGTACCTAGCTACATTTCTGATGGTTTACTTTTGTCTCTTCTGTTTATTAGTAGGAATTAATTATTCTATGACTAACTCACCTGACGTTGTCTCCAGAAATAAACCCATTACTAAGAAGTCTTGGTGATTCACGTGTCATCGCACACACCCTTTTGCCCTATAAATGTAAATGCTATCTACGAAAATAAATATAAAGTTGTAGTCTTCTAAATATTTTTTTAGTGACTCTCATTAGCCCAATATCATGTTATGTATTAGCTCTGCTCTCATCATTAAAAAGGATTTTATCCTTAATCAACCAACGACAAAGAGACAATCAATAGAAAACTGCTAAATTCGACTAATAATACAAGAATGATACCTATAAATAATATTCAAAGTATTATTTCTTCTAAGCTTATAGAGACATGAATATATTTATTTTACATTACATCCTTCGTGTTTAAGATATTACTTACAAAAATGTCAGTAGTATTAACTCTTACGGTCTAAAGCTTAAATAAATTTTCTTGAAACTTTGGTTCAGATACTTCTTCAAGAATACCAACGTTTTACTCTTCTTATCATACTCAATATACAGCAAAGGGAACTGCTTCCCAAAATTAATAAAAAGAAACCTTTACGTGAACTGTTTTACTTATTAAATTTTTATACCAGAAGGTCCCTTTTGCACTTGACCTGCGTATTTAAAATACAGTTGTTCAATAAGTAAGGAAACGTTACGGCAGGTACTTGGGGTCCTTCTTCTGGCCCGAAAAGGTCGGAAGGCACGATTAGCCTGCGTTTGAAGTCTTTATAGCCAGTCATTTACAGAGTAATGTGGCGCTCAAATATAATTTCAAAAAGAGTGGCTCCGACGCTCTGTTCCCCGCGGACTCTGGAACGGATAAGGATCTCTTTGTAATTCACTGTTATTTTGATACTTTTCAATGTAATATTTAGTACGCTGGAAACGGAAGAATGAAGAAAATGTGAAAGGTAAAAGTTTGATAACAAGCGTATATCAATTATATCATCAAGTATTTTTGTATACTACAAAGCTGAGTGTAAGTAAAGCACACCTTTATAACAGCAGTTAATTTGTGTAATCCGGTTTGACCTACTTTTATTTTATGATTATAAAATTGTTCCTGTTATGGTATTATTTGCGCTATTGGATTATCTAAATAAATAAATTACAATACATAATAACGTCATATGCGTTAACGTATCTAAGGTGGAATCTGTCTTAATGAATGCATGAATGAATGAATGAATAAAGGTATGAATGAACGAATGAACGAACGAACGAACGAATGAATGAATAAATGAATCATCACATCAACATAACCTCTTCCGCATATTTGTGAAGTGCCTATTTTAACTCTTGATATGTATTTGTACTATGATGATTGCCCTTCTTTGCGACCTTGTGTTGCGGTTTAAAGGGCACTGTAGCTAGTAAAACTATTGGGCAATTGAGACTTTATGATCTGATCTCACGGTCGAGTAAACTTTACCAGACTGTGTTGATGTCTCAGGATGATGTGCACAGCGCAGTGTCGCTTGAAACTCTATGTTTTAGGGTTCCGAGTGATACTGTTTTGTTATGGGTAGCCGTGGCGCTTAGCATCAGGTGAACGACTAGCTCGTCACATCATTCAATAACATTTAAAAAAAACCTTGGACTGGCACAACTATTAACCTACCTTCATAAAATAACGTATATAAATAGGATATGCTAATTTTAATGTAAATTTTTTCTGTGATATACTCAGTAGCTACAAGTCATAAAATTTCATCATTCATCACAAAACTTTCTAAAAATATAATTTCATCGACATAAAATGGGTCATAATTTTATTCATAGAGAGAAAGGATGAATTTTAATAGGCGATGATGAGGATCCGAGAGCAAAGAGTAATTACTGCGGTCATTCTACAAGCGCGTGTAGGAGCTATCTACATGTACCTAAATGTGAGACTTAATTAGTAATCCACTCTTATACGTCACGGTATCTGTAGTTTTTTTTAAAATAGCAAGCAATAAGATTCTCAAGTAAAGATATTTATATGTTTTTGTAACATAATTAAAATAAATGGGTCTTATTTATTTCAATGAAAGCTTTCAAATCTTGATTGAAAAATTATATAAAACTATTAATATTCAGTAAAAGTTTCGGGATTTGAACCGGCATCCATCAGTCCCTCAAAACCCATTCCGTTCCGTCCGGGGTTAAATCCAGTCCGAGATTTTAAAAAAATACTGTACATATTAATCTGAACAATTTATTTAGCCCATTTAGGTAATTGAAACTTTCACTGCATATTAATATTTTAATAAAATTTTCATACTAGATATAAAAACTCTCACTTTAATCACTTGACTACGCTAATCAGGCGATACCACTATAAAAATCATAAATCTTAAATAAATTGTTATTCTGTAACTTCTTTACAAACGGCCAATTAGGTTTCGTCATGATTAAGTCCTTGTATGGCGCCGTGAGACTTGCTATTACCAATTTAATTTCTTAATTAAAATAAGACGGCATTTCTTGAACTTGGTGCGTGATATCACTTCACAGTGTTCTTCAGTGAACTTAAGGGATTCACCCTTTTAGATTAAGCTGTTTTTATGAGAATCAAAGCATAACGAGGTACTTGAACTATTCCCGAAAGAGGCCAAACTAAGTGGTCTTCGTAAAATAAAAGAAAATACGTCCGCACTAGTTGGTATATTGAGAAGATTAGAGAAACCACAGATAAAATAGTATTACAGATCAGTATCGCAAAGATAATAAATAATTAAGAAAGTAAATTAATGTTCCCTAAAAATCCTATTCATATTCACATATTATCTTGACCATAACGACAAATCATTTTAAAAAGATTTTGATTTTTGGGAATAAAACATCAACTGCGTTTACCCAAAACTTCTTATATACGCTACGCCTTAGGTATAATAATCACCTAATAGGGTGACTATTGAACGAAATATACTAACGGCAAACTATAAAAGTTTCTCTATGCAAAATATCAGAATTTAACGACGGAATATTCGATGTCGCACCTGGGGTCACACTTTTGATACAATTTTTAATATTCGTTGGTGACAGCACGCACACTCCTGGCGAGGACCCAGAACCGCCTGCTCTCTCTATCTCCCTCTGGCTCTGTATTTGATATTTTTATAGCTCCCCTATATTATCATGAGTTATAGCTGAGCAATTTAAATATGAATGGAGGTTCGACAGTTTCATGTCTCCTGAAAGATGAAGAATGCGTAATGGCGCTACAAATGCCTACGTCCAAAACACGTTTTGCTCTTTTTCGTGGTTTCAAGCGACCTTAATAAAACTTTTATAACTAATTTCTAATTTGTATTACGCGCGTAACGGGTATTTTAAGACCACATTATTATGAAGCTTAGAGGCCGATTTCGTAACTTTAAAGTTTATTGCTTACAAGTCTTAATTAGTACCTATTAACATTTTAGGTTTCCTCTGCTCCGTGAAGTTTTGTGGTAGAATATTTTTCATGGTGATGACTTTTCTTAATATTGCCTTAAATTATTGACAATCAGTCACAGTAGAGAGTTTTTTTACAAGAATGAGTGTAATAGTTTTCGTAGAGTTGTTAGGTCATTCAATTTTAACATGAAACTTTTTCTTTGAACGCCATTTCTACAACCTCTGTATTTTACTATTACAGCTTCTTTATTTTTCTACATATGCTTCGTTATATTCAGAAGCAAAACACTGAGACCGCAATAGTCTATATATATGTACAGAGATGGAACAAATTTTTGTTGGTTCAACACAAATGAGATTCATCCCTTAATCCGATATTTGCAGAGTTTAATGAGGTATTTTCAATGGTCCATACCCAAGCTCTATGGATTAACTGGCCATAATACGGCTTTACTGAAACCAAAGTAGAAACTATCGTTAAAGTACTTGGAATAGGAATGATCACAGGTTTATGTTACTATTGCGGAGTTTGTTTATATTAGCCTAACCTTACATTATAAAAGCAAAATAAAGCTGTACGTTGGTTGTCACCTGTCAGTTAATATACTTAACTTTTAAATTATATATGTACATGACTTCAAGAACAAGAAGCCTTTTCGAATACCATTGATGGACCGATCTTTGTCCCAATATACGTACAATCTGGAGTAAAAAGAGTACTCACGGGATGCTAATAAATACCAATTTGAAACTATATACCGATTATTTGTAATATGCATACACCTATTATATTGTTTTTGGTTTTATTACTCCTGTTGAGTTACAGTCGTATACAAGCTGTAAAATTACGACATCATTGCTCGCAGTAAAATATGTTTGTATATAGGTCTAGGTACAGACAGGCTGGTAAATCTATTGACTCTCTTCACGGGTTACTTTCTAAGCGATCTGAATTTCGCTTAAATATTATAACGTGGGAGCCGAGCTCCGAGCCCGCTAACGACTAGACCCGACTTGTTAAGCCGAAAGGGCGCGTACATTATGATTGTTATGGCTAAAGGTCCACTTTATAGTCGTTGCGTTGTGCCTTTACACGATCATCATTTAACTGTGTGGGTAACCTTAGATTAGTGACAGTATTATTGTTTAAAATACGAGATAAAACCCTAATTATTTACTGTGGTATCACAACTTTTAGCTCTAATGGCGCCTTTAGTTGCTGGGCTCGTTTGACCACGTCAATTAAGTTATTGTTAAACTTTTTGCTTAGTTTACGTTTTATTGTAATCAGAGAACCATCTAATTTCTCAAGTGACGTATAATTTTAGCGTAACATAATTTTGATACGTTTAGTTTCTGCTTTTTTGTCATAAGAAAATACATTTTTGAATAAAATTATAGCATCCATCACACTATCTCAATTCACACTAATATTATAAAGGCGAAAGTTTGTATGTGTATATGTTTGTTACTCCTTCACGCTCAAACGGCTGAATGGATTTGGATGAAATTCAGTACCATCATAGCTTATACACTGGATTAACATATAGGCTACATTTTATCCTGGAAAAGTGGAATTTTCCCGTGGGATGAGCAAATAATTAGAATACTTTTTATCTGCGGGTGAAACCACGGGGCGCAACTAGTATAGTTAAATAATGTGTGATCATAAACTTAAAATAGATGATATCCTCTGCTGTTTCAATATATTATCTTGACTTTCTTAACAAACACGCGATGGCCTGAAAGAATCGATATATTTATATGAACTTTTGAAACTTTCTTATTGACAATATTTTCCGCCAAGTATTTCACCAGCTCGTCACCTTCTACTTATAAAGTTCCCAAACGAGCTATGACAGGACAAACATTGCCAAAACAAACAAATTAGTCACTGACCTATTTTTCCGCACGCCATAAACACGTCACTAACTTCACCTGTAACTTTCCTAAACAGATAATCATTATGTACAGTAAGGCTCATAGTTTAATTTAAACAAACTTTGCAATTTTTATTCATAAAGGCAGGTCTTTCGTAATTATTTCAATCTCAAAAACATTTTTTTTCATCATTTCTGATATGGTTATAAAATAAGTTTTTGTCGGTATTACCACTGCTTTGTAAATTATTTTTTTCGTCAATTCCCTAACAGATGAGACTATAAAACGGTCACACCTATAAATACTTAAACTACATAAGTTTCAATTTATAAAGATGAACACCCAATCCATATTACATGATTGTTTTAAAATCTGTTTTATGTGAGCATTGAGGCAAATAATTTTATTCAAAAAGCAAAATGTCTGTTCGGTGACTTTCCTACCGTGTTTGCAGACGTTACTGAAAAGGACAAACATGGGAAAAAAGTTCTTAAATATCGTTTTCATATCATAAAGTAAAAAAATATATGGCTTAAAATCCCGTAAACAAAATAACTTTACATAAATAAAACGTTTACAGGGATGTCGTATAACAAAATGCAAATCGTGTCATCGCCAGCCACGGCAGCGATTTTTACAACATGCCAGGATCGGGCGGACGTAATATTATCAGATGACGGGCCTCGGGGGACTGTAAATATCTCTCCGCGTCGCGATTAGCCCACGCTCCAGGCCACACGGACCAAAATGCGTTTAACAACATTTCTGTTGTACTAGCCGTTGTCTACCGTCGAATCGTTACTTGAGTAACACTACACTATTTGTCTAGAAAGAAAGAAAGAAAGTTTATTTCGCAACAGAACAATAAATTAACACAAAAGTACAAATGAACGTCGTTTCATGATTATGCCACAAACCGGCCCCAACTCAGCATGGTGCTAGTTCTTACGAACCGGTGCTAGTCTTCTGTTAGGACCGTTAAGTGAAGCCACGGAACAGTCGTACAACGTTGTCCTAAATGATAAAAGGTATGTTAGTATATTTGTGTTTATAGTAATACAAACAAAAAAGTAGTGATAATTAAAAATATTATTTAAATTTAATTTAAATTAAAAATACACGAAACAAAACAATATAAACAAGTCTACAAAAATAAAACACTAACACTACGGACATTTTGTTGTAAACTGATAACTGGTTTCTTCGTCAAGGAATTCTGAATCTCAGCCAATCTTGGGATCGTGAATGGGAATTTTATGCTTTTAGAGAATTAGAACGTTCAAGGACCGTGGTCCCGGAATATAACCATTTAATAAATCTCGAGTTTTTCTCCGCACACAAAAAGGGCTGTCAGTATTTACAGTTTCAGGTGAAAATTCTAAATGTGCTTCCATTAATTTAATTTTACACGGAACAAAATGCCACGATGCTAAAACAACTTTGAATTAAAAACATAAAGCGCACAGTGGATACAAAAATAATAAAAACTAAAGTTTCAGTCGTTGCCTGGAGCACCAATCCTGCGATTGCAATTTCTATGGGTAAGTAGATACAACTTTTCGAGTAGGAACGAAAAACTTGATTTTTTCCCGAGTCCTTCGGGGCAACAAGTTGATGAAATATTTGTTCAATCGCGTGTGTAACATAGTTTCATTTATTTCACTTCACCCTAGTCACTCGACTGAAATAACAACACTCTGTCGGATGTGAATCAGCAATAAATTTCAAAGGCGATACAATACATATAGGTATTCCACCGGATTAAGTAATGAAATATTTTTATTACAATATATGATAGTAATCTATATGATGAAATTACTGGCAAATGAGACTTTATCACCATATCTCACAATCTAGATATGTGTTACGCGAAACTTTATAATTTAGAGTTCTAAATGGCACTACATCTTTTATGGATGGCTGTGGCGCTTAACTTCAAGTAACGACTAAGTCGTCACGTCAGCCAATTACATAAAAAACCAAGAACGTGGTAAAGTCCTGGACTGTAAAAGGAAACCTTTTAATAACTTCCACCTTCCAACTCTTTATGAGAAACATTCAAAATGCTTCCTTATGCTATTGGAAATAGCATAGCTAACAACTCACAATAGATGCATAATGAGCAAATATTGGAAAGGTTTAACAAAAAACAGTGAAATACCAACATAATAGCAAATTCTCGTTTCAATATCAATGAGAATATAAGTAAATAATAATTTGTAGAGGATGTAGCATATAGAGGATGCACCATTTCCATGATATATGCAATAGTGCAATATACCTATGCTAATCATATATACTAGAGGTAGATCATTTGTGTCAATCGTAATTTATTGGTCTACTTAGGATAATTTGATACGTACTTATCGAAAATGTATTTAACACGTATGTTGTAATATAAAATAATAAAATAAAATCAGAAGCACTGTTGTTCTCCATTATTTAATATATATATTGCAAAGTTTTACTACTTCACCCTTTCATCGTAGTCTCGCGACAGTGTTGCCAACCAGAAAAAAAAAACAATTCAGCCAACTTTATTTCGAAAAATAGGTACAAATTAATAAATCGCGGACTAGAATATGTCAATTAGTAATATGGTGTTACAGATATCTGTAAACTAGTTTTTTTTTTCATCAATAAGTCAGTATAGTTTTAGCTATCACACTAATATTATAAAGGCAAAAGTTTGTATGTGTGTTTGTGTGTATGGGTGTATGTTTGTTACTCCTTCACGTTCATACGGCTGAATGGATTTGAAATTCGGTACCAAGATAGCTTATACACTACATTAACATATAGACTACATTTTATCCCGGAAAAATGAAATTTTTCCATGGGATGAGTAAATAATTAAAATACTTTTATCCGTGGGTGAAACCGCGGGGCGCAACCAGTCTATTATATAATATAAAACTAACTGTTGGATTGCCCATCAAAGTTACTTACCAGCTTAGACGTAAACAGATTGAAAATGCCCACATTTACCTTTCCATCCGACAGTGATATCAAATCAACGTGATATTCCCCTTCACTCTAATATTCTCTTTGATATAAAAGCGTTAAACATTGACCTAAATTCCACAAAAAAATACCAGTAATAAAAGAAAAAACCTTTTGAAAATAATATTTTCTCCATTTGTCTTAAGCCACAAAGATATAACCGAGTGACCCAGTTGTCCAATTTAAACGGCCGCATTACTTAAGCACAAAGACTTTTTATGTTGGGTGGGAAACAAAGTTCCTTATAACTAGAAGTGCAACAAGAAAATTTTGTTCTGGACGATTTAATTGGTACCAGTTACAAACACTTCTATACTCGAAATCAATAAATTCAGGTTCAGGTTTCAATCAGGTTTTGAATTTTGATAAGATGTTTATAAATTAACTAGTTGCGCCCCGCGGTTTCAACCGTTGATAAAAAGTATTTTAATTATTTGCTCATCCCACGGGAAAATTTCACTTTTTCGGGTTGAAATGTAGCCTATATGTTAATCCAGTGTATAAGTTATCTTGGTACTGAATTTCATCCAAATCCATTGAGCCGTTTGAGCGTGAAGGAGTAACAAACATACACACATACACAAAAACACACATACAAACTTTCGCCTTTATAATATTAGTGTGATAGTGTGATTAATACTTCTACTTTAATGAGGTCTTTTTTACTTATTGCAACCGAACAATTGTATTAGACAAGTAGGTAGCTAACAGAAATACTTTTGGGCCGGAGCAGCGTTCCACGGCATAAATATCGATATTTTTGGCTGACTTTTATCCCAAGTTAAGAAGTTGTTTAAAGGCTTTAAGCTGCACTATGTAGACAAGTATCAGCTCGCCGACGATCCATAATGCATAAACATGGCATCTTCACTGCACTGCAGAAGGTTATGCAGTCAAGAGCTCTTCCCATTTGGAGCATCTTCCACTTTGCTCGCATCGCATATAGTCTGTTAGCTTGATGAGCAATAGCATGTCACTTTCGACAGTGAATTACAATATTATTACGGCAAAACTATTTATATTTATGCACAGAAAAAAAGCGCAAATACTTGTTCTATTTCTGGGTATTGTGGGACCATAGTCCTCGTAGTTCCTGAGTCCCTAGATAAAAGGAATCCTAGTTAGGGTCTAGGATCTATTGTATGTGATCGTTGGGTGTTATTATTATTATTTCTAGACATACTTAAGCTATTGTCAAAAAAGTTCCACTACTGTCGCATGTGGGATTCCCTGTCAAAAATTACTAATATGACTACTAGTGTGGGGATCCTTATAGGGATTTTTGGAATATACCAATATATTCACAATGTGAGATAAATTTCGTGGTAACACTTCCTACGGTGCTACGAGCTACGCGCTACGGATTTTTCGCTACGTTCGCTACGAACTATCGAATACGTAGCAAGCGTGCTAAAATTCATAACAAAATAATAAAAATATATGAATGGTTTTTTGATGATACGTTGAACCGTTTTCTTATTTATTTCCTTTTTTTTATTTAAGTTTTAGCTCCACACTTTTGTGTATTTAGCCAGTGTCAAGTAATTGATAATTTATCAAGTTATCGATATTTCACGCAAATATGTGTCAAGTCACAGACGAAGTCATCAAGTCAAGTCATAGTCAAGTCAGTCTAGTCAAAGTCATACTCCTAGTAAAGTGGTGGCAACTTTACTTGAAGCTTCTATGGAGTTTTGGAAACAACACGAAAAGAAACGTTTCACCATCATTATACCACTTTCCCACACTCATGCCTGTAATCCAGCACTTAACGAATAAAATGTCACCAATTTTATGCACCACCACTGAAAATAACACAAGTTTTGGAAAATAATACTAATATAATAATAGTTTTCCCGCCAAAACTCAATCATTTCCTTTGTATTGTTTTGAAATTCTGACAAAATAACAATATGAGTGATTAATATAAATCCGAATAATATCATAAGATTTCATACCACTTTACAAGTTTACATTACGCACAGCGTAATTTTCATACATACCTTAATTACCAGTAGAATAGTACTATTCCCTTAAATAATGTAACATTAATTTATATTCCTGAAGCACTTTCAGTAACAAAGAAGAATATATGTAGACAATAGTATTAGGGGGAGTAGGTATAACGAGGAAGGGCAGTGAAGGCATTATCTCTCGCGGTTGACCGAGCTTCGATCACTGCCTCGACGACCCCGAAAGCCTTGTTAACGCCTAATGACATGAGAACAACCGAAATCACCACTTATTTATAACTTTCACTATATTTACGACCATTCTTGTAGACTGTTCAGGTGTGAAGACATAAAATGCGCGGAAATGTTCGTTTTTAGTAACTCCCATGTCCCAGTTTTGCTAGGGTGTAGTAAAAGTTACATCGAGTTTAAAAATGTACCTAAAGAAGAAAAGAAACTAAAAACACTTTATTAGTCTATGTTTTAAAATGTCTCAGCTTTTGTTCAAATAAAATAAAATTACGCAAATGTCGAATTACGTTTTACTACTTTCCCTATAAAGAGATGTTCAAAACGAGCAATCAAAAGCAGGTATCGTACCTCGCAGTAGATCTAATAAATGCCCCATGTGTGTGCGAACGGAGGCGTAACTTTCTCTGAATTATGGTCTATTTTCGTATACATTTTTGTTTCCCAAACATTTCACTTGTTTACGAACAAGCACTGGTAGCTTCGGTAAGCTATAATCAATACAACGTTAATTATTAGGATTACTTTCTATAGTTAATTAAGCATAATCTCTATCGCTAGATTCTTGGAAACGAACTTTTTTTATTTTAGATGACAAGCAATGTACGGGACTCTATATATTCAGTATCTGTCGCAATTCAGAGTTTTCTAACCACCAAAATTGAATCGCGCACATGTGCGAATGATAGGTTAGATCTGCATCCGTTTTCCTGTTCCCTCGACACAGTACGTCAGGACGCGACCTATATAAAAATCCAGGATTAAGTGCGCATCCAACCAACTGGCAAAACGTACGAATAGATAATTTACTGCTAGGTGACCTTCGGTGGATTTTAGCAGAAGATATGAGAAGGGGAGTAGCGCCGGGAAGACAATGTCGTACATATTTTAAGCGGGCACGCCCCGTTCGCACAAAGGAGTAATTTATAGGGCCGCGCGGAGACGGGTGCCTGAGTTATGTCCCGACGATAGCGACGAGCTTTTAACTGCCTAATGGAGCGATTTACTCAGGCCACCTTGAGCCTGGTCTGCTGTTTACACTCAAGTACCCCAAACGCTGGATCGGATGGATAACCGAGGGGAAATTCATCTCTTGTCGTTGAAAAACGAGAGCTATTCTTTAATGAAATCTTTAACGCTTTATTGGTGAGGTAAACTGAAGACGGTTTCACAAGTGGTAAGATTAAGTTGGTTGTTTGCAGATAAGCAGTAGGATACGTGAAGCGAGTGCAAAGTTTTTCAATAAAACATAGCCCTCTGAGACAACGTTTCAATGGTGCGATGTTTACGGCCCGGGCACCGCCGGTGCCCGCTTCTGCACACTCTACAGAATAATCCAATCCAAAGGTATTGATCAAATTGTTCGGAAGAAACGCACGCCTGGATAACGGATGGACGGATATTGTGGACAAATATATTGTTATATTCAAACATTCAGGACTCAGGACAGGACATACAAAAATGTATATACTACCTATTTAGAATGTTGATAAAATATATATTACATCTTAATTTATTCATTCAGATTGTTGTAGCATTGCAGTTGTTATATTTTAATCCATAAAACTTGCGATTTTTGTTATAACTATGTCTAAATACAGCATGAAGCCTCTATTAAAATAAGCACTCCTCTAATTTCCACTATCTTGATACAGAGATGCAAGTGGGAACACTACTTCTGTATTACGTTGGTACATTTGAATATTAGCAAGCCTCAAGAGAGCCACTTGTACGTGAGTTGACCTACATGTTGTTGCATTTTCATCCACTAGCATATCCTTGTAGCGCGTCGTGCATATTTCCATCTTTAAGGCGTAGTTTTGCATATGTGAGAGAACCTCGCTTCTTTGGTTCCGATCCGCGTTTTGTGAGAGCGTTGGCGGTGTTGGCACCTTTTGTTTGCCGTTTTGCATTGCAGGTCAAGAACAATCCTCAGAGATTGCCCTTAGCTATGCACGGGAATGTTGGGAATAAAGTAAGACAATTGAAAAGCCTATAGCGACATAAAACCCGTATCATGCAATTTTCAACCCAAGGTTATTATATCACAAGATATTTTTTCTGTTTAAATAAACATTAAACGCAAAATTAGTTGAATTTCAAAAAAGGAAACTTAATTATTTCGATCTATACTCTTAATGCTGATTCACCAAAAATTGCTCTTTTTGTGAATTTAACATGCTCGTTGTCCGGTTGGAATATTTATCGTTTACCTAGTTACCATCCACTCCCAATTAGATCTATATTTAATTGAGTAGAGTAATAAATGACCGACAAGCGGTAATGGATCGTAATAATTGATTCGGTACAATTGTCATTAGAAGAAACAATTAGGTCGATAGTGGATTACCGAGGGTGATTGCGACGCGGAACGGGTATTTGTGTCACATCGTGGATCGATCCGCCTCTTCCAGCCAATTACTGCCGATACACGACCGAATATTGCTCTCGATACACTGTGTAATAGCGTTGCGGTTCATATCCGGCCTATGTTTTTTACTTGTTGGTATATTTTTTTGCTATAAAGTTAGAGGGAAAAAACAAGGAATTGGCGCAGTGACGTATATATATGGCGTAAGGGAGAAACTCTGTGCTTTACTTTTGTTATCTGCACAATATTTTTCAAAGGGCATGTAGACTAAAATAAATATAGAGGTTGTAATATTATATGTACTGATAAAAAACAACATGCCTAAAATATCAATTTATTGATAGATTTTTTGTGACAATAGTTGCTAAGGCATCACCATTAAATTCCTTGGTTGTTAGATCAATATGAATCAATCGAGTTCTTACTTCCACGTAGTCTAATAGTCTATCTATTCAGTATTAGCTATAGACCCTGTCAAACCTTTCCAAAAACACACTTCTCTTAATTCTACTTTCAAATAGGGGCGCAAGCTTTCAAACGTATAGTATTCTATTTGGTTTCTAATAACGCTTTTGTGAAAACCTCACTGCCACATTAATATGACTAACAGTTGTTGGACTTCAGACTATTCTGTATAGATTTTAGATGGGTATTTATTATTTAGTATTTTACTTAAAATGGCCACTTATCCATATACATAAAAAATGTTGTCATGAATTTACTTTTTCGATAGGTAGGTGTACCTACTTTATGTTTAAAGCCTGGATCGATAAGTTCAGTACCTACTTAATAAGTTTAGTTTAACATAATTGTGTTACACAGACTGTCTTACTACACGACTAAAGTAAAATTTCTTTAGTTCAGCTCCATCTATCAGCTGGTGTGACTATGTTTTTGCTTTGTTTTATGTTAATGTCGCCATCTTGACAATTGTTAATTGTCATTATAACGGACATACCAACATAATAATACAAATTTTCAACTTTTTTATGTTGACAATGTAGATCTACGGAGTTTTGGTGGGAAAACGAACGGTCGCGTCACAGCATTGTATTATTTTCCAAAACTTATGTTATTTTCAGTGTTAGTGCATGAAATAATTAAGTTAAGTGCTGGATTACAGGCGTGAGTGTGGGAAAGTGGTATAATGATGGTGAAACGTTTCTTTTCGTGTTGTTTGCAAAACTCCATAGAAGCTTCTGGTATAGTTGCCACCACTTTACTAGGAGTATGACTTCACTAGACTATGACTTGACTTGATGACTTGGACTGTGACTTGACTTGACATATATACTTAACTCGAAAAATTACCAATTACTTGACACTGGCTAAATATACAAATTGTAGAGCCATACCAAAAAAAAAATGAGATCTACGTTAACCAACAGCTTTCAACTTCCGTTCGCCTCGCCTGTTTACTCTCCAAGTCAAGCGTGTATAAAGAATTTTTACTTCAACAATATAACTATGTACATGACAAATTGGAGTTGACACCGCTTCATCATAATTTTCCACAAATCTACGATATTTATATATCTGTGCATAATGGTACTCAGCCAGCGTTTTATTTTTTCCAACAACCATGTCCTAATTATCTTCTGGAGGGTTTCCGGGTTAGTCGGCAAATAAATCGTCACGCTAACTTTTTTGGGTCACCACGCCTCCAATGGCCATCTGCAGGCCACGGTAACGCAAAATTGGAAGAAGTGACGCCCAAAACGACCCCATAGATATCTACCTACATAAAATATTATAGACCGTTATTGAGCTATCTCTACATAAAAACCAAGAGTTTAGAAGAATAACCAGTCCGATGAAGTCAAGATTCATCTGGGAAAACTCATGAAAATCTTTACAGCAACTAAATTTAAAAGGTCGATTTTCAACAAACTGTTTAACACACAATTGGATTTTATTTTAACTAGTTGCGCCCCACGGTTTCACCCGCGGATAAAAAGTATTTTAATTATTTGCTCATCCCACGGGAAAATTTCACTTTTCCGGGAAAAAATGTAGCCTATATATTAATCCAGTGTATAAGCTATCTTGGTACCGAATGTCATCCAAATCTATTCAGCTGATTAAGCGTGAAGGAGTAACAAACAAACACACATACACACAAGCACACATACAAACTTTCGCTTTTATAATATTAGTGTAAAGTGTGATGTGATGTATGTTTCTGACCATAACCTGTAACTACCTACATGCATGGGTGTTTCATCTGATAATTGCGATGTGGTCTATGACGGAATACGCTTATACCTGAACAAATATTTATAACACCAATTCGTTACGATTTTAAAACATCCAGTTCTAAGTTTTAATTATGTATGCTGCATCACGATGTTACAAAATACATACAACATAAAACAAAGTCGTGTTAGTTACACCGCTTATAACTAAGAACAGCTGGACCAATTTTTATGATTTTTGTGTTTTTAGATTTATCTTCGTCTGGAATAGGATAATAAGTAATAAAATTGAAGTCAAACAATAAAAATAATTACAATCCTAAACATGCACATTCATCGACTGTTAGGCGGAAAGAAGTTCGCCGGGTCAGCTTAGTATAACATAGGTGGTAATGTTCACAAAATCAAATCTTAATGCCTGTATACAACATATTCAGGGCGAGAACTTCTAAAGATTGTTTACTGTACATATGTAATTGCACTGAGTCTTCAATGTTCCAGAATAAATAATATTAATACTTAGTAATGTGAGAGATTAACAAACCTAGGAACAAAATGTTACCAAATGAGCTAATTTATTTACCCCTACATGAAATATAGCAATGCAGCACTAATGATACCAAATAATTTGTAATATTACTTTAATAACTGTGTTATTTACTTCCTTCAAAATGTATGGCAATTGATAAATTATAATCTTTTAATTGTCTAATTTACAAGGGTTAAAAATATAATTATTCCACGGTTGTTACTGGAATTATTTCATTCGAGGTCATTTTGAGGTTAACCTGCTACCTTCTAATGTATTTGTCCAACTTCACCGTGTCACATTTGTACATAGAAATAAACTTTTAGGCATATTAGAAATGTATAACGTTTGATATTTGGGTATATAATTTATAGTGTGGCACTGTATAGTCAAGTTAATATAGTAGTTCACCACTTCGATCAGCCTAAGCTAGCCACATCGATTCAGTCGTTGTTACTTTTATACATAGATATATATAGCATATATCTATATAATATTTGACATTAAGCACTTTGTTATTTTATATGCTCAGTACAATGCCAATTTATACCTATTGCATAAAAATTAAGCTGTCATGGCAAGCTGTATTCGTGTGTATAGGCTGCTTTTATACTCCCGTACTTATAAATAACATTTTCAGTTAGTAACGGTAGTACGGCAAAATAAATTCGCGTGCTCGGTTTTTATAGTTTCTAGTTTTATAGTTGTCGTAAATAAGAACGTGGAAGATAAATAATTAGCTTGCTGTTTATTAATGGAATTCTTAAGCTACTATTATTCCTGAGTATTTTTTTACGATTTTTGTTTCCTAACAATCGTGTCCTATCGATCGACCTGATAGCTCAGTTGATAGCCCTGCCTACTCAAGTGTAGGTAATGGGTTCGATTCCTTCCCAGGACTAAAATGTATGGTCATCATATAATATTCTAAGTACGTACTTAAATACAAATTGTTATACAAACAAACAGTATTAAGTATTCTATCAGTTATCTGGTTCTCATAGTACAAGCTTTGCTTAATTTGGGCATAAATGACGCTGTGTGAAATGTACACAAATAAATATTTATTTATTATGCCGAAAAATAATTACTAAGTCAAATTAGTTAAAAAATGTCATTAAATAAAAAAGACATCTTTTTGGGTTAGTATTATAGATAGATTAGCATTTTGTCTTAAATGCCAACTAAACTGATCCCGAAACAATTATTTCACTCAATAAAAATGTGATAAAAAATAAACTAGTTTTACCTTTGTTTTTTGTAGTAAGAGCTAGCTCTATCCACGTTTAAGTTTTCATTATCTATCCACTACTCAACTCTGCGACGATTGAATCGATTTTGATGAAACGTGGTCATATAACTACGTGGTTAATTAAATATTACAACTTAGGAGTAACAATAATGTTTACCCTGATAGACACCAGCATATCTACGAAAACAACAATCAATTGATAAGGATGTTTTTATTGGAAAAGTACTAAGCTTGCTACTGGGGTTGATTCTAAAGATGTTATTACATGTGTGTGTGCGGGTGGGCTGAACGACCAAATAGATTTCGTAAGTTGTTTCTTTTAGTGTCTGAATTGTACATAAAATTTATAAAACATTTGTATAAAGCATATTGGAATTTGTAAGGCATTTATTAAAAAGTTATATTATTCACGCTGCAGTTTCTAAATCAGGGTGAGTACCTATATAGCTTATTGGCATGATTTGTAAACGTACCTATATTTAGGTATTAATGTATAGAGACTTTATAGAGCACCTATACGCAGCGAGAAGCGAGGTTTGTTAGTGAAAATAAATGACGGCAACTCGAGCTGTTCTCGCCTTTTTTTTTCATAAAACGTAACAAAGCACATCAGAGGCCGTTTGCATACATTTTTATGACTAAAAGAGCTATTTAGGCATAATCTCATGTTTATAAAACGTTTTTGTTAAATACGATGTTTATCTTGACGACCCGTGACGAGATCTGATATTTTTAGGAGTTTACCTATGTTGTTATTTTAACGATGATGGAAATGCGAAAATCGTGTCATATAAAAACTGTTTCCTGCCACCGGAGTTAGCTCGCCGTAACCCAGCTGAGTATTTCAAAATCTGACATGTCGAGATAACTTATGTTGAAACACGGAGGAAGGAACAAGATGGATAACTCATTGACATAAAGTGAAACACCCAAGAAAGTAAATCATATTTTACATGGATTTTACGAGTGTTTTCTTGGGGTCTTAATAACTTATCATACTAGGTATAGTAAAACCACGAGAAAACCCGTGCAGTTTCTCTTCCTGTTATTATTTATCCGCTATTTGTACTTACGTGTAAAAGTACTAAATAAAACATATTATAATTTTTTTTATTAAGTATATGAGAAAAAATACATTCAATCATTGCCATTGATTTCATTGTATTTTTCTGTAGGCGATGGCCAAAAAAATACAATGAAATCAATGGTATATATATATATATATATATATTTAGGACCATGAGGACGAGGAACTGGGCTCTAAACTGTTGACTTAACTGTAGTTATTTTGAAGACTGAAATAGTAGTAAAAAAATCCTGTGCGTAAAATTTGCTGCCTTCAATATTTGAGGAATATTTTCCATCTCGAATCTGAGTATATTCACCAGGTAAAATAAGTTTCGCAAAGTTGCATTAAATCTTACAGCAGATTCTTGACTAAATAATGGTAGTAGGTGGCCGTGTGCAGTGCTCTAACGACCCTACGGCTCAAGGGCCCTCCACGGCTCAGCTGCTTCGCGCTCGTGCACTTTTCAAGTACGCACTGTTTACGCCCCAGTTCAACCCGTGAACATTAATTTAGCCGCAGGCGTCGCTTAGTTTATTTCATCTAGTCCTGCTAATAGTCGATGATCTAATGACGTCTGATGTTTGGACGAGTGTTTCAATTTGTTAGACTGGATAGTCGAACAGCTTTGATCCGCAGGTTTTATTCCAGACAGACGTTCAGGTAGTTAAGTACACTATATTTCCCAATCTCTCCATCTTTCTTTCTTCGAACTACAAGACTCACAGTAACACGGCATCCGTATATGGTTGAAATTCCTTCAAACCGCACAAGGCGTTTCGCCACAAATTTTATAGTGCGAACAACTAATGAACGGAACAGCTTGGAGGCGTCCTTGTTTCCAGTTATCTATAACTCAAGTCAAGATTGAACAGGAGCCTTACCGTGTAAGTCTGGTGGAGATGGTAATCGTGTTCTCTCTTGCTCGCACTCGTGGACTTGTTAATTGTCGCGTGCAGGATGGCAGGCGAAGCCGTTTCCCAGAACAGTTACGCGGTAGGGGTGCAGGTATCTTCTAGGCAAGCCTCTGGGCTATCTTAGACCACGTCATTGCTTAACATCAGACGAGGCTGTGGTCAAATGCTTTGCCTATAACAAAAAAATCAAATTAAGAATTGGGCTGAAGTGCTCTTTGGTTAATTTTAACCTAAGGTTAGTGGTGTGAGGTAGAGATGAATGCCCAAAAAATGTATAGTCGTATAACCAACTTAGATCTTGAACAAAAATTCACGATTGTGGCATATTGCGCGATCTATTTTCATAACGTAATATCTAATAAGGTTCATTCACAAATCTTATGTTCCTCGCATATTTTCCGTTCCCTTTCGGCATTTATTGAAGGCATTGTTGCGCTCGTACTTTATTAATAAACTGGGAATATAGGCATTTACCCAGAATAGCTAATCCATTTGTATTGGAGCGTGGGTTCGCGCTGTATACTTATACTTATCTACCTATAGGTACTTTCTTTTCACGTGCTTGAGTGTATGTACAATACAACAGTATCCACCATTTTTGGAATCTCAGGTAACAAGATAAACAAAGTAGATACGCAAATATAGTTTATTAAAACCTAAACCATATATGAGCGAGTGTTGCCAGTAATGTAACGTATGGGGCTGAGGCGTGGTGGTTAGTAAGCTCAAAGACGCCCAACGAGCTATGGAATTATCTATAGTCAGAGTTTCCTTACAAGACCCCTTTTAACCATCTTACTCCTAAACAAGATGCGGAACTAGGAAAACTAAAATCAAAAAGGTAGGTTCTCTATTCGGTTGTATTTTGTATTTACAAACAGATTTGAAAGGAAAAGAAAATTATTTGGAATTTACTTGAAAGAATATACATTCAGACTGGTCCCATAAAAAAATTATCAAGATCGGTTCATTTTAGTTTGGTTTTTAAATCAAAATAATTAGAAAATATATAAGTATGGCAATAATAATAACGCTCAACGATCACATACATAGATCCTGGACCTTACTGGGAGTCCCTGTATCTAGGGACCCAGGAACTACTTGGACCGTGGTCCTACAACACCTGGACTCAGAACAAGTGTTTGTGCTTTTTTTCAGTGCACAAATACTTGTCCTGCCGCGGGAATCGAACCCGCCGCCTGCGGGCTTTGAGCCGACCTGCTTAACTACCACGCCAGAGGCTGTCACTGGCTGGTAATATCGTCCAAGTACTTCTCAATATGAAATAAATGTGATTGAAGTGGGCTTAACCCCCATTTTTAAAGCATACCCCAATATCAATAATTGTGACAGAACTCAAATAATCGGACGAAAGTAGGTACCTACTAATCCTCATTCCGCCTACCCACACATTCATATTTTCTTTTATTAGGGCGTCTGAACGGCGTAATTAATATACAATGTCTATCTTTACGATGTTTTCGCATATTAAGGAGGACCTACTTACTGCTTAATTAAGTACGGAAGATCGTAAAGTCCAGTTTGGCCGAGGCCCGGCCACCAAACTGATTCGCGGTTTATTGCCACAGTAATGCCAGGTTATAGCGTGAGTCGGTTGCATTGAGTCGCAGACTTCATTTACATTCGTCTGCCAACGATTGATATGGCCTGGATTACGATAATAAGCTATTCAATTAAGACGTCTTTGCAAAGTAATATAAAATTAAGACCTACTTTCGAGTATTATGCAAAGTTTAAGCCTTGCCTTGACAAAAATATCAAGCCGGATAAATAAAGCTGTTCCTCGTAGTCAAAGTAAGTAAGTAAGTAACTAGTGCTAAGTAGGTATCTACTGGAATATTTTAATGGAATATTATATTTTTTCTAAGCTTGGATATTACACAGTTCATTATTTTTAGAACTTTCTTTGAGATAAATCTGGTTACAAATACGGTGCATTTAAAAAAATTTATTTAATGTGTACCTGAGTATGAAAATCCGTTACTGTCGTGTTATGATAAAAGGTCAGGCCATACCTGTCATGGTGTCATGGAATCTCGCCTAATGGTGATGTTGCTGCGGTGGTGGTGACGTCTGCTAAGGCGTATTAGGTTAGTGGTAGTACAATTGGAAAATCAAATCATTATTTTTAAACAAAATGTACCTAAGTACTTATTATATGAAAGGATTAATGCCCGTTTTCACTAAAGTTTGAAAGCTCCTAAGTTCGCACTTATTCCTCTGTGACATACCCAAATTCATTGCAGTAGATACCTATGTATGTCATTGAGGGATAAACGCAAACTTAAGAGCTGTTTAACTTTAGTACCGACGGGCATAACTTCACTAAATTGTTTAAATAACCGCACCTTATTTGATTAATACATTAGCTATACCTACTGCCTTGACCAGGCCACAACTGATCATATAAGTAAGGACTCACCATTTTCACGTTCAACTAAACTCGAACGATTTATTGCAATTTAAATATATGTGGGCAGAAACGGGTTGTGGGTAGGTTGCAACCTATATAACTATATAGGCCTTCAGCATGTCCGCACCGCGCCGTGTCTGGAACAAGAATGATCCGTAGCGCACCAATCGATCCCTTTATATAGCCAGACAGGTAGGGGCGCCATGACAGTTGCCGGTGCTGCCACTGTAATAAATTTAATGCCACCACAGGGTAAATTACGGTGCTCGATCGCTGTGCATAGGGTTTATAACTGGACGTTGCCGCCGTCACGGCCATTCTGACGTGCGTACGTCCTCGTACGCTTAGCTTCACTTTGTACCTGGTGAAGGACATAAGTATCAGTGTTATTGCTCGTTCATCCTGACAAATTGAGTTAAACTTAAAATCAAAGTCAAAAGATCAGTTTTCAATTTGATTACTCAAAAGCATGTTAACCTTCCAGTCATCGTCAGGGTTAACCCTTCAGGACCATTAGTATACCTTCATTTATAAAAAATGGACCGAATAGTGCTGACTGGATAGATATCCCTTTAGTAACCAAAAATCATCATTACTAATTTTTTTTTTTATGGACATTCAGTGCTAGACCGGATAGATATCCCTTTAGCAACCTACATTTTTTATGGACCAATTAGTGCTAGACCTGATAGATATCCCTTTAGCAACTTGTATTTTTTGTGGACCAATTAGTGCTAGACCGGATAGATATCCCTTTAGCAACCAAAATACAACATTACTACAATTTTTTTTATCTAACGAATCAACACTTTTTTTTCATAACTCTTTTATCATTATTTTTTCACTGATCCTGGTTAACCCTGCAACTAAATTTGATATTAGTGTCACCCGCCGTCACGTCATCATTTTTTCGGCGTTGCTTTAAGAGTGATGTAGAAATGGGCATCCCACTTCTGATGTGGGCAGAAACGGGTTTGTGGGTAGGTTGGTTGCAACCTATATAACTATATAGGCCTTCAGCATGTCCGCACCGCGCCGTGTCTGGAACAAGAATGATCCGTAGCGCACCAATCGATCCCTTTATATAGCCAGACAGGTAGGGGCGCCATGACAGTTGCCGGTGCTGCCACTGTAATAAATTTAATGCCACCACAGGGTAAATTACGCTGCTCGATCGCTGTGCATAGAGTTTATAACTGGACGTTGCCGCCGTCATATATTATAATTAATAATTTAGCAATAAATGTAATTGGTCTGTAACCGTTCTTATTACAATAAATAAATAAATTGGGTCAGCTGCCCGATATGCCCGAGTGGCACAGTAGCCGTTTTCGACTCAGCACACGTACGAAGAGTTAGATAGGCGGCTCAACAGGGCCCAACTTCGACAGTTTGCACTTTGACAACTAATTAATTGTACCCACCTGCAAGTGGATCTATCACTACGTCCCGTAGAGCAAAACCAATTGCTCCCCGTCCGTATTAAGCATTTGTTCCCATTGAGTTCCACTTTTACCCAATATTCTTCTAGCTTAATATGATTTTATGTTATGGTAAGACAAGTATTCAATGTAGGATTGGCAGGAAATTCCAAATTACCAGAATTTTTGCAGGTAGTATATGCAGTGTATTAATAATGTATTTTGTGTTACATACATTTACTATAATACCTACTGATTAGTTGTACCACCGTTTATGCTCATAGGCCATTATTACAGAACTACACTCAGTCGTGAATCTCTGCTAAAGACGAGATTTCATTGGCAAAATAGTGAATGAAATTAATCAATCATCAATCGACGCCTGAACATTGTTCAGTAAAACGGGATATCAAGGATATTAGTATTAGCCCATCCAAAGGTTGTCTGGACGAGATCGAGATCTTAGCGGTATTGTACCTACCTATGTGATTCTCATTTTTGCATGTTTATATTATATTGGCGTCAAAGTTTTGTATTGTATTTTATAAAATTGTCTTCACAGATACCATTTGCTGTGAATAAACACTCTTCTCCTGACATAATCGACGATTTGATTTGGGTACCTATCTACCTACCGATTATCCAAAACAAAAGTAAAAACAAAATGACACAGAATAAAAATAGTACCTACAAGTACCCAGGACACATATCGCAAGTCGAACTTACTACCAACTGAGATTCTATCATAATCATAACGATTTATTACGAGTACTTAGATACAATACAGTAGGTACCTACTATTACAGTGTATAGGGATTGAGAATTAGGGATACTGAACGTAGGCATACCTACTTTCTAGTTAGTATGGTAGCATTATTGGTACATTATAACTAGACAGCGCAATGCGTCCCGATTCCCAAGACAAGACTATGTAATGGGTTTGCCCTAGCCACACTAATGGAAGTAAACCGCAAGCTTAGCGTTTGCGATTGACATGCGCTCAGAGCCTAGAGACTAAGCTCTCTCCACCAGGGTATAGATGATGGAAGAAATCTACAGCTACATCTACCGCAACTACTTGTACCATTATTTATTTTATGGCGTAGAGCAGTCAACCCCTCACCGAACAGGGCTTATCCTTATATCCTTAGGCTGTATCCTCATTTGGAGAACAGCGAGCTATAAGCAAATTACACTTCGCTGCCGACTGTAGCAAAATGGAAGAGTAATATTACTGCAAATCTGAATACTGAATGTGATTGCAAGCGAAACGTCACAAACTGCATACAGTACGCGCTGTATATTCCGTTCATAATATAAAGGGTTGGCGATCTGGAGGCAGTCAGACGATCACTGTTCACCTAATACAGCCTTAGTATCCTGCAATCGGTTAAGTACCTATATTATTGTTACTGATAGAAAGTGAAAAACCTACCTATTTGAATTGCATTGCATTTAAGGTGTATAAAATTTATTTTTTCTAAACTAGTTGTATTGTTACAACTAGATCCCCAAGTGGATTGATAAATTGATACTACTAATTAGACGCTCTCAGCGATGTCTGACATGCCATTTGTTTTCAGATCCCCAGGGCCGACGCATTTGCGTATGTATTATGTACATCACTGTGGTGTAGAGACAGAGCAACTGGACAGATTTTCAACTGAATAGGTTCTCAACTGAAGGAATTAATACTTTAGTTTGTTACCAATAAACAAGCAAGAATATTCATTTGCATTTGGATAGTTGCACCCACAATATCTTGGTAGTATAATCCATTGGATGTGCAAAAGTTCGACCATTTTGATGTGTAAGGTCACTTTTTGAAGTTACGGGTCACTAAGAGATTACAATCTTAAATAAATATGAGTTTAGGTTTTAAAGCTTCCGTTTGCAGGCCATATGTAATCACTGAAATTGAAAAGCTATTTACATACCAATGTTACTCTGTCCAAGAAAACAGTTTCTGGTCAAAATATATCCACATTATTATTACTTAAAATATTGTTGATGCCTCATCAGCAACAGCAGAAAGGCACATTGCAGCCATTACATTCTAGAGAATAGAACTGACTCAATATTAAATGCACTTCATGCACTTCTGAATATATGTAAAACTTACGGTGCTGTCTACCCTGCCCAGGGTAGCCATGACCACCAGTAGTTTCCCCTAAGGTTGGACACCTGACAGATTAGCCCACAAAGCCTAAACCTACAAGGAAAAGTTATTTTATTCCAGCACAATAATAAACTCCAATAACAGACTTTTTAATTGATGCGAGTTTAGCTAATTATTTATCTTACAAAATAATAATAAAACCTGGCTCTATTCATAATTTCATTGAAATCTGTTTAGCTGTAAATATAATGAGGGTAATACACAAACAAATGTGTATTCACACATTTCTAATGCAATCAATCAAATGATTTGCTATAATTTCCCTGATCTCATAACTAACTACATACATAATGGTGTCTTTTCTCAATGAAATGAAACTATAAAAGTTAGCTTAAACTTAGAGTTTATTCCTCAACTGTGTCAACATTTTCTGTTTGCAAACCCTTGATGGAAACAACGGGTACATAGGTCACTAGCGTGAACAGTTTGTGGGTGGAGTCCTCATCGTCATTGCGTCTCCTTGAAAGTCTTACTCGTACGCGGAAGGGGACATTTCTGGAAAGATAATACATTGTTTTGAATTTTTTCAATATATAGTTTTCTATATTCTTTTTTTTTTTAAGTACACACAACATTAAAGCACCATTGAAGAAGGTTGTAGGTCCTATATAACCGTTACACTAATATTTAAAAATTATAGTCAATGGGATTATCAATGTTATTGTTAATTTCTTGCTTCTCAATATGCTGGGAAAAGAATTTCATTGTTTTTACCACTTGGTAAAAACAATGAAATTCTGTTCATCAGTACAAGGACTGATATACTAAAATTTTAAACCATGAAACAGCCATAAGTCCAAACTGGGTTTTTATCATAAAGAGAATTAAAAGGAAACTGAAAAAATTCCCTATTAAAAAACCTGAACTATCAACGCTTTGCCAGCTATTTTTCCGCAAGCACTACTGTGTTCCGGTTTGAAGGGCACTATAGCTAGTGAAATTACTGGGCAAATGAGACTTTATGATCTGATCTCACAGTCAAGTATAACCAGACTATGCTGATGCTAATTTTCTTTTTAAATTGTTTCACTGGTATTTTTGTACTTTTACATACTTTTATTATTATTATTATGCATTCATGATCTTCTAATAAAATTTTAACTAATTGACAACCAATGTGTTATCATGGAAGACTCAGTGGAGAATATTAGAGAATTAAGATTTGCTTTGATTAAGACATTACAGGACTCCGAAACAGTCTCCAATTAGTTCGAGGACCAGCGGGTACTTCTTTCAACAATTTCGTGTACTCAAAAATTGTCAATAAAAGTTATTTAATTTAATGACTTAAACACGACGCAGTATAACAGCTGACAATGCGGAGAGAACTAGAGAACACCTCATTACCGTGCTAAAAGCTTGAGTATTACCTGACTCCCTTCGACCAAAGATATTTGTTTAGGCGGGTGTCTACTCGGACGTCCGGAGTTCCCATTTGTTTTTCGGCGAATTTACGGATTTCCTTGATAGCTCTTGGTGCACGTCTCTTAAAACCGACTCCATGGAGACGTTTATGTAAATTCACTGTATATTCACGGGTTACAACTTCATTGATGGCAGATTTGCCTTTCCTCTCGCCTTTTGGTTTAGCCATTATAATCTGAAATTACAAGTTCTGGAATGAAAATAAGGCTCTCTCAAATTGCCCAGCCTTTTAATGAAATCCTTGACAAACAAAAAGCGACGAATTATCAACACTAATAAGTGATTAATTTCGATTTTATTTAGATAAACACACACCTAGGAGTTTCGTGTACGAAAACCAACCTAAAAAGAACCGTCAAATTCAAAACATCGTCTATCAATTCAAATGTCAATGTCAAACGATAGAATAGTTTTTTTTTTTTGCTTAGGCGCAGTAAGTGCATTTAGCCAATGTCATACATTCTCTATAATATACAAAATTAAACCATGGACTTAATAAGAAAAAAAATTATACCGTTTGTATGCCGCAGTCAGATTTTATAGTCTACTGTTTCACTATTACAATTCCGGCTAGCTGTTTATAAAAGAGGCATGTTTTGTATACGGATTATGGCGACGGGTAATTATTATGTTGTATTGTAAAAGTTCCAAACTATAGCAACAAAAACGGCTAATGACTCGCTCAAATATATTACGGCTAGCTGTGTTGAAGAACGCGAAGCGTTATTTCTTTGTGGCGGGCTTACATTTAGCCGTAACGTTATCGAGCTTATCGTTAACCCACTATAATACAAAAAGGCCCGCTTTTTTTAACCAGCTAGCGGCTAAGTGGTTTAAAATGACGCAGTGGGTTGCAAAACCCAACTGCTACATTCACCTATTTCTCCCACAGGAACTATATTCCCAACAATTCATGATAACTGTTAGGTACCCACTTCAGATTACTACGAGGACAAAGATAATGTTTGTTTATAGGCCCGGATCACAGAACAATGCGCTACTAACTCTTGGTTTTCTTCAACTTGTGCTAATTATGTTCTTTTATGAATTTTTGATTTTTAATTTAAAGAAGAAGCATACAATTTTTTTGGTATAGTATTGTTAATTCTGGATACTACAGCTGTACAGCATCCTGTCTTATTACTGATCTGTGCTGTAGTCTGTGGATCCTACTCGTGTTGTTGTTTTTGTGCGGTAAATGGTTAATTGGTTACATTTATTATATTTTTTAAATTAAACAAACGTCTATAACAAAATAAAGTAATTCTCCTAAATTATGGCTGACGTGTATAAGTAAGTAATATTATTTGCATCGAGTTATTATTATGTAAAAATATTATGTTCTAAAACTTAACCTTCTTACATTCATATTTTAGAATTATTCATCCCGTTAAATACTTCACCGATTATTTGACCCGTAAAGTTCGACCTGACGGTAGAGAGTTTCATGAGCAACGCAATATAAAGCTGAATGTTGACTCCGTGACGACTGCAGAAGCATCGGCCATAGTAAAATGTGGAAACACTACTGTTGTGTGTGGCATCAAACTGGTATGTTAATGCAATCATCGTAAATATTTAGTGATTCCAGACGTTAATGCTTGCAAACATGCAGATACCACTATAGACACCAAGGTGGTGTCAATATGGTGGTCAAGGTGGTGTTAAACTAACTTTAAAATATGGGCTTAAAGTAATCCTAACTTATTAATTACTCTTCTGATAAGGGGCAATGTAAAGAAATTTCATTATGAGATTTTCAAATTTTTTTTATTATAACATTTGCTTTCTTTTTTCTCTTCCATGGTCTAAAACGAGTATTTAGTTAATAATTATGTTTATAAAATTTCATAAATTTTTCAGGAATTAGCAGTACCTAAAGCAGAAGAACCTGAGCATGGCTTTCTCATCACTAATGTAGAGTTGCCACCATTATGTTCATCTAAATTCAGACCCGGGCCACCTTCTGACTATGCCCAAGTGACCAGCAATATTGTGTCTGATATAATTATTAATTCAAAATTTATTGATTTGAAAGATTTATGTATAGTTACCGATAAACTAGCTTGGGTGGTATACTGTGATATGATTTGTATTGACAATGATGGGAGCCTTGTCGATGCTTGCATATTATCACTCTTGGCTAGTTTAAAAACATGTAAGTAAAGAAAGTAAAATTTGAAATCATTGTCTACCAGAACCAGTAACTAAGCTTTCCTTATTACTTGAACTCAGACTTTATGAATGTACTGAGCAGCTGGTTTATACATTTTCAATTTATGGCCATACATTACTCTATGAATTAAATTAACAATGTGAAATTCGAATTTTAGTGTCACTTCCATTGGTGAGTTGTGACTTGGAAACTGAAGAAATCAAAGTGGATCCAAGTGTAAGAAAAAGCCTACCAGTGCATGGGCTCCCAGTGGTAACAAGTTTTGCTGTCTACAATTTTAATCAAAGGTAAAAATTCAAATATGGAAAAAATATTGATGTCTATGTTTTTATGTCGGTCAATTCTGTTGAGTTGATATATTCTATTATATAATGATTTATAGTAATAAAGTGAACCACAGAGCATTGACTGAGATTCCATGAGTGGTAAACATTAACATTAGTGTGCTGTTCAAATTGCTAGGGCTGACTTGGTTACTGGTAACCAAGGTCACAATAGCTACATCTTTATTAGCAGTATGTAGATATATGTACTTATTTTAAATGTCTATTCCGTTTGTTTTTAGTAATGTGATTATGACTGACCCTTCAATATATGAAGAAGAAATGTGTGGAGGCATGGGCTCTAACATTATCATCTGCTACAACAAAGGATTGATATGTGGAACTCAAAAATTTGGTGGCAGCAACTTATCAATAGAATGTCAAGACAAAGCAATGAAAATAGCTAAAGATAAATCTAAACTCATTGAAGAAGTGTTAAATGTTTGTTTGAAGAATCATGAAAACAAGTTTTCAATGAAATAAAAGTATATATTCTATTTTTATTTATACCTATACACTATTATATCCTTTTACGCTCATCTAACTAATAAGAAGTTGGAAACTAGTGCTGCATGTGTGTGAAGTGAGAAACATTAAAAATCGTACTTTTGTGCAGCTAGATGGCAGTGCAACTTTATGGGTGACTATGACGCTTAACTTCAAGCAAATAGCAATCGACTAGCTAACTTTTTTAAGCTTTGACTAGACTATGATGACTTGACACATATTTGCGTGAAATATCATTATCTTGATAAATTATCAATTACTTGACACTGGCTAAATACACGGAGGTGTGGAGCCAAAACAAAAAAAAAAAACAATAAATTGAAGAGTTGGCGGGAACGCGAAAATGATTGCGTCACCGCATTGTATTATTTTCCAAAACTTGTATTAGTGCATAAAATTGGTGGCATTTTATTCTATGATGACTTGACACATATTTGCGTGAAATATCATTAGCTTGATACATTATCAATTACTTGACACTGGCTAAATACATGGAGGTGTGGAGCCAAAACAATTTAAAAACAAAAACATTGAATTGGGAGTTTTGGCGGGAAAACGAAAAAGGTCACCGCATTGTATTATTTCCCAAAACTTGTGTTATTTTCAGTGTTAGTGCATAAAATTGGTGGCATTTTATTCGTTAAGTGCTGGATTACAGGCATGAGTGTGGGAAAGTGGTACAGTGAAGGTGAAACGTTTCTTTTCGTGTTGTTTCCAAAACTCCATAGAAGCTTCTGGTAAAGTGGCCACCACTTTACTAGGAGTATGACTTACCTAGACTAGACTATGACTTGACTTGATGACTTGGACTGTGACTTGACTTGACATATATTATTACTTAACTCGAAAAATTATCAATTACTTGACACTGGCTAAATACACAAAAGTGTGGAGCCATACCAAAACAAAAAATAATAATAATTTAAATAAAATGATGGCAACATTTAGTTCAAAATGTCACCACGTCTCAAAATATCGAATAGTGTTATTGAGGTAAACTTAGGAATTTAAAGTTATTTCTACGCATCTAAACATTTTTTTTCATTATTACAGTTATAAACTTATTCTGCATTGCTAAAAACGTTTATTCCTGTTGTAAGAATAGATTTTATGTCCGGTTTAACCTCATACGTCATCAATCCATTTTACCAGCAATAATTTCTATTAATTTTGTTAATTTCTGTGGTTATTTTAGCTCTATAAATTGTTTCCAGAGGCTCTCTAAAATAGAGACAAATGAAAGTACAGGATGTTTATACGGGCTCATGTACGATGGCACTCTGTTGGTGGTAGGATTGAGCCTGGAGCTGTTCGAAAACGAAAAGAATTCTTACCAAAAGTTACTCTTGAACCTGCCAGCTGAAATCGAACTATGTGGTGTCCTAAAGTTCGGCGAAACCTTAACTACAGGGACTACTACGAAAGAAATACTACAGGTATTGATTTACAAATAACATTATATGATGATGATGCCTTATGTATATCATGAAATTAAAAATCTATTTAAATTTGTCTGCATTCTAAATCTGTAGTAAATTGTACGTCCAAAAAACATTACCATCTATGTATGTATGATAGGTGGACCTGCTATGAATAAATAAACTTCTCCATTTGTGCGGTTTGCTAATAAAATGGTTGTTTAAATATATACTACATACATTATGCATGAACATAATATTATGTAAATTGCTCTAAAAATTTAATGCATTTTTATAACAGGTCACAGATGTCTCAATTTCCAACAATCAGCTTGAGGTGCTATTTGAAGATATCTGTTATTAATTACCTATACTTACTATAATAATGTTCAAAATCTTAAAAGCCCAATCTAAAATGAATGTTATAAAAAGTATGAAAGCTGTTTAATTTTCTGTTTCATAAGCAAAAATATAATAGTTTTTAATTTACAGGATGTTGATATAACAGACAACCCACTGGTCATCATAGTAAATGAAAACAAAGAAATGAAAGCTCACTTTTTGGTCCATGAAAAGTTTGAAGAGACCAATTACGAAGTTTTGAATACCGATGAGATGTGGAGACAATTTTTGCATGTCCGGTTGAACACTGTTTTGCCATTGAGCGTAGAAGCTACAATAACAGGTGTTAAAAATATGATGCAGAATAAAAGAAAAAAGGTATGTTTCTTGCCTTATCTACACCACTGAGAGGTCAGACGAGAGGTTTTCAAGAATTCAATTGACAATGACATTCAATTGGTGAACTTAAAATATTGTGATATCAGCCACAAATATGTAATTAAATAAATAATAAAAACCAATTATAACTGCTACATTTGCAAAGCATGTTATATACAAAAATATCTATTTGGTTGAAAACTAGATAAGTCTTGACATGGAAAAATAAAATAAGTAAAATTTCTGATTTACATATTCACAATATTAAAAGTAGCTCAACAGTATTAAAATTACCTTATCTTTTTGCAATATTTATATTGCAGGTGGTTATACATAATTATTACAGATTTATGTTTTCCCATTCTTGATTTGACTCTGTATTTTTCTAGATAGCATCAGGTCAAGTTTCATTCCACATTGATGGTACTAAAGTGTACCTATTTGGAGTGGCATCAGATGTAGGACTAACAGGAACTAGTACAGAAGCAACTATTGGTGAACTATTAGACTCGATGAGTCCAGAACAGCCATCTAAAAAGAAGAAGCATAATGCTAACATTGTAGTAAGTGATATTAATTGTCCCTTTAGCTTTATCTATGTTGTTTAATATCCACAATATAAATGTGTGAATCCAAGTATCCATGCAGCAAATTTCTATTACCATTAATAGAAATTTGCTGCATGGATACTTGGATTTGGAAGTAGAATGAAACAATTACTATACAAAACATTTACAATGCAAATAGTTACAACTAGAACAATATTACTAGGTGAATTTAATTTGTGTTTTTTTTTTTTAGTCCAATCAACTTTTTAATCCTGATATGCAAGAACTTTGTGTTCCAATTTGTACACATAAAAATGTTCATTAGTTTGTTAATTATAGCTATTTAACTATTCTAGGATATAGTACCTGTTAATTTTGTTATGAAAGCAACAAAGGATATACTGTCGGACAAACTTGTGAAAACAGCTGTTAAAATGATGACGACACAACGAAAGCGTAAGTTATATCCATTATAATGTAATGCACCACATAACATGACAACACCCCACAATTGCTTGAGAACTGCGGCTACTACTGGATAATGATGATTGATGACCTTATTTTCAGCGGCATTCTGCATAAGTATGCCCCTAAGAATAGATACACTGGCCATGATACACAGGAGCACAAAGCTATTGGATCTGTACACAGTTTTAGTAGAAGCAGCTTGCAGATCACTCAAATTTCTTGAAACTGTATTGCTGGAACAATTAGGTATGTCTATGAATAATTTTATCTTTGACAAGCTTCTGCCCGCAGCTTCGCCCGTGGCGCTGCCCATGGGAAAGTAATTCAACAACCCATTTCACCCTCTTAAGGGTGCAATTTCGGAAAATTCTTTCTTAGCGGATGCCTACGTCATATCATCTACCTGCATGCCAAATTTCAGCCCGATCCGTCCAGTGGATTGGGCTGTGCGTTGATAGATCACTATGTCAGTCAGTCAGTCAGACCTTTGAGTTATATATATTTAGATTCATCAGATAAAGTTATTTAGGCCACCATATTTTATCTATACATACTGCCATTGGCACTTAGTCATATGCCATAGCACATAGTCTCTTGGTGGGGAACAGCGACACCACACTATGGAGACCCCTCCTGTTATTTAGTGACTCATGCCTCAAACATAAATCTACAAAACCTTACGTTTTGTCAGGGTTTTATTAGACCATGTGGGACCTCATCGTTCCTGGGTCCGTAGACACAGGGAAACCTAGTTAGGGTCCAGGACCTACATAAGCTATAGTTGGGCGATATTATTATTATATTAGAAAACGTAGATTCATGAGTTTGAATTGGACCTTCCAATCAAGACCCAACCGATAGAAATCACAAGAGCCTAGCTAACCACGGGTGAGGCCGGTGAGTGCCAGAAACCACTTGTGCTTATATAAAAAATTACATTTACATAAGAAGTATTGCAAATGAAATTAAAAATACATAAAAGATGAAATAACATTTGACACATTCGTAAAGAGAAACATTTATCATAAAATATTTGGTTGACTGATTGTTCACACATGTTACTGGTATTTTCTTAGTGTGGTGACAAATATTGTAAACTCTTACATAGTGATTATTTTTTATTACTAGCTGTGCCCCGCGGTTACACCCGCGTGGTATAAAAATTCTTTACTTTCTTAACTTTTTCTTTCATAAGAACCTTCTCCTGAAGATAATAAACACAAAAAAAAAGTATTAGCGAAAATGTTGTATCCATTCACCCGTGAGGCGATGACCATGGGAAATAGACATTCATTTTTATATATTAAGAAGATTATAAATTTCAATTATTATTACTTTGAGATTATATGAAATAAAATAAGATATTGTGAATGTATGTTTAGTAATATCATAAGAAAAGATGTTTATTGTGTAAAAATATATATACAATATATATCGGCGGCAACGTCCAGTTATAAACTCTATTCGCAACGGGCAGTACCGTAATTTACCCTGTGGCAGCATTTAAATTTATTAAAGTGGCAACACCGGCAACTGTCATCGCTGCCCCACCCATCTGGCTTTATAAAGGGATCGATTGGTGTGCTTGGGATCATTCTTGTTCCAGACACAGCCCGGTGCACTTGCTGAAGGCCTATAGTTATATAGGTTGCAACCTACCCACAACCGTTTCCTGCCGATATATATATATATATATATTATATTTATGGTCATTGATTTTATATGTACTTCGACAGTGAACCATTAATACTACAACACCGTCTCACCTAAATAAATTTATAGGTCAAGAAGGTATCGGTGATGGAGCCGGTCTCCGCCTACCGGAAACATATCATTACTTGCCGCCGGAGCTTGGACACTTTCTCACGAGGATAGTGCCCAAAGGGATACCGGACGAAAGTATGGGTGAGTGGTTCGTATAGTTAATCCTTTTACTGATATTATTAGTAGTAACTGAATAAATGTCTTTTCTTTCTAACTTCGACTTAGTTGTTGTTGTTCGCCTTGCTGTGCTGGGGCTGAAAAGATATTTGGTTTTTTTTTTTAATTTTTGGCTCTACACCTCCCTGTATTTAGCCAGTGTCAAGTAATTGATAATTTATCAAGTTAATGATATTTCACGCAAATATGTGTCAAGTCACAGTCGAAGTCATCAAGTCAAGTCATAGTCTAGTCAAAGTCATACTCCTAGTAAAGTGGTGACAACTTTACTTAAAGCTTTTATGGAGTTTTGGAAACAACACGAAAAGAAACGTTTCACCATCATTATACCATTTTCCCACACTCACGCCTGTAATCCAGCACTTAAAGAATAGAATGCCACTAACACTGAAAATAACACAAGTTTTGGAAAATAATACAATGCAGTGACGCAATCTTTTTCGCGTTCCCGCCAAAACTCCTAAATAGATATTATACCTAAGAATAAACAGGGATAAGTACTTTTAATTTATCCAAAACCTCTCGCACACTATCCCTAACACTAACAATTTTATTTCTTTAAATTTATTTAAGTGTGTAGGTACCTACTTTTCACATATACAATGTATGTTCACACAAGGTATGTTCGTGTGGTCTAAAACTCACTCGTTTTTATTTATCCAATCCCTAAATTGATAGAAAGAAACAATACTTTAACTATTCTATCCCTATAATAATAATATGTGTGGACATCTCACACAACGCCATTTAGCCCAAAACTAAGCAAAGCTTGTGTTATGGGAACCAGATAACTGATACACTACTTAGATACTTTTTGTTTGTAAATACATACATAGAATACAATATAACACCCAGATGCAGAACAAACACCTATGTTCATCACACAAATGTATATCCTGTATATATATATATATATATAATATTTATAAGTAAAAGGGAATGTCCTTTGCAGAAAAAGAAAGACGAATGCTCCACGAGCAGTTATCGTTGCCGGTGACTCGGCCGGTATTCCGGCGGGGTAACGCGTACGTTGACAACAGTGGAGGGCGGCTCTCCAACCCCCACGAGGCCATCCCTCCGCAACCCTCGCGGCCCGATGTAAGGGTGGCGCTGGTCCGCGGCCGCTACGCGTACTACCATTACATGCAGGATCGTTTCAACGATGACGGATGGGGGTGCGCCTACCGCTCTATGCAGACCATATTTTCTTGGTTTAGGTAAGTTCTTTCTTTTTAGAACTAAACTTTTGTCTGTTGGCTTTCTTCACGCAAATTAAAATATGTAATATCTTTTATAAAAAGAAGTTAAACTAACTCCAATTGCTTTGATATCATACTCAGACGTACGATATGATATATTTTTCCAGTTATTTTGATACCAAGCCAACTGAACCTATTTTGATAATAAAATTACTATGGGGCCTACTAAAAATATATAGTTTCATTTAAAAAAATGAATCGTCGTATTCGGTTTATAAATGGCAGAATTTAGAAGTATCAAACATTAAAAAAAAAATAACACAGCCGAACCTCTATTTATGAAGTTGAAAATGTTTCAAAAAATTTGTTTGGGTTTATCCCGCTTAGACCCACTTTGTCGCCCCTTTACTATATTCCTCTAATACACTGATATGTGCAATTATGATTATTTTTATATTTTTGACAGCTTTAAACGCCCAAACACCCAACGGTCACACTCATAGATATCCCGGACCCCTAGGATTCCCTGTATCTAGGGACCCAGGAGCTACGAGGACCATGATCCCATATTTTTGACCGCTTTGTACAGGTAACGGTGGTTAATAATGCATATTGAGTTAAAGAGAGCTGATAGTGTCGGCTTCGTCTCTGTCACTCAGTAGGTACATTTTGTAACGCTTTGTCGCTATAGAGCTCCGTTTGAGAGACGAACGTTCTATGAAGCGAAACAAGCTGATTATCTCCCTCTTGCGCTCGTGTATTATTTACCGCCGCTTCCTGCAATTGAGTTTCGTTCGTTATTTCCTCCTAATCACTATATAACAGTGAAATAGCTACTCAGTGTTTTCTCTTTATTTACTTTTATCTATTTCAAATTACCTCTGTGATGTGGTGGTTGAGCAGGTCGACTCATAATCCGGAGACGGCGGGTTCGATTCCCGCAGCAAGACAAGTATTTGTGCACAAAAAAAGCTCAAACTTGTTCTGAGTTTGGGTGTTGTAGGACCATGGTCCTCGTAGTTCCTAGGTCCGTAGACAGGGAAACCTAGTTAGGTCTAGATCTATGTATGTTATCGTGATTCGGTGTTTATTATTATTATTCCACTACATATTGTTTAGGGGTTTTGAATTTTGTGGTGTAGCAATATTACATAGTAATTACAACTTTTATTTCCAGGTATCAAGGATACACAACAGTCGAAGTGCCAACCCACAGGGAAATTCAACAGTGCCTTGTTAAAATCGGGGATAAGCCGTCCTCGTTCGTAGGCTCGAAGCAATGGATCGGCTCCACCGAGGTTATGTTCTGTTTGGAAACATTGCTCGGCGTCACGTCTAGGATCATATTCGCCAACACCGGACAAGAACTGCTAAGCTATTCGCCTGAGTTGGTGCACCATTTTGAAACGCATGGTAGCCCTATCATGATAGGTCAGTGGGATATTTACTTTATTTTGCTTGTTGCTTGTCAGTGGGGTCGCATTCTCTAAATTATATAAACTACTAGCTGGGCTCCGCGGTTTCACCCGCGTGGTGGAAATTTTCCATACTTTCTTAACTTTTTCTTTCATAAGAACCTTCTGCCAATAATAAACAATGAAAAAAAAATTTGCGAAAATATTCCATCCGTTCAAGCGTCATGCGATGTCCAAGGGAAATAGAGATTCATTTTTATATATAAACTTACTAGTATAGCGATATTCTTCTGATAATGAGGATGTGAAAAAGACGGAGATATTAATCGACGCCAGCAGCAGCCTCACTTAACTCTCTAACTAAGCTCTCAGTCCAAGAGTACGTAACCTCTCATACTGCCACTTAGCGAATTTCGTTCACATTTGAATGTGAACGAAATAATCACACTTGTTCTGTCAGTGTAGATAATAAAAGGCACTTTTCTAAAAAAAAACGAGTGTGCTTTAGACCACACGACTGAAGTAAAACTTCTTTAGTTTAGCTCCATCTCTCTTGCCTCTACAGTAATATATGAAATGTAACTTTCTATTTTCACGTATCTCTACGTGATATATTAGTATATCCCTCTCTACGTAAAGAAGTCAAATCTAACGTGCGTAAAGAATTTTTACTTCAAAAAGTGCCAAAAGTGCTTTCTTCATCTCTATCTTTTTTGTGTAAAGTAATGACGTGATGAGCTAATCGTTCTCTTAAATCCACACATATGAACAATTAGGCAATGGTTTTTATCTTTATATGCGAAGGGTTCATATTGTGTGTGGGTGTTATATTGTATTCTATGTATATATTTACAAACAAAAAGTATCTAAGTATTGTATCAGTTATCTGGTTTCCATAGTACAAGCTTTGCTTAGTTTGGGGGCTAGTTGGCGTTGTGTGAGATGAAAAAAAAAAAATTATAATTAAACTTCATTTTCAGGTGGAGGTGTTTTGGCGCACACAATCTTGGGTGTTGAATATAATTCGGTGACAAACGAGACGCGCTACCTTATCCTCGATCCACACTACACGGGTGCTGAAGAATTATCAGTGATTATTAGCAAGGGCTGGTGTGGCTGGAAGAATTCAGACTTCTGGCAAAAAACAGCTCACTACAATCTTTGTCTCCCACAAACTAAACTCGCTGTCTAAACCTTTCTAACGAATCGTTTGCTTTTATTTTGCATTTGTCGTTGAATTAATCTCGTCTTACATTGAGCTGTTAAGAGTAGACACATTTTTGACAATTAATAAATACCTCTTTAACGAAGCCAATTCATTGCAACTATATCTAAAATTTACACAATAAACTGCATAATATTGAGTCGTTAATGTTATTTATTTCAATATTATATATTTTTTAAGCATTTCCAATTTAATATTGTAAAAATTATGATAAACTGGCTTTTAATCGCGGCTTCGCGAGCGTAGTTCTGGAGAAAAATAAGTGTGTTTGTGTGAATAGAGCTAAGAGAGCTTAAAAGCAATAGACTACTTTATGGATTTTTGATTCCATTCCCTTTGTGTTTCTATTCAGCTGTATGTTTCATACTGGCTATTGATCAATGGCGAATTGCTTTATTTACTAGTAATATTGAGTATTTACAACATTCACAATAATAAAGGTTAAAATATGCTCTAGTCAGCCACTTGCGGCACAGCGAACGTTGCTACCTAAAAAAAACGAGTGTGCTTTAGACCAGACGACTGAAGTAAAACTTCTTTAGCTCCATCTATCGGCCGGTATAATTTTGTTTTGTATAATGTTAATGTCGCCATCCTGACAATTGTCAATTGACATTTTACCGGAAACAACATAATAATACTTTAATTTTTAAAAACAGTAGTTTTTAACTTTGTTATGGAGATCTACGCTAACCAACAACTTCAACAACTTTCAACTTCCGTTTGCCTCGTTACACATTCACTAGCTTACTCCCCAAGTCAAGCGTGTGTAAAGAAGTTTTAATTCAAAAAACGATGTCTACCACAAGTCACCACTTTAGGTATACACTCGCCCTCGAATTTAGCAACCTCTGAATAAAAAACTACTTCTATCACAGATCACTTTCGCTTCATAATCGCCCTCGCGGGCCGCGCGTGGCCCAGCAAATAGAGCAACCTAAAAAACATAACTGTCACACTGAATTCTAAATTTCCACTGTAAGATAACTTGACAAAGTTACCAATAACCGACTAATGGAGTTTTTAATTCGATGAAAGTATTCCGTATAACAAGTATTTTATTTTCAAAAATGTGTTCAGTCTACACGCAGCGTCGTTAATTTTGTCGTTCTTGTTATGCATAATGCATGCTTGCATTTCACTTTAGCCGCTTTGATTGTTACTTTATTATTAGAGTTGTGACACTTGGCTCAATAAAGCTAGCTAATTCCAAGAGCACTTGGAAATTCCATGTTTCAAGGTATTTTTGTTTGTTATATATTATAAGGGTGGAGGAATGCCTTGGATATGAACCGAGACTGAATTAAGATGTGATTTATTTAGTTTCCTGTCAAAATGAACAAGGAAAGTGTGCATATATTTAAACTCGATTTAATGTAATCTGAAGTTCAGAGTCGCTAGTTCATTATAATAGAGATTACAAGATGATAAAGCAAGTTAAGAAATGAATAATAAAATATCACGAAACATATCTAGAAAGTATTGATTTTCTCATTTAATTAAACTGGCAATTCTTTTTTGTAATAACTGTATTAATTTAACTTTAGTGTACTCTTCATTTTTTTTAATAGAGTTGCGTCAAAATATAAAAGGCATGTAAGTTAAATAAAGTTATTTATATTTTGTACCGATTAAATTATGATTCAACATTTTGTGTTTCATTTGACTTATCTACCACAAATATATCTTACTTAAAGCCACATTTCATTGTTTATAACACACACACACGCACACACACACACACACACAAACATACACACGTGTGCATAAATTACCTATTAGTAATTAAACGTTACTACTAATAATCATACACCTAACCCTTACCCTAACCTTAGCACACCCTCATTATCACTCTTTAAAACATGCGTAATGCAGTGCGAGCTGTGTCTCTGATTATAAAACTTGTATTACTATCGAGACCTATTATTGGCTACATTAATATTCTGCTTTTATGTAATTACTATCTATATTATCCTAATGCTGTTGGTCTTTTAATAAATAAGGATGCGGTAATGGCACAGATACTAGTACATTATGTAATATCAAATTAGTTTTTGCTCGGAATCTCCTTCGACAGACGTTCGCGGTAGAATATTACATCGTGACTTCGTTGTTCCCTAATACAATAACAGAACACATACTAGTAGTTAGGGACATGTGGAATAATAATTTTATTCCTCCCTACGAGGCTAACTACTACTGTCAAATTTGGGTTGTTCCCTTTTTCCCTACCAGCTAATTTGAAATTGACCATTAGTAAACTAGTAAACTTAAAAAAACGAATCTATCTAGCTATGGGTAACAAAGTAAATAAGGGCTTGGTAATTCATTTTTAATTGGGCGTTAATCGTAGACACCATTACTGGTAGTACAGCCGGTAGTATCGTTGCTAAAAAACGACAACGTTTATTTATAAGTAAGGCTATCAGTCTCTAATACAGTCGATCATCCCAATTAGTTTTACAAAATTATATTCGATTTACAGAATTTATTATTTCCGAAAAATATAATTAATAAACGCAAAGCCAAAACCGATTTCAGACTTGTATGGTTTTCTCATGGATGCCATCTGGACCAAATTGATATGGGACCAAACGGGAAGCACCAACTTTCAAATAAAAAAAAGAATCCTCAATCGGTTCACTCAGTCGAAAGTCCTGAGGTAACAAACATTTTAAAAATACATAAAGATTGATAACCTCTTCTCTTTTCTCTTATCTCTTTTTTGAAGTCGGTTGACAAATAGGCTGAATCAGCGCAGAATATTAGGAGACAACAAAAAATCATAAAGTAAGTAGACTTTAGTAGTACTTTATTTACAGTTTATTATTAAACATGGGCTTAAACATAATTAATATCACTTAGGGCTACGTAATATTTTAAATATTTACAAGACTAAAATCACAGAATATAATCTATAAAGGAAAACTTAGCGAGTTGATTCATATCAAGGCACACGCTTCACTTTCTAGAGAAAACATTGACGGAATGTGCATTCAAAAATTGGCTTACTACTTCAAAAAGCGAGAAGCGTATTGTAGTATATCGCGGGGATATAATATGCACTCGATGTTATATGTTAATAGTAGTAGAAAGTACTTTACAAAATAAATCATCCGAGTAATAGAAGTAGCTATCGATTGAAGTTGGATTATTCCGAATGACCACCATTTTCTGTGTCTTTCAGCCAAAAATTACTGTCGGGAGTAAAACATTGTTTGTATATTTTTCGGGTGTGACTCTGCCGATCACTTTAAGCCCTACTGCCTTCTTTCACTTCAGATTAGTTTCGTTCTGATTACACGATGCAGTAGGTTACTACTGTTTCTCAGTAATCACTTAAATAATTTCTTTCCCTTGATTCGTTCACTTGTAGATACGATACTTTATTTAAATAACTTAAACTATTCCTTTTAGAATATAGATAGATGGTTTCAAAGATTATTGCGGCCGGTTCATGTAATCAACTGTAGGCGAGCATATTGAAGAGCCGCCATAATTAAGCAGCGCAATTTTTTTTAAAAGTTAAATGAAATGACAATCTAGGCCATTTTGTACTATGGCTCATTTGGTCATGCAACAACATGCATTGCAATTATGTAGATATAACTTCTTTTAATACATCTTTGTACAGCATTTTTAGCGGTTCGTGTACAAAGAAACCACGAAGCCATTCCAAGCGTAAAATCATTTTTTTTTAAATTTGTAATAACCTACGTTTTAATATATTATATTAGGAGTAGCAGTTAACACATGTGCTATCTGCTTTTTTAATCATTTAGTTTTGTTATTCGTATTACACGAAACCATTCCAAGCGTAAAATCATTTTTTTTTTTAATTTGTAACAACCTACGTTTTAATATATTATATTAGAAGTAGCAGTTAACACATGTGCTGCTTTTTTAATCATTTAGTTTTGTTATTGCTGGAGGCATACTGTACCAAAATACAAGCCGGAGGATAAATTAAAGTAGCTATTAATTAACAGTACTTATTAGTAACATGTGTGTAAGGTTTAAATTCTTATAAATACACTTATTTTTTGTGTACAAGAGTCAGACTCCTACGTTAAATCTATACATTTTTCCAGCAATCAGAGACACTTGACTAGTTCCTCTATCATCTTCTAGCTCTCGTTAAAATTTCTAGTCTAACTGATGTAGAGAAGTACCTTACAGGATCTCCAAATCGCAGTGTCGAATTTGGGGAAACTTTTTCTGGAATCAATAAAAAAAGCAATATTAATTTCATGTATAATAAAAAGTAGGTTCTATAAATTATGCTTAACTAGATATTTCTTACTAATCATTGCCTTATTCATTATAGAAATTCATAAATAAATGTAATAAATGTATTAGCTTATTAGCTGCCGCTTTCAATAAAAATATTATTTTACAGGATTTATGTAGATTCAATAATAAAACGCTTTTTACTACTTTTACATACTTATTTATCGAATAAAAAAAATATTGTGCTATTTTAAAATAGTGATTAGTTTTGACGACATTGCAAATGGATTTTGTCGTTTAGGAAACTTCTCCAATCGAAATAATCTATTTCTTTTATAATTCGTTACATTGTAAAAATAAAATGTGGTGAAAGGATTATTTGGATGTTTTGATGAATTACGAAGTTGAATATTCAAGTATTACGGCGGTGGCCAATAATAATTAAATCACCGCGCGGAAAATTTGGCATCATTTCTAGCCTAGATATTATTTTTTAGGTGTTTCGTATATAAAATTAATAATGTTGTACGCGCCGCTTAATTAGTTATATTTATTATCTATATTTTTATACAGACCACACACACTCAATTACTCTTTACGCATTTCCTTTTCCATCCTACCCCCGAGTCTACAATTGCCTGTGGTAATCGTCGGACGGTAAAAACGCAACGCAACGCACGCTACTCCCGAAATATATAAAATTCATAAAATATCCCGCGGCCGCGAGTGTGTGGACTTCTAACGCAAAAACTATTGTTAGAATGTGATATATGTGCATCAAAACCAGTGCCGATTTGAATGGATTACTCCACATCGAAGGACTTTAAAACAAAACCACCAGGTACCCCATTCTGCACTTCCAACTACATATCACAATTCTTCCCATGTTCCTTCGACCCAGCATCTTATTCCTTCCATCCAGTATCTTATTCCTTGACCCATAATCATCTCATTCCCTCAGAAAACACGCACACGCTCTTTATATTTGCAAAATAAGTTACGAACTCGCACTCGTCCGCCATTACAAACGCATTCATTTTACAACGTAGAAACCGCATATTTATTGTAAACTTTACTGTATCTATTTATATCTCGCTCATATAATTACATATCACCCATTTATATATATTATCGCATATTTATTGCATATAAAATGCATACCTAAACGCATTGCTAGTTTAATTGAATAAATTATCAATTTGTTCATTATTCAAAGTGAAGTTAGCCCACGACATTTTGTGGCGATTCACGCAAGCTGTCATACAACTCTCGCGCTTATTACTCGTTGATAAGTATAAAATTTCCGTACATACATTCCGATCATCATGGCCGCAAAGGAAGTAAAACGTAAAATAACTTTATTAGAAACGAAAAAAGAAGCTTTGTTCGCCAGAGTACAACAATTGTTCGATCTTAGCCTTAAGGTTTCTGATCCATTAAATGAGAAAATATTTATGTCTCGCTTCCAGTCGTTGGAAAAAATTAGAACCGATTTCTTAGATACTATCGACTCATTAAATTTATTGTATATGCAACAAGACGAAGAGGTTACACCGTCATTCAGTGATCTTAGCTCGTTTGATGATTTATACTGTAATATTATTGCTGTAGAAAAATCAATCACGCAACTCAAGGCCAGCTCAGATCGCCGCAAATATGATTTTACTAAGAAATTAGCTCCAATTGAATTGATTGGCTTTGATGGTAGTCCTGATAAGTGGCCAGTCTTTTATCAGAATTTCAAAAGTCTTATCCACGATAATCCTACTCTTTCGCCCACCGAAAAGGCTCAGTATTTATTAAGTAAGCTATCCAAAAGCGCTTTGACTGCATGCAGTGGTGTTCCAAATACCGGTGAAAATTACAACATTTTGTGGAATAATCTTGTCGAAAAGTATCACGATGTTCGCGTGCAAGCATCGATGTATGTTGAAAAAATGTTGCATTTTAAAACGCAAACCACAGATGCATTTTTGGAACAGTTCTGTACTGCCGAAGCTGCCTTACGCTTATTACAAATAGACGACATTTCTGATTTTCTAATCACGCACATCGCGCTCAGTAAATTAGATAAAGACACACTGACCCTTTTCGAGCAAGCTCACCGAAGCGTTAAAATACCTACATTTAATCAACTCAAACAATTTATAAAAGAACAGAATAAAATTCATTCACTCCGCTCATCTTTAGCTACATGCAATAAACCTACCTACACTAATAAAAATAATAACACGCTACAAACAAAACATACTAAAACTACGCACGCATTTGTTGTCAACAACAACTCCGTCGTTGGCAACAACGACTCGAACCCGCAACCTCAAACGCACCACGCATTCACACATCCATCAGGCAGTCAACGTCCGCGGGCGTGTGGAAGTTGTCGTCTGCCATGGGTATGTCGCGCAGATGATCTAACTGGGATAAGTCTACGGGTGCGTTTGGCAAATGATCCGTGATGGAATCAATCACACGAGCGTTTATTGTGTATTTACACCGTTCATCATAGCGCGAATGAATCACGAAAGATGCAGTACCTAACGAGGTACTTTCCGATTGACCTATACCTTTAATAGTTGTTGAAGCGGGTTTAATATTTAAGTTAAGTCTTTCACAACAATCTTTAGTGATGAAATGGCTCATAGAACCCGTATCAAGAAATACGCGTAGCTTATGACATTTATTATTGCCATCGTAAGCGTAAACAGATGCAGTAGGCAACAAAACAACGGTATTTTTATCATTACCGGGCGCAGGAGTAAGAGCTGATAGCGACAAGTTACTCTGTTGCATCTGATATTGTTTACTTTGAGGTGCGGCGACCGGTTCTACTGCGGTGCCAGCGCTGGAGGGCTCGCGAACTGTTGCGTAATCTATAACACGCGGCGCATGCGCCAGGAGCGGCTGCTGCGCGCGGCTCGCGTAAGCTCGAGTGAACTGGTGTTGTGATGATGAGTGCGGTGATGAATGAGTGGATGAGTTTTGAAATGAGTCATTATTATTTGAGTTGTTTTGATTGTTGTTGTTGTGAAAGTTATCGATATGAATGAGTGTATGATGTTTCTTTTTACATATTGAGCAGCGGTTTAGAGATTTACAATTTTTTATATTGTGAAATCCCAAACAGTTATAGCAAAAACCATATTTAGCGACTAATGAATTGCGCGTGTGTGCGTTTTGAGATAAGAAAGAACTGCATTTAAAAAGTGCATGTTCGGGTTGAGTTTTACAAATACCACAATTGCGGGGTGACTGCGATGGATATAGCAAAAACGTGTGATTGATTCCATCACGGATCATTTGCCAAACGCACCCGTAGACTTATCCCAGTTAGATCATCTGCGCGACATACCCATGGCAGACGACAACTTCCACACGCCCGCGGACGTTGACTGCCTGATAAGTAATGAGCTCTTTGCATTGTTGTTATGCGGTAAAAAAGTAACTTCTGCTCGATCGCCTGTTATCGGTGTGGAGACTACGCTCGGGTATATCGCTATGGGACGTGCAGATTGCGTACAGTCTTGTTCGCGCGAAAATGATAAGTCATTTTTTTGTAACGTAAACACGCCTTCTTTAGAAACTTTAACGCAACGTTTTTGGGAACTTGAAAGCGTACCTAACAAAAAGCATTTTAGCCCTGATGACGAGACTTGTGAAAATATTTTCCAGTCTACTTATACGCGGGACGACAGCGGTACCTACACTGTTTGTCTACCATTTAAATATGACGCTACAGAACTTGGTGATTCTTATTCAACCGCTAAACGCCGTTTGACTAATTTAGAGAAAAAATTAGACGCTACTCCGGATTTACGCAATGATTATAATGCCACGGTGCAGGATTACATTGATCGTGGATTTTTATCTAAAGTCGAGATGGATAGTTCCCGCTCTAATAACAACGCTTATTACATACCGCATAGGGCTGTCTATCGGCCAGACAAAACCACATCAAAAACTCGAATTATTCTTGACGCATCATGCAAAACTACTTCCGGAAAATCGCTCAACTCATTATTATACACCGGACCTAGTTTACAACGCAATATATTTGATTTATTAATTAATTTACGCATATTCGCTATCGCTCTAACCGCAGATATTGAGAAAATGTACTTTTGTGTTAAGCTCGCTCCGTGTCATCAACAATTTCAACGCATATTGTTTCGATTTAATTCAGAATCCGCTATTGAAACCTTTCAGTTTAATCGGGTATCATTTGGTATATCCAGCTCGCCTTATCTCGCCATGCGAGTCGTGCGCCAGCTCGCTGCCGACGAACGCGACAAGTTTCCGATCGCGGCAGTAGAAGCAGAGAACCGGATGTTTGTTGACGACTATGTTTCATCCATGGACGGATTGGCCGAAGCCGAACGTACCTATGTACAGATGGTGAACATGTTCATGGCCGGGGGTTTCAAATTAGTTAAGTGGATTTCAAATAGCTCCGAACTAATGAATAAAATTCCGCACTCGCATAAAAATCCTGAACTAATTAATTTTGACACGGACAGTGAAGTTAGCACAAAAATTATCGGAATGCAGTGGCAACCGAATGATGATGTTTTTAGCTATAAAATTATTAACGATGATGCAGAAAGTTGCACAAAGCGCACCATTCTTTCCGCTACCGCTCGCCTTTTTGACCCTTTGGGAATTTTAGGATGTGTAACCGCTTTTATGAAGTTGCTCGTACAAGAATGTTGGCAACGCGAGTTAGACTGGGACCAACCTGTCCCGGACTCATTACGACCAAAATGGACTCAGTTCAGAAGTGAACTCACGGAGTTGTCGAAATTAAGTATACCGCGACACGTAGGTATAACCGCCGGATCTCACGTGACCATCGTAGGCTTCGCTGACGCCAGCGAAAAATGTTACGGAGCTGTTGTATATGTTCGTGTCGGCAGTGACGTGCATACGCCAGGTGTTGTCAACCTTCTCACTTCTAAATCGCGAGTCGCACCGCTGAAGAAAGTTTCGCTCGCCCGCTTGGAGCTCTGCGCCGCATTGCTTCTTGCTAATCTCATGGCCTCTGTACGTGATATTATCAGTGAACGCTGCCCTATAAATATGATATACGCATTTTCAGACTCAACCGTAGCATTAACTTGGATACATTCACCCGCTTTTAAATTTCACACGTTTGTTGCAAACAGAATAACTGAAATAAACTCTAAGCTTCCCGCTGCTCACTGGTATCACATCAGCGGTGATGAGAATCCAGCAGATATAATATCGCGACCAATAACGCCTAAACACGTATTAGATAATACAACGTGGTTTCACGGACCGCAATGGGTTTCATGCCCTATCGAAGAGTGGCCTATCAAGCCATATCTGATCTCATCCACCAATGACGATAGATTAGAAGAGAAAACTCTATCTCTCGTTACCGGAGTTAATGACGTAACTGAAATTCATTTAATAGACAAATTAATAGATCGCTTCTCATCATATAAAAAATTATTACGCGCCACAGTATACGTACTACGCTTTGCAAAAATTCTACGCAAAACCGGTTTTATTACGCCTTCGGATCTAGATACCGCTGAACTCTTTGTCATACGCCACGTACAAAGTAAATACTTTGCAAATGATATTCACGCTATTAAAAATAATAAGCGCATCAGCAAATCGATTATTAAACTCAACCCTTTCATTGACGACGAAAACATAATTCGCGTCGGTGGTCGACTGACTCATTCTCAACTCAACTATGGACAGAAACACCCTATTTTTCTGCCATCGAAACATCGCTTAACGCAGCTTATTGTTGACCATTTTCACGTATGTAATCTACATACTGGTCCTTCCCTATTACTCTCCCTGCTTCGACAGAAGTTTTGGATTCTTGCCGCTAGAAACCTAGTTCGGCAAAGAGTACACCAATGTAACATATGTTTTAGACTTAACCCTAAATCGTCTAACCCCTTAATGGGTGACCTCCCTTACTTTCGAGTGTCTGAAGCCAAGGCATTTGTTTACTCATCTGTGGACTATGCTGGTCCATTTTTCATCACACACATTCGCCGTCGTGGTGTTAAAAGCCAAAAGGCGTACATTTGCCTATTCTGCTGTCTCACCACAAAAGCTCTTCACCTTGAATTAGTGTCGGATCTAAGCTCGGATCTCTTCCTCGCAGCTTTTAACCGCTTTATCTGCAGAAGAGGCCCTGTAGCAATAATATATTCTGACGGAGGTACTAATTTTTTAGGTGCTCAACGCAAGCTTGATGCTATTTACGCGCTACTAGAATCTGACGCACATAAAAATTACATTGGTCAACAATTAGCTGATCAGCGCATTCAATTTCTCCACAGCCCGCCTTATGGTCCGCATTTTAATGGTCTCTGTGAGATCAATGTGCGCTGTGTTAAAACTCATCTGTTTAAACTTATAAATCTTCAAATTTTAACCTACGAAGAGTTTAATACTCTCTTGGTTCAAATTGAAGGTTTATTAAATAGTCGACCGCTGTGTGTACTAAGCTCAGACCCGTCTGACTTATCCGCGCTAACGCCCTTAAAATTCTTACCAACTGAGGATGTGTCAAACGTAACTGACTGCCGCTTATCTCGCTACCAATTTGTAAACAAATTAGTCCAAGGTTTTTGGCGTCGTTGGAGTCAAGAATATTTAACTTCACTTCAGCAACGCGAAAAATGGAACTCGCCAACTAACCCAGTTCAGTTAGGTTCAGTGGTTATTATTAAAGATAATAATGCGCACCCTCTTTGTTGGCCATTGGGAATCGTGGAAGAAGTATATCGCGGTAAAGACGATATAATTCGCACTTTAAAGGTCCGCACTGCTTCTGGCACTTACATACGTCCAGTCGTCAGAGTGTGTCCTCTTCCTCTGCAGTAAAACTTAGAATTATTTAATTAGATTAATTTAGTTTTAGTTTTTTCAAACGCTCTCGCATTATTTATAGCTCCTAAGTTTCATAAAATTTATTCGCCCTGTCTAGTTATTTCTAGAGGAAATCCTCTAGGCCGGGGGAGTTGTACGCGCCGCTTAATTAGTTATATTTATTATCTATATTTTTATACAGACCACACACACTCAATTACTCTTTACGCATTTCCTTTTCCATCCTACCCCCGAGTCTACAATTGCCTGTGGTAATCGTCGGACGGTAAAAACGCAACGCAACGCACGCTACTCCCGAAATATATAAAATTCATAAAATATCCCGCGGCCGCGAGTGTGTGGACTTCTAACGCAAAAACTATTGTTAGAATGTGATATATGTGCATCAAAACCAGTGCCGATTTGAATGGATTACTCCACATCGAAGGACTTTAAAACAAAACCACCAGGTACCCCATTCTGCACTTCCAACTACATATCACAATTCTTCCCAAATGTGAATTTAGACAGGAAAAGAAAATTAATCATTATATAATATTTTTTCTAATTACAAATTATTATTTTTACTCGATAAATAAGCATGTAAAGGTATTAAAAAGCGTTTAAACGAAAAAATCAATTTTTTCATCGTCATACAATCGCGTCACGCGGCTGGCGGCAAATCACAGTGGGTTTGGCCGGATATGTAGCAGCCGGTAGTTCATTAAAGCGCGTAAGTACATCAAGTGAAAGTGCTCTGACTCCGCAGACATATAAATAAATGATTAACTCTGTTGCAGCAAAATTAGTAGCCGTTCAGGTTAAAACGATCTCGATAGAACGTATAACGATAGTTTGAACCCTAATAGAGGGCATTATGATACTTATTACCACGAAAAACTATTGTCCACGCGTACGAAACTATGAGGCAGCAGCTAATCTATACATATAAAATTCGAAGTCCTAACTGAATGACTGACTTATATATCTACGCACAGCCTAAACCGCTAGTCCTATAGACTTGAAATTTGGACGGCGTGTTCTTTGTAAAGTGTAGGTATCCACTAATAAATGGTTTATCGAAATTCCACCCCTAAGAGGGTGAAATGAGTGGTTGAATTATCTGTGAAAATTTTTATTCTTCGTTTCCTATAGGCCACGCGGACGAAGGCGCGGGCATAAGCTCCTTTAATATAATGTGTTTCTTACCCGTAGTTTAAGTTCTATTCTATCGATTTCTCCTCCCAGCATGTCCACAATATTTTCACCGTGCTTCAGTAAAAACGCCTCGACATCGTCTATTGTTTCCACTTTCTTCATGTCCTGTAAATAAAAATAATAACAATAACGCCCAACGATCACATACATTATGAGCCGACCTGCTCCACCGCACCACCACACCACAGAGGCTGTCAATATATAGGCAGCCGTGTCGCTTAACATCAGATGAACGGCTAGCTCGCCAAAACACACGGCCCTCCGCACGTCATCCTGTTTAGCACACAGTTTAGCAATACGTTTACTAATTAGTATAAAGTTCAGTAATAAGATAACTAGACTGTGAGATTAGGTCATATGTCTCATTTACCCAATAATTTCACTAGCTACAGTGTCCTTCAAACCAGAACACAAGTACTTGTACACTACTGCTTGGCGGCAGAATAACTGGCAAAGCGGTGGGACCTAGACGAACTTTGCAGAAAAGTCTTACCACCTAGTCTGTACATAAAAAATTCAAAGTCCCGACTGACTGACTGACTTATATATCAACGCACAGCCTAAACCGCTGGTCTTAGAAACTTGAAATTTGGAGGGTGTGTTCTTTGTAAAGTGTAGGTATCCACTAAGAAAGGGTTTATCGAAATTACACCCCTAAGGGTTAAATAAGTAGTTGAATTATCTATGAAAATGTATCTTCTTCGTTTCCTATAGGCCACGCGGGCGAAGCCGCGGGCAGAAGCTAGTAAATTTATATGGAATCCACTACAGCACCACAGCAACTATACTTTACAAAGTATTTCATACAGATGTTTTACAATACTGGATAGCGAGTACAATAATGCACATTGGAATAACCTCGTACCAGGGGTATATTTATTCTTGTTAGTGTTGAATAGATGTTTTTTCTTTCTTTCTATGTGTATTTTTTTATATTTATGTGACCAATTTGTATACAACATGAAACAAGAATATCTCGTATGATTCCACTAAAAAAAGTTGTAAAGAAGTGTATGTGTGTGCGGGCGTGCGTGCGTGCGTGCGTGCGTGCGTGCGTGCGTGTGGTAGTGTTTTTAGCGGAATCACACTAGATATTTTTGTTTAAGATGAACTTCCGCGAAGTCACGCCTGAGTCTATAAATAACCAATTTGTATGTATGTTCTGGTCTGGTTCTATTATCATATAAATTACGTGCAAAGTAAACTCACCTCTAATAAATTATTTAAATCATGCTTTTCTAAGTAAGATCTGGTTAATGCTCTTCCATCAAAGTCCACTTCAGCCTGAAATTATAAATAAAAGCATCAAGATTTAAATTGAGACTCCATAGTATATATACTCGTATATATTCCTGATCTCACGATCTAGTCAAGATCTAAGTAATCTAGTATCCAATCGTTAATATTTTACAGTCTTATTAATAAACGTGTATTTGTCTCGGATTAGTTACTTCAGCTTTTGTCCTTTTTTTGCTACTGGAATATTAACTGGATCGAAAGAGACAAAAGATGGTGCAACTAGTCTAAAGCTATATTAATAAGGCTGTTAGAGTTCTGAGTGGCAATGCAACTGTTATGGGTAACCGTGACACTTAACGTCAGGTGAACGACTAGCTCGTCACGTGATTCATTAAGATCACGAAAATAGGTAAAGTTGGAGGATGAATTTTCAAAGTGTAGAATTATTGGATGTTGCCATAACGCAGACTTATAAAATACAATTTAAAAAATCTTAGATTATCTACAATCTAATTATGCAGATTTTTTTTTAGAAATCTGTATTTCCACAGACACCTGAGTCCGTGCTTTTTGTTAAATTATTTTTATATTTATAAATTTAGCCTATTATTAACATGAACATATATAACGAGCTTCTGCCCGCAGCTTCGCCCGCGGCGTGGCCTATGGGAAAATAATTCAACCACCCATTTCAACCTTTTAAGGGTGGAATTTAGAAAAATTCATTCTTAGCGAATGCCTACGTCATAACATCATGGCATGCAGGTAGCCAAGTTTCAGCACGATTCGTCCAGTGGTTTGGGCTGTGCGTTGATAGATTACTATGTCAGTCAGTCACCTTGGAGTTATATATATTTAGAAGAGAAGATTATGCAGATTAAAATTATTATATACCTTATATCTTATGAGGTTGCTTCCTATATCTATGCCCTTAACGTCATGGATGGCTCGGATCATGAAATCCCTCTCAAGTACGCTATTGATTTCATCTAACTGCTCTTGCGGTATAGACCTGTAAATAAGAAAAATCATAAAATATTAATATATCATTTAATATGACTGGCCCGATAGCTCAGATGGTAGTGGCTCTGTTTTTTGAACTGTAGGTTTTCGGTTCGATTCCCAATTAGGATAAACATTTGTATGATGACCATAAATGTTTGTTCTGTATGTTACATGTGTGGTGTTACATGGTGTATAATAGTATGTATATATAAGTACGTATTTAAAACACAAAAAGTATCTATGTATCCTATCAGTTATCTGTGTTTCCAATAGTATAACCTTTTTAGCTTAGGGCTAGCGTTGGCCACAAATATTTATTTTTTGAAGTAAAACTTCTTTAAGCACGCTTGACCTGGGGAGTGAGCTGGCGAGGCGAACGGAAGTTGCGAGTTGTTGGTTAACGTAGATCTGCATTGTCAACATAACAAAGCTAAACATTTCTTAAAATTTGTATTATTATGTTGGTGTGCCCAGTAAAATGACAATTTACAATTCAACTTAAACTTCAACTCTTTGTTAATGGCCTTTGTGGAGAATTGTCAAGATGGCAACATTAACATTAAACAATGCAAAAACAAAGTTATACCAGCCGATAGATGGAGATAAACTAAAGAAGTTTTACTTCAGTCGTGTAGTCTAAAGTACACTCGATTTACTTTACTTCCGTCTTTCTTTTTTTTCCTTTTTTTTATTGTTAGATAGGCTTGCGTTTGACCTCTATCGCACCTGATGGTAAGTAAAGATGCGGTCTAGGATGTAACACGCTTGCCTAGAAGATACTTGTCCACTCTCGATTTGAAGACTCCCAGGTTGTAGTTATGAATTTATGTATATTGTTTTTTTTTTTTTCATTATACTGCATTTCCAATGACACCTGGATCCGTGCTTTTTGTTAGATTATTTTTTATATTTATTAATTAAGCATGAACATATATATAATACAGGGAGGACAATACAGCCAATAACACATAAACTTAATACTTATTTCTAACTGTGCGTACACTACCGAGCAAACCAGCTTCCGCAAGCTATTGTATATATTTGTATTTTATGAAGTCGTGAGCGTAGTTTTTCATGTCTGTGGTACCTTCCGACCAAGGCTCCGACGTTGGAGAGTATGATGAAAGAAGCTACACCGCCGAGCAGCGTGCCGACTAGAATGCTGCCGATAGCGTCGGGCAGCGGGTTGCCGGTGCACTGTGAGATCGCCATACAGCTCGCCGCCACAATGACCCCGGCCACGGCCGCCGTGTCCTCTAAGATGACCACGTTCACTGATGGGTCCGAACTGCGTATCACTGCACACAATAAGTTTTTTTTTTTTTTTTAAATACTCTACAGTTTTACACAACGCAAAGAAATATGTAAAAGTGGCGGCACAAACAATTTTTGCCGTAGCAATATGGTAGTTTATAATTCCAGTACCCATACTGCCTTTCAGAGATCTCCAACTCCGAACTAAGTGAAAACTTGTATCTCAGAGTACAGAGAACTCTTAAGGCAGGGGGCAACTAGACCAAGCATTATTGTTGTGCCCATTACAATGTTTTGATGAGTGAATAAAGATTAATACGGCTAGAAGTTACGTTAGAGACTTATGTGTAAGTTGACATACAACTAACGACAAAAGTGTGTCTCCTACTAAAAGATGCCCTGTTAAGGTGATTATATACCTGTATATAGAGCATCTACATACATACAAACAAGTTAAGATAATATTTCTTGTTTTTGTTACTACATAATAATAATAATAATATGTGTGGACATCTCACACAACGCCACCTAGCCCCAAACTAAGCAAAGCTTGTACTATGGGAACCAGATAAAAAAAAAACATATAGTAAAACTTCTTATGCACGCTTGACTTGGGGGTAAGCTGGTGAGGCGAACGGAAGTTGAGAAAGAGATATACATATGTCTCCCTCTCTACGTGAAGATAGAAAGAAAGAGTTACGTATAATACTGTAGGGGCAAGAGAGATGGAGCTAAAGAAGTTTTACTTTAGTAGTCTGGTCTAAAGCACACTCGTTTTTTATTTATTTGAAAGAATAATACTTTCAGATTGAACCCATAATTTTTTAAATCATAATCGATTTATTGGTTTGGTTTTCAAATAAATCAAAATAACCGGGGAAAATGTATATATTATGATAATACAAGTATTTCAGGCGATAGAAGTCAGTTACATCCTGTTTAAAAATACGCCTTCAGTTATGAATACGAAAACAGTATGGAGATAACAAAAATATTGGTCAATTTGAGATGTGTTAATGTATGCCCGAGTAGAGTACGAAAAGAACCCTAACCGTATTATAAGATATTTATACACGTTGAATATTGAAGATCTCACCTATCTCTCAATATTTTTGGAGATATTGTGAGATACGCAATAATTATGAATAGTACCAGCATTACTTTTTAAACTATACGTTTACGTAAACTCATCGGTTTTTAAATTTAATTTTAAAATGTTTTTACGAAGCTAATTTGTAAATTCTTATAAAAAATTCTATATATATATATATATAATTATAAATATTTCCAACAAATAAAAGTTTAAAAGTTCAGTCAGCGCCGAGCCGCCACCGCCGCCGCGCGTACTCCTTGAGGATGGACATCTATATTGCCCGAACACCGGTCGAGTTATTCGACTGTATCTCGTGAGTTTTAGCCGTGTAATAGTTGTAGTTATGAATACTACTCACGTCAGTTTCTATAATATTATAAATAAAAGTTTCTTACTATATTCATAAAGGGAAACGTTGGCCTCCTTAGCGCCCTTTCGTGCTGCGTTTAATGCAACCATCAAAGTGGCACCTTCTGACACTACCGCGCCTCCGAGCACGAAGTAAGCCTGTAGAAAGGTACATTCATAATTGTATTACTTCAATAATAAGCTCTATAAAAATCTTAGCTAGATACACTTTTGACCAGTCTATGTCAAATATATGGCCGTAAGAACCTCATCTCTTTCCATAAGTGTTGTAAAAGCTAGCTAAGGGCATATGGCAGACTCGGTGGTGTGGTATTTGAGCAAGTTGGATCATAGCCTGGGGTTGGTAGGTTCGATTCCTGTGACAGGTCAAGTATCTGTGCACAGCGCAGCGCAGCGCATTAAAAAAGCGCAAATACTGGTTCTGTGTCTGGGTGTTGTAGGACCATGGTCCTCGTAGTTCCTGGGTCCCTATATAGGTGCAGGGAAAACTAGTTGGGGTCCATGATCTACGTATGTAATCATTGGACGTTATTATTATTACTATATCATTTTTAAAATTTTCTTGGATCTAAGTTTTTTTTACAATAATTCTACAATTATTAGGTAAAATAGGTACATAGGCTGTTTTGTTAAATAATCTGATTCCCTGTCATGACAGCTTACTAAGGTTGACAACATTTTTAGCTTCGATAATTGATTATATTTTTACGGGGTATTTTGTAACACGTTGTATAAAGAATAATTTAAAAACATACTATAAAAAAATCTTAATCTAGAGCGTTATAATTATTATTATTATATTCAGGGAAGGAGCACCAGCAATTTTCCTCAACTTGCATTATAATGTGCTACAATCACCAAGATCCCTACCAGCATGGTGATATATATATATACACAGTTAGCTATGTTCAGCAATGGTCATTTTTCAGTTGATGCAGTGAATGCCAATATAAGTGTTTGACAGTGTGCTTACCCAGTAAAAGTCATGCAGAGGCTGAGGGTCAAGTATGCCAGTGACCCCGTGATAGAAAGACAAACCACTGCCAACGCAGAATATGCCCACTCCCGATATCAAGGAGGACACATATCTCATGTTTGTATAGCCGTATGGATGATCAGGATCAGCCATCTGGAAAAAAAATGCTTCTATTTTTTTACATAGAATTTTGGACTTAATTATTCTAGTAATTATGTATGTGTTGATATTAAAATTACAAACTAACATGGCACTTCATTGGAATGTACTTCCCCTCCCGCTTCCCCGCAATCCACCCCGTAGGCACCTAGCTAGTACCCCTATTACGATTCTCAAATGTACATCACTACTTGTTATTTAGTATAGTAGAATATTTATATGAAATTCAGCAACGCGCTCTTGAGTAACTATATGTAACTTAATTTTTCATTAAAAAAAACTCGATATGTAGTGATTACAGTAATGTACATTCAAATAAACTCGTACTCATGGTTAAGTAAGAACTGGTCGTTCATAATTAGATATAAGTAATGTTCAGTTTTCCCCATGGAAGGATTTTTGTTGTAATGTTCAATGTTCGGTATTCCCAGACATTACAATCTTTTGTAACCACCTGCCAGGTGTGGTGATTATGGCAAACCCCTCTGTACGATAATTATTCAAAGTGGCGTTTATGGGGCAGGCCTGTGTTCAATAGTGGACATCTTCCAGCCGTTCATGTGACTGTTCAGTTTTTGCTTAAACAAAAACATTACTAAAATCATCACATTTTTTTTAGGTCTCAAACTTTGTTTCAAATAATTTAGAATTTAGTGTCACTTTTATTTTATAAATCATCCTATTAGATACAAAGATACTATAAATTACTTAAATAATAAAATATTAAACTGCCCATTTTTATTAAATACTAGTTGCGCCCCGCGGTTTCACCCGCAGATAAAAAGTATTTTAATTATTTGCTCATCCCACTGGAACATTTCATTTTTCCGGGATAAAAGGTAGCCTATATGTTAATCCAGTGTATAAGCTATCTTGGTACCAAATTTCATCCAAATCCATTCAGCCGTTTGAGCGTGAAGTAGTCACAAACATACGCACATACACACATACAAACTTACGCCTTTATAATATTAGTGTGATGTACTAATTAGAAGTTTTTTTTATGTTAAGGGATGACGCGACGAGCTAACCGTTCGCCTGATGTTAAGCGACACGGCTGCCCATATCAGTTGCAGTGTCACTCGGAACTCTAAAGTATAGAGTTTCGCGTGACACTGCACTGCGCACATCATCCTGAGATATCAACACAATCTAGTAACAAGATTACTAGACTGTGAGATCAGGTCATAGAGTCTCATTTGCCCAGTAATTTCACTAGCTACAGTGCCCTTCAAACCGGAACACAGCAGTGCTTGCACACTACTGCTTGGCGGCAGAATAACTGGCAAAGCGGTGGTACCTACCTAGACGAACTTTGCAGTAAAGTCCTACCACCTAGTATAAGTTAGTAGTTCAGTTAGTAGGTAGATACTAATTCATATAACTAAATATTTTTACCTGAACTGATTTATGTATTCCATAAGCTAAAATAAGTTGATTGACAGTGTCAGCCAGTGAGTGAATACACTCAGAAAATAAACTATGTGACCCAGTGTAAAACCATGCACATAGCTTGAAGAGAAAATTGCAGCCATTTCTGTAAAAAGTACAACAGAATTATTATCAAATTATCATGAGTAATATTTTACTTATTTGCATCCACATTAAGTCATGTTCCCAAACTAGTAAAAAGTTCAGGTAACATGTTGGATTACACTCATAATGACACATTTTCCTGTGTTGAACTTCTGTTGCTCTTATTACCTCTTAAGATTCCGTAGTAAGGAACCCTTATAAATTCATCATGTCTGTCTGCCTACCTGCTTGCCTTTCATACATAACATGTCTAAAGACATAAACATTACATGCATGAAATTTTACGTAGAATATGAAACTATTCCCAATAGCCAATTAAGAAGAGCTCTCCAGTTTAAAAAAATATGTATAAATAATTTATGTTTGTATTATACGGGTAGTTCATATAATTATATCTAAAGAGGGGATGACTTTTTTAACCGGACACTGTGCATTGGGTTATGTTAAATGGGTAAAGTTAATTTTGATGGAATAAATCATCACTATGGCACCTTAAAAAATGCCAGTAGTATCAGTGATATTTAATTGTTGCTACTTTAAAGCCAATGGAAGGTTTTCCGAAAGGAAAATAGAAGTAAAAACTTACATTCCTATTGCTGTAAGTACGACTCTACCAGACCTAGTTTTCAAACCAACTTCCTCAGCATCTGGTGTGAGTTTCTTGTGACTCATTTCCCGCCTATAATTTCTTAATCTTCTTTTTACAGTAAAGACATCTGCAAATTATATATGGAATATAATAATATTTTTTTGTAGTAGTATGTACATCTTCAATTTACGATATATTCATTCACTACATATATAAATTTATATAAATAATATAGGTGCAGTGCAGTGTATTGCAGTGTCATGGGAAATATTGTTTTAGAGTTCCAAAAGGTAATGGAATGGGCAGCCATGTTGTTCAACATCAAGTGAAGAATCTAACATTTCACATCATTCATCAATATAAAAAAATATAATTATATTAAAAATATTTGTATTATTAATATCTGATTTAACCTTGCTCATATCGTCTTCTATCTAGCTCTCTTCTCAAGAGTTCTTTTTCAAGAGCTTCTTTAGATCCCCAAACCTAGAACAAACACATTATTCTACATTTCAAATATTCTAAAATGTTTTTTTTTTTAAATATTCCCTGTTCTAGACATACTTACATAATTATTACATATACATATTTAATTGATGATTGCACTTTCTTCTAAAAACTGCTGAACTTAAATATGAAGCACCTCAATTTCAACTGCTTATCTTTATGTTCTTCTCTCTAGCAAGATGTAAATAGAGAGTGCCTCATGTAGGACTTTAAAGATACAAAAAATTTGATGATTTTACTTAAGTACTACTTACTTCAAATGCTTTTGCTTCAACATCTTTTCTGTAATATACAGTTATAGGTGGCTCAGCTTCATATGGAGATCTCCGAAGAACTTTGGGAAGACTCTCCAAATCAGATTGCTTCAATAGATACTCTGTCATGGCTCTCATTGGAGTTATAAAATTGCGTTCAGTGTAGGAAGCTGAGAAATCTATCAGAAGCCTTTTCTTTACTGAAAGTCCAATTATTACATAACTTTCTTGATAATTCAACAAACAACAGTACATATTTGATAAACATATCAAAGTTACCTGGTGGAGTAGTTACTGATTTAGAGGAAAGCGGAGCTTTATTTTTCTCAATTGTAACTTTTGTGACAATTTTGTTGGCATCTGTCTCTGTTTTTACTATTATATCACCTGTAGCACTTTGTGAAATTACCTTAGCAGTTTTTTTTTCGGGAAGATTAACTTTAATATCTTTGGTTTTACTGTTGTCATAAAAGTAAGCAGAGCTATGAATACACCTCCAGAAACCTCTTGTTTCGGCACTATACAGTTCTTGCCGTAAAACTCGCGTCGCACCATAGCAGATGGATCGAAAATGCTTAAATTCAGATGAACCTCCACATAACTTTTTATAAAAAGTCTTCGCTACAATAGACGGCAACATATTTTATAATTTAATCACAAATTCTAACTTGGACTCGATTTATTATTTACATTATTTTATACGCTAAGTTAGTTCATTATCTTTATCACACTATTGATACATCATTTTTGAAGTAAATTGTTAATATCTGATCTAAATTTTTATCGTAAAAAAACCTATAGTTTACGCTAAATTATTAATATATAATAATTAATAATATTTCCTGAAATGAAAGAACTCTGATGGAAATTAATGACGTAAACAACCTAGGGATGCACATTATATATCGATCACAGAGCACATTATACGAGTAATATCGATGTGTGAAAACATCCGATGCTTTAATTTTGACTAGTTCCAGTCGATATAAAGTAGCTTTATTTTTGAAATTTTCATTCCAGCACTAACGCTTCACTAGCAATTAAAGTGATCACTGTCTTATGCCCGTATTACAGAACTACATTTAGGGTGGGTTCGACCAAACGAGAGTAAATTTTATTCTTAAAATAAATCGCCATTTGTTCGAGAGTAAATCAATTTTACATTTTACCGTCTACAATTCTAAGGGTGGATTCGACCAAACTTGGATTCATACACGAGTAACTATACCAGAATAAATCTATTCCACGATATTATACTCGAGTAACTCATTCTTCGTTTTCCCACGCAATACTAAGTTTAGCTACGCTGAGAATTACTATACGCGAATAGGGAAATAAATGATGAACGAATCTATTACCCAGTTAACAATTGTTGTTCTACAACGACACGGTATTCAAGCTTATGTCATATCAACTCGCTTTTGTCCTATTATAGTGTAGGAAAGTAAATGACAAAATACATGGTCGGACGTCTTTTTGTATCTTTGTCTATTTTGAATTAAAATATTCTCGGAATAACTCTGTTATTTCACCAAAAACGGTAGTATAGTAATAATACTCGAATAGACTTGCTATTCTCAGAATTGTAGATGGCCAAATGTGAAATTGATTTACTCTCGAACAAATGGCGATTTATTCTAAGAATTAAATTTACTCTCGTTTGGTCGAATCCACTCTTAGAATAGCAAAGACTAGACCTGAGAGGCCCGTATTCGGGTGATTATGTGATTAAGTCATAGTCTCATTTTTCATCATCATCAATTTCACTAGCTACCCTTCAAATCGTTATGTTGCACAAACACAGAGATGCTTGCGCACTACTGCTTGGCGGCATAATAACTGGCAATGCGGTGATACCTACCTAGACAAACTTTGCAGAAGTCTTACTACCTCGTAAAGGTTTAAGGAGAATCCCCCCCTCCATTCTTCCTCCCAACCCATTTATTAATTACACATAAATGAAAACCCTACCAACATAGATTCCAAACATGTTTAAATTGGCCAAATCAATATTATTTATCAAGTGCTATAATTCTAAATCCCTGAAAAAACAGATGGATTGAATAAAAAAATTGCCGCATTCTCCATAGATTTTGGATTAATAGACTGAGTAGTAGCAATATTGCTTGATTGCTCGAAGGTAGGTAGTAACTAAATATAATAGGTCTTTACCTATGAAATTGCCGTATTGCAATACAGACTTTTTCAAACAAAAAAAAGTTTTGATTGGCTATGAATTCTAAATTCAAATTAATTTTGTTTTAAAAATATGACATTCTATTTACAATATAAGTCTTTTGTTTATTGATTAGCGTTGTATTTTCATTACATTTCAACATTTTTCCTCATAATGGATACTTTGAAATTTCGTGTAATTATGGAATATGAGTTCCGTCGTGGCACCAACGCGGCACAAACGACACGTAACATCAACGACGTTTACAGAGAGAACTGTACAAACGAACGTACAACCCGTTATTGGTTTGCTCGGTTCCGTTCTGGGAATTTTGACTTGAAAAATGAACCTCGTGGTCGTCCGGAAACTTTGGTCAACAATGATGAATTAAAGGCGATTGTGGAAGCTGATGAATCTCAATCTACAGCTGAGCTGGCAGCAGCTTTTGATGTTAGCATCAAAACAATATTGGTCCATTTGCGACAGATTGGCAAGATAAAAAACCTTGATAGATGGGTGCCCCACGAACTTAACGATCGCCAGCGCAACGTACGCGTCGAGACTTGCCTTGCGCTGCTTAACAGGCACAGAAATGAAGGAATTTTGAACCGAATTGTTACGTGCGACGAAAAATGGATTCTTTTTGACAATCGAAAGCGCTCAGCAAGTTGGTTAGATCCTGGTTCGGTACCAAAGCAATGTGTAAAACGAAAAATGACTCCTAGAAAGGTGATGGTCACAGTTTGGTGGTCTAGTGCTGGTGTGATTCATCATAGCTTTTTACAAAACGGCGAGAGCATTACTGCAGATGTGTACATTGAAGAACTGACCACAATGATGGCGAAACTCGCACGTCTGCAACCAGCTTTGGTCAATCGGTCGTCTCCACTGCTACTTCACGACAACGCGCGACCCCATACTGCACAACAGACCGTCTCTAAGCTGCATGAGTTGGGTTTGGAAGCTCTCCCTCATCCGCCATACTCACTAGATCTTGCGCCTACCGACTATTACTTTTTCCAAAATTTGGACAACTTTTTAGCGGGAAAAAAATTCAATTCCCGAGAGGCAGTACAAAACGCCTTTGAAGAGTTTGTTGTCTCCCGTCCTGCTGATTTTTTAAAGAAGGGCATCCATAAACTGCCACAGCGTTGGCAAAGATGCATTGATTGCAGGGGTGATTACTTTGAATAAAAGAAATAAATAAGTTCGAAAAAAAAATACTTTAACTTTTTTCAAACAAAACGGCAATTTCATAGGTAAAGACCTAATATATAAATTTAAGTCTGAGGAAATCTCTTATTTAAATTTCAAAGAGTATATATTTGCGTAAGTACTAGGGTAAGGGTTTATGTACTCTTTGCACACTTTTTGTATATCTGTAACTCATTTCTTATTTCTGTGAACCCTCTACTTAGTCTGTGGATCTCATTATCTGTGACGCGCGCAAACGCCATCGTGAATCGTTAAACTTATCTCATCATCGTTTATTAAATTTATCACAGCATCATAGCTTTCTACAAACATTTCCTTTGTGCATTTTTGAATCGCATATCAACTATTTATATATTGTCACAAAGTAGACTTAGAGGTTTACTTCGTCCCCGAAGAATAGACATCAAATTCCGACATTTTATAACCTCGTTTTGACGTTACCCAAACCCAATCCTACTATTTAAGAGGTTACACACTTGGAAATAATAAATTGGAAAATGCCTGCAAGCAGCTTCGACTTTTACCTACAAGATGCCAGAAATAATTTTGACGCAGTTCGCCCTGCTCCGATTCCCACTGATGCCAATGTTTTTATGGGCCAATGTCAAAGCAACATTCACGTTTCTACAAACTGCTATTACGGATATCACGATCCAAAGAACACAAGAAATCAGAATGTAAGCACAGATAGCGAAATGTTAGAAGTTGTGGGTCCTAATGAGACGGCGTCTTCACAAACTACAACTAAGAAGAGAAGTGCCGATATCGACGATATGCCACAAAGCAAACGCCTCCGTCAAGGTAAGGTCAATTTTGATATTCGTTGCAATCTCACTGAACATTACCCATTATAGTAATTTTGTTTTCCAAAAATGAATTCATTCAGTGAGGTTGTACATATTGAAAGTTTTTTAAAATACAATATTACTATCCTATTATTAAACTGCTTTTTATTTGCAACAGGTGTGCAAGGACTGTATACTTTTATTATTGTAAAGAGCAGACTGACTATCTCATGCAATATGTTGCTAGAAAATATTTTTTCTATTGGCAAACCTTTAAAAACTGATTGCTGAGTTATTGTGATTCTTAAACCGATAGAACCAATATTGTGATTCCTAAAATGTCATATACTGCTATACAATTTGTAGATCTGTTGCATCTACTATTTTATTATAATTTTGTGGGAAGTCTCAGTATATAATAGTTTACAATTTGATTGTATTAGGGTTTCTCATGCCATGTTACACTTATAAAATTTTACTAAACCTATAATTTATAGCTTATTACAAGTTTTGTTGCGGTTTCATTGTTTGAATAATATGTTTGATGAAACAAATGTACCATGATTATACAGAAATAATAAGCTCACTAGTGTATTATGTGTGTCAACTGTTTCATATAATAAGCTCAAAGTAATATTAAGTATTTATAAAGAAAAGTATTTACAAGAGTATTTAGTTTATAGAAATAAATGTAAATAAAAAGGGAAGACAAGACTTGTTGTGCAAAGAGCCAATAAGTATACATCTTATGCAACATGTAAAGTAAGATACTGCCAGTTTCTGACTAGGTAATGTATGGACATGCTTCTTACCTCATCTGCCCTCTTCTGATTACATCTATAGTTATAGGCCAATACAAGGGGTTGAGTGCTGTTTAGTGCCAGGTAAGCTACAATTAAACCGAAACAGTCACAGTGTTCATCTTTAATGGTTCTTAGAGTTTAGGCATTACAATTGCAGGGGATGTGACAGCCTGTAATGCCCACTCTTTATATTCTTTGCAAACATTCTTTACTTTAATTTACTGACTTTCTTACATTTGTTTCATCTTATTTGTATGAGCTTGTAGTTTTAATTATGACATGGTGTTGATTCTGTGTCACATTCTCTAAACCTAAATAAAATGGAATTATCTTCCATTTTTATAATTTTATTTTTCTCAGAAGAACCTTACTTTAGTTTAGATTTAGATAGTGCACCATAGAATATACACCAATGTATACTTTAACTGATGATATGTATTACCTAATCACATGTATTGCTCAATACAACATGAAAATGTGTAAAATATTGTATAATGCTGTATTTAATGTCACAGAATTAATTCTTTATGTTATATTAAGTTAACTTCTGCCTGTAAATTCAAAAGTTCACACACACATTACTAGAATAAAAAGTAGTACCTATTATTTATTTTGTGCCAGAGTACAGGCAAAAGTTAATTTGTATTATCTGCTAAAGAAAAGTGGCAGCATTGTAATGATTCTGCTTTCTTTCTGGTAGCAATTATTTTGAGGTCATTTGTAACATCCAAGTAAATTATGGAATACTAGAGCATACATAATCTCAAAACAAAATCTTTAAAGAGCATAAAGAATCCTTAAAACAGATATAATGAATTTTATATATAGAATTTACAGAAAATTTTAGCTTGTAGTAGTAAATTCCTAAAAATCAGATGTTTACATTTTTTGTGTAACTAAAAAGCTAAAATTTCAAAAGGGTGTTCATAAGGTTATTATAAAAATAAAAACACATTAGCTTTAGATTGCAGAATATAAACTTATACAATTCTGAAATTGAAAGTTAGACTGTTTTAAAAAAAACTAGCATACAAGTAATAAAATTAATATTATGCTAGCACTAAAATTTAAGAATGATCTCATGAGCTCTGGTTCTGTTACTTGCACTGAGGTCACCATAATGACTCAGTATGTCTGAGTGCAAACAATTTCATCATACATCTATTTTAGTAATATTTTTATTACTGTCTCTATATCTGTTTACTTACAATGTTTCTATGTTTATAATATTTCATAGTCTGATTTACTTATATCATCCTACAATAACTTGAGCATAGATGATAATAACAGCAATAAAACTAAACAATTCCTCTTAGTCAGAAAAATCAGAAGTAAAGCAACATAACAAATAAGTGAGGCATAAAAACTGCATGTGTCATATTCCATATTTTGGCCAAACTAGCTGCAAGCATAACTCTAGTTATGCGTTATGGTACTTTTTACCTTTTTAGCCTGACCAGAAAATGTGTGTTCCATATTCAGTTTGTACAAATTAAAGTCAGTCAACATTATCTTAGTTGTCCCTTCTGCTTTTTTTATCTTTCATTATACATAAATCTGACATTGGTCAGTTACCACTGACCAGTGACCAAAATAACCCTCACTTTATAGATTATAGTTTTGATTTCATGAACTATCGATTTTATAAAATAAACCATCTTTTACTAAATCTTATTGTAAGAACTAAGAATTAAAAATATTTTTCCCGGCAAAAGTTAATAATAAATTATAATTATCCAGAAAAAAAATTAGCTCACACAACCATCCTTCTTTATAATATTATTTATATGTCTGTATGTATTTGATAACCTGTGTTCTCAGCTATAAATACAATGTTTTTATTGAATCTGAGTATCACTACACAGATTTAAATCAAAAGATTTTGTTTTAAATCTGTGTAGGGTTCATTGAAAAAATTTTAAGTAGTTTAGAAACGCTTCTATTAACTACCTACTGCTTTATTGACAGACACTAACAGTTTCAAAAAAATTCTGTATACCTAATTTGTAATGCCCTCAAGATATTACAAGATGTGTGAGGATGAAACAAAAAGATAAAAAAGTAGCCAATTTAGTCTTTAGCCTGACGCACACAGTTTCCATTCATAAATACATTATTTTGGTGTGCACCACCATTCGACGAATATACACAACAAACTAGGAGATAAGCGGTTTAACAACACTGTTTACAGATTTTATATTACAAAACATGTTTATCAGACAGTTTCCATAGAAAAATTGATTATGTTGACTCCCATGCCACTATTACACTATGTGCAATTACTGAAAGGGCAAAGTTGAAATGCTGAAATACTCAGCATTTTGTTATGCTGTATTTATTAGTCAGGGGAGTTTTTATCGTGATAATTCGGAAAAAGCTCTGTATAGTAAGTAACTAGTATAAGTTTAATGAAACAGCAACAAAACTACTTTGGAGGCTTCCTGCTGAAAAACATCGGAGCCCAGTGTGATGAAGTTCCAAAATTTATTTCAGAGGGTATGGTGCCACCGACTTCCAACTACAATCCATGTTTTCTACGCCCCACCCACAACAATCCTGACATATCTCGTTGTCTCATGGCTCACATGATCTAAACTCTTAAAAACTCAAAATTGTTTTTTGAATGACATTTTGATCTAATTCAGAAATGTCCATTTTATCTGCAGAAGTACAAAAAGAGAAAACCATTGAACCTGAGACAAACGAGACCATGAAATTGGAAACAACTACAGAAGATTTATTGGAAACACTGTATTGGAACATTCATGGAGGAAATATGTTTCACTTGATCCAGTGTTTGTGACTTTAGATTTTTATGTGTAAATGTGTGATAAATAACGTGTGCTTGGGACTGTAAGGCTGTAATTTTAATTTAAAAATACTTTCTCATTTCGTGTAAGGCTTACTTAATAAATAAATATAGGTAAAGGGAGGGTCTTTTCTTTCAATCTCAAAAAACTGCATTCAAAGACATTATGTTTTTTAAATATATTTATTTATGTAATTGTTTTTACATATTTTATTGTTTAAACAGAGTCTTCATAGTAATGTTATATTGGCATACATTCAAGTCAATAAATAAAAAATTATAGATCAACATGTCAAAGCAATTACTGCCCACGATCATAGCAACTTCTCAGTTCAATCTGAAAAAGAGAAGATACTTTAATTAATTATATTTGTTCACTTTTTCTGTTCCAGATGCAGCTTTAATGAAGATCTAATGTCTTTAATTTTCAGGATTCATTCAAACATGCAATGGACAAATAGTCCAAGTTTGAGTGTTTGCTCCATCAAGACTAAATATTAAAATCACCTTTTTGCTTTTCAGATGATTCTTCCATGTGCAGCCTTGTTGGCACACGGTCAAGTCCAAGCCATTCAGCTTCTGCCTTTAACGTAAAAATATCATCAAATTACTTTTTGTACTTATATAAACTTATTTCAAAGTTTTTGTGATGTAATCAAATGTTAGTAATACCTAAAGAAACCTGTGATTTTACAATCTGTGATAATATGAAATTGTTTTCAATCTCTGGCTCTATAAATAAATTATACTAAAATGTACACAAGTCTATTCATTGTGTTCTATTATACGAAAGTGGAAATTTTTAAGTAAAAATGCATATTGATGATGGTAATTTATTGTGTTAAAGATACACATTTAATACAAAATTGAAAAAGTACATATTATAACATTATTTAGGCATGTTTAATGGGGATATAACACATATAGCTCAACATATCATAGTGCATAAGATTTGTGTGACTAGTCATGAAAAGAAATTATTTGTTTTCCAGTCCATGCCATGTTGTCGAAAACATTGCAATAATTCTATTTTAATTATGAACTGAGCTGAGATGATTTTGAATATATATATATATACCTATAATGAGGTAGGTATTACTTAATTATAGGTTTATTGAAAATGAACTGATTATGTAGTCATTGTTAAAATACCTAAAATAATTTTAAAGTATTTGAAGTTAATTTTCATGATGAAAATAAATGGAATTGTGATGTTAAATGTTCCAATATAATGAATAACGATTTATAGTTGGGAAACGTAAATTATACTCGCAGTAGGTACACTATAAATATTGGAATGCAGTGACATGAGCTGTTAAATATACAATGATATGTGATTAAATCGACAAGGATTACAATACATGTGATTTACTTGATCTGCCTTACTGGGCCATTAGACTGGATTGCACTTGACAAATAACTGTAACACAGATATTAATATCCTTTCTGATGTATGTTCAAACTTCTATATTACCGTTACAAAATTCATTAAGATGGATTCACTCGATTACACATGAAAAATTAATAGTTACTAATATATAAAAGTAAACTGCTGTCCGTTTGTTTGTGAAACTTTCACGGTAAACGGCTGAACCCATTCTGAATAAGTTTTGCATATGGCTTGCTTATATTGCCGGGATCAACATAGGATATACTGTTAATCACCGGAAAGTTAAGAATTTCCGCGGAGACACGGGCAGAATGCGGATGAAACCTCCACCTCTAGTTAATATTAGTATGGATTAAAATCTCAGTGCAGGAAAAAATATAACGCTCGCGCCTAAATAGGGGTTACTTTGATCAACACTTTTCATACAATTCAAGCGCGTCACATTTTAAAATAAAACCTCAACAGCCTTATTAATAAACACGAACTAGCTTTAGACTAATTACACCATCCTTTGTCTCTTTCCATCCAGCTAAATATTCCAGTAGAAAAAAGGACAAAAGTTGAAGTAACTAATCCGAGACTAATACCAGTTTATTAATAAGGCTGCAATTGTTTAACAGTTAACATATATAATAATATATTGTGTTAACATTTAGTGTAAGCGCTCCTTGCCTACATGTTAGATACGAAATTCGTATCATCGGGGCGGAAGGGTCATTATTTTTCCTTTTATTAAAATAGTTAAACTAGCACAAATGGTTAAATGGTAAACATCTACAATAAAGCACATGTTGCATTACCTCAGTAGGAGTGGCTTCGTCGGTGTCTATGACATCGGGCAGGGCTTCCGCCGCGGCGGCAGCCTCGCCACCATCCTCCATGTCGGCCGGACAAGTCTGATCCGCCTCCGCCAAGTCACCGTTCTGCATCTCTGTACAGTTTATCAAATCCACTTTCCCATCTTGACTGGATCGTGCGCTGTTATCGTTCGTCTCCGTTTGTTCTATATCCATGTGCACGTGGCCCGGCCACATGTCGTAAGGGCACGTAGGCAGAGTCAGCTGGTGTAGTTGACTGTCACTCGAACTGAACAGGTTCAATGACCCCGCTACGTCTTGCAAGATGGAAGACTCGGGCAGATCGTTCGATGACTGCGGCTGTAATTGCTCACCCTCGTCCGGTGATATAAGTAACGGCAAGTTGTCGATGAGATCGCTTGATATTTGACAAACTCTCATGCCCTCGTACTTGGCTAGGAACTCGAGTAGTCTTCGTTTGGACTGTTGTAAATATCTCCCGTCCGGGCTGCCGCTCAGTATCTGAGTGGCCAGCGCGTCCAATAACTCGGTCGTGCAATATTCATCGCTTTTTACTAACAAGAAGCGAACGACCTTGTGTTCGGTTTGCATCGCACCACCGGTAGCGTTCTGCATGGAGAGCGAATCGGAGTCATAAGTACCGGCTTCGGCAGTGCTCGATACGACTTCTGGCCGGCTCTCCATGTGTTCATCGCGGCTGTGACTTTCTAATATCGAGCTGTACTGAGATAAAATCTGCCTTATGGATTGCAACACCTTTTGCCGTAACGCGTCGGAACTAATCATTTGCAGTTCCCTGAATAATTGAATCAAAAAGTCCGGGTGCGATTCGTTTACCCCAATCAGCGCCGTCACCTCGGAATACACGTTTTCTTTTAGCAGATCGAAAAGTTTCGAAGTTGCTTTATCATGGATTTCTCGGCTCGTGGATGCCAAATTAGGGTTGGGCGCCTCGGATGTGCTCGCTATATTAATGTTGCTCGTCTGTGAGTACTCAAGCGAACAATTCCTCCGGCTAGAGTTCTTCGCGGGGAGTTTAGACGAGGATTTCTTCTTGCTCGTCGCGTTCAGGTTGGAATGCGACTGTATGATTTCGGGAATGGGGTTAGCGATGTTCAAGTTTCTAAAGTTCGGATCCTGGCGGTTGATATTCACATCGGCGTCGTTTCTGGAATGCGAGGGAGCGTCTTCGTTTTGATTGACGTTGAGTACATCGGGAGCAGAGGAGAAGGATAAAGAGCGTTCGTAAGCTACGTTTCGCCGAGCGGTCGCCGGCTCGTCTAGCTGGCTTGTGTTGGTGTTTCGTTTGGTGGTGGTCGGTGATGCGACGGATGCATGGTTGAGAGGGTTGTGAGATCGCTCCACTAGTGGGTGCGGGTTGTGAGCCGGCGCGCCGAGGTGACCGTCCGCGTTTGCTTTGTTGTTAGCCGATAGGAGATTCTGACGAGAGTAGCTGGAATAACAATTTTTTTGATATTACTTTTATCCCAAATACGATTAGAAAGTGAAATTATATCGCTTGCCCTTTTTAATTAAACTGCAGTTAGCAAAACCGAGGTTAGTGATCAAATAGTATAACGCACGTCATTGTAAAAGCGGTTCTGAAGAAAGCTACAGAATATTGTTTTATCACTTCCTAGTGACGTGTATTAGCAATGTCCGATCTTTTCACGATGGCAAGAGTTATTATTACCAGCGATTTAATTAGTCAGTTTACTTTCACTCTTATTAAAATTATAGGCAACACAGATTAAAACATGGGGGTAAAACGCACGCACACATTCTCACCCTTTAGATATTCAAACGTTAGGGTAAAACGCACGCACACATTCTCACCCTTTATATTCTATCTGGAGAGGTCTTCGGGTGAATAATAAATAAATATAAATTAAATGTAAATAAATAAGTTTAAGAGTAGCAAGGCTTTGTTTTCTAATATCTGAAAAGAAATGAAGTTTGTTTATATACATGAGGTACTTAAAGAAGGACTCAGTAACATAAGACCATGTTAATAAAAGGTAAGTATAGCCAACATGATTACCTGCGGAAATTGTCCCAGTAGTTGTTGGCGCGGTTGCCGGGCGGTACTTGGTTGTTCAGTGTGTGAGACGCGGTCTCCGCGCGCCAACGTTCTTCCAACTGCAAAAAAACAGTATTCGTTAGGAAAACACAGCAGAAGATAGTATACTCCCCCCTATACCCCCCCCTCATGTGCAAACAAATTAAAAACGCCAACGTTTTTCTATCCCTAAATGTAATCAGTATACGATGTTTTTAAAACCCACACAGTATAAAACTATGCTCATATTTATTCTTTTTTCGTGTATCCGCAATACATTTTTTAGTTAACGTTAAAATTATAACTAAAATAAGTACACAGTCGTAATAACACATATTTTCAAAATAATCAAATAATTCAAACAATCAAAAAGTAATTATTCAAAAGATCAACCCCAAAAACAAAAGCTTTTAAGGTGTTGAGGATGAAAACTATTTTTCCCGAAACGCTCAAATGTTGGTAAATTCATTTACGGGCTCTATTATCTCTTTCGCACGTGCAGATAGCAGAGCGACGGCAATAGCATTTTCAAATACCAGGATTGTCCTCTTAAGGAGAAAGTTGAAGCACGAAAGGGATTTGAAAAGGCGTCAATAAAAATAAATTCTATTGTAACTGCGTATTAAATCTGTCAATTTCACACCAATACGTAAAATATGTGAATTTCAACCGACTTCAAAAAAGGAGTAGGTTATCAATACGATTTTAAGTGTTCTTCATAATTTATGTGATTTTTACCTCATATCTCAATCTATTTATAAAACGATTTTGAAAACTCTTCTCTTATTGAAAGGATTTTTTTAAAACACAAAGTTAATAATAAGAATAGATAGAAGATAAGATAAAGATTTTTTAATTCCATTGTCATACATTTTTATCGAAATCGGTTCTGTAGTTTGGTTTTTAAATCAAAATAATGAAAATGTATTATAATATCACCCAAGTATGTACTGAGGATGAAATTTATGCGATTGAAATCGGTTTAACCGGTTCTATCGGTTTTAAAGGATATTATTATCGGCTGCAATCAATTTAGGTGATCGGGTAGCTGGTGATAGGAAGGCTGAGCTTACATGGTTGAGTTGTTCCCTCAGCTGCTGCATCTCTCGTTGCTGCATGACGAGTTGCTGCCAGCACCACGCGCCCCAGAAACCGCAACCGCATCCGCACCCGCCGACCATGCCTGCAACACACAACAACAAATGATTACCATTTCATTTGCAGCATTTATTGTATTTAATTTTTTTTACTATTTAGTAAAAAAATTAAGTGTGTAAGAGTAAGAGGAGTAATTCTGGTTGTGGTCTGGGTGTTATATTGTATTAACAATATAACACCCAGACAATCGACATCGAAAGACATCGATGTTCATCACACAAATGTTGGTCCTGGGTGGGAATGGAACCCACAACCCACAGTTCAGAAGGCAGGGTTACTGACAACTAGATGGTTAATGCAGTGCATCTCCATCTCGCCCCATCCCGGCGGCGGTCGGATCACGGGGTGGTTTTAGGGGGTTCGAGTCCCACATACCACTGCCCGTGGTGGCAGGAAAATGCGAGGGCATTTCCCCCACTCAAAAAAAAGGGTTGCTAACAACTATCGGGCCAGTTAATTTGGCTAATGCTCACTTTAGCTTATTTATATAAATAAAAGCTTACATTTTTTAATTACGATTTTACTTTACATTGTGGAAAAAACAACTTACCATAAGGCATCATCATATTGAAAGGCATAGACGGCGGGAAGGACATTTGCGGGGTTCCGAGCAAGCGCTCCATTGTTTGCGAATGGCTGTTCTGGGTGAACTGATTGGTGCGCATGTCCTGAAATAAAATGATGATAGTCAAAGACAATTATAAAAAAAGTCCTAACAGATATTAAACACAACTCACTAGAGACAGTATTCAACATTATAATAATTGTAGCCATTTCCAGTAGTAAAACGAGCCGACGTTTTATTTTTTAATTATAAAGTTTGGTAGCTTTCATTTATTAAATTACAATTTTATATATCTGTTTACAAAATTTTCCTTTCTCGATTTCGGCAGGTAGTGTCTAAGTGACACTGCGTGTCACAAGCTTATACAAACTAGAAGACGACATTTTCAAATAATAGATATATAGATAGAGATGCTTAATTGCACAAACAACACATTAAGCTACATAGGCGAATTTAATGCTAGACAGCATTATCTTCCAGTTAACCTGGGTGTTATGTGGAAATTTTTGACTGGCAGTGCAACGCAGCTTTAAAACAGATCGTCTAAATAAAAACATATATATACTAATACAACTTTTACTTAATGTAATTATAATACTATGTATGTAATTATATGTAAGTATTTACTAGGTGGTAGGACTTTACTGCAAAGTTCGTCTAGGTAGGTACCACCGCTTTGCCAGTTATTCTGCCGCCAAGCAGTAGTGCGCAAGCACTGCTGTGTTCCGGTTTGAAGGGCACTGTAGCTAGTGAAATCACTGGGCAAATGAGACTTTATGATCTGATCTTACAGTTAAGTAATCTTATTACTAGATTGTGCTGATGTCTCTGGATGACGTGCGCAGTGCAGTGTCAGGCGAACCTCTATACTTTAGAGTTCCGAGTGACACTGCAGCTGATATGGGTAGCCGTGTCGTTTAACATCAGGCGAACGGCTAGCTCGTCACGTCATTCCTTAACATAAAAAAAAGTAGTTGTTTTTGAGTTGTTATTATAATAATAGTTGATAATACCTGATTAGATTTTGTATTCCAAGGAGGCGGCAGGTGAGGGTAAGGTAAGTTGCCAGTATTCTCAGCTGTAAAAAGAACGAGTTTTTAATTAAATGGTCGCTTTGTACATGAGATATCTAAAGAAGTTACGGAAATAACGCGTTATAAACTTACGGTGAGATATTGGAGGCACCATGTTCACATTCGACATTGGCTCCGGTCTCTGCTCGTGTCTGATGTTTTGATTAGTGTTGTTTGATTGCGTAACCTGCAACACATAACAAAACACAAGAATTTCAATACAGACACCACTTACATTATATATATCTGGGTATCCTTGTAGTTCCTTTTACTAGGTGGTAGGACTTTGTTGCAAAGTTCGTCTAGGTAGGTACCACCGCTTTGCCAGTTATTCTGCCGCCAAGCAGTAGTGTGCAAGCACTACTGTGTTCCGGTTTGAAGGGCACTGTAGCTAGTGAAATTACTGGGCAATTGAGACTTTATGATCTGATCTCACAGTTGAGTAATCTTATTACTAGACCGTGCTGATGTCTCAGAATGATGTGCGCAGTGCAGTGTCGCGCGAAACTCTGTGTTTTAGTTCCGAGTGACACTGTTCTGTTATGGGCGGCCGTGACGCTTAACACCAGGCGAACGACTAGCTCGTCACATCATTCACTAACATAAAAAAAAAAAAAATTAAAAAAAAAGTTCCTGGGTCCCTAGATGCAGGGAATCCTAGTTATGGTCCAGGATCTATGTATATGATCGTTGGGCGCTATTTGTATCATATATAAATGCCCATCTTATTTCATTTAACAGCTCTTAAGTTCACACTTGTCTCTTTAGGACGTGCTTAAATGCGTTGCAGTGTAAATTCGAACTTGGGTGCTGTCCAACTTCAGGGCACTGGCATGAGTGTTTTTAAAAACATGCAAAATCAGGGGAGCTGTAACTTTGACACATGTCGTCTATTTATGCGTCTGTTAAACTGTGGAAATGTATAGACCGCAATCAATGCGGTTTTTTTAATTAAATTGTGGATCTCAGTCTTAGTTCATTAGCGGCATCATTATCATTTTAATAAACCATAGCAAACTAACTGCGCCCCGCGGTTTCACCCATGCTGTGAAAATGTTGTAATTTTCAGCTCAACTTTCTTAATTTATTCCTGACAATAAAGAACACAACAAAAAAAAGAATTAGCGAAAATGTTCGATCTGTTCAAGCGTGATGCGTTGACCAAGCGAAATAGAGATTCATTTTTATTTAGATGTATAGATTTATCACTTTATTAAAAAAATCACTTTATCTTGTGCTGGTTTAATCGAAATGGTCCACATATAATCATCCAAAAAAGACAGTTTTATATTTTCGTAAAATTTTAACTTGTTTTGGTTAAATTAAGACTTTGTGACTTACATTGTTATCATCCAACAGCCTTTCTTGTGCAGGTCTGCGTCGAGGACGATTTCTCTGATTTTTGTTTCTTGAAGCACTGCAATAAAGGTCAAAATTTATTTTATTCTTTAACTCCAAACCAAATCAGTTGAAAGTAGGTTATATTATGTTTACCTATCACTGTCACTGCCATAGTTGCTGCCAATGTGAGAGGGCAATGCTGCCATAGGTCTGCCCCCGAGGGCATTGTCGCCGCTGCCCTGTGGAAGATAAAAGATAACTTTACGAGTGTTGCTTTTAATTAAATAATTATTTTCATGGCAACATGGGCATGCGACTTTAACAATAAAAATCGAAAAATACTGTTGAATTTTAATTTCATATAATAATAATAACGCCCAACAATCACATATATAGACCCTGGACCTTAACTAGGATTCCCTGTGTCTAGGGAACCAGGAACAAGGACCGTGGTCCCACAACACCCGGACACAGAACAAGTGTTTGCGCTTTTTTTTCTGTGCGCAAATACTTATCCTAGCGCAGGAATCGAACCGCCGCCTCCGGGTTATGAGCCGGCCTACTCAACAACCACACCACAGAGGCTGTCTTAATAGGATGTAGTTGAGAGAAAGAAGGTCAGGCACAATCAGGCAAGTACGAAAGTATTTGCTTATTTAAGTACTTATTAGGAACCAAAAATATTCATACATACCCTGAATGTTTCGATATCCCTCGTGTTTTGCGATTCAATAAGTATCTGTTCAGATCTAGAGTCGGGCTCCTCTTGCTCGCTGCAATATACATATACATATCACTAACAGTTCGGATAGACAATAATTAAAGATGCGTAGTCGTTTTCAGCGATCTTACCTGTTGTAGGATTGATTGACAACAGAAGCATTTTGGGATTCCAGTTTGATTTGAGCCTCTTGTGTGGAAACCAACACCTTCTGAAAAATATACGGATAAATAATTTCTTTATAGTGAAGAGGCATCATAAAATTTAGACTCCACAGTCACCAGGGAAGACACAAGAAAAGCTAATATCAGATGGCGAGATATTCGGTGGAGTTTTTGGATTATTATAAAATGTCAAAGATGAACAACTGTTTTTTTTTTGGAGTAGCTCTTCTTTGCGCACGCTTGACTTTGGGAGTAAGCTGACCAGGAGAACGGAAGTCATTGGTTCACGTAGATCTCTTGTCAACATAACAAAGTTAAAAAATTGTATTATTATGTTGGTATGTCCGGTAAAATGACAATTTACAATTGTCAAGATTTTAGGTTTATAAGCGACATTAACATTAAACTTATACCGGTCCATAGATGGAGCTAAACTAAAGAAGCAGTTTGGCTTCAGCTGAAGAAAAACTTCTTTTTTTGTAAAATTTTGTTTGTGTATAATGTGACAGTGCAAGCAGAGGATTTTTACATGAATACAATAATAAATATATAATTATTTATTTTGCCCAAAAAAGACTGACCCAATAAGGCTTGGATTAAAAATGAGTAGGACTAAATGACTTGTTCAAAATAGCATTTAGCAGAAGTTTTGGAATATTACACCATATCTTAAGGAATTTGTGATTTAAAAAATATAGATGAATTGAGAATCTTCTTTTCTGTAGTCAGTTAAAACAATTTTGTTACCTCTTTATTCAAAAGCGCCTCTAACTCCCGTTGTTTCTCCGCGAGTATAGCTCGCAGTTGCATTTGCCTGCGCTCGATGGGTCCGGGCGCTCCGCTCGGGCCCGGGCGCACTTCTTCATTCACTTTCTTTTGTTTGCGACTCCCTTCTGAAATGGGGATCGAAGTATTTCATGTTTGGTTTATTTTAAATAATAATAATATGTGTGGACATCTCACACAATGCCATCTAGCCCCAAACATAAGCATAGCTTGTATCATGGGAACCACAATACACTATATATACATACATAGGTGATACAATACTTAGATACTTTTTATCTGTAATACAATACAATATAACACCCAGACACAGAACAAACACCTATGTTCATCACACAAATGTTTGTCCTGGGTGGGAATCGAACCCACAACCCACCATTTTTGAACCGTAGTAGTCTAAAATTTAGTTTTATGTTGTTTTTTAGGAGCCAAAACCAAAGATATATAGGTCGATAGTCATTTTTGTTGCCAATTTTTCCACTGAAAAGTTCGAAAGAAGATAGAAGATACGTAAAAGAAAATGGTAGCAGACATATACAGGCAGAGGAAACAATTATTGTCAATATTATATGCAAATAGAAAGCTATTACTGCATCGAGATTGGTTACATTGCCGAACGTTTCAGGGTGGAATTCAAATTACTAATAAGTTAAAAACCTGCGTGTGCTTTACACCACACAACCGAAATAAAACTTCTTTAACTTATCTCCATCGGCCGGTATAACCATGTTTTTGCTTTGTTTAATATTAATGTCGCCATCTTGAAATTGTAAATTGTCATTTTACCGAACATACAACCATAACGATAAAAAAAACTTTGATATTGACAATGGAGACTAGCTTACTCCCCAAAAGAGTGCGTAAAGAAGTTTTACTTCAGTAATGTTAATGCTAACAATAAAATCAAAACTTCACCTTTATTGGACAAGACGTCTTTGATGCGTGCGCGTTCGTTCATAATTTTTTCGGTCTCCATACGTAACTCTTGCGCTAATTCTTGCAACGAAGCGATTTTGGCTTCGTGATCTGAAGTAAAATGAAAAAATATTTGGAAACGATGTTCCGTTTTTCGCGAAATTAACATTCAAACGTTACAGCTATAGATTTAAACCAGCAATCTAATGGAATCCTTGTTTCTTGACTTTAGTGGCTTTTATGTTTCAGAGTTCTTAAGTAATGTACTAAAGAACAGGTACTTTGTCCACTCTCGACTACGTCATCATTTAACACTAAGATTCAATTGTCAAAATAGACAAGGGTCGAAAAGACCTACTTTGTTGAGACTGCATTTGTTGCGGATGGTGTTGATGCATCTGATGCTGCAGCTGCTGATGGTTTTGTTGCAACTGCTGCTGAAGATTATGTTGCAACTGCTGATGATTCTGATGCAATTGTTGCTGATGATTCTGTTGTTGCTGTTGGTGATTCTGCTGCGAAAGCTGATGACTCTGTTGCAACTGTTGCGGGAGTTGTTGCGCCAACTGTTGCTGTTGCAGCTGTTGTTGCTGCAACTGCTGTTGGTGAATCTCGTTTTGCAGTTGCTGCAGCTGTTGCGAATGGTGTTGCTGAGAGTGTTGCTCATTCGTGAACTTGTGTCGTTGCTGCAACGTATTGCGTACTCTGCACACGCTGCCGTCATTAGACCAGCCGCCCATACTGCCGCCGCCTTCAGATTTACTATGAATAAACATTAATACAGTTATACACCTAGACACGTGACTTTGCGGAGTAAAGCTTCTATACCTGTTCTATTACGTCTTGTCTTAATCCAAATCGTTATCATAAGATAACAGCCTGGTAAGGCAAGCCTTCGGGAAGTTTAGAAATTCTAACACCCCTAACCACTTGCCTACACGACTAGGATGGATAGTCATGGAATACTGTAGTATTGAAACTGAAACTTACTTGTCATGGATGTTCGAATGACCCGTCATTTCTCTGAAAGAGTCATCGTGGGCGCCCGCCTGTTGCTCACTTTCGTAGTTTTCTACTGAGCGCATCAGATCTGAAAATATTTCATTACCTTACAACTGAATGTCGTATTGGTATAAATAGAGATCAAAATGTGAATAAAAATTTAAAATTGTCTGTTTACTAAAATTATTTTTTCGTAGTTGGTTATTTATTGACGAGATTTGAGCAACACAGCCGTCACTTCAGTAAGGAAACCAAAGTTTTTGTGTGACGACATCACTACGCCATTTTTGAACGTATTGCATTAGCATCAATAAATAACGCCCAACGATCACATACATAGATCTTGGACCCTAACATTCCATGTCTAGGCACTAGGAACTACGAAGACATGGTCCCATAACACCCAGATTCAGAACATGTATTTGCACTTCCTGCACAGGATTCTGCCGCGGGAATCGAACCCGCCGCCTCCGGGTTATGAGCCGACCTGCTCAAGCACCACACCACAGAGGCTGTCACAAAATGTTACAATTTATTAAAACTCAAGACAAAGTTTCCTAAATGACCACTAGAGTACAGCCTACCTTTTGTTTTTTGCAGAGCAGTTTTTAAAGCCTTTATTTCCATAAGTTTAAAGGGGTCCTCATTTTTTATATTGCCACCGGATTTGTTACCTAAAATTTAATATCAATTTAATCACTCTGTTTTTTTTTTAAATTGAAACATTACGAATGCCACGATAAAACGAGGCCATCAAATCAATAAAGTAGAGACTAGCAGAGCGATTTGCAAGTTTTGTTAGATAGCTGATGGCGTTAGTTAGTGTTCACGCGCAATACACGTGATCGCCACGGAAGAGTGAGGTGCGGGACGAGCCAGCCCCCTGCTACCCGCACCCCGCAACGAGATTTCCCCAACGACCGTCGACCGGAGTGAACGCATCTAAGCCTGCGCCCGCAACGCCACTTTATTACCTAATATTTGTAAATTATAATAATAAACCTTCAAGAAATAAGAAGTCGTTTCCATCATTAACAGTTAGAGCGGCCAGTTATAGAAATAAGCGCCAAAAACCAGCAGAAAATTATAAAAATCAAGCGTATCAAAGAAATTATACCTCTATTATCAAAGCCTTTTCTCTGTCGAGACTTTCATGGGACCACGATCTTACGTTAGCACACATGTCTAGCAACTTACTTTCTATGTTATATTGGTATCAAAATATCAACTTTTACAGAAAATTTCAATCTCATCATTTCGATATATACTAAAAGGACAGCAACACTTTTAGAGCAGTAAAATTTATTTTACTTAACCGGATGTTGATCAGATTAAGTAAAATTAATTTTGACACCAATAAAAGCATATAGAACCAAACAGTTTTTATTAAAATCTTATAAAAAAAGTAATGATAATTACATTTACGCGTCGGTTCTTCGTCGGCGCTATCTTCTCCGGAACTGGAGTACGTGTTTTGAGCTCTCCCCATTCGTGTGGCCATTTGAAGTTTCTGGAACTCGGACACCTAAGATAAAGAATTTTCTATCTTCATTACATGGGATAGTGTTTGACAATATGGCCGAAGGTACCGTCACGCTCTATGCCCGTAAGATGTGTGAAATCAGGAAACGAAATCTTTTTAATTCAGCAATTGCTCAATGCAGGATTGAAAGACCGCACTGGCCGCAAATCTAATTCAACACGATCGACCTTGGAGTCTTCAAGTCGAGAGTGAACAGGTACCTTCTAGGCAAGCGCGTTACATCCTAGACCGCATCGTCACTTACCATCAGGTGCGATAGTAGTCAAACGCGAGCCTATCAAATAAAAAAAAACAAAGTTGCAAATCTAATCCCATTATTATTGATGAAACATAATAATAATAATAATATGTTTGGGTTTGTCATTTACGACTTTACATGTAAGCCGATGTTTATAAACATTTAAATAAAATGAATAAACCATATCATCTCTTTCCATTATTTTATAAATACCATATCTTAAATAACATCAAGCTCAATGCAGGCCTTAATCACCCCATTTAGAATAAGAATAAGCATCAAGATCTTATAATGTATGTCCCCTAAACAAACATTGAGACTCAACCCCACGTTCTGCTAAACCTTATCAGTTCTCCTAAATTGAATATGAAAAAAACTAGTTCTTTCGTCAATGGATTTGACCAATTTTGAAGAATATGCATACAGCTTTATTTCAAATCCCCTAGAGTAGTTGAATTCGTCATACCAAGCTCTCCATGTGCTGTTTTTTCATCTGCAGCTCTCGGAGCTTCATCTGCAGCATCTGTCCGCGCGTCGCCAACTCCACCTCGTCTTCTTCTACTTCGCTGTTACCGCCGCCAGCTGCTTCCTACGACACAATCACAGCCTCACATTACATAGTGTAAAGTCAGTATATTTTTGTGACCCTGCCTTACGCCTATATATAAATTACCCATAATATACGCCATGGTCTTACGCCAACCTACCTCAGAACTTTCTAGGTATCTGATTCAGTACTCATAATTTAATTTCTTATTCATCATACAACATCCAAGTATAGAAATGGAGCATTACCATTTCTTTATAAAAGCTTCAAAAATCAGAGGTTTTTATTTCGCTTTCACGCGTTATTCTTCTCATCAGCGAGGAGTTGCAAGGTAAAAAGTCCCCCGTTTTTCAACCGGCTTTAAAAACGGAGAGGATCTCATTTCGTTTGTATTTTTTTTAAATGTTTGTTACCTCTGAACTCAGTCACTAATAAACCAATTTGGACCTTTTTTATGGGACATACTTTCAGATGGATCCCAAGAAATTTCAAAATCGGATCAGTAGTTTGGTTATTAAATCAAAAAACTGGAAAAAAATATATGTGTAATAATATCGTCTAGGTATTTCGGACGAGTCGCTTTAAATAATATTATTTAAACAAATGTTGACGAATTGTAATTGATATTTCTATAAACAAAAAGTGTGCCTTACCTCCCCATTAGCAATATTTCCGTCCCTGTGCGAGAACCTTTCATCGTGGCCGTGTTCATTCTCCACTGGCGCGGGCGGCGCGTGCATTGTATCGGCCGCGTGCGGCAGCGTCGTGGCTACACCTATCTGGTTAGCCGCGTACATGCGGCTTGGGTGGCTGTAGTTACTGCCGTGCGCTTGGTTCTGTTAATGAACCAGCTTATTAATAAACAATATAAACATGGTGTAGCGATCCCCAAGCTGCCAGCTAACTGTGGTGATTATGAAAAACCTGCCTTACAATAAGCGTCCAAAGTGGCATTTTATGAGGAAGGCATAGGCCTTATGGTGGTTAGACATAGGTTTATCAGTAGACGTCTACCGGCTGTTGATCCGGATGGATGTGGTTGTGTAGCGCAGGCAAAGAAATATACGTATATGTATTGTATCTGTCTATTGAAATTGAAATAGGCAAAACGAGAGTAGTAATAGTATTTTACTGTTAGGCCCTGTTTCAATACTTTTTTATAAATTTCTGAGTTTGAATACCGTTTTTCACTCGATGTTTAGTCTCTTTCAAACGGGGACAAACTTGGGTCCGAGCCTGATGAAAGTAACAATTAAAAATGCACCTGAGAGTTTTTTTTAAAGATTACGAAAAACTATATAGAAATAAATGTCAAAATCTTGTTTTTGTAGAAAGATGAAGAAATACAAACATATTCATAAATGTTAAAGACCAACCTGAATTCCAGAATAATTGTCATGAGAAGTGGACGGTTGATTCTCTTGAGATCTCTCCCTATTCATTTCATCTAATTGTTGCTTTGTTTCCTCCTGTAAATAAGTATTTCCAATTCTCTTATTAAAAAAATAAATGTTTTGTAAAGCAGTGTCTCTCTACACATAAACCATTTGTTTTTATACACTAGTCTTCTGCGCATTAAAATATTAGGTCTTTACCAATGAAATTGCCGTTTTGTTTGAAAAAAGTTAAAGTATTTTTTTTTCAAACTTATTTATTTCTTTTATTCAAAGTAATCACCCCTGCAATCAATGCATCTTTGCCAACGCTGTGGCAGTTTATGGATGCCCTTCTTGAAAAAATCAGCAGGACGGGAGACAACAAACTCTTCAAAGGCGTTTTGTACTGCCTCTCGGGAATTGAATTTTTTTCCCGCTAAAAAGTTGTCCAAATTTTGGAAAAAGTAATAGTCGGTAGGCGCAAGATCTGGTGAGTATGGCGGATGAGGGAGAGCTTCCAAACCCAACTCATGCAGCTTAGAGACGGTCTGTTGTGCAGTATGGGGTCGCGCGTTGTCGTGAAGTAGCAGTGGAGACGACCGATTGACCAAAGCTGGTTGCAGACGTGCGAGTTTCGCCATCATTGTGGTCAGTTCTTCAATGTACACATCTGCAGTAATGCTCTCGCCGTTTTGTAAAAAGCTATGATGAATCACACCAGCACTAGACCACCAAACTGTGACCATCACCTTTCTAGGGGTCATTTTTCGTTTTGCACATTGCTTTGGTACCGAACCAGGATCTAACCAACTTGCTGAGCGCTTTCGATTGTCAAAAAGAATCCATTTTTCGTCGCACGTAACAATTCGGTTCAAAATTCCTTCATTTCTGTGCCTGTTAAGCAGCGCAAGGCAAGTCTCGACGTGTACGTTGCGCTGGCGATCATTAAGTTCGTGGGGCACCCATCTATCAAGCTTTTTTATCTTGCCAATCTGTCGCAAATGGACCAATATTGTTTTGATGCTAACATCAAAAGCTGCTGCCAGCTCAGCTGTAGATTGAGATTCATCAGCTTCCACAATCGCCTTTAATTCATCATTGTTGACCAAAGTTTCCGGACGACCACGAGGTTCATTTTTCAAGTCAAAATTCCCAGAACGGAACCGAGCAAACCAATAACGGGTTGTACGTTCGTTTGTACAGTTCTCTCCGTAAACGTCGTTGATGTTACGTGTCGTTTGTGCCGCGCTGGTGCCACGACGGAACTCATATTCCATAATTACACGAAATTTCAAAGTATCCATTATGAGGTGAAATGTTGAAATGTAATGAAAATACAACGCTAATCAATAAACAAAAGACTTATATTGTAAATAGAATGTCATATTTTTAAAACAAAATTAATTTGAATTTAGAATTCATAGCCTATCAAAACTTTTTTTTGTTTGAAAAAGTCTGTACTGCAATACGGCAATTTCATAGGTAAAGACCTATTATTTATACATTATTATCAGATTTTGCGTAGATGTTAAAATGAGCTCCGACGAGCAAGACGTGCTGTGCTATAAATTTTAGCAATCATAGATTCAAAATCAAAACACACAGATTTTGATTGACGCCGTATTTACGACCTTTACCAAGAGACTCGACTTCTTGTGAGAATTTACCAAAGTTTTTTCTGACCTGATACTTTAGAAGTCGTTTTTGTTGCTGCTTAAGGGCAGCTAGGCGGATCTGCGACATTTCCATCTTGTTTTTAATTTCATTCTGCCAAAGCTCATTATCGCTGTATGCTGAACCATTGCTTTGCACTGACACTGGACGCGTCACAACCTCCTGCAATTAAAAATAGCAACTCGATTATACGTGTGGACACACGAAAAATGCTAAATTATAGGGAAAAGGTCAGTAAGTTATCAATAAAAAACAACATCTAAAATTAATATGAAAATAAAATTATGATCATTCGGTGTCTCTATGTATGTGAACAGTTTATCGCTCATACCAGTTAAATATTAATATTCAAGGGGTGAATGCTGAAAAGGGTTACGAAAAGCCAAATAAAATGATTTAGTCAGAATTACTAACGATATTTACAAGGACATTAGGTTAATTTAAAAGATTATTTTTGTAGTATTGGTTTCAATACATGCTATGTTTCAATCCATAATAGAACACACGACGCGGCACACAACACTAACAGAAACCTGCTCGTCGGATAGAATTGATTCTTTGGACTTTTTCATCTCCTCAATGCGAGATGCTTTTTCGACGCAGGACAGGATGTTCTTACGCAGTATAGCATTAAGTTCCTCATCATCTTTTCGTATTCCAACATCATTAGGACATTCAGCAGCTGTTTGTAAATCATTGATTTGATTTTCTAAAACAACTAATGGGGTATTGTCATCAGCATTTTCATTTGTTCCACTTCCTTGCACTTGATAATCTTCATCAAGTTTGATATTATGCAACGATTTGTTTAATTGTTCGTTTTCTATATTCGTAACTTTCTTCAAATTATTGTTATTCAGTGTGTCATTATTATTTTTCACATTGCATACTTTGTCTTGTGCGTCATGTGGGACTTCAGTAATTTCTACAGCACTTTCAATGGGTGTAATAGATTCGTTATTCTCTTCAGCTGGCACCTCAATATTATCAGGTTTCCTTTCTGTTAATATCCCCTCTAATTTTGTTTCACTTTCTTTTAACTGCATCACCATCTGTATCAGTTCATCATATTCTTCTTTTGTATGTTCAATAAAAGCCTAAATTGGAAATTGTTTTGTGTAACTTTTTAATACAGTAATAATTCAATAGACTGATTCTTACAATCAGAAGAAGAAAGTTACATAATCCATATTTGTATCAATACTTATGCATAGATAAATAAGTGATGACCAGAAATCCTGCAGCTTTTTAACATACCTCATCCTCTGAGTTGCGCATGGTGTCGACAAGTGATGACGTCACTCGAATGTACTCTCTGATTTGTCCAAGTCGTCGTTCCACCGCTGCTGCATCGGGACATGCCGCCACTATAGCTTCACCTAAAGCCCTAGCAGATTCTCTATGAACCTAAAAAGAATTTAAAAAAATGTACGGTTCCCACCAAGGCAGATCTAACAGAACTAAAACATTGGTTATGAATCTGTAAGCAATAATTGAGTATTTTGTAACTTTTATTGCAATCAATTTAAAAAAATTAACTTTAGACCTAACATCTTTTACGAAGTATGTGCTAATTTCAGGTACTTACAAGATTATTATCATTGAGATTATTGAAGCTACCCCCGTGTCCCTGGTCATACATGTTGTTCATTAAATTAACCGTCTTAGTGCCAGTCCTTGAATTGGATATTGGGGGAGTCGAGTTATTATTGTTACTTGCGTGGCTGCTACCTTCAAGGTTATTTCGAGCTGGATTTAAATTCCTTGTCAAATTGTTTCTGCTCTGATTGGGAGCCTGAAAAATGTTATAGGTGTTTAAATGTCCAGAGCAAGTTATAGTTCAGAACTACTGCTTATTTACTTATTTTTTTAATTTAAATCAGTAATAACTCATTTAAATTAAAAAATTAAACATATATCATCAATATTATAAGTAATATAAACAAGTTTTATGAAAACCCATCATTTATATATTATTGCACAATTCCTGGAAAAGATCACTGAGCAATAATAATAATAAATGCCCAACAATCACATACATAGATCCTCAACCCTAACTAGGATTCCCTGTATCTAGGGACCCAGGAACTATGAGGACTATGGTCCCACAACACCCAGTTACAGAACAAGTATTTGCCTTTTTTTCTGTGCACAAATACTTGTCCTGTCGCGGGAATCGAACCGGGGATTATGAGCCGACCTGCTCAACCACAACACCACAGAGGCTGTAAAAAATATCATTGTGATATTTTTGTTAAGTACGTTCACTTATTTATAATGATCTGTACACTAAAGAGTATGTCTATCTATCAATCAATTGGTAACATATTTGGTACAAAATCACTTACATTAAATGGCTGAGAAATGTTTCCAGCTACAGCATTAGGCGTAGTAGGATTTACTATCATAACAGCAGCAGCAGTGTGATTGGAATGCGGAATTAATCCTGCAAAAAATTAATGCACATAACATTCTGTTTTAGAATTTATGGTAATAGGTTTTTAATACCTTATGTTTAAAATCAAAAAAGGAACATGTTGTTCAGTGTAACTCAGTAAGCATGATAGATTTGAACTATGCATAACCAAATATGTTAAATAATATAAATAAAAAAATGAATACCATTCTGCATTTGATGAGCATAGGGATGTAAAGAGTGTCCAGATAAGGAAGATCCCGCACCATCATCCTGATGTTCAGATGCGTTGTCACGGTTTTGAACATTCAGAGGCAAAGCTCTTGGTTGAGGTCTTACTGGCACAAATCTGCCAAATCCACTCTCAAAAGAGACAGTGTTATCTGGTAACAATGTAAAATTTTATCATTTCACTTGTTGGTTAAAATTGCTGATATTATATACCTACTGTTTTAAAAAAATCTTATTTACCAATATCAGTTAATTCCTGATCAGAAGTATTATTGGTTGGTTTCCTTGACTGACTGTAATTTGATCTTGTATTGTATTCTGAAACTGGCACCCAGTCCAGTGAAGTCTGAAAAATGAGAGATTATTAAAACACCAACTAATTTCAATATAATATGACACATTTATCTATCACACTTTAGAATAAGAAGTTCCATGCTGTACAAAAGTAGGCCAGTAATAACTCCAAATGTAGGACAAACCTTCTTCACACTAAATTTAGAAAAACAACCACCCATATGGACTATTCCATAGCCTAAGTTTAATACAGGTGTATCATCAGGTATATGCAATTATCACTTTATGTTAACCATTAAATAAATGAAGCTAAAAATTTGTAGCTACTTTTGTAGAAATATATTAAGTAGATATATATGTCTGTAGCAGATTCACTACACCGAGTTGGCAGATGTTCAAATTACTAACTCTCATGATTCCAAAAATAAATCCCATACCTACACATGTTTGTTCCGTGCAAGCTTCAGGCTGAAAGTTGCTTGTATCCAAACAAACAGAAATTTACAACATCCTATGCAAGTTTTAAAATGTATAGTCAAAGTCAAAGTATAGCATTTATAACGAAAGCAATTATAGTGCTGACATTAGGTAATTATAAACAAAACAGTTCTTACCGATACTAAATTGGTAGTCATGTCTCTCCGTGTCGGTGTAACAGCTTCTTGAGGAACATTACAATTGTTTCTTACTTTTGTTTTGGGTATGGTGCCCGTATGGTTGGGGTGCCTTCCGTTGTTCCCAGGAGCCATAACATTCAGTTTATCTGTTCACACACAAACAACTATTCATAACAGTTATATTAAGAAGTTTTAAGCGTAAAATCACCGTAAAATACCGAAAATATGTTTACAAAACTATCGACTGAATTGGTATCTCGAGGTAATAATAATGATAGGAACATAATTTATGAAACAGGATTTTATGAGAATGGAACTGCCATAGTAAATTTACTTATTTTTATTGTTTTTTAATCAATTTCTGCACGTAAAAGAAAAGAAATGGCTTTCTTCACTTTGTTTTTTTTTTACACCATAAACCACAAAGAGAATGTCACCACTACATCACTGAGACTGACTGAGCTGTTATTTGACAGTGACACTGACAGTTTAAGATAAATTATGAATTTTTAGTCTTCTACCGACTGGCCATAAATAAAGTGTTGCCAAGGTATGGATTTGAATCACAAGGTACCGTTTATATTATATATTAGGTCTTTACCTATGAAATTGCCGTTTTGTTTGAAAAAAGTTAAAGTATTTTTTTTTCGAACTTATTTATTTCTTTTATTCAAAGTAATCACCCCTGCAATCAATGCATCTTTGCCAACGCTATGGCAGTTTATGGATGCCCTTCGTCAAAAAATCAGTAGGACGGGAGACAACAAACTCTTCAAAGGCGTTTTGTACTGCCTCTCGGGAATTGAATTTTTTCCCGCTAAAAAGTTGTCCAAATTTTGGAAAAAGTAATAGTCGGTAGGCGCAAGATCTGGTGAGTATGGCGGATGAGGGAGAGCTTCCAAACCCAACTCATGCAGCTTAGAGACGGTCTGTTGTGCAGTATGCGGTCGCGCGTTGTCGTGAAGTAGCAGTGGAGACGACCGATTGACCAAAGCTGGTTGCAGACGTGCGAGTTTCGCCATCATTGTGGTCAGTTCTTCAATGTACACATCTGCAGTAATGCTCTCGCCGTTTTGTAAAAAGCTATGATGAATCACACCAGCACTAGACCACCAAACTGTGACCATCACCTTTCTAGGGGTCATTTTTCGTTTTGCACATTGCTTTGGTACCGAACCAGGATCTAACCAACTTGGTGAGCGCTTTCGATTGTCAAAAAGAATCCATTTTTCGTCGCACGTAACAATTCGGTTCAAAATTCCTTAATTTCTGTGCCTGTTAAGCAGCGCAAGGCAAGTCTCGGCGCGTACGTTGCGCTGGCGATCGTTAAGTTCGTGGGGCACCCATCTATCAAGCTTTTTTATCTTGCCAATCTGTCGCAAATGGACCAATATTGTTTTGATGCTAACATCAAAAGCTGCTGCCAGCTCAGCTGTAGATTGAGATTCATCAGCTTCCACAATCGCCTTTAATTCATCATTGTTGACCAAAGTTTCCGGACGACCACGAGGTTCATTTTTCAAGTCAAAATTCCCAGAACGGAACCGAGCAAACCAATAACGGGTTGTACGTTCGTTTGTACAGTTCGCTCCGTAAACGTCGTTGATGTTACGTGTCGTTTGTGCCGCGTTGGTGCCACGACGGAACTCATATTCCATAATTACACGAAATTTCGAAGTATCCATTATGAGGAAAAATGTTAAAATGTAATGAAAATACAACGCTAATCAATAAACAAAAGAATTATATTGTAAATAGAATGTCATATTTTTAAAACAAAATTAATTTGAATATAGAATTCATAGCCAATCAAAACTTTTTTTTTGTTTGAAAAAGTCTGTACTGCAATACGGCAATTTCATAGGTAAAGACCTATTACATGATATGATGTTTCTAATGTTTAATGTTATTTAAGGAGTTTTGGCGGGAAAGCGAAAAAGATTGCGTCACCGCATTGTATTATTTTCCTAAACTTGTGTTATTTTCAGTGTTAGTGCATAAAATTGGTAGCATTCTATTCGTTAAGTGCTGGATTACAGGCATGAGTGTGGGAAAATGGTATAATGATGGTGAAACGTTTCTTTTCGTGTTGTTTCCAAAACTCCACAGAAGTTTCAAGTAAAGTTGTCACCACTTTACTAGGAGTATGACTTTGACTGGACTATGACTTGACTTGATGACTTCGACTGTGACTTGACACATATTTGCGTGAAATATCATTAACTTGATGAATTATCAATTACTTGACACTGGCTAAATACAGAAAAGTGTGGACCCAAAACATTTAAAAAAAAAGCACATTAGTTTTTTTCTGTAATCTGTGGGCTATACGGGAAAATAAGGCGGTAATTACAAATCAAGTATAATTTTTGGCGTTTAGAGTTTTGGCGGGTAAACGAAAAAGATTGCGTCGCGTCGCCGCCATTGTAATTTTTTCCCAAACCTGTTTTATTTTCAGTGTTAGTGCATAAAATTGGTGGCATTTTATTCGCTAAGTGCTGGATTACAGGCATGAGTGTGAGAAAGTGGTAAAATGATGGTGAAACGTTTCATTTCGTGTTGTTTCCAAAACTCCATAGAAGCTTCTGGTAAAGTTGCCACCACTTTACTAGGAGTATGACTTGACTAGACTAGACTAGATTATGACTTGACTTGATGAATTGGACTGTGACTTGACTTGACACATATATTAAATACCTTTTAACTTGAAAAAATATCAATTACTTGAGACTGGCTAAATACACAAAAGTGTGGAGCCAAAACAAAAAAATACTAAAATTTTAGAGTTTTGGCGGGAAAACGAAAAAGATCGCGTTACTGCATTGTATTGTTTTCCAAAACTTGTGTTATTTTCAATGTTAGTGCATAAAATTGGTGGCATTTTAATTGTTAAGTGCTGGAGTACATGCATGAGTGTGTGAAAGTGGTATAATGATAGTGAAACGTTTCTTTTCTTGTTGTTTATAAAACTCCATAAAAGTTTCTAGTAAAGTTGCCGCCACTTTACTAGGAGTATGACTAGACATGACTTCATGACTTGGACTGTGACTTGACACATATCTGCGTGAAATATTTTTCAAAAATGTTCACTTCTCCGGGATAAAATGTAGCTTATAATTATGTTAACCATTCAGCTATTTGAGTGAAGGAGTAACAAATACACACAAACACACATACAAACTATCGACTTATAATATTAGTGTGATAGCACCTAGAAATGGGTACGTAGCGAAGTGGCTAAAAGCACCTTGTCTTACGTAAGTTAGGTACTATACTTAACTTAATCTACTTAGCATATTAGCATACTCTTTAGCCTTATATGATTGGATTCTATAATTATATTTTCTGAAACGATTCTCTATACATTCGTCATCATAAGGCCGGATTAACCAAGTCAGGGCCCAGTCGTTTAGAGGTCTTCAGCTCTTTTCAAGTTGATGAAGGGATGAGAGTAGCAGTATTAGCATCAGCAGCATCACCAGACTGTTTCCTAACTCTTTAGGAACTTACTTCGAATTTCGTTTGTGCTACTATCTGTCTTGTTGTTATAAGCTCTTAAATTACAGTCTTCGCGTTCGACAATAAAAATATGGCCTCAAAAAACTCAAAAATTCGACGACCGTAATTTTCTTCATTGTGTTCGCGTGTTCGTTTATTGACAATAGGTTTGAAACCATGGTTAATAGTTTGATAATTTTTTTCATAGCAAATTTATTGAACATTGATCATAATGCTTTTGTTTGTTCTAAATAATTTGCCAGACTTTGCTATCACGTATGTGTTGCTGCCTAGCCGATTCGTGGCCCCTAGGCAGTTGCCTATTCAACCTATTGGTTAATCCGGCCGTGATCATCATCAGCCTTAGTTCACTGCTGCACTGCTGGCTAGGACGAACTATTATTTAACTCTAGATAAATTCTGGTTACGAAAACAGTAATATATAACATAGGTATACCATAGTTATATAAACTTATACATACTGGTGTATGTATAAATTACGACATGTCGCACGCTACAAGCTCGATCTTCGCTATTCATCCAGCTGCCAATGCCTTGTCGCTCCACGACTCGAAAGCCTGCTACATGCATAGGGAGGTCAGTCTAAGGCCCATAATTTTACAGAACTATGCTCAAACGTCAATTGATGCTCAAGTAGAGATTTCATTCACTATTTGATGATTTAGTGAATGAAATCTCCTCTTGAGCAAATTTATGACTAAGCGTAGTTCTGTAATACAAGCCTTAGTCGGTACGGTAGTCGCGGCATAAGCTAGGTTTCTTTGTTGTATTTTTGTTTTTGGTATACTCTCAGCACTCAGCAATAAAATATTATTGATTATCTGCCCAGTTCGGAGGCTAATGGACTACAGTCCAAATAGATTCTGAATGTGACTGTCCAAAACCAACATTTACCCGTTCAAAAAACTCTTGTTTTGTTAATTTAGGGATCTAGAGTAGGTTACAAATAGCTTTGGTTTTGCATCCTAACTTCTATGTCACCTAACTATTTTGGCACGATTAACACTAACAGCGCGACGGCATCGGGTGAAAAACAACGGCCTTAACAAATGAACAACAGCAACGGTTCATCAGGCGCGGCACGCGGCCGATGCGGCATTGCATTGAACTTTTCACTCTATTCGAATTTCAAACGTCTCAAAATTCTCGAGCGTTGGCAGCCGCATGCCGCGTCATCCACCGGGCAGGCGTCTTGGATTGGAACTTGAACTTTTTTAGTCCGCGATCAGACTCGGTCCCGTTCAGTCAAGTCGCGCTTTTAGTGCTACCATAGTTACCGTAGGCAATTGAATTACTATTCCTACGTGTTTATGTGACAAAATTCGGCCTCTAAGTGGATTGAAAAAAATTTGTTTAGTAATAAGTGAGGTTTTAAGTTTAATAATGGTTGGTAAGTACTTAATTAAAAAAATACTTACAATTGCCACAAATGTGAATTTTTGCAACTTTATCTTTGGTAAGATACATAACAACGCTTTAAAGTAGGCACTAGTATACATTATAATTTTGTTGAAGATATACCTATAAAGAGCCAAGTCAGTGTTTTTCAATTTCTTTTACCATCAAAATCAGTAATTCGGACATTATGCAGTTAATCTATTAACTAAAAGAAGTAGGTACGAACGTGTATACTCACATTTCTTTAATCTAACAAAACAGTCAGTTAAAAATGCATTGCATGAGTATACCCAGTCATGGCAAAGCCGGTCGGACCGGTCGGTCACCGTTTTGTTTTTGCGAGAGAGCTCAACTTGCGCTGCTCTGCAATGTTAAAGTTGAACTAAGACATGACATGAAATCTGCGATAAAATATCGAGAAATGCTAAAATTCAACTTGGATATTAAAGATAAGAATATAAACTTTTTTAAGGCTTTACCTATAGCCACAGAATAAATAATAGTAGGTACTAATAAGAAAGATTATGGCGGGAACAGAAACGCTTCTGATGTAGCTGCTTTATGTAGAGCCATAACCAACCTTATTCCTAATTTGAAAAATCCTAAACTGAGTGGTTGAAAGAAAAAGCAGCTTAAATTGTTTGGAGAACAGAACAAACTTATCTTAGAACAATTTTACTTTAAAAAACTTTTTACACCACATTGTCCTAGTCATATAAACTGACATACTATATGACATACAATTATAATAAAATACAAAAACTATACACCACAAAATTAATTAAAGTTACATAATAACTTCTATTAGGTATTGCAATGGGCGCCTTATTACTATTAGCGATCTCTACAAGTCAACCTATGGATGGACACTTCATTCGACAGTTTTGGATGACGTAGGAGTAGACTGTGGTGTACACTACAGATTGAGGTTCTGAAAGGCAGATACCATTAGTGCATTATGAAAATGTGAAGTCTGTTCAGAAAAGGTATCCATAAGGTCGGCAACGCATCATGCAGCCCTGCTGTTGAAGATGTTCATAAGCGACGATGACCACTTACCATCGGGTGGGCCGTCTTCTTGTTTCTGGTTAAAGATATTTATTTCGCATTAGGACAAAATTCACTGACATGAGAAAAATAAAATTAACATTAGGGCTTAACGTACTTACATTTTCATTTACTTGATATTTAGCTTATTAAACTTAGTTTATACGTCTTCAGGTTACTAAAATATTGCGAATAATTCTAAATTTAAGTGCTATACGGAAATAAATTTCCGCTTGTATTTGTTGTTGTTTTCACTGATAATATAAAAGAAATTAATTTTGTGCGGTACAGTCGGTGGGCAGTTAACTAATATTACGTTTATCTTACTCTTACATTTGTACTGTTATTTATTCTGTGCATGAATGGTAACAAATACTGCAGGTTCTTGCCCCAGTGCCCCACCGAATTACCTCAGGAGACATAAAAAACGAGTGTTTGAGTACTGTAGACCACACGACTGAAGTAAAACTTCTTCAGCTCCATCTCTCTCTCCTCTGCAGTAATATAAGAAACGTAATTCTTTCTTTCTATATCAACCTCCGTTTGCCTCGCCGGCTTACCCCCAAGTCAAGCGTACGGAAAGAAGTTTTACTTCAAAAAGTCGAAGGACCTAAATGATAAAAATAAGCCAACCTATCTGTTTTATAAACATAGAAAAGAAAGTTTTATCGCTCCTTAAAAGCTTTTGCGTAAAAGGATTGGCACAGTAAAGTAATAAGAATAAGTGAGTGTCCGAATGGATAAACAACTAAGGTGGTGTGTAGAACAAGCAACAACGGCCAAGTTCCCCGTACTTGCCCGCCCAAGCCGCCATAAGCGGCGGGAGCCAGATAGGTGCCGCCCGCCCCCGTTTCACCTGTGACACAATTTTGGGTGCGCCGACCTAGATATGTATAGGATTTTCCGTCGGCTGACAGTTTAATTAATATAAACTCAAGGCTGCTAGAGCCACGCCTGTAAATTGTTTCACTTTATCATGTAAATTGAAATTGTCCCTACAGTTAAAAGGTAATTTTGTGTAATTCGGAGTATTCAGTCCTTGGACAATAATATAATTAGGTTGAATTATCTAAAGATTGGTCAGATACACAATAGGAGACTCCTCACAGGGACTATGGTTCTTATTTAATAAAGTGTCCTACCATTGTCTCCCTGAAATAGCAGGCTATACGTATAACTGCGTTTGTGCTGGTGACGTGAATCATAACTGCGACTAAAACAGTAAATACCTCTTAAATAACTGGGGGCGGCTGGGAATAAGTATAGAAAGTTGTGGGGCCGGTTGGTACAACATTAAATTAGGCCTAACCGTCCACTGGGGGCCTTAATACCAATCCTTAAAACCTTGTGCCAACCACCCCCAGTGGGACCCGTTGGGAATAATCCGTAATTTTGGTTAATGATCATAGCATGCACCTGTATATTTCAGTAGGTAACTAACGTAGGTATGTACTTTCTTCGTTCAATACCTACTGAATATTTAGTGTAGCTTTCATATCAGCCAGCTAAGAGCGAATCATCCTTCTACGTAAAATAAAAACCATTTTTTGCATGTCTTCCGGCAAAACTGAAGTAGCACATGGCGGTCTTAAAAATTCAGCGTGACATGATGATGTCACTGGTGTCGTCATATACGTAAATGTGAAGAGCCAAGGAAACCGGCCGGGCCTGTCGCACGCCGACCTCCAATTATGATAATACGTTACATACTGTATACTATAAACGTATTGACTGTTGACAATGATGTCTGCCAGCGGCAGCATGTTGTCACACCATTACACGTAAAGTAATTGAAACCATTTAGTAAATCATCTCGAACGAAGAAAAATTATGTAGGTACCTAATGACTGTGGTAGTCAAAAGGTGCTTTTATTTCGATCCGTTTACTGCGCTCAATCTACGTTACATATTAGTTGAGTAGGTGGTGATCTTTGACTAACCTTAACCTTTTAGTTCCTTGTAATTTAGGACATGGTTTTGATGGATCCTTCTTAAAATATTGTAAATTTTACTTCTGTTTACCGTTTTTAACCTATCTTTTATTTGGGTATCATTTGTAATTTCTAGCAGTTTGTATTCACAACTACAGCACATGTTTCAATTCACACATTATTATTACCATTTTTTGTGATCATTGTAGGCAATGTATTTTATAAATAAAATGGTTAAATTGATAAATGGTGGGTAGAGTTGTCTAAGTCTAAACGCGCACGACTTCCGTTTGTGGTGCTAATAAAAACTGATGCTTGTTGATAGGGCTCCTTATGCCTACTAACGACACAGAAATAGCACAGTAACCACAGAAAGATGATGATGAATACTTTATGCTTATCGAAGCTCTGAAGTCTTATAGGTTTAAATTTATAAAGCGAATTTTGACTTTGCATAGACTTCGTGCAAACTTTGCTAACAGAATCTCAGGTTTCGTACTTATAGTCCTGACGCGCTGTGCATTTTCGTAGCATGCTAAGTAAAGTAACTTAAGCCAGAGACACGGAACAGAATAAAAAAGTACATTCGAACAGCCTCGGATCCTCAGCTGCGGTTCATAAAATACAAATCAGTACAACAGCATTACAAATTACAATGCGGGTGTTGTGCATGGAGAAGAGAAAACAAAACAATGTCGTTGGCCCACATACCTAGTGGTGCCGTGACGGCGAATGCTGGTATACTAACTACAACGTTATCGATAGCTATAATAATGCGGCATATAAACAATTGATAATAACACTTCAGGTGAAAGAATCTATGGTAAATTCAACCCTTCCTAATAAATTTTACATAAAGGCGCCAGAGGTAGAGTAAAGATTTAGAGATATCTTTTCTACCAGCTAGCACACCTTGTTGACATTTGAAACAAATGGAGGTATAAATTACCTTAAAAATAAAATAATTCATTCAGTCTTTTAAATAGTATTTACATATTCATTTTAGGAATAGTGCAAATTTCATTAAAATTGATACAATAATTCATTGAAATATGGATTGTGAGTGTGTGTGTCTTATTTTCTGTGAAAGATTGATTTTTTAATCTGTTAATAATAGTAATCTATATATATATATATATAGATAGATAGATTACTATTATTTATAGATTATATATATATATCTAAACCTAGCTGCGTTATGGTAACAGTGATGCATTCTGGTTACGTCACCAACTGGATCGCAAACTAACCCTAATATATATACAGATACAATACACAATACTTGTTGTAGAAATGAAATAATTTAATTGTGACAACATGGGTACATTACAAAAACATAATTGTTGGAAACATAACACGAGAAAGTAACGTAAACCTTCTAAATGAAAATCTCTTTACTTAGGCTATGTTAGCTAATATAGCGCTTGAAGCAGGTGTAAATAGGTACTTTTATTTACAGACAGGTGGTTTTGATGGTATAAAATCTTTTACATTAAAAACGTAGCGTTTTATTTTGTGACGAAGCTAAGTAGGCAGTCGATATCTAAAGCCCTACTTAATAGTTAAACTACGAGTTCAACGCACTCTCCCATTAGCGAAATATGCATGAAAAAATCTATTATTAGATAACTCGCCTCTACCTCCACATACGTGTGGGTCCATCCGGTCTGAAGATAATCATCATCTTTTTATATTTATTATCAGTTATATAACAGTGGAAGGCATAGGTAGGTACATACCCGGCCGAGCCCAATTAAAATTGGACCAGAGCAATCATATTATGATGATGTCGACCGCGTAGAGGAAATTGGCAGGACATTGAACTTCTTATGGTAATATATGGAATCAGATATATGGAACCGAAGATGTTTAAATTTCTACAAGCGTATTACAAAAGTATGCGCAAATGTTACGCCTGTCAAAGGTTATCAGCCCGACGTCACGTTATTATGTGCAGGCGAAATCGCTGCTCTCATGTTTAAAAAGTTGTCTCGCGCAAAAGTATCATGATGTCATCGCATTGACTGCCAAACATAAAATAATGAAGAGTAAACGTGACTTGAAAACGATTAAGTTCATTGACAAACAAATGTGTTATTCATAAAATCATTGTCTTCTTTCCTATGGAGCAATTAATGGCCTATCTATTAGCCATTGAGTTGATAGATCGAACTTTAAATTGATTCGGTTGCATTGAATATCAATCAATACATAATATAACCTTGTTTCTTTTGAATTTAGAGCACATTCCTTCTTTTACAAGCTTTTTTGCTTGTCCAAGGTGTGGTATTCTAAAATGATCGTCTATGACATCATGCTTATTGGAGTTTATACTATTGCGGTGATATTCACGAGGCCCGCGACGCTGGTCTCACAACCACAAGTCGCATGGACCTTCACTTACGATTATAGCGGTGACGCCATCGCACTCCCAACACGATGCTTCAAAGCACTTTAAGTCGTATGTCAGTTATCAATGCTCTGGTTTTTAAGCCGCGGCATCGTTTTATAAGACGCATGTTTGTATTAAAAAATTGTATCATTTGTGCAAAAAGTGAAAGCTAGAGCATTGAAAAGTACAATATACTACCTACTCTTATTAAATCTTCAATTGAATAAGTAATATTAAATTGATTTTCATTAGCTCTATCTTAGAGATATATTATCTTGCAGTTTATGACAAGTTTTATTTATTTTAAATAAGAAAAAAATCTAAATAGTAATACACACACGTATCTCTGAACAAAATCTAAAATTCATCAATGTGTCTACTGTGCCTACAATGTACCTAAGTAAATTATATAGAGCCTAATTTAGAATAATTATTTCTCACTGAATAAAGTTATCAACAGCAGTTGAAATTAAATTAAAAAAATAGCTCCTGTACTTACCTACTGTTTCCCAAATCAACTAATAATAATGTCAGTAAGAAGTATTTATTTACTGTGGTAACTATAATATAATAATATAGGAAATGTTTGTCCATCATTCATGTTCATAATCCATATTTATGTAAAGTGTAGGAATGACTGACTAACCAATGATGTAACCTTGCATGACTAACAAAGCTGCATTTTATTATAAAAAAGTTATTGCGGTGAAAATAGATAGATAGATCAACACTATATTGTACACCGTAAAAAAGAAAACAATTTACAAAAAGAAAAACTTACATAATAAACTAGTACTAGTATTAAAAAAGTGATGATTCAAAATTGTTCATGACTATAATTAGCGTTGATGACTATAGTACCCATACACAACTAATGGAATTTTCTCTAGAGGATTAAAGAATATGAATTCACAAAATAAAATTGGTGTTAACAAAAAGTAATGTAGAGTCATTTCGTCATGGTATATGCTCCGAGCTTGTTTTAATGACTATTGTGGGTCTTATCTGGCTTCCTATCAATCCCAGTTTATATTGCGTTTATAAGTTTTTGATTTGAACAATTTTACTTCCTCAAGTTTTCTCCTCGTGCGTTCATCGGGCATCGACCATCGTGCCCTTATTCCCGTACCCTAATCGCAATTTATCAGACGACCTTCTGACACGCGAACTATTGAGCAATTTGGTCGTCGAGCTTCAGTAATGACATGAAATGTGATATTTTACTTAGATAATACGTTTTTATTCCAATAATTTTTTAGAGAATCGAAATACCAGTGTGTGTTGGTTGGCTATTTGCCACCACTACTGAAATGGCTGTCGTGTGAAAGTTTAGGACGGTCATGTTTACGTTTACGCGTTCGTAACCTAAATATCTTCTGCGCCCAGTCCTGTTTTTGATAAATTATTCTGACACGAAGGCATCTGTATATCTGATTCGAGGAAATTACAATTTCATGGGTTTTATAATTACGTAGGGTTCAGTCAGCTTACCGAGTAAAACACTGATAGTGATGACATGGTTATTGTGACAAAATCAATGAAATTGAGGATTGTCTTGCGAAACATTGACCAGCATAACCAGTAGGTAAAAGTTATTTACCGTTACCATATCGGTATATTCAAATTATGGTTATGTATTTCACTAAATTCATGTAACTACTTATAATACAATAATTGAATATTTTAGGTAACTCCCCGTATTACACTCAGATGAGACGAAATATCGAATGCCGTCCAGCTCACGTAGTGTTAGTTTATAGTTGGTATGGTACTTGTTTTCATATATATAATCACACTAATATTATAAAGGCGAAAGTTTGTATGTGTGTTTGTTTGTTACTCCTTCATGCTCAAACGGATGAATGGATTTGGATTAAATTTGGTACCAAGATAGCTTATACACTGGATTAACATATAGGCTACATTTTATCCCGGAAAAGTGAAATGTTCCCGTAAGATAAACAAGCAATTAAAATAGTTTTTATCCGCGGGTGAAACTGCGGGGCGCAACTAGTGATGTATATACTTAGGTAAGAATTGCTGCTGCTATATAACTGATTTCTGATTAGCAATCCGAAGATGCCTGTTTCTGAAAAAACAGACCACAAGCAATGCTTTTGTAGGTTTGTCTTGTAGGAAGGGCTAGTTGTAGACACGTCTATCTCATGTCTATCTATTTCTCAGGGATGGGTGAAGATATTATTGATATCAAATACTAAAATCGAGTCTTACAACCTTGTGAAAAATTCAAGTTTCAAATACAATTAAAAAAGAAATATTGAAAAAATGATAATGGAAAATGCTTTAATTTGTTCGTATTTCGCATGTTCTATAATTGGATTTACGCTTGACACTAATTCCTAATAGTATCTACGTTCGCTAGTTTTGACGTTAACTGAACGTTTTGAGTACCTAAGTATATAATAGGCGTACCTATCGGTAATATGCTAGTGACTAACTTAGCAGCACTAAAGTACCTTCATGAGTAGATACATGGTTTCAAATATGTTGTATCCACGATCAGATCGCAACATAGTAGAACGTACATGTTAATGTCATTTGATGGCACATATTTTAATTCTGTAGTTTTCGGTTAACAACCGTATGCCACTAAACTATACCTACACCAAAATTTCATCGCCCGCCCATTGAGCGCCTACAGACACGTAAATAAATGACCGTGGCCCCAATCTATTAAACGCTCTACCATTCTTATAATTTTCAATATTTTTAAACTTATGACTCATATTTCACAGTAAATAAAGTTTAATTTGTCATTTACAGACGCAAGATGGTGACGCGCCTGATCGAGTAGTCTGACAACGAAGCAAACGATACTCCAGGCAAAATGAAGCAAATCGTGAATAAGAATCTCATCACGCTGAAATGCGTGCTCTTCTGTTTTCTTTCCGGTAAGTAACTCTACAATGATTATTACGTCGTATACTTATATAGTAGGTAGGTCTTAATGCTCTGAGATGGTATCTATCATTACCGGTACATTATTTTCACTACGAGTTTCACTAATTCAAATCCGGTAGCTTATAAAATGGTTTAATGAAGATTACCGAAATTCTCTGGTACCCGACTGAGACCAAAGAAGCCTTAGCCGTACCACGTCACCGTAGGAGAAAGTTAGAACTTTTTAAAGCTTGTTGTTTCGAAGTCAAGTGCCTGATTCGCTGATCTCGCTGGTACTAACAATCAATCCTCATAAGTATTAAACGGAGTATTGCAAGCTTCCTTGTAAGGATCGACCCATCGCCATCGCTACTGGCACCGCTAAGGCACCGCGTGATACGGCGACCACCGAGCACCGACCATTCACCTCGGTCTTGCTGCATTGCGGCCACGATAAGTGACCGACCTATTTATTTACCATAATTCGCAGTCGCTCATACGTTGTCGTTATACTCTCCCTTGGACACCGATGGTGGCTTGCTGGCTTATTTTTACAAATTCTCTTTCTGATGGACAAATATTTCGTTTCATTATATCGTAAGAGCGTTCAAACAAACTTGTTTCACAGGTGTGGGGTGCATATTCCCGTTTCTTCCACTGCATATGCTGTCAGTGGGACTAGATAAAGGGGAAGCGCGCTTGATATCAGCTGTCGCGCCATGCATTGCCCTCTTAGGACCTGCAGTGCTCGGGCCTCTTATCGATAGGTTAGTGCGGGTGTTTGCCATTTATATTATTCTCGGACGTACGTAGGTATGTCCTCGGCCGATGGCCAAGAGTTTACTTGACGCTGATTACCTAATGTTTACTTAAGTACATTCAGATTTGACAAGATGAGACGAGAATTCATAATTCATTTAGCCTGACCATTGATTCTGATTATAAAATATACTTAAAATACAATAAACATTAATGATTATATACATGTTTACTTACAATTTAAATTATTATAAAGATTGTTAATGTGATAAACGAAGGAAACAAATTATGGTAGTGTTACCCACACTTATTTCTTATGTATTTGTGACACCTCGTTCTAAGCTAACTTCCTATACACAACGATAACGATTCGCAGGTCATCGATCGGTGACCTAATAGTTAATAAGCACTGCTTGGAGACACGAGAACTTAATACATTAAAATTTTCAGAATATATAAAATTTTATGTTCTACATTTCAGTAACAAAAAATGTTAGTTTCTATTCTAATACTAGTTGCGCCGCACGGTTTCACCTGCGGATGACTTTTTTATTTTTAGTAGATTTTCCAATGTTTTCAATAGTTATTTTGCTATTCGGAACGGAGACAAATAGAATAAATTAAAAACCATGGAAATCAGTCCGGCCGTTCTCGAGTTATAAGTATTCAAACCAATCCGACTTTGTTTTATATATATGCCTATATATATAAATTTCACTTTTACGTCTCGTGTCATGACATGAGCCAGTGAAAGTGAAATATTAGAACAGCCTATGATCACTTTTCACACACCACTAGTATTCTCCGCTAAAAGCCGGTTAAGCAGATGTTCAATAGCATGTTAATGAATGAAGCAGACTCGAATAGCACCTGTCAATAATTGAACGTTAAGTTGTATCTAAACATTACTAAGTCACTAACCGAACTAAGGAAGCCAAGCAACTATTTGGCTAAGCGAAGTATGATGACTTTATCATCATTGTAAATTAGGTACAACTCATTCTACTCTTGTGTCTCAAATATAATTAATGTAATGAAATGAAACGAGCTATGGTAATCCTACTTAATATTATAAACGCGAAAGTTTTTATGTATGAATGTTTCTTACTCTTTCGCACTCAAACGGCCTGACGGATTTGGATGAAATTTAGAATACAGGTAGCTTATATAGTGGATTAACACATGGCTACTTTTTATCCGCGGGTAAAAGCGCGGGGCGCATCTAGTGTCTAATATAATATGTACTGTTCAGACTGTCAGTGGGGCGAGGGTCGACGGGCGGCAACGGCGCGCCCAGCGGCTCCGGCCGACTGCTCCGGATCATAACAGCCATCTGCCTCATTTTGAGCGCCATTTTCTACACCATTCTGCTCGCCGTGCCCTATACGGAACGACATGAGGTAGGCCCGCAATAAGCACGTTTTATTTTACCTGACCATATTGCAAGTCAAGGTTACTATAGGTAACTGTTTGATAATTTGACAAGAGTGTGTTATACGTTGCAACAATTGTTGATAAAACTTAGGGATTGTTTTATTTATCGACATCTAAATATATATAACCCAAAGGTGACTGACTGACATAGTGATCTATTAACGCAGCCCAAACTACTGGACGGATCGGGCTGAAATTTGGCATGCAGGTAAATGTTATGACGTAGGCATCCGCTAAGAAAGGATTTTTCGAAATTCCACCGTTAAGAGGGTGAAATGGGTGGTTGAATTATTTTCCCATAGGCCACGCCGCGGGCGAAGCTGCGAGCAGAAGCTCGTTGTAACATAATTACCCAGCAAGAGTAGCAAGTAGTATCACCTATTGCTGGAATCTTGGAGATTTCTCTAAGAAAGGTAAAGAAAGTAATTAAGGCCAATAACCTTTTGCAGCTGTAGTGTAGTGTAGTTCCCATGTCATCCCTGATGCATGTAAGTATGTGTATTATCATTTTAATCTCAATTATACTAATTTCCTTTATCTTTGTTTAAGTTCCTTCTACTTTATCCTGCTATTTTGTCGATCGTTGTTGATTTACCTTTATACCTACTTAAAGTCTAACTTAAGTCACCTGAACGACCTTTAAGTTCGAATTCGAGTCGGGTGACACGACGACAACGACGTTTCGACCGACCCAGTTCTATGCAATTTATTTTTAGTAAAAGCGTGGTATTTTGCCATCAAAATTCGCATGTCTTGGTAATATAAAGACGATAAAAATGGTAGACCTCTATCTAGTCAAACTATGACAATAAGCATAACATTGGCTGTTTTATTAACCGATTTTTCACCAAAAACATTTCTTTGCGAATGTTATCAATGATAAATAAAATTTAAGCTATAGAACTTATAAAATATAGCTCATGTAGGGTAAAAATTTTGCAGCCTCTACCGAGCTACCAATTATGCTCCGTGTATTTACAATCTTCTTGCCTTTTTTTGGTTTGGTGATTTGTCCTGTTGTTATTCAAGACCTAGCTGCTTTTGATTAGAATCCGCGATTGGCGAACATAAAATGTATCAGCCTTCAAACTAAAACACGCTGATGATAACGACGACTCTCGTGAAACTGAGGTTTCAGATCCGACACTTCTGCGACTGGTTTTGGTACCGAGATTTCGTACCTAATGCTTCCCACGTATTACTGGTATTACCACTCAAACATAAATAAACTGTTTTAACTTAAATGTTTATGTTGTTTACCCCACAGACTCGCCGACCCCATGTCTTGTTCATGTGCGACGCCGACAGCGCCTACGTGATGCAGGAGGTATGCGAGCAGGATATGCGATGCAATCGATGGGCCGGGGAAAAGGTATGTTAAATTAAATACATACGAATATGTATAAGGGAAATAGATACGATTATGAGACACGCACGTTTTTTTTTTGACAGAGGAGCCGGTGTAAAATGTCACTCTCTAGATATGGAAGTTTTAGTTTTACACCATTTTAAGTGACAGTAGACAGACACGAAGCATAATGCAATGGTACCACATTAAGTTGGAGTATCAGAGACTTGAATATAAAATTATTACTATTATGTTATTATATTATGTGACCTGTTCTAAAAAAAGGTCATCCTATATGTTACCACAAATGGAGATCTCATCAAGGGAAACTCTTTAAAAGTTCTGCATTATTTATCCGGGAGTAAGGGGCATACAACATGCTATGCAGCAATAATCAGCGCAAGCTGCGCATACACTCAGAAAATAAGGATGTTGAGAAAGCAGCCACTTCCTCTCTGACAATGGGTACAATTGAAATTGTCACCATTGTAGTGTCCGTCCATGGCCTTTTACGAGGATATAATTGGAAATACCTAATTGTCAAGTAAAATAATAAAAATATAACATTTGCAAAGACATTCTACAGCTGATATATTTCTTAAGTCGCAAGTAAATAGACTAGCTTGCAACAAGATTTTTGCATAAGTTTTGGTAGTGACCAGATTACGTAGTTTTGTACCTACCTATAGCTGGTACCTTTACAATGAACTATGCCTAATGCCTGTAAACTAATGCTGTAGCCAGAAGTTTCAAGGTTAAAAAACATTGAAGCTTCCGGATGCTGTTTTGAAATCGGATGCCGTGGTATACTAAAGTAAATCGAGTAATTGACGACAGATTAGAATTAAAAACTTTCTTAAATAGACCAAGATTATAAAATTTCAATTATTAGAAAAATAAGATAAAAATACGCAAACTTAAATGTATAGTCGACGTCTATAAGACATCTTTTACGTACTCATAATAAATTTAGTGGTTATGATTATGATTAGATTTTGACTGTTTTTTTTTGTAGTAGCTTGTGTTTAAGTAGTTGTAGTTGTTAAATTGTTGTAGTATTTGGTTAGTTGGAAGAATAAAAGCACTATGCCTGTATTTAAAAAAAAGTAAGGACGAAAATATTAATTTAAAAAAAAATGTGATTCAACAATAATCATGAACAAGTTTAATAATACCTTTAATTATTTATCTGTCTAAATAATAAAATAATAATACCAAAATGGCATCTTAATAATTACTCCGGACGAAATTAAAACAATTAATTTCCCCCTGCCTTTAGATCTCAAAGAAATTTTATTAAAATCGGTACAGTAGTAAGTGTGGATTTTAAATAAAAATAACTGGAAATAATATATGCATCTTATATAAATGGTGGTATAGCATCGTCTAAGTATTAAAATTGGGGAGGCCTAACTTCTAAAGTTGACGTCTTCAGGTTGTTTATCATTGAACCCGGGTTAACCCCTTTTTTTAAGGATAATAAATATGTTGGCACTGAACTGAACTCACCCATGTTTTGTTATCCAGTCGGGAGTGCTAGCGGTAGGCGCCTGCGAGTACGGGTGCGCCGACCAGAACATGACGTGGGTACGGCAAGCCTTCACGACCACCTCGACCACTACCACGCTGCGGCCCATGTACAGCGGCGTCGCCAACGCGACCACGGTGGGTTTATACTTTTCCAGCTGCAGTTTGATTATTTACCTGGATATAATAAATCCTTATCAAATACCACCTTTGATGGAATGTCATTTTTGTATCATAATAGGTAGTGCATAACTAAATATTGTTCCTATAAATTCTATTAACATAATGAAGGTGATAACTTGTAACATCGATGTTGTCTGTGCTCGGTTTGCAGTTGCTACCATTACATATTGATTACATCTGCATGTGAGAGAATTAAAGAGCAGCCTGCCGCATTGATGATGATGTGATATAAAACAGAATATTACGCCGCCATAGGGAATTTGCAAGTTAGACGTCGTTTTTAGGCATTTTGCTTTGTAGGTTGTCTGATCATAAAAGATTTATTTGTGTACGATTCGTGTATACCTAATTACGAGTTCCTACCCACGTACTTATTACGTAATTTTAAAAGCTTGATAAAATTTGATCAAAGTATTTTCAGGATTTCTAACATTTAGAAAAAAAAATGTTATTGCCCAATCGGTCCGCAGCCGCACGCCCCCTAACCGATAAGAACCGTAATAGGTTATTATTAGATATTAGTCGTATATTTCAGACACAAAAGCCGAACGGTACGTTAGAAGATGAAGAACTGTGGCGCGTTGGTTTCGAAGTCAACCCCCCACACTTGTGTTACAAGGGCCAGTGCCTCGTTTACATGAAACATGTCGACAAGATGCGGGTGCCACTGTCGCTGCTAGCGCCGGAACCGACCGAGGACAACTCTACTGAGGAATCTAATTGGTGCACCTATCGTACAAGTACGTATACATCTTTAACAGTTTTGTAAAGCGGCGGCATTTGAGTAAAATTGCTTGGTTTTAAATGATTAATTGATTACATTATTTATACACAGTTGACCACAGAGTGAATATGTTAGCAGCGGCATATGATTGAGTAGTACCTAGCTAGGCTAAGATGTGTGAACTCCTAGCTAGAGCCCTGCTGGGTTATCTTTTCCAATTATATTATGTTAAAAAATTGTGATTGTGGTGGAGTAACCTACCTACTTATACTTACTTTACTGTAAACTGCATAGATCGCATAATAATGTGTTTAAAATACATTACGATTACAAGTTCCAGTGCAACCAGTACGTGACTAAACACTAAATACTGAAGTAGGTACATATAGTACATTCTTAGGTGTGCATCATCAAGGCACCAACTCAAGCGGGAAAACGTGCTTGATGTAGTAAGTTCAGACGAATCACCTACTTATGCATTATTTAGATCTTCAATCTTCATCTATAGATCAGTAAGATAATATAATATCTACTTTAAGTACCAATACCAATGGAAAATCAAAAAATCTTAAAGATCTGATTTTCCGTAATTCTACTCCGTAACTTTATTACAAGCTAAATATGTTTCTTTAGCCGCGAAGGAATAACTTTCTTTCATAAAATTATAACTATTATCTTTAAGGCGGTAGATCTCAATGCCTGGTGCCGCCAGACCGGTTAGCAGAAATAACCCAGGAAGAGAGCGAGTGTCAGCCCGCCGTGCGGTGCCAAGTGCTTGACCCTTATGACGAGCCAGACGGGGTGTTGGCCAACGCAGAATGCAGACTTGTCGACGGAGATCCCTCTTACACGTTTTGGAGCTACTTCGTTGTAAGGTAAGGCCTAAAAACAATAGTTCTTCTTTATTGAAATAATCGAGGACCGTGTCCCTTTTAGGTAATTTTTTTTCCCTTTGACTTTTAGCATCTCTCTTTCCAGGGTATTAGCCGATATTTGGCCAACAGCTGGTCTGGCTCTTCTGGGAACTGCTTGCGTCATAGCCACACGAGAGACGTCTTTAGGCCGCGGCGATGTCGGCAGGCAACTGGCGTTTGGTACGCTTGGACTGGCCATCTTCCCACCATTAGCAGGCTTGGCAGCAGACCAGATGCCTGAAAACCCATACCTAGTGCCTTTTTTGCTGCACGCCATTTTTATGATCATTGGCGCCCTTATTTTAATTTTTGACAGGTGAGTCTTTCTGTTATTTCTCCAGTTTTAATCAGCATTTTTTCTGGAAGTTTTGTGCATCCGAAGTTAAACCCGTACAAACATTTTGTTACATTATTAATTTAGAACGATTGGCATACACAATCCGTTTACATACCATCTACACAAGCCAAAAAGACTTTCGGTAGTTTTAAAAAGTGTAATACTAGTAAATCCACGCAGTACCACTTACTTATCGACATTTTATTCAGATGAAGATTCTGGCCGTGTGGTCCCGGCATTCTGAGAATATATAGGATCACCCCATCCATCTCTTCTCGTGGGTGCCGGCTAAGCTAATATCCAGAGAATGGGGAGTAGCATCCTCGGTAGATTATTAAAATCTTCTGCCATCACCAAGCCGCCTGCCTAAGCGTGGTGATTATGGCAAAAACAAACCCCCTCACTTGTTATATAGGGGAGGCCTGTATTTAGCAGTGGCCGTCTTCTGGCTGTTGACCTGAAAATTCTTCATCCGAGACATTTTCCAAGCATACCAGTGGTGCATTTCCAGCCACATGCCGCTGTCGACCCCGGAGTGGTGGTGGCACACGGCGACGGGCGTGCTGGCGATGCCGATGAACGTGGTGCGTCGTTACGGAGCGGAGACCGCCGCCGTGTTCGCGGTCGTAGCTCTACTCGGCACCCTGTGGAGCGGGATCGACGCGTACTTACCTTGGTAACTGTTCATTATAAGCTTTAGTAGTAATACGACGTGTGAATAGGTTCCACTCCAACTCTCTCCTTGGGTGCCGTCAAGGGAATATCCAGAACGGACAGCCTTTTCCTCGATCTGCATTATAATCTACTGCGGTTACCAAAACTTAAAAAAAAATTACCTTAAATTTAAACAAAAATTACCATGCGTGGTGATTATCGCAAACCTTACCCTATAAACCTCATAAACCAAAATTTACCTATACTATTATATATTACCGATTTACCTCATAAAACGCCTAAAACGCCCATAAAACGCTTTGGATGAAGATTAGGCGTCCCGGACGCCTAATCTTTCGAAGTCAACGGTGTGCACCAAAGATAATGAACCAACCCCACCAGCGAAGTCTACCGACGCATAGTTAGCTCGATGAAAGTGGTTTAGGGAGGTGGCGCACTACTTGTCTTCTTATTTAAAAAAGGCTTAGGTACCCCTCGAACCTCTTAGTTTAATTTAATTTCGTCTCCTGCCTACAGCCAAGTTTTGGTCAAGGAGATTTGCGGGCATGAAGGAACATCATTAGGACTTTGATCGTCGTATTTATATGTCTACTTTAACAAATAGTTACTTTAAGTAATTTCATTTATTTCGCAGGACCGTAAAAGAGTTAAATGGCACGGTAACCGAAATTGGTTTAACGCTGACCATAGGTGCCTTGCCAGCCGTGCCAGCTCTCTTCTGGGCTGAAGCGCTTGTCGACTACATCGGACATTCCAACGTTTTCATCATGGCTTTCACTTTCTACGGACTTCGGTACACCGGTAAGATATTTTTCACGTTTAATACATAATAATAATATACAGGTTTATTTTCATTCACCTAAAACCTAAATTTAGTTATATTTTAATTCAGCTAAAACATTTAAGGTCTCTAAGGTAATTTATATCTCATTTCACTGAAACAAACAATTTTTATTCTACAACTTAGGAAAATTTTGGATATTATGTTCACAATAATATTTTGTTTTTATTATCATGTTATTAACAGTCAATATCGGGTCAATACAATATACCTAATGAAACAAAATAGTAAGCCCTGTACTACCTACGCAAAAAAAGAGGAAAAAAAGGTTAATTAAGCAGTTTATTATTCCATTATATTGACGAAAATATAGAGATTAGAAAAAAAATCATTAAAACAAAAGTTGTTTGTGTAAAATAAGTTACGACTTAAAAAGTGTTAGGCGAATTAAAAATAACTCATATATTATGAACGCACACCTCAAAATAAAATCAAAATAAATAGTTATACTCTTGGTCATAGTTACCCGTAATTACGGAGAAGGTATCTATCTATCTCTATCTAAGGTACAATTTTACATTTTATTCTTTGCCGTAATGTGACGTAGCGTGTCCAGTTCAGAAATGTATATCTTAAAAAATGCAGCTATTTCTACGGAAATAGCTGCAATATATTAAATATATAATAGTTAGGTATATTCTAGAGGTCTCGATAGTTTGTTGTTTGGAACAATAGTTTGACATCGTACCGTGTGCAGGCCTGGCGTTCAGCACGGACTACACGTGGGTGGGCGCGTGCGAGGCGCTGGAGGTGTTCACGCTGAGCCTGGTGTGGGTGACGGCCGTGCTCTACTTCCGCCACCTCGTGCCGCGCCGGTACACCGCCACCGGACAGGCGCTGCCGGTCATCGCGCACTTCTGCATCGGTCTGTATACTACACATAATTACACACTTGCACACCTCTTCCAAGTTTATGTGTAACTCATTTATGTATGTAATACGCTTGCACTTCTTGTTCTCTCGGCTGCACAGATTAGACAAAAAACAATGGGCTATGAATGTATATTAAATATAATAATACTATCTATACAGGGTTACAGGAAAAATCGTGCTAGATCCGTTAATTGCGTGGAGTACCTATCATTTCGGACATATTTCACTATGAAACACCCTAGCCTAAACCTAAACCTTTTCGAGATATTCGACTTAGTGAAATAAGTCAGAAATGACTCACCCATACTCCACGTCCTTAACGGATCTAGCACAATTTTTCCTGTAGCCCTGTATACTTGGCTTTTTTTATTATAGGACACCCGTCTTATAATCTAGCCATCTTCTGTACTAAACTGTTGTATTAAACTTATAAGTCTATCTCTTGACACGAGTGTTTGTATCTTCATCCGACTTCACAGAAGGAGATTTTAAATTCGACTATTTTTGTCATTCGTTTAAGTACACAAAAAATCGTAAACCTAAAATAATTTGAAATTAAGACAACAATCGGTTTAATCCCTTTTTTAAGTCTTCATTGGCATCATGTACTCTGATAACCTAAACTAGAAGATACTACCATAGGTACCTACTTACATCACATAAAAAGACACGTTAAATAACTTTTCGTTCAGCCAAAAACCAAGAGGTCATACAAATTCCTATTTAGTATAAACCATAAAGATGGGGAAAATTGAGTGTCATTTGTAAGTCAATTACGCTTCATAGAACAAATAGGACCCGCTGTACGTACATAAGCTAGGCAATCACGTAACTTGATAGCAACAAATAGAAATACAAATGTGTATGGATTTGACAGTTTCAATAAAATGTATATATAAAATAAATAATACGCAGTTCATGTGCACTCATTTGCACTATAGAAATTTACAAATTAGGAATTAAATTTCTCCTGTTGCATTGCAATCAAAGTTTCGTGATCACCCCCAAGAGTAAAATAATGTGTATAGTTTAACTAACAGGGGGGAGTTTTGGCGGGAACGCGAAAAAGATTGCGTCACCGCATTGTATTATTTTCCAAAACTTGTGTTATTTTCAGTGTTAGTGCATAAAATTGGTGGCATTTTATTCGATAAGTGCTGGATTACAGGCGTGAATGTGAGAAAATGGTATAATGATGGTGAAACGTTTATTTTCGTGTTGTTTCCAAAACTCCATAGAAGCTTCAAGTAAAGTTGCCACCACTTTACTAGGAGTATGACTTTGACTAGACTATGACTTGACATGATGACTTCGACTGTGACTTTACACATATTTGCGTGAAATATCATTAACTTGATATATTATCAATTACTTGACACTGGCTAAATACACGGAGGTGCGGAGCCAAAACAATTAAAAAAAAAAACTAACAGGGGTGTTTGTCCTCAGGGCGATGCATCGGCGCGATAGTGGGCGGCATGGTGTCGCTCGCACCTCCACTGGAAGCGACACGCAGCGTGTTCCGCGCGCTCGGCGTGGTCTCGCTCCTGGCGGCCGCCATCTACCTTGCGCTCTACCACTTGTTACTGGCACCGCGCTGCGCCGCACCCGCCGTCTCACCGCCCACACATCTGCTACAAGGCAAGTTCCTTCTAAGCGTTGTTTCAACGCGACGATAATGAACGCCGCGACGTCTTTGGTTCCACTGCGGTTCCATCCACTTGCTACTAGCACTGAGCCCATGGATACATCTGCTACAAGGCAAGTTCCTTATAAAGGGGTTGTATCGATGTTGGCGGCATCGTTAGCCCCACTACGCTCTTCCATCCACTCACTATTGGTACCGCGTCCGCGGTCGCACCGCCGACATAATCTGCTACAAGGTTAACTTCCATCATACGTTGTATCGGAGATAGTGGGCGGCATCACTGGCCCCATCGCGTTCTTCCATCTACTTGCTGCTGGCACTGCGATGGCCGTCTCATTTGCTATAGGTAAGGTAGGTATCATCAGCGTTTGTTCATCTGGGACTTGGGCAGCGGCCTTCACACACGGCGAACGAAGCCGATGCGATGCCATATATAATCACGCTAGAACAGGTTTGTGGTAAGTGACGCGTTTTCAGTGTTGATCATGCTGGTTTCCTCAGTTTTCTTCCACTGTAGTAATAGTGAGTATGAATTCTGCTGAGGATCCAAGCAACATTCGAACAATTATGTTACTTGGTGCATAGGAATGAATTCGTCCTACATCTGATCGTTTTCGAACCACTGTTTGGTTCCAACTGGTTGCTCTCATTTCCTTAGTTTATTCCTTTAACTGTTTTACTGCATGGGTGTGGTTCAGGCGTAAATAATAAGGCTGCTTCTCACTCCGCAGGTACCATGAACACTTTCATAGAAATTAATTAATATCTTTAAAAGATTCAGGCGGACATATGATGAACTTATAAAGATCCCTCTGGTACATTCTAAAAACGCGTGTCACCGGTTTGAGTCCGGGCAGACGGAAATGCACTCTACTTTGCTAATAAGACTGTCTGTTGACTGTTTGGCCTACCCGCTTGACACGTGTTTGACTCATTATTTGAATTTTGCCGCTGTCCTATTAACACCTTTATTAGCCTTTATGAATTTTATAAAATAACAGTTAATTGTACAACGTTCTTCTTTCTAAAGCTTCCACTGTGGACGGTCAGCTTGATAAAGGTATGCCGTAGTGAAATACGAAATCAAGATGCCGTAGATATTTTTTACTAAGCTTATGAATATTACAGGAATGAACGCGAATGGGGGATCTAATGGCAGCTACTCTCCGATGCGAGTGTACCATGAGGAGCGATCGAGGAAAGGACATTTCCGTTACTAATTCTCGGCTGTTGAACACATATGATAAACACGTTATAATATTAAATCATAGATTTAACAATCATTAGGTTTTTAGATGTTAATCGTTTTTGATAGTAGTATAAGTTCAGACGTCTCAAAGTTTTTAAAACAGTAGCTATGCTACAATGATGAAGTGTTTTACGTAAAGTGCCTACGCATTAGTTTTTTGAAATACCCTGTTGATCTTAGAACCAATTATATAATTATGTTATAAAAATAGGTGTTTCGAATAACGTCATTCGATTTTGTCGTATGCTAAGTACAGAATTGTGATATTGTAAGTGCTTTTTCACTAATGTATTAATATTTTTGCAATCTCTTGATTTTATTTATTACATAAAGTATTCATTAAGTATGTTTTAGCATTTTTCTATAAATAAGTACATTTTATGATTTCCTACGTTTTTAATAAAATCAAGTCACTGCCTTTATTTTGTTCATTTCATTTTTATACGCACCCAATAGGATTCCACATTAAAATCCCTCATATGATTTATTTATCACAATAAATTGCTAGAACGCGCGCAATGGATTCCGTATATAGGCTAACTTACCTACTAAGAGTTATTTGCCAACATTGAACAGAAAATGCCACTACATTAACTTTGCTTATCGACGCTCATATCATGTGTAGAAATGATATGCATAGGCAGGGTATTATGTACCTACTATCATCCTGCGATATTTGGACTGACACCGAGTCAACAAGAGGTAAATAGCCACATTTAAAAAAAAAATGAATGCGCGATTTATTGCAATATTTACTAGATTAAGGTTGTCCTGAGACCTAACGATAATGAAAATAAAAAATTACCTTTATTTGACCTTAATATACTAAACTATTACATTTGTTCTTTCCAACAGGCTAAATTCTCCCAAGTGGGGGTTGTATATCGAGATGCCAACAGCCAGGCACTTAGCCATGAAATTATTATAAAGGTACTCGAATGTACTAAAAACCTGTCACTGACACAAAATTCAAATGTTCATATCAATTGAGCTACAGCAACGATGCTCCGACTCTCAGAATCTCAATTGAAAGTACAATGTGATGACGGTATTCGCGTGGGCTCTATTCATCCGTTCAAAAATGTGGCTAAGGTGGATAACTAACATCAATTATAGTAAGTACTTGTTGCGTTGTAAAACGTAACCGCGTTTTTCGACTTATTCCTCACATTTATCAACATATTTCGACACTGTGTAGGATAATACTTTTAGTACGATCTCTTGTGGTAAGTATTCCAATCCATTCTGTTTAATATAAAGTGAGATTGCACATATGTATTATTTATTGACGTTTTTATCAGCTGTACGTGCAATGTTCAACAAGATGCGTCAAGGATCACGAAGGATCATAACAAGATCGATGACCAAGCAGTCACGGTAAGAATGTATTATAAACGACACAGACATTAGTCAACTGCTTCCACTACAAACAGGGAATCGAGTATGGTGGAAATAAAGCGTTTAGATTGCGGAATACTAAGAAAACACAGGCACTTAAAGTGTATTCACATCTAAACAAATGTTACATGTAAATATATAAAAGTAAAAACATTCACGTATGTATTTCATGTATTTGAATAAGCGATGTGATGAACAAGAAATGCAAAATTATTTTTAAGAAATAGTACATATATACGGCGAACTGACAATATTTAGAACCAAAACTGATCTGCATCCCAATTTACAATTCATCGTAGAGGCTCTGTTTCAAAATCTAGTAGAGCTTTCAAATAGGAGTCGGGACCTAGAAAATAAACCCCTAAAACAATATAGGTTTCCTCTACTTCCCAAAAATCGGGTTATGACTAGGTGAAGAGCTTTTCATCCTTGACTATAACCCGATTTTTGGCGAAAATTATTGCTTAAATTTTATTTATGCAATAATTTCAGAAGTAAATAAATAAAAAAATATATATACATAAATATTTATGTATATATATTTTTTTATTATTATTAAATTATAATTAAATAAAATAAAATAAATTGGGCATTTCACACAGCGCTATCTAGCCCCAAACTAAGCAAACCTTGTACTATGGGAACCAGATAGCTGATACAATACTTGGATACTTTTTGTTTGTAAATACTTACATAGAATACAAAATAACATCCAGACACAGAACAAACACCCATGTTAATTACACAAATGTTTGTCCTGGGTGGGAATCAAACCCACAACCCACAGTTCAGAAAGCAGGGTACTACCAACTGAGCTATCGGGCCAGTTAATTATTTATTGTTTTTCTAAACACTACATAATATTATGTTAGCAGCCGTTGTATCTATAGTTGGTATGAATACTAAATATTAATAAACTATGAGTAAACCATTAAGTAGAGGAACTTTTGTCGTTTTCAATGCTTTAATACCAGATCAAATTTAATCACATACATTTTATTAGCAATAAAATGTTTAATTTGTATACAATAAATATGTCTCATGGTCACATTTAAACATTTGTTTAGCTCAGCCTAGATCGTATCTAACATTAAATTACGCACATGTTTTAAAATAGCTATAACTAGCTAGCTATTTATTTGTGCTGCCTATGTACTAATAACATGATGCCTGTCAGTTGACCATATTTAAGACTATAACCAAAGCACTTAAACCTGTCTAGCTAGGCCAGAGCAGAATAATTCTTCATATTTATTATTGTTATTACAGCTAAGTATTAGTATTTAATTTACTAGTCAAAATCCAGATATAATAAAAAGGGAAAAATACAAAAGATTTTTCATAACACAATAGAATCATCATACTGATCAACAAGAATTTATTTTTATTTTCATTGAAAAACGTGTACTTTCCTGTTTATTGTTCTCTTTATTTATCAGTTTTTTATAAGAATAATTATAGCAGTAAAAATAACATTAAGCTATACAATTAACTTCCTTAAGCCTATCATATAGGAAAATAATTCTTAATTTTGCAGCAGCTTGAGAAACATATTGAAAATAAACAAATCCGTAAGTGACGAAAATAATCAAAAAGTTAGCTTAATCCTAATCAATGCAGCATAGCACATTATACAATAATATTTAATATATATTTGAGTAGCTAATGTTTTGTAACTTACGGTACTTTTATGATTACAACCACTAACAAAAGTACGATTGTACGAGTCCTAAAGATATTTCAACATTTAAACACCACATTTACTCGATGTGATCCAGACAGTCTTAATTGGGTAATATATAAAATGCAATTTTTAGTAGAATTTACGCTACATGGTTGGTTGGTAGGCAAGATATTTAGTCAGTATATTTCGCGTTTTGCTTTACTACTATACCATTAAACTCTACAAAAATTGCGTTGAATCACTAACGCGACCATACATTCCATGGTATTACATAACTTGACTGAAATTGAAACCACACACACAGATTTTATTGAAATGATTTACCATGAGTCATTTAACAAAAAATGGATTTAATTTTGCATTGCAATAATGACCCCCAATAGTTACAAGACCAGTTTTATTTGGATTTCAATGGCAAACATTACAAAGCCTTTTAGGTACATAAAGACCACATCCCCAAATATCCGCTTTTAATTTTTATGGCAATTGGTCGTTTTTGTTTTACGCCAACCCCCCAGTCGTCGTCTCTTCGTTTAATGGCTTTATATGGCTTTTTAGCGATAATTCTGCCAATGTCTAGTGAGGATTTTTTATATGGTTATTGGTTATGTCACGTCAGTCTTATCAAAGTAAATTATCAAGTCAAAATAAAAATGCCACAGTAAAATGGTGGATATTTTACTGAAGGCTCTATGAAGCCTTGAAGAGAAAACGAAAATGCATGGTTTTAAAACTCGGAACCATTTTCCGACACTCGTGCACGTTCACGAACACTTAACGGACAATAATCCACCCTTATCATACGTTAAAATAAAAAAATACACGAATTATGGAAAAGAAATCAATATTCACAAACGCCATTTTCAAAAATCCCCCAACCAAGTCAATGTTATGTTTTTATATCATGGTCTGAAAAGTCAATGTTATCGTGTATTTACTAACGTCATAAAACTGCGGTCGCACACATTTTGCTCTTGTGCTGTTGCCCGCTTTTGCAACTGAACGTCTAATTTTGAACTAGTTTATCTGAAAATCTTCTAATTGTTTACAAGACTTGCATAAAGAAAAGCATGCCTATTAAAAAACAAAATAAATTCGATAGAAATTACGAGAACTTTCACGTCCTTTTTTACAAACTCCTAAATCTGGAGTTATAGCTCCTTTATGTATAACACGCTCACAACTTTATAACCTTATTCTAACTTATTACTAAATAAGAAATAATTTTAGTTACATACATATACCATATTATGTAATATGTTCCTAGGTTACAAATCGCTACAAGACGCCTATTGTTTATCTCCAAGTCCTTCAGAAATATCCAAACTATTCGTATTGGAAACATCAAGGCCTTCAAGATTATCACCCTTTAACAAAGTCTCAATCATTTCCTCACTCATGTCTGTATCTTGAATTTTCTCATCTACTTGGTCCACCTTATCCTTCGACGGGCTTTGTTTGTCGCCATCTACATCCATACTTTCCACTTCACTGTGATTTGTTTCCTCACTCTCTCCATTGATTTCCGTAGTCTTCTGACCAGAAGTCAGTTCAGTATTAGATTTTAATTTATCTTCTGTATCGCTGATATTATCATCTTCTTCCATACTCTCACTATCTTGTTTATTAGTCAATTTGCTATCTTCCTCTTTATATAAGTCAGCTTTCACCTTTGAGACCGCGATCTGATCTTCATCTACTTCAGCGTCCTGATTTTTTTCCATCTGTTTGTCATTTGTGTCGCCTATATCGTCGTTTTCGGTAAGTGTGTCACACAAACTTGGACTTTGTGCTTCCATCATAGAGTCATTACAATTTGTCGTTGTATTATTCGCGGCTGTGTCATTAGCGATTGAAGAGCCGTTACAATTTACCGTTGCATCGGTAGTATCTTTTTCATTATCTATAAAATTTTCATTCAGTGAAAGAGGATCGGATTTGTTTTTGTTTTCACCACTATCATTATGTTCACTGCTACCAACACCTGTTAAATCAACTTCTTGACTTTCATTAACATTTACAGAGTCTACAGAGTTTTCATCTATACATATTGGATCATCGTTACCCGCATTGGGTAAAAACTCAACATCGTCATCATCTTCTGTTACATCTCCAGTGTCTTCAATTTCGGTGTTTTGCCTTCTTGTAATATATTGTTTCAGTTCCTTATTCAGACTCTCACGGATTTCAAGAAATCTTTTAGAAGATGTAGTTAGGAGTTGCTCTAAAGATCTGTGCAAATATTTGATTTCATCAACGGTTCGAGTACGAAGATGTGATGTAGTCGCTTCTTTTTTTAACTTATTCAAACGTGATAAGGAATAATCTAATGCATCTACAGCATCAATTAAGTTGTACCTATACCATTCCACAGGTACCTTAAAATTACTTTCCCGGGGTTCTCTAGCTTCAGGGGTTTCTTTTAATTTATTACCTTTAGGCCGCGGTGTTGATTTAGCTTTAGGCTTGCGAGTGTTGCGCGGTGTCTTTGTATTAGACGTGGGAGCCGTCGGAGATGCAGAAATTGCACTTAACTTTGCTGCAAAAGTCTCTCCTCCCTTTGGCGCCACCTTGCCAGTTCCATCAGAAAGAGACACGATAGTGGCTGAATAACCACCGGGCATGTTTGGGTTCGGATTAATAGCAAAAACTCGGCCATCTGGCAAGCGATACATTTTTTTGGATGATAAAGTTTGGGGGTCAACACGGAACTTCAGACCACCAGTGACAGTGTTGACTGTGACGTCATTTTCAGTCATTTGTACGATGTTATCATTTGAAAATTCTGGTAGCGATCGAGGGACCAGAGGTGGTGCATTATTTATCTTAGGAGTTACTACCGGCCCGGGGGTAATACACTCGACGTCATCATCGTTATCCTCCGTTACCTGAAATTAATACTTTTTTTTTATTTCGTTAAAGCAATGTTTTAACTTAAATGTGTAACTTAGGATTATTTGCAGTTAAACTACAGATAAAAACCATCCAACACACTAATAGTATGAAATACCATAATTACCTCGCATAAAGGTTCCAATGGGAAGTCGGGTGTACAAACAACATCATTCTCCGATTGAGAATTATTAAATGCTGCCACAGCCGCCATGTCTAGACCCTGTTAATAAATTCTTTCATTATTTAAGTCCAAAAAATAATGAGTAATAAATAATTACCTTATAATTACAACTGGATGAAAACAAAAAGATGAGTGTGCTTTAGACCACACTAGTGAAGTAAAACTTTAGTATAGCTCCATCAATCGGACGGTATAAATGTTTTTTAATGTTAATGTCGCCATTTTGACAATTGTAAATTGTCATTTTAATAAAAATACCAATACATTGATTTTAATTTTTTTATGTTGACAATGAAGATCTACGTGAACCTGCTTCAACTTCCGTTCGCCTCGCATTTACCAGGTTACTCCCCAAGTCAAGCGCGCGTAAAGAAGTTTTACTTCAAAAACACTTACCTGCGTTAACGTTTCCAGTGACAAATTTATATTGTCGCCCATTAAACTAGGTGGCAGGTTCATTGCAAATGGATTGTGTGTGCCGTTGAATGGCGTATTACTTATTGGAATTGGGTAAGGTTGCCTCGGCCTGCTTGGCATACGTGAATAAGTCTGACATATTTTTTTTTCGTTAGTAAATCTTATTGGGTTCAGCATAGGCCCTGTTGGCAACTGCAAAAACAGATTACGAGTATAAGGTGAAGAACATCGATATTTATTCTGTGTCTGAGTGTTATATTGTATTCTAAGGTCCGTATTAGAGAACGATGCTCAGTCATCGATCGGTCCTCAAGCAGAGATTTCATTCGATAATTGATCACTTTATGAATGAAATTTCTGCTTGAGGACCAATCGATGACTGAGCATCGTTCTGCAATACGGACCTAAGTACTATATATTACATATTCTTTAAATCGAGAGTTAACAGGTATCTTCAAGGCAAGGGTGGTACATCCTAGATCGCATCGTCACTTACCATCAGGTGAGGTAGTAGTCAAACGCAAATCTATAAAACAAAAAGTATATAAGTATTTTATCATATTTTATCTGGTTCCCATAGCTTTGCTTAGTTTGTTAGATGACGCTGTGTGAAAAGTCCACAAATATTTATGATATTATTTTTCATTTAATTAGGTAATATTAACACATGCCGCCCGATCACCATAATTGTTAAATGACGATAAGTTCGTAGGACTTGTAGGTCTACCAATTGGGAATTAGATTCAATGAGTAGATAACCGCTATACTCAGAATTAGACGAAAAAATATTGAAGAAAAATAAAGGATAAATAATAAATCAAAGATATAAAAATGCAGCAGCTATTGAACCCGAAAAAAACACGTTGAAATATATTTATTAACTTAGTAAGATCTAGAAACAGGTAAGATCAAAAACAAATTTCAATACATTTACTATACTATTTAATGGACCACATTTCAAATTTGACTCCCATTATTTATAAGTTTTATTAAAGGTTAGTTAAAAAGTAACAAACACGTTTTTTTATTTTGTTTTTAATGCATTTTATTAATATTGTAGTTTTTTTTTAAATATTGAACAATGTGATGCTAAATTAGATCTGTAAGCCAGAATAAAAAAAATGAAGATTTCACATGTGGGCATCATAAATCCTACCATTGCTTTTTAATAATAACTTGAGAAATACTGAATAATATAAATAATATAATAAAAGTCGGATATTTAATTATATGAGATCACTATATAGGAAATCTCTCGAAATGGTTTTCATGTCACAGTTGCAAAAATAAAAGCTTGTCCATTACCATCCAATGACAGCCCCAAATTCATAAAAGGATTGTGATAGAGATGTTGTGATCCTTACTCCTCAATCCTTGAAATTCATTTGACATAACTTGTAGAGTGGTTCAGTGGAGTCAGTCATGTGATAAGCATTGTTATATCAAGTATACATACCCGGATTTTCTTTATTATTGATGGAGTAGATATGGGACAAGGTGCTATTGAAATTGGTTTGTTAATATAGCTTATTTTAGGCTTGGGACTTGCAGGTCGCTTCTGAGCCTTCTTCTCAACTTTCACATCATCAAGATTTATTGAAGCAAACTTCTTCACCTGCAAGTAACAATATTAATACAAATAAGTAATGGTCATAAATACGCAGTTTAAAACTTTCATGGTGCAACACTACATTTTTAATAGTACTTGTAAGATCTTTACCGTGATTTGATTTACATTATAGATTCCGTAAGTCAAAAATGCAACTAGGAAGTAATTGAAAAGATAGCAGCAATGCATTAGCTGATTTTGGAAAAGAAAAATGGTGTTTATGGTGATGTCACACTTGCAATCTATTAGTAGTACGAGTTAATACTCCACAAATGTTCCACCTTCTAAGTAGGTACCTATAGCTTACTTGAATAGTTGGAGGCAACTTAGGTAAAATTTTTTTAACTTGCTCTGCCTCTTTTTCTTTCTTTTTGGCAGAATCAGTTTTTTCTTTCCGCCTGCTTCTACTTTTACAGCACTCTGAAGTGTCAATAGATATAGCTTTTTGATATTTCTCTTTCAACTCCGGATCCTCAGTGTGATGCACTATCCTGGAAAATTAATATCATCATAATTTTATAGATATAATACAACCATTACACATTGTATTTATTATTTTTTTTTTTCTTCAAACTGTTCTAGCATTTGATCACGCTCTCACCTGATGGGAAGTGACGATGCGATCGAAGGTGTAGCATGATAGCCAAGTAAATACCTATTCACTCTTCTCTTGAACACGCCCGGGTCATATTTCGCCGGAAACACAGACGCTGGCAGGGCATTCCATTCCTTAGCCGTTCTAATTAAGGACGTTGAGTCAAATCGCTTGGTACGAATAGGTCGTATTTCGACCACGAAAGGATGGCGCTTAGCCGAGCGTTTAGTAGTGGAATGGTGATGGGAGAATGAGATCATGCAGTTCTTGAGTGCATGAAGGTGCTTGTCTCCAAAATAAACATTCAGTTTCCTTAGTATTGATATATGTATTATTTCTATTATGTATTTTGGCTAGCATGCTACACCTTAGATCGCATCGTCACTTCCCATCAGGTGAGAGCGCGGTCAAATGGTAGACAAGTTTGAAGTAAAAAAAAAAATATATATGAGTATAGTAAGTATTGTTGATTAAGTAGTCTGTTATTTTATATTTATCGTAGTATGTATATTTATATATATATATGTATATATTTATCGTAGTATGTATATATATATATATATGTGTATATAGTAACTATTATTTTATAGCACCAACATCCACACTCATATCTATATCCATCTAATGGTTGTCTGAAACAGATTGCTTTTCAGTGATAAGACCACCCATTGTACAATGTGACCTGCTTATAAGCTTTCCTATTTTGTTATCTCGGTGTCTAAAAAGACTATAATTATGATAACCATATGATGTATACATATGTACAATATTTGATAAAAATCAGTTCAGCCAAAACAATAGGATCATTACAATATTATAAATTACTAGTTAGTCATTGGTCCTAGTGTATTCGTGTGGGTAAAACCGCGGTGCGCAGCTTTCATTTAATTGAATATAGCGAGTTAAAATAATTTATACTAACTTATTCCTAATATCGCAGTAGCGTAACAAAGCCCAGCATACAGCACGCAATTCCCATAGGCACTTCGGGTTACACTTGAAACATTTCCAGTCATCAGTATTTTCAATTTCTTTGATCTTGGCAATTCCCAAGTTGCGCTTTATGCATTTCTGAAAAAATGTGACATAATCATTAAATATTCCTGATGATGACTGTAATCAAAATGTATGTAAATTCAAATGATTCAAACTTAATGGTGGCTGTGAACACTACAATGATGTCAATGAAACTTTACTGCTTCTAAGATGCTGAAGATAGCAGTTCAAAACCATTTTTTTTCTACAACTGTAGAGCTTGCTTCAGCAAATTTTGTGACATCTCTCATTGTAGTTTAGTTTTGGTTGCTTGGGTTCCACAGGGATCAGTTCTTTCTGCAACCCTTTTCCCACTGCACATTGACAATCTTTTGAAACCCAGGGTCTTTGTGTATGCAGACGGCAGCATGGTTACAGAGAGATACATGTCTGATGCCTGAGCCGGGAGGGATGGTTCAGCTAAATACCAGCTCGAAGCCTTGGACTCCATTCAGAGACAAGCCAATACTCATTGGTAGCTAAGCTGCACACTAACATAAATTGGCCAGTTTATCAGTTTTCAATCTATAGACTACAATTTGGAGAGTGTGGTAAGCAATTACATGATCTTTTCCATCACCTCCCTTCTTTCAGACATCAAGGCACACAAAAGCATGACACCCATATATGGTTTAAATTCCATTAAAGCGGTTTGCTATGCACTTTATAGAGTGAGCAGCCAATTAGTGGTATAACTTGCCGACAACCTTGTTTCTACCTAACTACAATCCAAGGTCCATATTACAGAAGTGCTCAGTCATTGATTCATGCTCAAGCAGAAATTGCATTTATACAGATCAATTAGTGAATGAAATTTCTGCTTGAGCACCGATTGATGACTGAGCATCATTCTGTAATACGGACCTAAGTCTTCAAGTCAAGAGTGAATAGGTATTTTCTAGGCGAGGATGCACCATAGTAGACTTGTGTTGCCACTATAAATTCCATCAGGGAGACAGTGGTAAGTGCTTTGTCTACAAAAATAAAAATAAAGTTAAGCAACTGTGAGACAGAAACAACAATAAAAATTTAATACAAAATTGCAGCAAGAGATGCAAAAAAATATTTATTTATTATAAATGTATAGGTCAGCATTGCAGGATGCATGTGGTCCCAGCACTGTGAAGACCCACATATCTCTTCCCGTGGGTGCCATAAGAGCCGGCTAAGGAGGCACATAATTAAAATGATGACAAATATCTCATTTTAGCATAAAGCTGACAATTTGAATCCTAGCTTAGCAATGCACCACCACATCACCTAGGTTGTAGCAAAATTTAAATCCAATAGTAAGTATACTTGATCAGAGTTTGTTTGCATATAACCAGTTCTAAAGGCAATTTAACAGATATTTTATTTTATTTTGAGACAATTTATCCATCATGACCCAGTTACAAGATGCACTGTACACTTATGCATCCTTACTAATGAACATTGTGTAGTGGTGGAATAGTTATTTTGTATTTTGTGTCACTCGATTGAGTTTAGAACAAACAAAGATATCGAGAGAGAAAACTGAGCAGTTATTTTGTTGTTATGCAGCGCTCAATAATAAAGGGGATAATTTCCTGTACTTTTATAAATAAACATGTACCCAATGAATAAAAAGTTTATGCGTAAACTTACAGCACAAAAGACATGAATACAGGCTGAACAGCAATAAACTTGACCACCTTGACCACACCATCTACAATATAGTTCTGATCCATCTTCACCCTTGTCGAACTCTCCGCTATTATAAAAGGAATGGCAAGTAAGACATATTAGAGTTCGGAGCATAGGATGTGGTCGCATGCGAGTCTCATTCCTCGCCGAACATCCCAAATGGCGATCGCAAGCCGTGCAATGTAGTTTCACATTAACAATGGCATTCAAATCTGAAAAGAAAATCAAGTTATACTACCAGTAATAACTTTCAGGGGAAACAACAGTTGTTTTTTTTATTTACCAGGGAATTTGCTTTTGTAGACGGATCTCTCTTCTTCTGACAAATCTTCGTCAAAATCTTGATCTGTAGGTTCTGTAAAGTTAATCGAAATTATTATTTAATTAGAACACTGTGATAGTAGGCCCATACAGTGATTTATATTTTACATACCAGGGAAAGGCGGGAATTTTACATCATCAATAGCGTGAACCGGCTTCTCTCCCTCTGTTGAAGCGCCTTCACTGGTACCAATTTCACTCATTGTGAAGCTTTAAGCCGAGCGCCAGTGTTGTAACATGAAAGCAACAAATGTTGAAGCACAGTCAGTGAAGATGCGTGATACAATTGTATTTTTATCAATCCTGGGAAAATCAACTGATTCTACGTTTACAGAATTTTGTACAATTTCACATAGATATTCGCCATCTTGCTTGGCATTGGCACAGTGTTGGCACAATTGGCAGTAGCTGTGACACATCCAAAGAGTGTAAATAATATATTATACGCACAGAATACTATTACTTATTATACGTTACCATACATAATCTATGGCTGTGCTCTTTTAAAATTCAAAGGAACAAGCACTTTGTGTTTTGGCGGGAAAACGAAAAAGATCGCGTCGCCGCGTTGTATTATTTTCCAAAATTTGTGTTACTTTCAGTGTTAGTGCATAAAATTGGTGGCATTTTATTCGTTAAGTGCTATATTACAGGCATGAGTGTGGGAAAGTAGTATAATGATGGTGAAACGTTTCATTTCCAAAACTACATAGAAGCTTCTGGTAAAGTTGCCACCACTTTACTAGGAGTATGACTTGACTAGACTAGACTATGACTTAACTCGGTGACTTAGACTGTGACTTGACACATACATATATAAAATATTAATTAACTTGAGGAATTAACACTGGCTAAATACACAAAACTGTGGAGCCAAAATAAAGCACTGTATTATTTTGAACTCGTGCGTGTCCGCTTAGAATAATGGTGCCATACAGTTTTCTCGTTTGCGTTATAATGTTTGAAGTAACTTCTCTATGAGAGCGAGAGAGCTGTAATCAATTGTGTCAATTAGTGTGTTAATGGATGAATGATGGATGGATGGATGATGAATGAATCAGTGAGTTAATGGGTGTTTTTCCCTATGTGTATAGGAAAAGCTGGATTTTTTCCTATGCCTATTTTTTTGAGGCCTATGGAAAAATATCCAGCTTCCTAGCAAAACTAACATATTGGAATGATGAGCTCGGTCATTGGTAAATTTTAACAATAATTAGTATGGTAATACTGTTTCACTGTATTTGACCCAGGTAATTTTAGATTATGACACTGGGTCAGCAAAAATGTAAGCTGTTGCTCGACTATCGACATCATAAGAGCGACAGCGTACATACACTCTATGCGACGATTCGTGTATTAGACAGAGATACGAGACAATACGTACAATAGATGCGGAGTGGCAACGCCGCATGGCTCCGTCCATTATGATACTACGACCATGGTAGAGATACTACGTCAACACGATCCCTAGCCTCTACTAGAGATGTGAGATTAATGGAAAAGAATCGATTAAATAAAAAAAAATTTATAATTCAAATTTTATCAATTTGACAAAAATCGGCTTTAGTAAATATAAATCTATTTCAGTGAAAAAAAAAAAAACGATTTTTTGTATTATTTAAAAGTACATGCTTTTCATATTCCAATAATAAACCTAAGAGATTCGTATTAACAATGTATCAGATTAAAAATCAAATATATTGTAGGAATAAAAAAATAACAAATTCAAAACTTAAAATCAAAGACAGTGGTGTCGATTCTGTGTCGTATACTCTAAAACTAAACGAAATTAACATGTTTCCGTCTTTTTCATTTCCCCTTTATCAGAAGAGTACCGCCATACTTTAAGTTTACTTTAGTTTTAGAGAATGCGACACAGAATCGACACCAATGTTCCTTTAAAATTCCAAGGTAAGGAATTAGGAAGCCAAATTATAAATAGTAAAATTACAAATACACATTTTAGTACTTTTTATCATTTTGTTTTTATATTTATTATAATAAAAATGAAACTTTTACTAGGTGGTAGGACTTTTCTGCAAAGTTCATCTAGGTAGGTACCACCGCTGTCCGCTTTGCCAGTTATTCTACCGCCAAGCTACTGCTTGACACTACTGTGTGCAAAGACTATTGTGTTCCGGTTGAAGGGCACTGTAGCTAGAGAAATTAGTGGGCAAATGAGACTTTATGATCTGATCTCACAGTCGAATAATCTTATTACCAGGCTATGCTGATGTCTCAGGAATCTTAGGATGGTGTGCGCAGTGCAGTGTCGCGTGAAACTTTATATTTTAGAGTTCCGAGTTTCACTGTTCTTTTGTGGGCGGCTGTGTCGCTTAACATCAGGTGAACGTCTAGCATCTCACAAAACAAAATGACCAAGAACTAAAATATAAATCAAATTTTAAAAAATGCCATAAATAATCAGTATAGTCAGGTTAGTAGATGACTATAATTTAAAAAAAATTAAAAATGCCGACAGTTGGCACCGTTTTTATTTAATCAACTTATACATATAAACTTCATTCATCATCAGCATCCATGGCGCTGTTTATAAAATTGAAACTAGCTGCAAGATTGTTTTCATCCGTCGCATAGACGAATTGTTTCTGAAAATCAATTTGAACACGAAATTTATATAGACGATTTTCTAAATATCGATGAATATTACCGTAAATATTATAATGAATAAGGAATACGATTAAAAAAATTGATTATATTAAAATAACAATCGATTTAAATAAAAATCGTTTCTACAGTCTGTGATTGTGATCGTGTTCTCTGTCTTAGCGTAGCGAAGTATCTCTACCAAATCTGTGGCGTATCGTTTCATACTCTTTAGTTTTTAGTTCTCTGTTTATACGGGCGTTGAACAGTGCCGTATTGCTGACGAGTTATTTATTTATTAATTTTAGTCATGAAATTCCTTAAACATAAACATAACGTTTGCTAATGTTTTGTCTTCGTAATTTAAACGCCTATATTTATATCATGGCATTATTAAAATTGTGAAACACATACATTCTACATAAGGTGCTTTCGTTATTATTTGTAATGTTTTCGCTCCTATATAAATAAAACTGTGAACAATAATTTTGAATAAAAATTACGTAGAAATAAATAAAAAACATTAAATATGACTGTAACATATACAGGAGAAGTGGCTACGTGTCGCGGGTTTGGTACATTTTTAAAAGTTTTATACCGGTAAGTTACCCATGCATTTAAATACTAATATAATAATTATTATTTTAGTAAAGGTAAAGGTGTATTATAGTCGTATATTTACGTTATCTGTTTGTTTAACGCTCAAATGGCTAAACCGATCTTCGCAATTTTTCACCAATTCGTTGCGAGTGTCGGTAACAGTACGGAGGGTAAGATGTATATGTTGATCTCCGTAGTATTGCAATCCGTGTATAAAATTTCATTCATATTGGGTCAGCACGGCATGAAAGCCACAGAAACAAACATACTACAATTTACAGTATGCTTATACTATATACATTGAAGTATATTTTTTTAAGTTAAGGAATTACATGACGATGTATTCATTCACCTGATGTTAAGCGACACGGCTGCCCATATCAGTTGCATTGTCTATTAAATACACAACAACACAGAAATTCCAAAGAATATGTGTAATTTAATCGATAACAGTAGGTATTGATGCAAAACTGTGCCATTACATAGCTAGCAACCATCACCTGCGGCTGGACCATGTAAGATTTGAGAGCATGACATATCATAATTTTTGCGTTACATTGCTACATGTGCTTGTACCTCTTTAGATATTAAAAACATTCACAGCAGCAGTATGCAAAGTGACCATACAACAAATAAACTATGATTCTCAATGTGAATAATTTGACTTCATATATTTTATTTCAAAACAGTAAAAGTCAAGTTTTCAAGTCTAGTCAAAAACAAGATAATTTAAATTATAGCTCTAAACTGATAAGTTTCAAAGTGCTTAATGTCGAATATAGCAAACCTATTATAATAAACAATTTTGATTAAAAAAAGGAGTTCTCTTTCCCACTATTGGTGCAAGCAACAGAAAATCCGAGTTCCATTATATTGTCATAATATAGTCCAGACATCTTTTGTTTGCTTATCTGCACATAAATCGTAGAGTTAATTTTAAAATGGTCTATATAGTCCATTGAATTGAGTTACATGAGCTTTGCATTTATTAGGTGATGCAATTTTATTTTTGGGACATGTGTGGGGGTCAATAGAAGCTTAACCTCAAGTTTCTGGGGTCAACACCCTTGTCCCCCGGCCGCCATCTTGGAAAAAGGGGTGAAAACACTTTTTTCGCGATATCTCGGAAACTATGCACCTTACAAAAAAATTGTCAAGTCATAATTTGTAGCAAATTGTTATTCCTACAAATCTGTTTATATATCTTTTTGCCCTAACTTAAAAATTAAAGAAGTATTTCGTTTCGACCGGATGCTCATGAGCATTGACGAACCCGGTCAACTTTGGAGTGCTGTAACAGCGCTTTAAATGAATGAAATTTAAAAAAAATATAGGGAAAAAAATCAAATGATCATCTACAAGATTGCCCTGATGTAATTTTTTGTAAAATGTATTTTAAAAAAGTTATAGAGCAAAAAAGATGTTTTTTCAAAAAAATTTCTCACTTTTTTTGCTTCTTTAATTTTTAATTTAGGGCAAAAAGTTATATAAACACATTTGTAGGAATAACTATTTGCTACAAATTATGACTTGACAATTTTTTTTTAAAGATGCATAGTTTCCGAGATATCGCGAAAAAAGTGTTTTCACCCCTTTTTCCAAGATAGCGGCCGGAGGACTAGGGTGGTGACCCCCACAAACTTGAGGTTAAGCTTCTATTGACCCCCCACACATGTCCTAAAAATAAAATTGCGTCCTCTAATAAATGCAATACTCGGTCCTTAAATTGTAACATTTCAATGGACTAATAGTACCCACATGAATAGCTTGTCTGGTGCACCAAGCCACTTATCTTCCTAAGAAATTAGCTGATATTACAGGCAGCATGCAGGCTGTAGTATTTATGCTCTTTTATTAAAAAAACTTTTAAATGCAACAAATATGGGCAATCATAGAAATTTCTTTATTTGGCATAGAATTTCCTTCTTTCATTCACAGTTACGAAACGTCAGTTTCAGGAGTGACTTATTGCTAACTTGTTGGTGCAGAGAAAGTTAGTGCCTAAATTAGACTTTCATTTGAGTTGTATGTATTTTAATAAACTTTAGTGAAGAAATGTAAATGTAGTAAATGGAACTATAAATATACTGTGGCAGGTATAGACCCTTGACCTGCTTAATTTCAATTGATGGCGCCCCGATTTTAGTTACCTTACTATGAAAATGCGTTTCCAATATTCATTTCAACTCTTATGTACCTGCTACTTGTATCCAATGATCATGTAAACTGGGGCAAGATCACGAAACTTTATTGAAATGCAACAGGAGAAATTTCCATACTAAATATGCACATAAACTGCCTATTCAAACTGTCAAATTCATACAAATTTGTGTTTCTATCGGTTGCAATCGAGTTACATGATCGCTCAGCTGGGCCTATTAGCAGCAATATAATTTCCATAGTAACTATGCATATAAATTGCGTACTGAAACTGTCAAATCCATACAATAATGTGTTTCTATGGGTTGCAACTTGCAATCAAGTTACATGGTCGCCTAGCTGTTCTCATAGTTACTTATTATTATAAGGGCATAAATAACAATGCCTTTAAGGTGGGAGCTAACTAATGCACAATATTGCAAGTGGTTTGGAATCATTAACAGTCAACACGCCTAAGAAAAACAATTCGCAGATATTATGCATTACAATAAATTAATACAATATTATATAATGATATGTAGTATTTATTAGCACCAGTCTAGGCGTAAAAGACCTTGAAATTTAATTTCAATTGATCCACGTTTATGTTTATTATTTTTTCTCTAGCTAGCTCGAAGCAACAGTTTTACAGTTTGTTTGAAAGTTCGCAGATCTATGTGGAAAATCAAAAAATAAATTTAAATTGGGTTTGCTCATGCTTCTCTCACTACTTACACACGTACTTTTAAAAGTATGCATTACTGGTATTAATTACATTTCACTTTATAAATTAATGTAAAGTAGGTAGCGTACCCAACATGCTGGCAGCATTGCCCCGTTGAATTGCAATGCTTATTCGTTGTGCCAAATAAGTACCAGCATTTTGGTCACGCGTAGCATCGACTTTGGAAAACGCGATGAGCTCCCGGCCCCCACGAACCCAGGGTCTCAACACTAAACGGCTTAAATGTGTAACCGCTACCGAGATTACTATATTTTATAAAAATATTTTTATTTATTAAATTCTAGTCTTATTATTATGCTTGGTTTTTCGTTTTGTTAGTCGTAATCAAAGTGCCACGGGCTACCGACGTGTCCACATGTCTTACCTAGTGATTACCAGGCAAGGGACATCTATTATTCACAAAATCTACCCACTGCACTTTCCTTGCCCCAGTTGGACCGACCGGCCCGGTCCGGTCAATGCACTCATTTTTCAATATCGATCCTTTTGGGGCTTTCCTAGCAAAAGTAACTATGGTATATAAATTTTATTGTTATACCGATGAAGGTTAGGAAGGAAAGAGGTTTCGTTCACTATTTGACCATTTTGATTTGATTTTTGTGATATTTTATTCTCCTTTCTCATTCACGACTGAGCGTAGTTATGTAATAAAAGGCTTAAGTCCTCAAAAGTCTTAAGTCTTTAAATTCTAAATCATTCTGTTTTGCCGGCTTACAGTACTGGAATTAATCGCTTTACAAGACATTGATCTCATTTCAGTGCGTCATGCATGTTATTTTTACAAGAATGCCGCTATGGCAGCACGATAATTGCGGGCATTGCGGCCGAACTTATCCACTTACAAAACAACTTTAATTATTATAATACCTGTATAATAATAAAATACTTATAACGCCAAATAATGATGCATATTAGTTTCGTTACTGTTAAGGCTGTAAATAACACAAACACCAATTCACAAATGCTATGTATTTGCTTTGACTGGAAATAATTAAAAATCCTCGCTGCCTTTTCATTATAAATGTAATGTGGATGATGTCGTTTTGAATGAAGATGTTATAAATTACTTCATGCAAATTCACTTGGTACATAAAAAATGTTTTCGCACTTACACGTTGGTGCTGAGATAAAATTAAAATGGCTGATCATTTTATTCGCGATTCTCAATACTTCATCAATCTGTATAGTATGGTCATGCAATCAATAGGTCTCTATCTAGCTTTCACTATCTCGCACACGCATGAGAGACGTTTCGGAGTTGGTAAAATCTAGTAGTGAAAAATTCGAAATGAGGTTTCTATAATCGTGAGAGGTTAGTGGTGTTTCACTTTCGTAGTAAAATATTATCTAGGTATGCCCAAAACACCCGGTATTTGTCTCTCGTGTGGGTTATGCGAGACAGTTATAAGCGATCAGTTTTGGCAGGAAGATGCATGGAACTTTTTTTTTTTGCTTTGCATTAATTAATTCAATCAATAAAGTTACGAATTAAAATTAAAATAATTAAATTAAAAGGGCTGCGCCCAAATCATAGCGTAGATTACTTAAAATTTTTTTCATTACTACAGCTATGGACAGCGTGGACTTGATTTGTTATTTTAGTTCCAATAATCATTTAAATCATTCTTTTCCGAAAACGAATATTTTGTTAGGTATAACTATATATGTTTACAATCTGTCTCTATCTCTCTACCGAAATATACATTTTTGCGGTATAATACTTACTTTTCATTGACTTATCTACTTTTCGGCCGCTGTAGTTATAAGTTTTGACATTATCTATTTTCATTGAGCATTCAGTGTTCAGAGTTTATCAAAATCTGATTTTTTTATATTGTGTCACGGGGTATCACAAGCCTGACTTGTGTTATGATTTCACGATTAAACAGCGAGCGTAAATTCTTATTTTCTTCATTCGCATCGTGCGTGTTAGAAAACTTGAAATTAAAGTTTGGAGCCTTGATTTCTTAAAATATCTTCTTAGCTACATAACGATAATGGCAGCTAATGCATAAAGATAAGGTTAAAGATTACCTTACATTTCGAAAATACTCGAGTGACTTCACACCCACTCTAGCACTCCTACAATAAATGGGTGCAGCATCAAATTCTGAGATTATTGAATATTCAAGACATACACGCTACCTTGAAAAATGCCAGTGACATAGTAAAGCTGACGTCAGAAGGCTTGAATGAAGCTTGGCTCGAAGCTTGACGTAATACATTCTCGTAAAGCTCGTATCATTACGTCTTCTAATATTGCGTTTATGTATATCAATAAATGAGGTACTATTATTTTATGCTGTAAAACTATTTACTTAGGAATTTAATATATATATCTACTTAGTTACATAATTATTCGTACGTGTCCTAGATGTTTGCACCACAGCACATTATAACAATATCATGACATGGACATTCGCGATCGTGATATAAGACTAGATAGCGTATAATATGAATTCATGATCGATTTAAAATTTGTTTTGACATGATTTTTCCCTCCATATTCCTAACAACCATACAAAGACCTATCGCGTGCTAATAACTGCTAATTAAAGTACCTACATGTATATCAATACACGACACTCCTGTTGTTAAACTTCGAATTCAAGGTTAATACTGAACTGATAAAAACTCGGCCAAATGAATCATTGTCTTTGAAGTTTTAACGATAAAATAGCTTTAACGATTGTTTTTTTTGTTTAATTTCGAAACCATGTATATACCACTGTAGCTAGTGAAATTACTGGGCGATTGAGACTTTATGATCTGCTCACAGTCGAGTAATCTTATTACCAGACTGTGCTGATGTCTCAGGATGATGTGCGCAGTGCAGTAACACGCAAAACTTTATATTTTGGAGTTCCGAGTGACGCTGTTCTGTTATGGGCGGCTGTGTCGCTTAACATCAGGTGAACGACTAGCTCGTCACATCATTGACTAACATAAAAAAACATGATTTCGAAATTAAATTTTCGTTTTTAATCATAAGCATTATTTTCATAATTATACGTATTAATTGTCTGTATAATCGAATTGTGCCTATGATATGAAAATATAGAAACCTATTAAGATATTTGAGAGGTACCTACTTTAGTAATCTATAGCGCCTCTGGGTTTTGGGAGTGAAAAAGAGGTCTACGAAACTTCAATCGCTCATAATGTGGAGATCCGTACAGTTTCCCTAAAGTCGGTGGTTTGATCAACTGACATGAAGTATTTCCAGGTCATAATCATATCCCTTGAGTTTTATCTTGATTACGGTATTGTGTTTAGCATTAGAGAGTTTCGTAGGGTACCTTCAAAGGCCTTAGCTTGATCAACTGATAAGTATCTTGACAGCTATAGCCTATGATTTCCAACACATAAATTTTATGAGCTATGCATTATTATCATTAAAATGCTGCTTCGTATTAGTATCTTTAAACTCCATGGCCACTGGCCAGGTCATTTGACCACTGATAGTGATGTGTCCCTAAATAACTATTTTCCCTTTCCAATGTAAGAACCAATTCTGTCTTAAATCATATAAAAGTTTCCGGTTTTTATCTCGTATTCCATCAGAATCTCACAAAATACGGAGGTACACTAACTTAACGGAATAAAAAAATGAAATTGTTTTTTTTTTTGTTCACAATTGGAGGACGATATCTCCTCCTATATATATACTTAATGCCATACCTAAAAACACACTCGAATTGAGAACCTTCTTTTTTAAAAGGCTCTTTTTTTAAGACGTTTTTAAAGTACTGGGGCATTGGCAATACTTTTTTATCATCTTCCATCTGGTTGTAATTCTCCTATATAAATCATGATCGGCGGACCAACTGGCCACTAAAATCGTATGATTTAATAAAGACCATTAAATGACGTAATTCACACTAACTTGGCGGCAGACTGCCATTCGCATACTAATACAACCCTGTCGTGAAATTAGTATTCAGATTGCTACTTTGTTCAGCGTTGTCACTTGACAAACGTGCAGGTTAATGGGTAACATGCAGGTTGCATTCAACTATCAAGGTTTGCTGAAATTTTCATTGAACAAACTGGAGTTTTATGATAATTATTACGTGCTACTTCACATTAATTTTAATTTGTTTCAGATGGCGGGGGAGCATATACAAATTAGTATGGCTGGATCTACTCGTATTTTTATTGCTGTATTATACGCTCAATTTAACTTATCGATTGCTATTGGATGCCGAATCTAAAAAGTAAGATTATTTCTATAAGCAACCTTTTACCTAATTCACATAAGTTTCAAACCTTGAAGACATCGTCGTTGATCCTATAGAATATTTTACCATTATTTGCAGGCCTTAGTCCTTACTACATACTTACTACCACAGAGTACTATGTTCACTGCTGAGTGTATGCTCTTTTGCAGCACGTAGGTAATCCAGAGTACGGTACTGGTTAATCTAGATTATATCGAATTTGTAAAATTAATCTTTTCTTCCGATTTAAGGAGATCATCAATCATCCTTCTGGAGGACAATGACATGAGTTCTAAAAGGTTAGCTAGAGTGTACTGGCCTTGTTAATAATTATCCTTTACATTATCCAACAGTTATTAAAATTTTATGGGTAGTGACTTTTGAGCTAATCATCAGGCCGTTAAACTGTACCACAGACAGGCCAGTGTGATCTGAAAGATAGATTACAATATTTGCATGTACATCCTGCCATTGCGCACGTGATCGCTGGTAGCAGCAGAGATTAAAACGAGTAACACGATATTTTGCGTAACTAATAATAGTAATTACATGACATTACACACTTGTTTTGCGGCAAAGCTCTGCGTTTTTGCAACAGCCCATAAATTTCGTAGAAAGTTGACCCAAGTTATGCCCGTAACGTGTTAAAAATGTATTTATGTAATTTATAACACGTTCCTTTACCTAGTCGCGACTATGCAGCAATGCTAGATGCATCATAAATAGGCGATATGCACGGGCACTATTGCCCATTGCCTAGGTTATATTAATGGTTACACGGCCATGAACACGCATGTATTTGCCTCCATTGGTTCTATTGTTATCGATGGTGAGAAAGTATCTCAGCTGTTTGATGCATGCAGGGGCCGAAATCACCCGTAATTTGTATTTTCTATGCTAAATCAGCAAGTGATATTAAAGGGCGAAATTATATACATTCACAACTCCTTAATCTGGAGCTATGCAACTGCGTTCTCAATGTCCTCATTCATGCTAACTAGATGTTTCTTTGCAGGTTATTCGAGGGCGTTGTAAATTATTGCAGTTATCATGGGAATGTGATTCCACTATCGTTTGTGTTAGGGTTCTATGTCACAGTTGTGATGAACCGGTGGTGGAATCAGTACACCACAATCCCTTGGCCAGATTCAATTGCCGTCTTCGTCTCGGCCACGATTCACGGACAGGTAAACAACACGAAGGTAATTGCAATTGTAAACTATTTGAACGGGGACTGACTGGATTCTGGGTCTGCTTTTTACTTGGTAGTAGTACATATACAAATTGACCTTTTTGTGAAATTGTCAAAAGGCTGCTATTGCGAAATAGTTTTTAATCAGTTTAATGTACCTAGTTACTATACTTACATACATATTACATTTAATGATCATGCTTTGCTTCCTACTATTTCTAATCCCATGCTTTGAAGAAACCCTATAGCATAGACTGGACAACAACAATCTAGACTAGATTGTTGATCCTTGTCGTCCTTCGCCCTATTCGCTAATAGTTTTGTGTTACGAAAAATAATGAGCGGTTTAATTGTTTGCTTTGTATGTTTTGTTGTAGAAACACGAAAGGAAAACATGTATGTAATTAAATGGTTTTGCGAGAAATACTTAAGGATAGATGTCTAATAAACTTACTTAACATTGCCCCAGACGAGACCAGAATATTTTCTCGCAATGTACCTATTGAATGAGAAGAGCTCTAATGTACCTGTGAGGTTAATCTCTGATTATATTTTACATCTTAATTGTCATGAAGACCTTGTTGGCTGCTTTGAATATTATTATGTAGGCTTTATTATAAATACCATCAAGGTAATTAACATTTCATTCGAATATGGAAAATAACTTTTAATATGAATTTCAATAATCGCGTGTGGTGCTGGTGACTGGTGATGGTGTTGGCTAGATGAAAGACCTATAATCACTTTGCAAATAATTAAATGCGAAATACAAGTTAGTAATAGTACCATATACAACAACCTAATAGAACCAAGCAAAAAAATTGTATTCTGACACGGGAAGAAGTTATTATCTTTTACAAGGGCAACAACTCATAATAGTACTTACTGTCTTCTTGATTATATCTTATCATTTCCGACAATGTGTATGAAATATGATAAAGTAGAAGAGAATTATTACACTAACTAGTAGAATATAGATAAGAGTTTTATAAGGGCTCTGTACAGTATTAAGCGATAATGTTTATTACATTATCGCTTAATAAATTGCAGATATTAAATTATTAAATACTTATCATAGTGTGGACGACGATTTCGATTATGCTAGTTAGTAATGCGTTTGTAATAGTGATGCTATATGTAATTTAATTGTAGCAATTAACTGCCCTGAATGACGCAGTTTCAGATTGCTAACAAATTACATAAAATAAAGCCAATTTGTTTCTATTAGAAAATTGGATAGTTCTTGACCTTTACTCAAACTCCGTTTAAAACCTTTTCTTGTATTTTTATAAGTGCCCACAAACTTCTTGGTAATGTAATAAACATTATCGTTTAATCTATTTGCAGATATTGAATTATTGAAGAATTAATCGTAAAGTGGGCGAGGACTCCGATTGTGCTAGTTAGTCATGCGTTTGTAATAGTGATGTAAATGTAATTTATATATAGCAGTTCACTTCCTTGAATGACGCAGTTTAAGACCCGTAGTAGTAGTAATGTAGTATTATGCTCAGTCGTCGAATGATGCTCAAGTAGAGATTACATTATTCTCTATGTCAAAATGATGACATGTTAATGAAAACTCGTCTTGAGCAGAGATTTACGAATGAGCCTAGTTCTGTAAAACGGACCTACGAATGCAAATTATATAGAAATGAGCCCCATTCATTTCTGTTAGAAAATTCTTAAACCTCTTATTGTGTTTATAATTAACCCAACGTAAATTTTTTCACTAACATGAGTTACAGAAATATTTTCCACTGGTGCATTAAGTTTCATTATTCGTTGTTATTGCCTATTATTGTATTGTTTAGTTATATCATCCGTAGTTTACCAATTTCCTGAAAATGAGTCCATGGCCCACTTATACTGCCTGAGCATCCGGTGCGGATTCAGACATGATATCTAACCAGCGTGAAATATTGCCTGCGCTTGTTACCATACTTAACCATATTAACTTTACATTATGATTCGCTTTTAAAACTTGGCTTGCGGTGTAAACTGTTTATCACGACACGACCTTTATGTATGTTTAGTAATTTTTACATCTCCAAAAATTTGTCTTTTCGCGCGATTAAAACACTTAAAACAAGACGACTCGGAGCAACTATGAATAAAGTATATAATACCTCCATAGGCAAATGCATACTTTTTACCATTATTTTGATGAACTTTTAAATTATAAATGACTGGCAAATAGTAGACAAAACGACGACACATCCACATTATATATGAAAACTTTCCTCAAATATTTACTCGGGTGATGTGATATCGTTAATTGCGCAGGACGATCGAGGGCGGCTGATGCGGCGCACCATCGTCCGCTACGTGTGCCTCTGTCTCACAATGGTGCTCACTATGATCTCACCCCGAGTCAAGAAGCGGTTCCCAGATCTCAACAACCTCATCGAGGCCGGCTTACTGTTGGAGAACGAGAAAACTATTCTTGAGAACCTCAACAAGAAGTTCCCTAAACCCGCTAAACATTGGTAAGTACATAAAATGGCTACAGGCTTCTTGGTGGTGGTAACATTATAGCCCTTATTTCATCTTCAACGTTATTATTGTTCTCAGCTCACGGCTCTAATAGCACGCAGACTGGTCAGACTCATCCGCGATATATTATCATAAAGATCCTTAGTAAAGATCGTGATATTTGATACGGTCGGGCGCTTGAACCGCTTCGCATCGTTTAATCGTTCGGTAGCAATCAGCTGTATGATGAAGCTTCCATGTGCTAATTGTAAGCGCATACTTTCCGATATTTAGTGCAGGCTTTTTTATGTTTAGGGCAGGAGTCACGGCTTGGCGCGAGTGTAGTAAGTAACTTGTTAATCTTCTGGTTATTGTATTTTATTTGACGTTTTTTGCCTGTAATTGTCTAGTGATAGTTTGATAAACAACTAATTAACACTACTATACTTATACTACTGTGGTAATAACATTTTGTCTGATTTAATAAATTGGATTATTTTATAAATATACGTGACAACCATATGAGTCACACGTGGACGTATCGCGGAGTCACGGGAAGCAGGCCTATCGCCATTGTGTGGCAAATATTTAAAAATAAGTCTACTTGCTTGAATCAATCTGGTTTTTGTATGATGTACAACGTCTCTAGTTTTTGTTTGGTAGTATAATTATTTCGCCACGATCTATGTGCGAGTATATTTTTTGTTATTTTTTGCGATCCCTGTCCACCTTGTCCACTCGGCTCTTGGATATTTGTGTTAACGATGACTTGTGTAATTTCTTTTTCATCTCTTTTGAATCTTTATTAATCAAATAACCTTCGATCAGGGAATATAAAACTATGCCGGCCACAGTATTACCAAAAATTGCGAAAATATTGCCTACTTCATACTTGTTGATTCATTCATAACTTCGGCGAACTTGCGTAGTCCACCATTATACCAATGATGCTGATGATTCACGATCTCATTACTAATGGCTAAATATTTATGAGGATAGTGACTTAGCATTAGCACCTGTTGTCATTCTAGGCAGATTTTTTGCTCATTATTATAATGGAATGAGCGTTGGAGATATTTTTAACATTGATAAAAAATGCCGCGTGTTTACATATACAATGCCAGATATTGTAACGTACATTGATAGTTATGTTTTTCTATGAAATGCAAGGATTGAAAAACTGGCTTATACTTTACAAATGAAATATTATTGAGGCACAATAATAACAGGTTATTTATAAACACAATATAAAATGAGCTTATTGAAAAACAATGTAGTAGGTACCCATCTACAGTCACTATAATAGACATAACCGGATTTACTTATGCCAGAATCATAATTAAATTCCTTTATGTCCACTATAGTCTTAAAATAGTAAAAAATGAACCGCTTTAGTGATCTGAGGTAACTTATTACTAAGAATATCTAAAGACGATCTTCTGATACAATTCGATGCTTTGGCTTGCCAGTCATAATGTTAATAACTGAAGGAAATGAGCGTAGATAAAGCATGACAGTAATAAGTAAAATTCCATTGTAGTGGTATGATGAGATTAGAGAATGGGTAGAAATTAGAAATAGTGATACTTACTGGTATATATATTTAGCAGTAGAAACAAATTGGCATATATTGTGTCTAGATTAGACTAAGTGGAATGTCTACGTATTTTGTATATGTATAATCAATTAATTAGGTAGGTGTGACATTAACTTTTAAGTATTGTTTTGTAGGCTGCCAATCGTGTGGGCGACTAGTATAGTGACCAGAGCTCGTAAAGAGGGACGTATAAGAGATGACTTTGCTGTGAAAACAATCATTGACGAACTGAACAAATTCAGAGGACAAGCCGGACTCTTACTCAGCTACGACACCATTAGCGTGCCTTTAGTATATACTCAGGTAATTACATTATTTTCGTATTCGAATTCTAGAGTCGTTCATCTAATTTTATCCTTGACCAATCACGTGCGAACTTATAAGCTTATAACACACGTGTTGGAATTGAATGACATGCAATTGAAGTTGTTACTGCACTCAGTTGGTAGTAATCTTGCCTTCTGAGCTGTAGGATGTGGGTTCGATTCCCACCCGAGCCAAACATTTGTGTGATGAACATCGATGTTTGTTTGTTGTTTACAAACAAAAAGTGTTAAATTGTATCAGTTATCTGGTTCCCATAGTATAAGCTGTGCTTAGTTTGGGGCTAGATGACGCTGTGTGAAATGATCACAAATAAAATAAATGAAATTATGAGGTAATTTTTGCAATGCCATAAACAGCGTAAAACTTCTTATCTCATCCTTTCAGGTAGTTACCATAGCGGTATATTCATACTTTATAACGTCTGCACTGGGAAGCCAGTGGGTAGAAAATAAATTGCCAGCATCCGGTGGTCAGGAGCGCATAAGCAACATAGACCTCTACTTTCCTATATTTAGTACGTTAGAATTTTTCTTCTACATGGGGTGGCTAAAAGTGGCCGAGTCACTGATCAACCCCTTCGGCGAGGATGATGATGATTTTGAAGTCAATTGGCTGATTGACAGAGATTTACAGGTGAGTTTATTGATTCATTCTGTGGGTAGGTACGATTCTAGTGATCGAACGATTTGGTTGGAAGGAAAATTGCTAATGTACTATTTAGTTGTTCATAATTAAGGTAATCTATACATATAAAATTCAGTCTTGACTGACCGAATGACTGACTTATATATCAACGCACAGCACAAACCACTGGTGCTAGAGACTTGAAATTTTGAGGGTGTGTTCTTTGTAAAGTGTAGGTATCCACTAACAAAGGGTATTTCGAAATTCCACCCTTAAGAGGGTGAAATGGGTGGTTGAATTATTTTCCTATGGTAATTATATTCCGTGGCCTACGCGGGCGAAACCGCAGGCAGAAACTAGTAATTTATAAGTATGACGTAAAACTATTTTGTATGACTAACTTCCTTCCTTTTTTCTGTCTATGGTTATCCGGTGATTGTTCTGCAACCTGATAAGATTTGTTAAACAAACACAACTAATTTAACCTTGACAAGTAATTTGTGATCAGATGTGCAATGACGTTTCCCTCAAATTCAAAACTCAAGTTCACAGCCTCTGTGGTGTGGTTGTTGAGCATGTCAGCTCATAAACCGGAGGCGGCGGGTTCGATTCCAACAAGTATTTGTGTACAGAAAAAAAGCTCAAATACTTGTTCTGAGTCTGGATGTTGTGGGTCCTCGTAGTTCTGGGTATTTTTGCAAATATAGAAATTTTTTATACATATTCTGTAGTGATACTTAACTGCTGCCTTCGCCTCTCACACTGTGATACTGTCATTTCACTTTACGAACATGTGAGGGACATGCACTCAACTCACTCAGGTGTGACCTGAAACTGTAATCTGTTTTCCTGTATGAACAATGTCCAGCAAACTTTCGTCGACGCGACGGAACAAATAGATATTTCTTGTGCAAGCAATGTTGATCTTTAACCTTTAGAAATGCTTACGAAGTTCTTTGTAATTATGTTATCACCGCGTATATCGTTCGCAGTGCTGGAATGCTGAGCAAATCTGAAATAAGATCGCGTAATCTTCTGTTTTGGTTCGGCTACCATTGGCCTAGTTACTAAAAACTATCATAAGTAACTTATATAATATACCATTACGTCTGCCTATCTGACAGTTTTCTTTGTATAGCTCTTAAACAAATGGACCGCTTTAATGCGGTTTTTGACAGCCCCTGAGGTGTGGTGGCAGAGTAATTAGTTCGGCTCATAGCCAGGAGGCGGCGGGCTCGATTCCCGCGACACACGAACAGTTTGGACACAGAAAAGTGCAAATGCTTGTTCTGAGTCTGGGTGTTGTGGGACCATGGTCCTCGTAGTTTCTGGGTCCATAAGTACAGGGAATCCTAGGGTCCAGGATCTATGCATGTTTTCGATTCAAACTGATTTAATCGTATGATTAAATCAGAAGAAGAAGAAGTTTTAGCTCATCACCAAGAAGTTTTAAATTAGTCTATAATTTGACTTGTTCCAACAACAGGTATCGTACATGATAGTTGACGAAATGCATCACGAGCACCCGGAACTGATCAAGGACCAGTACTGGGACGAAGTGTTCCCTGCTGAGCTTCCATATACCATCGCCACTGAGAATCAACGAGAGGAGCATCCAGAACATTCCACGGCGCGGATCGCGGTCCCCGCCCGCCAACGCAGCATGGTGCTATCAACACCTTCGCAAATCAAGATCGACGAGATGGTACCGTCCAACACCGTGAGTTACAAGTTCGACGCGCCGGAGGTTAGACTCGCCCGTTTTTAAGCATGCTGCACGGAGCTTTGCTGTGTGGCTCGGTGTTCCAAGGGTTGCCAATATGTAACTATTTACTTACTGCCGGGTAAATTTATTCTATATTTTTTCATATGTGTGGTTGGGATTTTACGTTTTACAGAGCGGTGATATCACTTATTTTCTTATGAAATATTACTAATGTATATTTTATGTATACAACCAAATTAAGAATAGTTGATGCATTACAAAATCTTACTTATGTTTCTATTTATTTGTGCTTAGATGTAGATATAAAGGTTACGTAATCGTTTTTTTTTATTAAAACTAGATAACTATTGCATAAATTAAATTATTTTGGCAGCCCTTTTTGAAAAGTGCCTAATACCGGTAAGAGTCTAACTAATATCTAGTATGTATCTAACTCGGAAGTAATTAAATTTATTATTATTTGTTTATTAAGCAATAATTATTATTTTACCAACTTATATTAATAGTTACAGTAGCACTAACACATTATTAAGCCTTGTAAGGAAGTGTTTGCGCGTATTATTTATAATAGGTACCTTATTATAGATAATGATTATCTTACATTGGTGTTGTGATATTAAATAACAATATTATAATTTACTATTATAGCCCAAATATTAACTTATAATATCTATATATACTTACTAAAGGAAGAGGATCTATCTACTTACCTACCTATAATGTTTCTATCTATTTTTCTGTGATGTTTTTTGTTAAAACTAATGTCTTGTAAAAAAAATCACGCATTTGACTTCATTTGTTTGTGTTGATGTTTTTAACTCTATATAATTCATTGTTTGAACGTTTCGATGCTGTAAACTTGCATAATATTTGTTGACATAATCTTTGCTTTGGCTGCGTTTATGTCATATCAATAATAAGTAATCTTATCGTGTCAGTCTTATCATATTTAACATAAAAAGCTTTGATAACAAATCTTTTCCTATATTCGATATCGCCCCTGAATATTTTAACAATTATTCTGTTACAAATATTGAAAATTTCATGGAAAATGTTGAATCGCCTGTTCGTTAATTTATTCCATGTATGTGTTTGACAGCCTCTGTGGTGTGGTTGAACAGGTCGGCTCAAAGCCCGGAGGCGGTGGGTTCGATTCCCACGTCAGTACAAGCATTTGTGCACAGAAAAATATTAGTTCGCAAATACTTGTTCCGTGTCGGGTTGGTTTGAGATCATGGTCCTCGTAGTTCCTGGGTACTTACATACAGGGAATCCTAGTTAGGGTCTAGGATCTATGTATGTGATCGTTGGACGTTCTTATTATTATTATTATGTAGCAAACTAACAAAACTAAAAAATGTTTACATGATATTTCAATATGGTATCTAACAACGACTCGACACTTCTCAAACCAAAATAAACTCACCTGACACCTGCATAATAATTTGCCCAACAGCCCAACACACTTCTCAAACATACATACAGTTGTATCAACAGTCGTTTGGCAACAGCAATTGCAGATGAACGACGACGCTGTGTCCGGGATCCACTTCATCGTGTCCCGTGGAAGCAAGCGTGGGCGCCGCGACGATCGCAACTCCATGGGGTCTACGAACTCCATGGTTTCATTGGCGCAGAACCAGACCCCCATCAATCGCACCAATTCGGTCACATCCATGCTCAAGAGACTGTTCTCGAAGGATGAACAGAGAACTGGTGGTGTGATGGCGCTGAACTCGCAAACCGACGGTAGTGCGTGTTGCCTTTTGTTTACTAACAGCATATTCATTAATTACTAATATATACCGAATTTGTAGGTATCCTGTCTTATTTAGGTAGGTATTTGCCGAATACTGGGTAATTTAATTTTTTCTAACATTAACGCTGCTTTGATACGCTCCGCATAATCAAACAATTTCATATATGTATGGTATTAATTAATGTTTAGTGGTGCATAATTATAAACATTTTTTCTTGTGCAACAAAACCTGACAGAACAAGAATTTGTACATATTAAATTTTGGCTATACGAACTAAAGTAAAGACTTCGTCTAGTGCCGACTTATTATAATTATTATAAATAAATTTAAATTGCGTAGTTAAATACCTTACCTACTTACTTAGAAATACAATACAATTATGATAAAAATTGTGGTATAATACTAAACATAGCAAAACCTCTGACCCTGTAACTATTGTCGATTATTACTTAAGACGTCATTCGTCTAAACCATGTGATCTGTGACTACTAGAGCAAATATCCTGTGATGATTTAATGGCACTGTATATGTGCAAATGTATGTGCAGAAAACTCCTATTATTTTCGTGCCATGTCGTAATTCGTAATGATTCATCCACTTGATATCAGTTTTTACCATGTCATAATCCGTATTGATCCACTTGATTTATGTTTCAGTAGCAAATAAAGTGCTATGTTTGGTTGGCACTTGACGCGTTTTTATTGCGACATGGTAATCAAGTGAACTTTTACACTTGTCGGCATACTAAACATTACACAGAAACATGCCCATCGTTAATTAACGTTTGATTAACAAACACTCGTTCATAATTTATGACTGGTCAACATGTCGTCATTAGTTCATCGCTCATTGTAACTCGACTAAAATACATATTTTGAAAATCTTAGCAAGTCAAGGACCTCCGGAGATACAGAAGAAATAAGATAAAGTTATTTTACGGCATTCTATGATAAAAATCATATAACAAACTTGTGACTTGTCTTTTCAACACGGGTTGTAATTGTAATTGCCTACCATTTTTATCTGAATATATAATAGAAATAAATTATGGAGTTGACTTCTGTGATATAATTTTGAATAACATAATAATTTACTGTTTGCATGCAGCTGCTGACAAAAATGTACTATCATTATGCTATTTTATGGTTTTCTATCATTATGTCATTACATGAACGTATGGGACATCTTAGCTATTCTAATATTAGTATATAGGTTTATGTATACTGGTGCTGCTAGTACCGAAGTGTGATTCACACATCTATTTACAGTCTTAATACCATACTAGTTTTCGATCTCCCTTTAAGTACTTTTGCTACCGATACTTCACTCAAACTGATTAGCAGCAAAGGGAACACAGTGCTCTTTTTCTTAGCATACCCAAACCATCCTGGTCTGTCGCTCCTCAGTTAGCCCATGACATTGTGCTGCTTCAGATTTCCGTTCTGGTCTCCACTTTACCTAGTAATACAATACGGTGTCAAGAAAATCGATGCAAATTCTTTAAAGGGGGTAAGAGTAAGGTCACTACATGCATTACTGAGCAGATTTACTTATTCAATGTCTTAGAATTTCTAGATACTTATCAAGAAGTATGATTTTGTCAAATTTCACAAATGTAGGTTCATGCATATTTAGAACTCAACGCTCTTTCGATTTGTGTTTTCATTTGTTATCTATTGGTATCTTTTGCTTGTGACTTAGTGCTTCATCACCATCATTATAATACTAAATGAGATCACGACTATGCTTAATAAAATTAAACCAATTATTTGCAGCTATGCTATAAGATCTCGTGACATTCACGAATCATTTGGCAAAAAATAGGCAATTACTAATTATAAAATACTGTTGTAGCGTCCCGGTTTACGATATCTGCGAGTAATCCGACCCTGAACAAGCCTGCCACTGCCGGCGGTGGCAGTATGAAGATCGCAAACGAGGTCATAGAAGAGGTCGACGAGCAAGCTACCATCACCAGCATGGCGAAGCGGCCGGAGAACAGGTAATATATGGAGAAGCTTGTCAATACCGGTTGAAGAGAAGAGACTGCGAGGACGAAGTCCAACGCGCTGCGCTGGTGCGTTCAAATCAGTATAAATACATAGAATCATACGACATGATGCTATAGAGAGTACTAGTAGAGAGAACGAGACTTAGTTGGAGCAACCTTGTTAGAGAAAGTAATCTATGTTTGGGGTCACGAGTAGCGTGATCCTCGCCATTTTTGGGAACGGCACAACCTAGTCCATGACTCTGCTCGTTTTGTAATCACAATTTATCACGGTGAAAATATTCATGTTTTAGTCCTTCCCTATCGTTAAAAATTATAACATCAGGATCAAGGTCGATGCAGCCGCTTAGTCGTGAAATGGTGACAGAGACATCTCTTTTAAAATGGACAAGTCTATTTTAAAATGGACAAGTCTATTTTAAAATGGACAAGTGTATTTTAAAATGGACAAGTCTATTTTAAAATTTGTTTTACAATAGGTGTACATGAGCTGACTTTCTAAATACTGATTGGAATTATTGGAACTGAATAGTAGTCATACTTGCGGATAGTTGTCGGAAAATCAAATTATCGCGGGCTGAAGCACGACGTGACGTGCACAGTAGTAAAATACTTATGAAATACAGCACTGACGTTAGTCACGTGGTAGGAGCATCGGCAGTGCCAGAGTTATAATAGTAGATAGGTATGTAACTAAAATCTTTTGTACATATATAACGCGTGTGAAAAGTATTCTAACGAAAGCAAGAATATATTTATTTTCCCATTTGCACCATTATTTCAGTGAGAGTGAGACAGCAATAGAAATGACTGCTCTTCTTTTTATTGAAACTCGTTGTAGAAACGCAACGCTATTTGAGGATAAATCACTGACATATTATATATGCCGACAATAATTAGTCAGTAGGTACCTACTATGTACAACCATTTAATAAATAAAAAATACTATGTTATACTGGGTTCTTGACAAATTTAACTTAACAATAATATTTTTCCTCTTGCCATACCGTCATAGGTTTAGGTATCAATAATGCAGCAGTGCTTTATTTAAAGCCCCGAACAGCTAAGCAATAATATTTTTTCTATCGATTTCAGACCAACAGCGATGAGTCTATTTCAAAAGTCGCCTCAACCGAGTGAGCCCGTCAACATAGCTTCTAGGAATTCTAATCATAGTTCAAGTGAGTACTTTTTCAGATAAATTAGGTATCACTACAATGGTGTCGATTCTGTATCGTATACTCTAAATCTAAACCAAATTAACATATTTCCGTCTTTTTCATTTCTCCTTTATCAGAAGAGTACCGCCATACTTTGAGTTAACTTTGGTTTTAGAGAATGCGACACAGAATTGTCACCAATATAGTATTGTATTATCTGTTATATCGCCAAAGGAAAATGAACTGCGTGCTCAAACGTTCTCGTTTAGTTTTTTTTTTCAGCTCTTGAGAAACTTTTAATGAAGTTTTCACTGTCGTATTTTACATTTCCCGTACAAAATATGAATATAACGAAAACAACAAAGAAGTCGTGTGGTTCAGCGGAAAACCGAAGCACTTTGTTGGAATCCCGCTCGGCCCTGCAACAATTGACTTTTCAAGATATATGCGGGATGCACACTCACTCTTACAACGATAAAAGGAAATATTGGCATGTTTAAAAAAAGGAGTGTGCTTTAGACACGACTGAATAAAACTTCTTTATTTTAGCTCCATTTATCGGCTAGTATACTTTCGTTATTGTTAATGTTACCATCTTTGTTATTTTACCGGACATATATAACAACATAATAATATGTAGACTGGACGGGTTGTGCGTAGGTTGCAACCTATATAACTATAGGCCTTCAGCATGTCCACACCGCGCCGTGTCCGGAGCAAGAATGATTCGTAGTACACCGAGCGGTCCCTTTTTATAGCCAAATGGGTGGGGGAGCGATGACAGCTACCGGTTCTGCCACTGTAATAAATTTAAATGCAACCACAGGGTAAATTATGGTACTGCCCGCTGCGCATAGAGTTTATAACTGGACGTAGCCGCCGTCAAATACAAATTTTAAGTAACTTTGTTATGTTGACAATGGAGATCTATTTCAACCAACAACTTTCAACTTCTGTTACACATTCACCAGCTTACTCCCCAAGTCAGGCATGCGTAAACAAGTTTTACTTCAAAAATCACAATATTTGAGAATGGGTGTCATTCGCCTACACGCACTTAGTGGACGGTGGATTGTGGCCTACACTTTCTGTTGGGAAGTCAGTGTCCAAGGAACATAGTTGTATATAGTCTCTACCTAGAGTTCATGTCCCAGCAGTGGGAACGCATTATGTATAGGCTGATAACATCGGAAATGTGTAATTTCACTGTGGACTAACAGTTCCAGTGAATGAATGATTCTGACTCCCGACATTCCCTTTACCGATTTGAAAAGAAATGATGATTTTCTAACTGCTGAACAGATTTTCCTTGAGCCATAGCTAACGGCATTATTGATTGATTGAAATATGATCAAACAAAAAGAATAATCAAGGTAGGGCATTGCCCATTGCCATTGCGCCTCTCCTCCCTACGGCCGTGAAGAAGCACCGGAGAAACTGACTATCACCGTCTTTATATCCTAAGATTTATATCGTATTTCCATTCATGTGAATTTTTGAATAAATACTATTATTATGATCTTCCAGACACGCGTCTATCATCGTCCGCGCCGAGCCCGTGGCGCGTCCCGCGTCCCGCGTCGCTCGGCGACCGCAGCCCGGCGGCCGAGTCGCTGGGCACGCAGGCCTCGTTCAGCGCGCCCGACAGCCTGCCCGACGGCGAGGCGAGCCCGCGCCCGCGCCTCGACAGCGACGTCGGGCCCTCGCTCAGCGCCGCCGGCAGCCAGACCTTGCGTGAGTCTACACTGCACACTAATCACTAGACAGCTATACACCGGTATCGCTCGTCGCGCCCACCCACTTTCTCCAATTCTTTTTATATATCTATGCAACTTCATATTTTTCAAAGAACTAATAAATATCATAGTTTGATTTGCATTGTTGACCGATTTTGAAAAGTTCTTTATTTGGTCTATTATCTTCGTACATCGTTATAGTTTGTATATAATTATAGTTTTCTGTATAATGAACCGATTTTATTGGTTTTTCGACGTGTTTCTTGGAAACCAAAGATTGTAGGAATAATATCTGGGAAAAGTGAAAGTTCAGGTCATAAGCAGAAGGGTTTCTAAACTGAGTGGCAGAATTAGAGATTTATTAATTTAATAATTTATGCACAGAACATGTACAAAAGAAGACTTAATGCTAACAGCATTTTCTACCACTCAACCAAAGCGTGCAGAAAAATAATGAGCTAAATTGATTGAGCCGATTTCTATCAGGGCAGTTGTTGTGGAATTAAGCATTTGCTTTACAAATGAAGCTACAATAATTTCTACCCATTTAGTTAATTAAACGCTAGAGAGCAATAGTTACTTAGCATTTACAAAAACCTTCTAACACATAGAATACTTAATAGCAGAGTAAAACCAAATTATTAAAAATCTTCTGAAATGGTGGGCTCGTTAAATAATGTACATAGTCCTGAATTTGGTGCAAGTAACATTGTTTCCTATCGCAGTGGATGAAGTGGACGGCGACAACGACGATATGGATGACTTCGAACGCCTGCGCAGCAAGCGAGAGAAGGAACGAAGAATGAGACACCAACAGAAGCTGATGGCGCGATCCGTCAGCGCCCAACAGGTAATCGACTTTATCACAGAATAAATAATAATACAAGTAATGTAAAATAGAAAAATACAAGATAACTTAAATAGGATCTGATTGCGTAAGATTTGAAAAATAGTTTTATTTTAATATTTAAGCATTCATCATGCTGTGATAAAGTGACACTCATCACAGGATTATTAAACGAGTTGTATCTGGGGGTGATCACGGAACTTTGGTTGCAATGCAACATGAAAATTTCATTCATAATTTGAATATTTCCACAGTAACCGCAGATAAGCTGCGTATTGAAATTCAAATTCATACAAATATGTTTCTAAAATTAAATTAATATGTCATTTTTATTAGACGAGTACCACTCATACTTTTGGTATAGAAAATAAAACACTGTTTTATTTTCGAAAGTATTTTCACCGCAAAATAAAGTCTAAAACAGCCCTTACGAAATTATAGATTTCATCGTTTGTGACGTCACCTCTGTCGCGTAATCTCGTCAGTCCTAAACCAATCCAAATCTAACATTGACTACACATTTTTTGGCTGAACCAATTGTTTCTTTTGTTTCAGCGAACTGGCAGTATAGAGCTGATTGATAACGACTTACTATTAGAAGATCTGCTATTGCAGTCTGCCGCTATAAAGAAGGAAGAAACAAAAGACGATTCCAAGGAAATTACCACTTGACGAAGTATATTTATTTTCCCATGGGACTCAATTTCAAATATCTCCGCGCCATCTCAGTATTAAATTGTGATATTGTACATTATTGATAAGTACAGTGCTTGTATATTGTGAATCATGGTGTTTATTAGGTATACATAGGAGTATGTAGTGTAGGTATTTATAAAAGACATGTAAATAGATAAATTAGTGACCATATTCTCGTGTTTTATTTCCTACTAGACTGGCATAGAAAAGCAGCAGACTCCATAGATACAGGGATTGTTCTTGTTGGCATACTGTGTGCATTAAACCACATGACTGAAACTTCTTTAGTTCCATCTATCGGCTATTAAACTTTAACGTTAATGTCGCCATCTTGACAATAATTGTAAATTGACATTTTACCAGACATACCAACATAAGAATACAAATTTTAAGTAATTTTAACTTATGTTGACAATAATAATAATGTGTGGACACCTCACACAACGCCATCTAGCCCCAAACTAAGCAAAGCTTGTATTATGGGAACCAGATAACTGATTCAATACTTAAGATACTTTTTTTTGTTTGTAAATACATACATAGAATACAATATAACACCCAGACACAGAACAAACATCGATGTTCATCACAAATGTTTGTCCTGGGAGGGAATCGAACCCACAACCCACAGTTCAGAAGGCAGGGTTCCTACCAACTAAGCTATCGGGCCAGTCAAGTCAATGGAGATCTACATCAACCAACAACTTTCAACTTCCATTACAAATTCACCAGCTTACTCCCAGTCATGTGTGAGTAAAGAAATTTTACTTCAACAATTAGAAATTCGTAGCCAACCACAGTGGGGCTAGTATACAGCATATAGATAAATCTGTGATAAGGGTAGGAATGAAGCAGCAAACCATGGACATATTTTGACTAAATGGCTGTATGGAACTAATGAATGGAATGCTGCAGTTTCAAAAAGGATAGTGACAAACCCAACAATTCCGAGCTGTTTAAAAAGAAAACAAGTTATAGTTTTTACAGGAAATTTATTGAACTTAAAGGTACTAGGAAGTCACATCCCGCTTACAGCTTGAGCTTTGTCCTCCTCCAGTGGCGCCTCTTAGCGTTGTATCTGAAAAGCAAGTATCAGTGACAGTGGAATCAAGCCTTCTCTAACGTATGTGCTGTCATCTACCAACTATAGTGCAGGTTGGTATTACATATAATATTGCAGCAGTAGGTAAAATTGCATGTATCCTACACTAAATACATTATGATACTAAAACAGATACCACAAGCATCTGCTTGATCATACCAGCCAGTGAGAATGCAGCCAGCTGGAGAAGGCTTAGCATTATACCAGGATGTGGTGCAGCCGTCCCCACTGGGGGCCATTTAGGTGGAGGCCGTTGGGAATATTGCCCTTTAACTTAATAGTAGCTATGCAAGTTATATGCATATAGTTTATTGTGATAAAATAACTTATGTACTTTACTAGGATTCAAAATTTAGTCATTCCAGTTTATGAAATATTTGAAATAGGAAAAATAAAACAAGAAAAACCACCGAGTACATTCCTCTAGAGCTATTCCTCTGTTATGCAATATTTATTAGCATCGGTGTTTATCTGTTATACTATTACTATGAAAGGATTATTTAAATTTTAAACCTATCCTTACTAATATAGAAACATGGTTTGTTTGGCTTTCACACCAAAACATCTTAATAAGTAATAAGGACACTTGTGCTGTTTCACAGATTGTCAATATTATCAGATTAGGGAAATTTTTACTCTGGAAAACTAAGAACTCCACACATAAAAACAACTGGAGGTGCCTCGGAGTGTGCCAATTCAGTTTATGCCAGCAGTTTGGCTATATGATAAAATTTTTAGGGTCCACAAAAATGTAAGTATCATTACAGCACAACTGTAATGCAAATTAAAAGGTTCTTGTTCTTGCAACACGATTATTCCAACAACATTTGCAATTACATTCAATAACAAAAATACTCCTTTGCTCAGGGTAAAGGCACTTCATCTTTCCATATTATAATTTTATTTGAGTTAATATATTGATATTATCTCAGATAAAATTAAAATATGAATGAATATGGGTATGTTTTAACAATGTAACACTCACAATAGCATAGATGCTGAAAATTAGTAAGTAATATCACAACCTCTCCTAATTACTTACCGAATAGTATTCCCTGTACGCATTCTAACCCATTGTGGAATGGGTCGGTTCTGTTTCAGCTTTTTAGCCAGCTTTCGCTTGATGATAAATGTCTTGTGGGCCGACTGAAACATTGAACAAAGCGTTGTTACTCACATTTTACTAAAATGGAAAAGGATTAATAAAGTAATTTCAGATTTTCGTATAATTACAACACTAACCATTTTGCCTTCCCGAGCTAACAAAACAAAGTGAACGAACGAACCAAAGATTACCACATACGATACGACAGCGGCACATAACACACACTACAGATTATACGCTAACGCTAGAACCAAAGAGAATATAACTAGCCACAGGTTACGGAAAAGAACCAATACCAGTGCCGCACTAATATACTTCACTATGAGGACGTAAAATCATAGTGAAGTATTTTATATAGACTGGCGCTATAGCCTTTTCGTACGTTATATCTATGTTAATGATGAAGAGTAATTTACCAACCGTAAAATAAGCGACGCTATAGAACATTACGAATAAATGAACGAAGATTAATAGTGGGTACCTATAATAGGCATGACGACCGTATCAAAAAATGGTCGATTTAATGTTTTTAGGGTAAAATTTATATTAAATAACGTTAAAACACTGGTTAAATTTTATCAAAAAAATTAAGATTACTTAGATTTTCAATAAAATAAAACATTAAAATACAGCAGTCGGCCATTTTGACTGAAACGCCAATCACAGCGCATGACATCACGCTTAGATTTTTGCAGTTGTCAATATACGCATTTGGATTGATATTGTTATTTTGTATTCTTTCACGTGTGATTTATCGACTTCACTCTGCTGTAACAATGGAACCAAGCTTTACTAGGGCAAATAGCTCAAATTTGCCTAAGATTGATTATTGATGATTAATTAATGATGGGCGATTTCCTCGCAACAAATAAGGAATTTTGCTCGTCTGAGTTTTAGAAACGTAAAAACTTCCTTGTTAATAAATTTTGTATCCTCCTATGTTTACCCTAGATACAACGCACTTAGATATAAACAAGAATTAGATATATTTCGAGCTCATATGAGTTTATTTTATTTTATGTACCTACTTTCATAGGTTATTTTTAAAATAAACTTGTCTTTGTTTATTTTTGAGGTTAGCTCTTCCACAGATTGTAAGTTGCCATTTTAGAGTTAATACCATGTTAATATGCGATAATACGAGTAATTTTTGGTACAAAAAGCTCCTACTGGTACAAGTAATATTTTTTCGCATATTAAAAACCTAAAATCTGATAACTCACCAAGTGAATGTGTATGTATTTGTTATAATTAAATTCAAATATTTTAGGTCTTCAAGACCATCAAAAGGGGATAATGCAATAAGTTATGTGCAACTAAAACGGGTAGGAAACATTTTGTACAGTAAAATGCAAGATTTGCCCAGAGCACAAAGAAATATTATTATATATTATTCTTGTTTGGAACATCTACAAACACTTTGTTGGGCATTCTTATTGTTGTGGTTTTACACTGCGGTACTGCCACCACTTGTAAACTTTGGCATTCATTTTAATCACATGAATTAATTTAATACTTTGTTTACTTTCTTCGCTACGCATAGACACAATGACATGTTTACCTAGGCGTGACGTCAGAGCCGATGCCATGACACAAGCGAGCTGTTTTCGCGCCGCATTTAAAAATTATTATGAAAATGGCTTTATTCTTGGTTAAAATTAAGTTTATTACCGAAATAAAGGTTTTTTCGTAAATAGTAAATGTATACCCACATTACGGAAGAGGATTTCAAAATCTTTCGTCATGCCTATTATTAGTATAAGCAACAATTTTATGTATCTTTATTTTTATATGATATATAATGACATGCGTATGATGTTAAGTGACATGGCTGGCCAATTATTAGTTGTAGTGTTACTTGGAACTCTAAAGTATAGATTCGTGTGACACTGGACAGCGCATGTGTTCAAAATAACATATTTCCTTACTTCAATCTTTGCAACACGTGCAAACTATGCTATGAAGCTCAAATACACCTATAGTATTTGAGTACATGATGGAGTATTATATACACGGTGGAACTTAATTCATCATTTTCATTAAATGTATGTACTCAGACCATTTTTTAGAATAATCGTACGAGGTACAATAAAAAAAATGCCTCCGCGTATAACTGGATAACAGCCGAAATGTCTATTTATTGCTATACAGCACGGGCACCGGCTGAGTTTTTTGTGAATGTTTCGTAGGTATAAAACACCTGCTTTGTTCAATGTCGCAACTGTCGCAAGGCTTTTTAGTTTGAAAACTATCGTGAGTATGACACATTCTAGGCTTGTCTTTTACTAGGAGTATGACTATACTATAACTTTACTTGATTACTTGGACTGTGACTTGACACATATTATGTGTGAATGAACTTGAGAAATTTGACACTGGCTAAATACACAAAAGTTTGGGGCCAAGAAGAAAACAAAAAAAAGTATTGGTGTATAATAGTATTCTGTGGTGTAAACAAATTCACAGAATACTATTACTTCATTACCTAGTCTCTCCTAAGTGGTCTGTGTTCATTACATGTTATGTAGTAACTAGAAAAGTACTCTGTGATTAAATGTCTTAGGAAAACCTTAGAGGCATACATATGTAATTTTACTGTGTTCATAATAACAACACAAGAAATCTTAAAATGAACAAATTTATGGCATTATTTAGTGTAAAACGACTAGTGGAAAATCGAACGATTACTACTCGGTTGACTGCTGACGGCAAGGAAATTCCTAAAAGAAAACACTTTGAAAACAGGATTACACTAATAGGTACAGATAACTCTGTCAGTATAACAGATGTAAAAAGCGCCCAGAATTTATGTTTGAGACGAGAGTTAAAGTTAGTTAAAGTCCAAGATATTGATGCCAAAACCAGGAGGCCTGTTTTTAAGTAAGTAAGTTTTAAGTCATAGTATATATCTTAAAAATAATTTGCACCTTACATAATTTTAAACTAATTTTATTACAGGTTGATGACAAATGCAGAATATCATGCAGAAGAATTTGAGAAAAGGAAAGAAAAACAAGCTTCTCGTCAGAATAGTGCAGTGAAAGGAGAAAAATTATTAACATTATCAACAAAGATTGGTGACCATGACCTGATGACTGCCACACGAAAAATGGTTAAACTAGTTGAGAAACAATATGAAGTGAAAGTTATTGTAACTGGGGAAGGAACCGACTCAACAAACAAATCTGTAGGTTTCATTGCTACTTGTAAGCTGAAGGTAGATTAATCTAAGCTATAGCAAGACTGTTTAACTAATATGTAACATCTGAGGATGATGCACATTTAAAAAATTCAAGTAGGTAATAAGTCAGAAATGATGGGTACTCCACACCCTTAACGGATCTAGCACAATTTTTCCTGTAGCCCTGTATATATAGGGATAAATGAAGTATGAAAAGGAGTATTTGGTGAAGTATATAAATACAGTCGACTCTTGTTAATTCGAAACTCGAAAGACTTAAAATTATATGAATTATCGAGTTTTTGAAATATCAAATGGTACGAAATTTTCGAGAGAAAAGAAATAAAACTTTGATTATTGAGTGTTGATAATCAATTGCATATTATTTATTAACTGCTATTCTTTAACTATGAAAAAGGTTAAGAGGTATGTTGTACATACATATGTATACATTTTCATAATGTGGATTAATTAATATTTCGAAAGAACTTGTTCTGCCATGTACTAAGATATCTCCGTGGCAGGAGGATGGATTACTGGGACTTGTTTATAAGAGGATCAAGTGACTTATTCTTCATGAATAGTCGATAATTTCGAATGAATGCGTCATTTTGTTGCGTAGCGTTGATTTTTCGTTTGAATTACCAAGTGCATAAAAATGTATTGATTTAGTTTGATATATAAAAAGATTTTCTAGGGAACTCATGATAACTTTAAATTATAGAGAAGTTCGAATTAGCAAGTACTATAATCATGAGTACATTTTCGCTTGCAATTTTAAAGCATGTTAGTTCTCTTAGTAAAACTCTTGTAACCTTGTTGTTGTTGTTAGATAACATTATGATATTACTGACTGATGAAAAATATGCCATAATAGTGTACTGATTGCTAAATGTAAGTATTTTAAATAAACAAACTTTTTTTTTCAGGAAAGCATTTATTCAATCATAGAAAAGAATACTAAGGCAGCTGGGAAACTAGTACAAAAGAGGATAAAAGGTAACACTCTAAGGTTTCAATTATTGCCTTTGAGAGACAGCAGCTCACAGACCAGAGCTGACCAAGAATCAAGTGATAATGATAAAGATAGAGGTCCCCTATGACTAGGAGTCTTTTTACTAGTCTTATTAACTGCAAAGTATGTGGTTATAAAAAAATATTATTTTTCCAATACCAAATCTCATGAAAGTCAAACACAGGATAATCAAACAGATTCCTATTTAACAGTCCGACAAAAGATTCTTAAGTATTTACTGTTCTGGAAAGTTTGACCATATTAAATACTTAACTAACTGTCTAATGAGCTAAGTTCTTTGTGGGGTTAATCTTGTCATTTAAGTATATTCTTTGTTGTTTGTCTAATGCTGTTATTAAGATATTGAGTAAAATTCCTTAACATCTCTTTTCCTTCCAAGCTTTGAAGACTAAAATGTATTTAGCCAGTATATACCTCAGATTTTGATTAAACTAGAATAAGCATTTAAAAAAAAACGTTATTATTGGTCTAGAAACAACTTTTTTGTCTAAACTTCTGCAGTTTCTGAATTCTGCAGTTATAAAAACAGTCAAAAATATATAAACAGCATATTTTGCAGTGAAGTATCCTAACAGGATATTTTTTTATCAAAATTGAAATAATATTAATTATTTCAATATTTTTCAGTCATTGATTAGATTGTAAGTTAAATAATTTCTTATAAATGAGATTACACATGTTTGTTTGATAAATATTGATTTTTATTTGGAAAACGACAATCTTACAGTAATCATTTAGTCAGTCGCAATTATGTCTACTTTAATGTTCATTAGGTCATGTTTACAATACTTACAAAATGACATCCACCTTCATTTGCTATAGTTTGCGTCACGTAAAAAGAACTGACCGTTGATTGGCATACTGAGTTTTTTTTTTATTTACCAAAGAAATAGGTATCTACATATAATGATTCTGCAGTTAATATAGATATAGGTTAGAATCATAACAGGTACTTTACTTGCTACTTCACAGCATTAGCCGAAAGATGTCTACATTCTGAACACAAGCATCCCATTCAATCACCGCCAGCTCCATATTACATTGGAATAAACAGGAATTAAAAACGGCTCAATGCGCAGGTTTATGACCAGCGTTATTGACGTGACGGGAACTATACTGTAGTAGACAGTAACAGCAAATGAAATATGTAGTATTAGTAGGTGATAAGTGTTATACTGATAATACATTATTTTTATAATAATCTACATGCAGTGTGGAAAATAATCGATGAAAACTAGGTGCATCAAAAGGTGCTACAAATACATGTGGTAGTCATTTTGTAATGATCAATATAAATAAACCCAAAGATACATCTATTTAATCACTAAATTCAAAGTAAAAGTCTACACTTTAATACAAACATTTTATACAAACCTACTAGGATTGAATACGACATCTATCATACATACTTCACGGTGATATTGGTATTACTAACTCATAAATTACTTTTATTTTATTCAGATGGCATTATCACAGATGTTTTGGAGATCTTTAATTCTTATATGGTAGCAAAAATATGTTTATAAATTAAAATAATATGTTATTTATGTTTAACTATTATGACGATTTACAAAATATATTGTGAGAATGAGGAGTATGATAACATGATTATATACTCATTAAAATACGGTTATACAGTTACAGTTATGAAATAAAATTGTTTTACATTATTTTAAATTATGATGCAATACAAAATGCATATTTTTATGATAGGTAATCATTAAAACTGAAATGAATGATATTATGGGGATGATAATTTAAATAAATAGTTTTTATTTTCTATATTCCATGGCTGTAAATTCACTTTCTACACTTAAGTAGATAAATAATAAGCGCTACCTACTATTACAATAAGTTTAAAGCCATTAATTGATTTACTAGTCAGAGAATTGCAAAGACTGCATACACCATGCAGTAATTTTATTTATAGTCCATTGATGTTCTAATGTGTCCAGGCTAAAAGACACTTGGCTCTAGCACAACAAAAGAAAGAAGAATGTGATTAAAATTTCACATGCTCCTAGAACATTCCAATAGTTAATATAGGTTTTATTTTGTTGTTAATTTGTTAATATGGTAATTTTACTCTTTTTCACATACTTATTCTTGAAGGTGCGGCCACACATTGGTTCTAACTTTGGATTCAAGATTTTACTACTAGACTTTTACTATTATTTATTCTGTGCTTTGGCTCCGAATTTAATCAAAGTATTGTATTGTATAACACATGGGCTCCAAAACAATGTACTGCCTTCGCCTTTGATACACAATTGGTATATAAATAAATAAAAAAGTGTGGTGGACATTTCACGCAGCGTAGCCTCAAACTCAGCATAGTTTGTACCTACTACGAAAACCAGATAACTGATAGAATACTTACGATACTTTTTTGTAATTATATTGTTGGAATGCAATATATCACCCAGACACAGAACAAACATCGACGCTATCTCACAAGTGTTTGTCCTGCGTGAAAATTTAAGCAGCAACCAGAAGGCAGAGACTACTAAATCCGCTGTGGGGCCAGTCGACAGTAGATTGGCTCTAATACATTATTTTGGTGCAAATAGAACCCATGTGTGGCCGCATAAGACAGGCCAACGTCTAGCTTTGTTCCAACGCCAGATGTTCTGTTATCGGTGCAGCTCTTGTCCGTATAGCCGAATGGTCTGCATTGTAGGATTCTTGGTTTACGTGTAAACGACGTAAGCGTAGCGGTCGCGGTCGGCCGCCGCCGTCGACAGGTCAGTGTTGAGAGTACGACCCCACGTGATCAGAGGTGAGACTGTTCCCACTACGGGCGCAGCGCGAGCAGACTTTACGAGGTCCTATGGACAAACATACAATTTTTTGTCAACGGGATATTAACCATTTAATTTATATGTTGTGTATAAAATAACATATACGCTTAATATCCCGTTGATAAATTTCATTAATACTGAGCAGTTAAATGTTGATTAGAAATTTTTAAAGTAAATCATTAAGATCGCATCATAGCAAGTCTTTTTGACGTGGTCACTATTAGCTCTCTGTTTATAGTTTAAAATCGCAAATCGTAGGTAATTTGATGTCAAACTAAAGGAATGACGAGATTATATATTTATTTGAAATCCATATTTCACGTAATTCACAAAAAGCCTCAAAATTAAACACATTTTCATGTGCAGAGCCACTTTGACATGGAATTATGATCTGCGATCTTCAATTTTAAAAAGATCGCAAGAGATGCCTTCAAAATAAAGGTGCTATGACGCGGCCTTCAATTTATTGTTGATTTTGAATGTAATTTGTCAATTTCATTAATTTTACTTTTAGGTAAGTACCTACATTAATGTATACGTATATTATACCTAATAAGTACATCTAAATAATAAAAAATATACCAAAGTACAAGCGTGCAATACCAGAGAATATAATTAATAATACCTACTAGGTACGTATTCTTAAATGATAACAACCCCGGCTTTATTTACCAACAATGTGTTGACCATTACCTACATTTTGATCTTGTATTATTTCTATAGGTACGTAGGTACTATGGTTAACATACAACACTGATAGTGATAGGATAAAGTAGCACTTGATAAGAGCAAGCGTAAAACCACATTTTGTATATTTATTATAATAATGTAGGCACTTAAACTTAAAATAAAAATGGTTATATGACCATTACAACAAGACATGTTAGTATACCCATTTCTCCTTTACTTCGTAGACAGTATTTACTGTAACATGCATGACGTATGAAAGTACGTACGCATAAGAAGTATGTAATTCATTCGATTTATTTCACCTTGTGAGTGAAATGATTCGTTTGTTTTTAGGTTCAACAACCTAGTATATCGTCCAGTGGTACTTACTAATGAAGATAAATGTTAGATACCTACATGAAACGTTTAGTAAACATGCTCAAAGCGTTAATATGAGGGTTAGTACTCATTGCCCTCTTATCCTCTTTTTGTAATGTATGCTAAGAATATCAAAATACTCGTTTTTCTTTAGACTTTAAAATGAGACAATGAAATTGTATAGTTCAAATTGGCGGATAATCGCCAGCTTTATATTTTCTCAGGGAATCGCTGTAACAATGCTGTTTACCTAATCACTACAAAATGCAATAAATAATTTGATAATAGTTAGGCTAGTTGTCATTACAACCGATGGGGAAGAAAGGTTCTCGAGTGGCAACCGTGAACCAGAGAACGCAGCGATGATCTGTTAAAAACCGCGGGTCGCTGATGGATGGAGGAGGCGAGCAGCTCCTAAGTGGCGCTCTGTGGGGCGGCCCGTGTTCCACAGTAGATGTCTTCAGGTGTCGATGAGGCTACTACTAGTCAAAAATATCTGCCCGGAGTAAACAAACATATCTGAACGATGGATACTTTGAGGTAACATCGAGGAAACACCTGGTTCTTCCTGTGATATAATACAAGGATAAAGTACCCACTGTGCAAGTAGTATAAATTTAGAAAGAACAACGTGGATTTTTCCCAGATACAAATTTTAATTTACATTTATTGACTACATAGTCTACAGTAGGCATCACACGCACGCACAGTAGGTACGAGTTTATTCTCAAGTTTACTTACATTAAATTTTGAATCGTAAAATATTTGTATGAAATTCTTAGATAGATACGCCATGGGCGCTGTGTTGGGATTTCTTAATAATTTTGGAGTACAGTATAATGTATCTACATTTGATTGGACTCAGTAGTCTCGAACTAAGAATACTTACACGTCCGATGTAAAGAATATTTTATTGACTAGTACCTTCCCAGATATTTGCTAGGTATGTAGTCAAAGCGTGGCCTAACTAGAGTAAGAGGATAAGTGAGCAGCGAATGACAGACACACCGTGTTACCCATGAGAGAGGGCCGGCGGCGGCCCGAGCGCCGCTTGCGCCGGCACCAGCAGCGCGGCCGGGCGCGGCCGTACCCGCGAGTGCGTGCGCGGCCCACCTCTCGCCGGCGGCCGCGGCTCGCTGCAGCCTCGTCTCGCGGCCCGCTCGCCCCCGCCTCTGCCGACCGGTCCGCGATGATGTGCGCTTCCAGGTCTTTCAGCGGTGACTCCGAACTGTTCAATTGCACCATCATTAACTAAAGTCGTTTTTAGCCTTGGTGGGTACACAGTCACTTTTTAACTGAAATCGTCCACTGCATATTGTCCAATTATTCTGTGGCTTTCAAGTATAGAAGAACCTTTGTAATCGTTGTATTTAAATCGAGCATGTAAATTTAAGTAAGTATACGTAGATAATAAATTCCAACACATTTGAATTCATTGAAACCCCGCGTCACGCGTATTTTTCTACTGTAATAAGTTGAAATATTGAAATTAAAAAATATTACTAATATTACTAATAGGTGGTAGGACTTTACTGCAAAGTTCGTCTAGGTAGGTACCACCGCTTTGCCAGTTATTCTGCCGCCAAGCAGTAGTGCGAAACTATATTTTAGAGTTCCGAGTGACACTGCAGCTGATATGGGCAGCCGTGTCGTTTAAAATCAGGCGAACGTCAAGGTCGTCACATCATTCCTTAACTTAATAAAAATAATTAAAAAAATAAATTATAAAAAAGACATCACTGTAAAGTTGATTGTAGCTTCTTTACAGGTGTAATCGATGCTTCGGATCGGAGTTTTCTATTTTGCATTGTGCTGCATTGCTTGCACCAGTAGAGAGAAAGGAAAGAGAACTTATAATTTTTTTCTAACTCACATAATATTTTACCTAACGGGCTTGCCATATAACATTCGACATTAAGCACTTTGTAATTTTATATGCTATACAACTTAATTTAAAGTACCTAATATCATTTTGACTTCAAAAATGGTCAAACAGCGTTTTGAAATAAATTCCTTTAACTTTGACTTTGATAAACTGCGCACCCTACATATTATTGGACCTACTTTTGAATCCTTATCTTCCTAAAGACATAAAAGTGAAACGGTGTTGTTTATGTACCTGTAAAGCCTAACGGCGGTCAGATTGGGATGAAAAATTTGACTAGATTGGCACTATAATTCGATAAATTTGGACGCAATCTAATCAGTATGGGCATATATTGCTTCCACTTTTCATAATCTAATCATTAGATTATGAATTGAACTTAACAATCCTAAGTACTTTCACGCTTTCCAGCTCGTCGCCATCATATCCCTACATTGTGGTACGTATGGTAAGTAAAGAAAAGTCCACTCACAAAGCGCTAACGGAGCAGTATTCGGTGAGCTGGTCCCACGTGCAGCCGATGACGCAGCACTCGTCGGCGATGCCGAGCTGGCGCCTGCGCCGCGCCACCACTCCTGGTTGCTCCACTACTGAAACGTACAGGATAATAAGGTAGGGTAGGTACCATCTTTACACGGAGATCGTTACTCAACCTGGAAATCGAGACCCTTACCCTTATGCCCGTCTGCACTGAAATTTAACAGCTCTTATGACACACTTATTTCTCTAGGAAGTACACAAAAGCGTTGCAGTAGGTAGGTACGTCCCAACCTTCCTAACCTTTTCCCAGCAGCTCTATAGTTACGGACACTCACGGGAACACGAAGTGGGAAATGCACGAACAGATGAAATGAAAGTTAAATCTTCCGGAGGCAGGATATTTGTATTAAGGGGCAGTAACAATAATAATTTAGATGTACCTAATGGCAAAATGCTGAAAGGTAAAAGGAATATAAATTCGTTCGAACATAAACTTTCACTTGTGTGAATCTAATTATTATTATATACTAGTATATGGGTAATTGCGAACTTCAGTGCAGACAGCAATAGAAATCGTAACATTTTATAGTTCGCCTTTAAAATCTTGCAATTTCTTTACCACATAGGTAAATGTATTGGTACTGTGAAGCGCAGTGAAACACTTAGGTACAGGAACGTAGGACCTTTTGTAGATAAGATAATAGGTACCTACCTATATCTACCTACAATGTAGTGGCATTAATTGAGTAAATAAATTGTAATGTTATATCTTAGAGTCTGCAAGTTATCTGCAAAGTTTGTAACAAGCGCCTGCACAACATACGAGTAGCATAGGTATTGCGCTTACGCTTGACTCGGCTGGACCACTGAATAGATAATAGCAGCACTTATTATAATATACTTTAGACTCAGGTTATAGAGGAAGCAAGCTACCCACATAAAAAATAATAATATTCATACCGGTTTTAGTGGCGTATTATTCACAGTAAACAATTTAATTGAAATACCTTCATAACACTAGCTGACCCGTCCCGGTTTCGCACGGTAATTTTACGCCGTAATCCCTCCGCCTGACCCTCTCGCCCATCCCACTCTATTTTATCTTTCTTTACTCTCCTTTTCTCTTCCTTCTCTCCTCCCTCTGCTCTTACTTTTTCTCTTTCCATTTTAAAAACAATATTCGTTATTCAACCCCTCAGTCGTCCATCCGGCGGTAGAAGGTGCGGATGAAGGCCCACTCTTATTTAAAAATGCCTATAAATCCTTTTTGGATTGACCGATTTGAATGAAATAAACGTAAGAACCTGCTCAGAACTCCAAAATTAAATATTTCATAACTGCAAATGGCATGAAAATCCATCCAGTCAACCAGTAAACACTCAAAAATGTTATTTCTAAATTTTTTATATCTTCTATTTATCTTGGTTACAGTTTTGTAGTAAGTATATTAAAGGTAGGAAACTTATTAATATGGTCATACACAACACGACACACAACTCTCTATTGATCATACATAAACTTACGAAGGCTTGGTTGGCTTCGGCTTGATCATGGATTAATCTGTTCTGTGGTCATTTACTAATTAAAAATTTGGTCAGCTGCGAATCTGGTACAATACGTTGCAGATAATATGCAGATTAATTTTAATAAAAATATCGAACAAAATAAAACTAAAAAGGTAAATCTTATATATTATTGTCCCGTTTTCGGTTTACGTATTTACATTTACAGTTTTGTTGTAATGATGATTAAATAAATTAATGAATAGTGGAACATATATAGTTAAAAAATATTAATTTGTATTGGGAGTGTGTAGATATTTCCATTCGGATCTCTATGACCTTTCATATTATTATTATCATCCGATAACCTTTGTTGCTTTGCGGATGTTATTTTACACACTATACTAGTTAAATAACCCTGGTAAGTATATATTGTAATTATAATGGTATATAGGATCTCAATATGTCATTTGTATTGCGATATATTTATGAAATAGGTTTTTTCCACTGATATAGCGTTTAGGCATGTTACTTAAATTATAACATTTATACCAAAACCCCGATACGGTATAATGATCGTGACAGCAAGACTGCCTACTCAGTATCTACTACCTTTTACGCTCTGGTTTTGGTACAACCCCCCAAGTCTACTGTTTAAATTGCAATTGCATCGAATTCATCAATACTTGACAGGTTTTTGTTTACCAATGATAAGGGTCTCTAGGCTAGTAATCTGATCCCTGATTTTCTTTTGGATTTTGGCATTAAATAATAGTATAGTAATATTACTAACACTCAACGATCACATACATAGAACCTGGACCCTAATTAGGATTCCCTGTACCCTGTATATTAGGGACCCAGGAACTAAGAAGTCCATGGTCCTACAACACCCAGATTCAGAACAAGTATGTGCTGCTTTTTTTCCTGTGCATAAATAAGTAGGTACTTGTCTAGTCGCGGGAGTGGAACCCGGCGCCGTTTCCGGGCTATGAACCTACTAAGTACAGAAGCTATATCCACTATTTACTTTATACCCTGTGTGTAATATTTTTTTAAATGCTATTTCTATAGGTGACTCATTCAAAAGTTAAAAAAATTGCCTCTTTTCATGACGTCTTGAGAAGTGCTTTCTTTTTATAGCAAATTAAACGTTGTTAATACTACGTGAACTGAGATAAAGAGTAAAAATATCTCTTTTATCAGTCGAGCTTCGGTTTGGGGTATTTACAAATTCGTAACATTATCAGCAGCAACAAGGGCAAGAGCCCCCAAAAACTCAATAAACAAATAGACTGCCTGCATACCTAATTATACATTTTTAGATTTGCCCTTTGCTAAAGTTTAGCATGTTAAACTTGTATATCATCAAGGTATTTTCTATAATCAAAGTGCAAATGCAAAAAAACAAGTTGAAATTTTATTGGTTCAAGCTCAAGCAAAATCCCCAAGGTTAATGCCCCGCTCCGATGTTTTATTTATCCTTGGTACATTCTTTTATTTAATAAGGATAAACATCAAAACGGGATGTGAAATTTTATTTTTAAGATTCCGTCCTTATACTCATATATATAAGAACCTAAATGACGTTTGTTACAAGATTTATTAAAGCTACCGATCGAACAGGTAGAGTAGGTAGGTAGTGGGTAGGTACCTATACCTACTTAAATTTGATGGTTAATATGCAAGATCATAGTCAAGTCGTAGATACGGAAACGGGAAAACACGACATGGAAGCAAAATGTGGCTGTACCTATATCAAAAAGAATAAGGAAAGAAAGGCAAATTTTCGTAATCTGATCTTACCTGTCGGAACGTCCCAGGATGGGCTGTTGTAAGCGTGGCAAACGCGGCTCATAATCTCACTAAGCTGGCGTCCGCACAGCTTTACCGCCGCCGTGGTCGCCGCCTCAGACCCCTCCCACAGCATCACGGCCGTCAGCACCACACGCATTGCTTGATTGACCAGCATGATTGCGACTGAAAACAAACGATGAAAAACGTTAGACGCTACTGATCACAATTCATACGCCTGAAACCGGCTCCCTGGTGCTCCTTCGTTCAAGTACAGACTTGAACACTTAGCAATGAATATCGGAAATCTAACGAGCGATCGGCGAGCAAGCCATCATTTCCCAAGATCAGAAAGATATCGATCTCGTGTAGGTATATAACGGATACTGATACAGTTTGGTGTTGCGTAGGCAGTTCTCCTAAAAGTGGGTCGTCTTCTTGTAGCCCGACTTTAGATGCACTGACCGGTGCTCGCTGTTCCGCTCGTGCGAATTCGACTTTAAAGTCTTCTAAGAACAGGTTAGCCAGCAGTAAACACTGCATGCGTCGGTGCCAAATGTCTTTGAATGGCGTGTAACCTGAGCCCGTCACGGTTTTATATGAAGGGTGAACTGTAACCCGATCTGGGCGCCGCCCACTTGATACAGGATACGTCCCTCAAAACACCATTTCATTTCCTAAGTACTTACTTACATTGCCATTTTCGTTAGTACTATCAATACAATAATCAAAGGTATCCGTGTTTACGTAATCTTATCTTTTGAATGTAAGTAACTATCTCTTGAACACGGCATAGTTTAAAGATCATGAAAATCTTTGAACTTGTTAATAATTAATTTAATTCACGATGTTTACTGATGATATAGTTAGTTATAAAGTACTTATTGTAAATAGCGTAATCTTTCAGTAAGTAAATAAAACCAAGCTCTCCTTGGATCGCGTATTATGTAAACTTAGCGTGTTGTGAATTATAAAACGATGAATCAATAATATTTTTCAAGCATTTAAATAACATTATTAACATTTTAATTTGTAGTCTTCACTGACACAGACAGGCAAGTAGTCAAGTACATAACTTCTATTATTTTTATGGGGCTCAGGGAGGCATTTATAAATTGTAAAGTATTAATGTCAGGAAGTTAATCATAATATATTACTTCTTCTAAGTAATATAGATATAATATGGATTCTAAATAAAAAACATAGAAACTTTCAGTGAAATGTTTATTATTAAGTTATTCTCTGTTCATTCATTCAATACTCTAACAGAGACGGAGAATGACAAGGATCAAATTTTTCAATTTTGAGCCTACCCCTTCCCTTCCTCCCGTAATTATATACTTCGATTGTAATCGATTCGATGACGATGACGGCACTAAGTCTACTTACGTAATGGGTCTAGGTAACGGTCACAACCTATGCCGATTGTTAAAATTTTCAATCGTGAAGTATTATATAAGCATTTAACTTCTTACCTCTGTTGTGTGGTGGTTGAGCAGGTTGGCTCATAGCCAACAGCCTCAGCCTCAGAGGTGACGGGTTCGATTCCCGTGAAAGGACAAGTATTTGGTGCACAGAAAAAAAGCGCAAGTACCTAGTTGTTCTGTTTCTGGGTGTTGTGGGACCATGGTCCTCGTAGTTCCTGGGTCCCTAGACACAGGGAATCCTAGTTAGAGTCCAGGGATCTATGTATGTGATCTTTGGGCGTTTTTTTTATATTATTATATCCTTTATTGAACCTTTCTAACCTTCATATTGCCATTAGTAGGCTCTGCTAGACTAGCTTTTGGAGTAGTTAGGTAAAAGCCATTGCATAAACAATACAGTTAGTAGCTATCAAGATATCGGTGAATGAGCTAAATTTTGAATAATTAGTAGATGTTTAATTAATTAATTAATTTAGATGTTTTCCTTCTAGTCTGCTAATGTTTTAAGTAATTTATTGAATTTTCCTTCAATGAACGGTTACACATGAACGTCGATGATTTCACTTTACCTTCCTCGTTCATAAAAATGCAAATCAGCGTCTTCCTTTTACTAAGTGCCATTTACATAGTGTAGGGTGGGTGCCACATCGTTTTGTTCATATCATGGCATGGATGACTGTTTGCATATTGCAACGGGACATTATTCTATTATGTGAGGTACTACGTCGCGTGCGTTTGGTTCAGGAGTCGGGACTGCGGGCTATTTATGGATACGTAGGAGGAGCAGGGCCAGATTAGTAAAAGAGAAATCTTATTCTTATGTTTCGCTAGTCTGCCTGATAATGTGGCCGTTTTTATTTATTTCATCTTCCAGGTTTGTAAAGGCCGCATCTCATTAGTTAATGAAATGATACTTGATGGCGTTAACATACCACCTAAGCTTGGAACACCACAAGCTGAGTCATCCCACCATCCCAGATTCTTTTAGATTAAGATGTTTTAACCTCGCAGTAACTGTTAGGTACAATTTGCAGATCCACAGTCTGTTGGCATTTTTTCTATTATAATTTGATCAAATGGACATAACATCAAGAATCATGATCCGGCTCTGCCTAGGAGTAGGACACCGTCCATGTCCTGCAATGTGATTGCATTTTAGTTTCCCTTTCATACAAGTAGCTTGTGGTCCCCTACGATGATAAATTGCTAACACGCCATCGCGAAGGCCTCTTCGTTATATATAGGGCTCATGACTTCGATAAATCTTAATCTTTTTGGAGAGTTTCGATTAGAGAGAGTTTTCGATTTCGATATTCTCTTGTGTTACATTGTTCTCACAAACGTTAGTACTTACTTTCTAAATAATTATTGTAGTAAAGATACAGTCTTCTATAAGATTGAGCACACAAAAATGAAACAAATTTTGAAAATTTGAACTCCTAATTTGGTCAGTCAGCCATAAATTCTGTAATGAATATAGAGAACGCATTGCATTATTATGTCATAATATTAACTTTGGCAAAATCAGTGTTGCTCGCGTGCTTCTATCGTCCATTCCCTTTCTGTCTTACAGCGTGAACGTAATAACAATCTCCTTATTCACGCTCAGCATCTGAGTTTGAATGCCGTATTCAGTGTCAAGTTGTTGTTGATCTTTGAGAACATGCGAGTAGTTTGTAGTACGAGTCGGTCACACGCTGGTCGCGTGCTGACGCCCGACCCAGTTAGGGCTGCCACGCCACCCTTTTGAAGGGTTTTTGCCCAATTTTTTCCTGGGGCTACTATAAGAGCTGGAACCAACAAATTTATACGTACGATTGCAGATATTATTGTATTCAGCATCCCAGCTGCAACCTAATTGCTGGTGTGAGGTCTTTAACTTGTGTTCTACCAGAGGGCCAAGATGGACCGTGTCGGCCGGTGTTACTCGACTGTGTTGGCCGCGCAGCACCCGCACCGCAATCGACGTTTGACCGCAAACTGGCTGCCCTGCCAGCGAGTCGGTGCTCGCGTACTCGATTGAATAATTACATAAATCTCCGACAGAGCAGCCTTGCGCTTCTGCTTTATTGAGCTACTGGATTACTGGGTAAAGATCAACTTACGCATCATCTTATGATTCGTCTACCTAAACATGTGAACAACATGGAAAACGTGACTAATAATAATCTATGGTTTGTGTGTTGTTCTTGGACAAGCTCTAAATTGTAATTCTTTACTATCCTATCAGATCTGGACCTTTTGTAAAATTTGTAGAAATTAACCAATAGCAATAGAAATAGTCATCCAGCAGTTAAAAAAAACGACGTCTACGTCTTATTTACATTTCCTTGTTTTTGCAAGAGTCGTCGATATTCCAATGTTTATCTATAGGTACAGTTACCTGTCGTAATATACACAAGTTAGAAAATCATGTACGCTGTGTGTCGGCTTTCCGAAGAAAGGAATTAATTTCATTTTAGAATTGTGTAAATAAATGCCGAATTTAGCATGCACCTATTATTTTGTCCAGACTTCACATTATAAATATTAAAATACTAGTTGCGCCCCGCGGTTTCACTCGCGGACAAAAAGTATTTTTATTATTTACTCATCCCACGTTAAAAAAATCACTTTTCCGGGATAAAATGTAGCCTATATGTTAATCTAGTGTTATAAGTTATCTTGGTACCGAATTTCATCCAAATCCATTCAGCCGTTTGAGCGTGAAGGAGTAACAAACACACTCACACATGCACACAAACACACACACACACACACACATACAAACTTTCGCCTTTATAATATTAGTGTGATAGTGTGATTCCATTCTGTACTTCAGGTAATATATGCGCTGCCTGCTACATGCTGGTAGGCTAATGATAAATAAATACAGTATTTACTGGCCTGAGTGTGCTGTGTCTATCTGAGGACGTATGGGTCTATCTGATTTTCCGCCACGTGGGCCTATCAGACGCACTAGGTGAGCGCCGACTCACGGTAATCACACTCGTTGATTCGCTTAGCAACGAGACACGGTAGTCGCCGAGGCAGACAATAGGTAACAAAAGATAATTTAAGAGTTTGTGGGGTCAAGTGCACTGTCGGCTCGCCCAATTGGCAAGTTGAGTGCGGTCAGTGGCTCGACTTCGCACGAGACTCCTCGTCTTCTAGTTTAATTGATCTAGGTACGATGAGAATAGAAACTCGAGATTTATTTTCTCCCACGTATGTGGTCTTGTCGTAATATATACTTATAAAATACAAAATCTGACTGACTGGCTTATATATCAACGCACAGCCTAAACCGCTGGTCCTAGAGACTTAAAATTTGGAGGGTGTGTTCTTTGTAAAGTGTTGATATCCACTAAGATAGGGTTTTTCGAAATTACACCCCTAAGAGGTTGAAATGTGTGGTTGAATTATCTGTGAAAAAAATTCTTCGTTTCCAATAGGCCACGCGGGCGAAGCTGCGGGCAGAAGCTAGTGGTATTATAATAATATTATAGTGGTCTTTAAACGTATTTGCGTAACTATATCGAAGTTCAGCTATAGTTACGGTATATGTACTTATTTCGTTATTATGTAAGTATTTATAATTTATATGTTATAATTATTATGTATGTATTTATACTTATATATTATATAGTATATATGTATCAGTTATATGCCATTTATTGATTATTTATTATACGTATCTATATTATCTTTATTTATTTTTATTTTTTATAAATTTCATTGTTTTACAATTTCACTCAATTACACGTTTACACCACCGACCTCTATCTCTCTAAAAATTCTTTCCATCCAAAGGTTGACTGGAAGAGATCGCTTTTAGCGATAAGTCCGCCCATTGTACTATAGCTTTAATTTTCTTCATCTGTAAGTGTTTTTCTTCTGGTGTACAATAAAGAATTTTTGTATTGTATTGTATTGTTACGGTTATATTAGTAAACGGTACATAAATAGGTTGGTGTCACCGAAACAAGTGTAGTACTTTACGTGCATGCGTCACTTTGCAGTCCCATTGTTCCCTGTGCGTAACAAATTAATTCATGGTTTGTTGTAACAACGGTAGTTTCTGTTGTGATAGGTTTTGCCGCGCCGCCCGCTTGCATCAGCTGTTGTGATGGTTTGTGTGTGTTCATGGTCAGTAAACACTAACAAATTCAATTCAAAATTCAAGATTTTGGCCAATTTGAATACTTACAGAACCTCTATGCAGTTCGGAGAACTCTGGAGAAGGATATAATGTATAGGTTATTTTTATTGCTGTAGGTAGGTACTTACCTCTAATTTGGTACTAAATTATGACTATGAAATTATAGCCCACGCATCCGCGGGCAGCAGTTAACGTACATATTTTAGGTAAAATATACTTACACTTTTGTTAAATTTATTAGACAGTCAACAATCAATCTGTGTGGATTCTTGATTATTCTATAGGTAGGCCCAAGACTAGTTTTACCAGTTACCACTGAAACTGAATGAAACAAACTAAGTATCTTAGATTTGGTCATTGGTGCATATTTATTTGGTCTCTATGTAAATTGCATTTCGAAGCTAAAAAAAAAACAAACGACAAACCTTAACCTACCTTAATATAATGAACTTGACTATTTTTATGATTATATACCTTATGTACATACTCGTATAGTTAGCTTTTCTTGATACGTGTCGATTCTCGACTGCGACTTGTTTTGTTGCAGGGGTCAAGAGTTGTTCAATCGTATGCCAACTGTCAGAGTTCGTAGACTGACCGCTTTCGACCCCAATTGAAATATGACCTGACAAAGTTCAAATACCTATATATCTACATCTTCATAAACTGGAAATAAACATGCACTTCCCGAGTGAATATAGTTGTAATACCTGTCGGAAATATATACCCCACAGGTGAACTCGGGAGGCTGGAAACTCCTGAATGTATACACAAATGTTACATATCCTCATATCTACCTACATATACCGAGTGAGGCAAATAAGCTATTCACTGGGTGACTGGTTGAACATTGAATATGCTCAAAGAAAAGACATGACAATTCACGGCCACATATAACGTACTTATAAAAAATAAAATCAAGAAAATAACAAGATCATATATTACAAAAGCATGTACATATACCTAATCCACAAAAGGAATGTGATAAGACTATGAAAGCGTGGACACACGTGACCAGTACGCGTATTGTATTATCTATTTTTATCAGTGACGACGTGACGCTAGCTTACCCGCATTCTCTTAAGCTTTCCCGCTTGCGACTGTTTCCGCACGCGCGCGCTGCGCTGGTGACCGCACTTATGGGTTTTAATAAATAATTAGGACCAATACAATGCACCTATTTTTTACCTGTTTAGAACGAAAATCGTGTACTGAACATCCTCTATCAAATATTATCAAAATGTTCTCTGTTCGTCCAGTGACCCAGTAAATATAAAGTAAGTGGTTACTTAATAAGTACTTATGCAGGTATTCCATTTGTAGGATGCTTTCTCATTACTCATTACAAAAAAGTACTAACAACTATTGTTTATTCTACGTATGGTAAAAGTGCGAGTGGTGAGCGTATCGTCGTGTGTTGTGAACTTATCAGATACTCATTTCGATATCCCGGACCACTGACTGTACTAATGCCCGGACTATGGACTGTATAATCAAGGTAGGCTGCGACCCCTGCACGCAACTGCACGTTCCGCGCTCAGTACCTACCTATATCTACTATCTCGATACATAACATGATTCAGGCATCTTATGATTAGGTATGAAGTACAAGGCACGTACAAAACCTGCGATGTACCAAAAGATGCTAAAAGAAATCTTCAAAAAATAAGGATTTCGCCGTACAAAAACATAACAAATGTAAATTTAAAAAAACATAACATTCGATTAGACCCGATATGGAAATTGTTCTAAAAAATATTCATAAAGTTTAAATGCTTTAAAGTGCAGTTTAAAAAAGATCGAAAGTGTGTGCAAAGTAGAAGGTAGAAGGTAAGTAGGTAATCTAGTATAGGTACTCATTGAAGTAAGTAGGTAATCTAGTATAGGTACTCATTGAAGTAAGTAGGTAATCTAGTATAGGTACTCATTGAAGTAAGTAGGTAATCTAGTATAGGTACTCATTGAAGTAAGTAGGTAATCTAGTATAGGTACTCATTGAAGTAAGTAGGTAATCTAGTATAGGTACTCATTGAAGTAAGTAGGTAATCTAGTATAGGTACTCATTGAAGTAAGTAGGTAATCTAGTATAGGTACTCATTGAAGTAAGTAGTTAGTAGTAGTGTCTTCTTCCTATTTTGGACTATTATGCAGAGACTCCTGTTATTTGGACTTGACCCAAGAACAACTTAGTAAACTTGAGCGCTTACAAAATGTTTGCATCCGGTTCATATTTGGTTTGCGCAAGTATGATCATATTTCCGAATTTCGCAACAAGCTCAACTGGTTACCAATCCGCCGTCACCGGGATGCTCATTTTCTCCCTCTACTTTACTTTTCCCCACCATCCCTCGCTATCTCAAAGAACGTTTCGTATTTCTCCACCTTCTCTCTTCGTTCCACCAACACTCATCAGTTACAAATGCCTCAGGCTTCAGCAGTGTATGACCACTCCTACACTGTGCAAGCTGTCCGTTACCGCTACCCATAAATATTCGTCACGCTAAGTCTATATATTTATGATATACTAGTTGCGCCCCGCGGTTTCCCCCGCGGATGAAAAGTATTTTAATTATTTGCTCATCCCACGGGATCATTTCACTTTTTCGGGATAAAATGTAGCCTATATGTTAATCCAGTGTATGAGCTATCTTGGTACCGAAGTTCAAGAAGTTCATCCAAATCCATTCAGCCGAATGAGCGTGAAGGAGTAACAAACATACACACATACAAACTTTCGCCTTTATAATATTAGTGTGATGTGATGTGATAGTGTGAAGTGTGATGGTATTAGTGTGTATTATAAGTTTAGTATTGATTGTTTTTATATTTGAAGTGATTATACCTATGTTATCACATTGTTGTTTATAGTACGTAAGTTGTAAAAACACCAACCGCAATTTTGGTCCTTTAATTCCTGTCCATCCTAAGGTAGCCTGGAAGAAATCGCTTAATGTGATAAGGCGGCCCTTTGTTCTACCATTTTTTGTAAGTGTTTTAAGGTGCATTGCTATGTATTATTGTATTGATTTGTATAGTATATGATGTGTATCTTACCTCAATGAGTAGACTACACTAGATACCTATTAACCAACATAGACAAACCCTGACGAAAATCTTATAAAAATAATGTGCTCCGCAGCTTCAACCGCAATTTACCCGTTTTCCCATCCTGTATTGGTCTCGGTAGAATCGGAAATCTATAATAAATAAATAAATATGTGTGGACATTTCACGCAACGCCATCTAGTCCCAAACTAAGCAAAGTTTGTTTACTATGGAAACCAGATAACTGATACAATACTTATATACTTTTTTTTTGTAAATACATATGCATAATATCATAATTAGTTCAATCCTTTTGGCATGAAAGCCACACAAACACTAATAAAATCATACATACAGACAACGTCTCACTTTTATATATATTTCATAAATAGGCGACATTTTAGAAAAGACAAAGTAAACATCGTTATGATGCCTTGCACTGCGCCGCCGGGTCACGACAGAGCAATAACGATCATAACTTGGTATCGTAATACCTTAGTACTAAACGTCCCGGTTCGTCAGTTTAGGTGGGCTATAAAATCTAAATATGCGTCTGGTCGGGCGAGAGTCTGCCGGCGCCGCCGATGTGCAGACAGCAGTAAAAACCTTGGCGAAACTGACTCGTTTCGCCGGCAATTCTCAGAATTACTATCGCGGATAGTATCTCATTTTATTGAAATTACTAACGACGAGATACTCATAGTTGGTGGTCTCCGAGTTGATAAATAAGGAATACTCGTAACAGGAGTAGAGTTTTTAAATGTAGTACATTAAGCCATGCACAGGCACTGAATATAATAGTAGGTACAAGTAGCACTTGGTCATGTTTGATATTTTATAGGTACCTAATGCTTTTATTTAAGACATCTTTTTTTTTTTTTTTTACTTTAAACTTTTCTAGCCTTTGACCACGCTCTCACCTGATGGGAAGTGACGATGCGATCGAAGGTGAAGCATGCTAGCCAAGTAAAACATCACAATAACTGTGTCTTTCTACTCGGTAACTTGTTTTTAAATAATTTTTCGTCATTAATCTATGTATCAATAATGTAGGTGGAGCGCTTACTTCTGGTTTAAGATTCTTTATTTCTCAAAGAACATAGTTCACTCGCTGAGAAAATTATAACAAGTTAAATACATGAATTATGGACATAGTTTGCCTTTGAGCATGCAGGCGTAAATGCAAGAACAAATTATTGTATAAGGTGGGTAAGCAAAAAACTATTCAACACAAGTCTGGTCAAAGATTATGTAGGTTACAGAAGTAAAGTAGGATCACTCAAAACGTGAATTTTCAATAGTTTATTAAACGATTGGAATGATTTAGCTTCTTTAATAGGCTTAGGTAATTTATTATATATAAAATCCTTCCTTCATATAAAATTGTCTTTTTCCCATAGTTAGTTCTAGGGTGTCGTAAATGTATATTATGGGCATTTCTAGTGTTTATTTATTTCCATATTTTTACTAAATAGGATTTCCGAATGTATGTCTTTGTTAAGTATTTTTCTTATCAATATGCATGTGTTTGAGATATATATTTGTCTAATACTGAAAAGTTTAGTTTCATTATAGATTTTAACGGTAGATTCTAAAAAATCGTAACTAAAAAGTATTTTCAAGATTTTATTCTGGGCAACTTGAATCATGCTTAGATTAGTTTTAGCAGCACATCACCATATTTCTACTAGGTAGTCAAGATGAGGCTTTACGATAGAGTTATATATTAGATATTTGACTTTTCGTGGTAAACACTTAACAAAGCTTCGTAATAGCCCCTTAATGATTGTAGTTTTGATTTTAAATGTTCTAAATGTGGTTTCCAAGTCAGGTTACTGTCCATTGTTAGCCCTAAATATTTTTCACTATTTGCTTTATTTAAAATTAGTCCGTCAATATTTAGTGGTAGGTGCGTTTCTATTTTTTTCTGTGTTTCAGCGAAAATTATGTAATTGGTTTTTGATATATTTATAGTTAGCAAGTTAGCCTGAAACCACGTACCTATTTAGTTTATCAAGGTCTGACTGAGCACTTTTAATTATGTCATGAATAGAAGATCCAAAATAAAATAAGCATGTATCATCTGCATAAAGTGTCAGGTGCCCATTTAGTCCTATGTCACTGATGCCATTAATATAAATTAAAAAGAGCAATGGGCCAAGAATCGAGCCTTGGGGCACTACACAAGTTATTAGCCTTGGTGAACTTTCTGAATTTCCAATTTTGACTATCTGAGACCGAGAGCTGAGATAAGATGCAAAAATTTTGTATGCGTTTCCTGTAATTCCTATATTCAAAAGCTTCTGTAGCAGGATAGAATGGCGCACCGTGTCAAATGCTTTTTTTAGATCAATAAATACTCCAATAGCTAACTGTTGAGGTCAATGCTAGTTTTGATTTTAGTGATTAAGTCAATGGTGGCCGATAAAGTATTTGATTTAGGCCGAAAACCATACTGCCTGTCAAAAAGAAAGTTTGTTGATTCAAGGTAAGCGTCGAGTCTGTTGTAAATTACTTTTTCATAAATCTTTGAAACAACTGGTAATACCGAGATAGGTCGGTAATTACCAGGATCTGTTTTGCGGCCAGATTTATAAATGGGACTAACTTTGGGTATTTTAAGACTATCCGGAAAAGTTCCATTTTGCAAGTCAAAATTGCTATTACTTAGTTTCGTAAATCCGTGAATAGGATAAATATATGTGTAAAGATACTTTATATGTGTTGGTACCATAACCTTTAGCATAAATTCACATTACATTCGCCAAATAATTTAAAATAGTACGTATATATTGTTAAAAAACCAAAATGATAGTATTGGTATAAATTAGAAGCCAATAACAAAAAATTGGGTACCATATTTACATTCGCTAAGATGCTTTTGTACGTACTTACGTAGGTACCCCTGCCTACACAGATTTCTGTAATTGAGTAGTGAGTTAGGTAGTAGTACGTAGGTATACCTACGTATTTTGTAGGAACGTAAAACACAGGTATATAATAATTTTATCAACATGATGAGCAATTATAAATAATATTTCGCAAAAATAACTTACAACTGCAAACGAACTGCAATCGAGTTGGAATCGTTCTGAAACTTCTAGGACTACGATACCATATAGGTACCTTCTATAATTAAAGGCAGCAGATATCAAAACGGAATATTTTGCGTTATCAACTAGTTGCCTACGTAATAATAAAATATATCATAATTATGTAACTTAAAATTTTAGCAACCAGAGTCGATGTCGCCACTACTGCTTTAGTCTGTACAAAATATGTTTGGTTCTAAAGATTTTTACAGCCACTGGCATGCGACCATAGCTTAGTTGGAAGAACGCCGGTGAGTTGGAACGCGGGTTCATATCTCGCTGCTTGCAATTTTTTTAGGAACTGTATATATGTACTTGTAGATACTCGTACAAGTATATTTTAGACTTTAATCTAAATCTAGATAATAGATTCCACGTTTATTCAATAGAAGCCAGAAAAGAATTAATATTCTTATAAGCTTAATAAAATAAATGAATATACTTTAAAAAGTATAAGACTTTATAAATTTACGTTGTGGGCGCTGCTTCCAAATCAGTAGCATCTTTGCAAATGCCAAGTGTGATCAATCACAAAGCACCATTAGTGCATGTAGCAATAAGTGCGTTCTAAAACATTATAATTGATTAATTTTTTGGGAAAATTCCCTTGATGCAAACGATTCTCTTGTTGACTACTGACTTGATTCAATAATAAAGTACAAAACTATTCTTATGTGAGTCGTCGTTATTCATAAAATCCGTATCAAGTAGAGTAGAAAAATATAAGTAAGAACATAAATTAATAAATTGTACTCTACTGCGACTAAAAAAATATTAGAAAATAGTTTATAAATTTAACATTTCAAGATTCTCTAGTTCTAATTTTTAGAGAATTACTTATTATTAAATCAGAAACTTTAATATAATAAGTACAATTAAAAACACTTAAGTTATCCTAAAATATTAATTTTGTTAGTAACTCACTCTATAAATATTAGCAGCAAAGTTCCGCAGGATTTTCCTTCCCAACAAAACGCGTTATCACCAGTGCTGTGCTCACGATCGCGACTTGGGTTGAGAGTGGACTGAGCGGAGTATAGATGAAACGTCTCGGCAGTCGGGGCACGTAGGTCGTGGTCGCGCGGGCACTGCGGACTGGCACAGTCCTCGCCGCCGTCCAGTGCCTGCGCCTGCCGTTTCTCGGACTGACTTGTGTCCGGCGGACTGTTTGCGCGCTTATTATACAGCCAGATGAGCCAGATGGGCGGCGCGCGCGCACCCGTTGGCACGCCTTGTCATATATACCATCGCATTGCGCCCCGCCCTGCGCGCTTTTAATTCCTCACACAACTCACTCCTTAGCAACCCTTATAATCCTATCCTAGCTACCTCTGAGATTTCCTGACCGATGTCAGACGTATTCTAGAATAAAGTTCGCATCTGTCATTCATGAACACACATGTGTTAAAAATAGGTAAATGTAAAGTATTCTATAGCCATACTTGGAACTTTTATTATGGCACCTATTTAGTTATTACGAACCGTTTAAGACGCCGCTAGTTTCATGAATTCCAGTCTTCCGAGCGAGCCGGTTTTCGAAAAGGCTTTAGAAAGCACTTATAGACTAAATCCATACGCTATGCCAGGTTATACAGAAGATCGAAGAATATAAATCGGCCGTTATGCCTAGCGCTTGTGGTATGAGAGAGCCTTCGCTTCAGGTTATACTTGGGCACTGCTGCACTGCTTATAGCGATGCCAAATTGATTACAGGTATCTGTATATCAAAGTGTTTTACAGAAAAACCAACATGTTGATACGATAGGATCAGAGCTCGTAACAAACCCCATTGAAAATAGGCGTTATTTCTGCGAAACTGATATTCGACATTTATTGACGTTTTCAAGCTATTGGACTGGAAAGGATCTGACATCAACATAAAATGGAGAGCAGGTCTACATCGCTAATCTTCGTTTTGCGTACACACAAGTGTAAACGTAGTTATAATGGTGGAATCGAAGACCTCCGTAGTCAGTTGCATGCTCCACGACCACAGTAATAGATTCTCCCAACATGTTGGTCTTAAGATGGATATAGGCAAGACAAAAACCATGTCTAATGCCTTTGTTACATGCCCATTCCAGTAATTATTGAGAATGATACTCTCGAAGTTGTCGACAAGTATATATAGGTACCTATGAACAGACTCATAGTTAGGTCAGTTCGGGATGCTTCGACCTATCATTTCGCCCTAAATACATTGCCTGATTGATATATTTTAACATTACGCATTACTTAGCTACTTCGTGCGCTTTTGGCATGATTATAACCTACATACATTAGCAAATTGCAGAAGGAACCTGAAAACAAAAGTTTTCAACGACGAGACGTGGTCTCTTACTGTGCCCTCATTAGCGCTCAAACTTCAAACTTGTAGCGCCGTGTTTCTCATCTCACACTAGCCATCTTTAACTATGTGTCCTTACTGCCGTGCAAACTATCGTAAGTATTCTTGCTTTCCGCGTAGGTACGTTAAAAGCTTCCACTGAACATTTTCTGAGCTGGTTGCAGTAGACGCGTTATCACTAAATTAATTTTCAGTAAATCGTTTGACCAAACTTGTTCTGCTACAACATAAAAAACTGATACAATGTATTGGATATCCTTATACTTACGTTTAAAATGTTATTCTTACCTAATATTTATATGGCTTTCATAATAATAATTTTCCTCTTGGTTAATGTCCCACACAATACGTTGCGTTACCTACCAGTTTTGTAAAGACCTACTCAATCATTCTAAAAGTGATAACCTTTATTTGGTTTCGAAGTATTTAGTATACTGTTCTCATATTATTTAGTAAGAAAGCTGTTGGTTGCCCAAAAAAAAAAAAAATAAATGAAAATATAATTGGTAGCTAAACCAAAGTCACCCAACCAGCTATTATGAAGATGCTCGGGATTTCTTTACGAGATAGGTAAAATCCGTAATGAGGAGCAGGAGACCAGGAGAACTAAAGTCACTGATACGAGTAGTTCTCGGCAGAATTATCAAGTTCCAATTGCAATGAGTAGACCACATCGTTTGCAGAACCAATAACCGATGGGTCAGAAAGGGCAACCACAAGCCTGAAGACGCAGCGAGACCGTCCCGCCCACTAGGTAGACCGGGTCAAAATCACGGTAAGCTGGATACAAGAGATAAGCAGCCGCTCAAAGTGATGCTCTACCCCATAGAGACCAACATCAACATAGACCGCTGAACATAGACCTGCTCCCCCGAGCCTAGTCGAGTCTATGTTCAGTATATTTTATAGAAGTCTATTTTTTAAGACAGAATGAGACATTTATACGTTATAATAGGCCTTAAGCAAGTAAGTAAAGAATTCAAATCTTATTGCAAGTTTAGTTTTGATACAAACTCGTCACTGAAGCTGCAAAGCTTAGGCATAATATAGAACGGTAAATCGAACATAGCTACGTAAAGCCTGGGTTCACTGACAGTTCACAACTAAGTAGCTGACCGGTATGCTCGAGTCACTGCTCTCACCACTTACCAGCTATAATTACATCCGATTCTTTGCAATTTCCACTGCTCAATATAGATATGCTATTTTAGAACGAGGTGACAATTTAATGATGAATGTGTTCCTTCGATGCTAATGAGAATTAATCACAGTGTAATTGTGTCACTTGTCGTACTTGAGAAACTTAATTAATGTTGTTATGCCAGTAGGGCTTCGTGGTTGCTGGTTACCTATACCTACACGAGACTGACCGAGGTAATAATCAGCTTCCTGTGCACCAAAATTGATACTTAGTATCTACCTTAACTGTAGTAGGGTTTATTTAATAGTAAATAGGATTTTAAGTTCCTATTAAGTGCTATGTTTAGTAATAATTCATTTACAGTTAGCCAGTTCGTAGATTTCCAAGGATTCAATTGTGCTACCGCGCACTGCTCAATCGGTAAAAATCAAGCCCGTAGTACGACGTAGGTACGTTACACAAGACATACGTACATACATAATCTGAACAGGGAATAAACAGACGTCGTACATAACAACAAGTAACTCGTGGGCTCGTGGGCAAATGCTTAACTCCTGCTAACTGATATAGGTCTGTATAAGTTCTTGATTCAGGCTATACTTGTTACGTAGCTGGAAATCTACGGATAAACATTGTAGTAGGTTCATAGTACTTATAGGAGTTATAGGCAATAAATAGTCAACCCTTATTCTCCAAATATAGTGTTCAATATCACGACAAGGAAAATCTAAACACGCAAGTCTTTTGTCTAAGCTATTATTAAATTGATTACAAGTCATTTGACACGACTGGCTGTCTGCGCAGCGGCGCTTGCGATAAGTTTGAAAGCTGTCAAGGACTGCTGCGGTCGCGCCCGCGCACGACGCCGCCGGCTAGGCGGAGGCGCCGGCGCCTCCAGAATACTGTACCTACTGTTTGGGCATCTCTTTGTTTATTGTTATGTCAGACAGGGAAAATTTCCCTGTCTGACGATGATTGACGACTTACGATCATATTATAGATGGCGCCACACTATGATTTGGATTCGGATTGGGTACGGACTCTCAAGTGAGGCTGCCGTAATACAATGTTGCACAGGAAGGCAGGAATACAATAAAAAGGCTTCGAAATACTGTGCTGTGCAGGATCATACATCAGGATCTGGACAATACTGTCTGTCTGTCTGTCATCATTTGTCGCGATTTTCTGTACAAAATAATGGATCGTTATAATTAACGAGTCACTGTGTATTTCTCTTTATCTTTGCCTGTTTCTAATTTGCTAGAAAGTAACAAAAACAAAATATTCCGCTACACAATCTTTATCAGTAAGATGGGTAGTGTAAAGAGCGTAATACATGTTCAAGCTCGTCTGAAATACCTACGAGATAGTTAGGTATCGGGAAGGCTGACGGTAGCCGGAATAGAGAAAGAGAGAAAGAGGTCATAACGGGCATGGCGGTTGGTGCTGTACCTAAACCTACATAATTATTATTAAATATTGGTCGGGCGAGCTAGAATCCATGTGGTTAGAGAGAATGTAGGCTTGTTGGAGTATTTTTATCCGGAATGGTATTATTATTACATCTGGTCAGCGGCGGAATATATGTTACGGCTTTAATATCCACCACCACCGGGGCCACGGGTAAAGTACCTATAACGCGTGCGGATGAAAATGCATGGCGCCTCGTATAATATATTTAATTTATACTACCTACCATACTACCTACTAGATAATTCGTTCATATGTTCGTCCTTTTAAAAGTGGACTACGATAGTTACTGAACACAATAACAGTAATAAAGTAGACTACCAAATTGCAAGTTTAATCATTTGATGCAGTTAAATCGTAGGCGTGGGTGGAGAGGGCAATAAAATAATCATTTATCAGCCATATGTCAACGTAGGACAGGGTCAGACCTATATACAATAAGTAATAGGTACTTTTACACGCATTTGGCCTAATTATTTTCAATAAAAAGCAAATGTTCGAATCAAACGATTTAAATAAAATAGTAGTGGTTGAGCAGGTCGGCTCACAGCCCGGAGGCGGTGGGTCCGATTCCCGCGATAGGACCAGTATTTAATGTACAAAAAAGCGCAAATACTTGATTTGAGTCTGGGTGTTGTAGGCCCATGGTCCTCGTTATTTCTGGGTCCCTAAATACAGGGAATATTAGTTAGGGTCCAGAATCTAGGTATGGAATCGTTGGGCGTTATTATTAATAATATTAATTGTTCCGCTAGTACCATTATGGTACAACTGATATTGGCTTGTCTCCGTACCAGACCAATTCGCGTTGCATATGCTGTCATTAATTAAGAAGCTTCTGGCCCGTTTCTGGTTTTAATCTTCTATATAGGTACTCTATCTTCCATAATATCTACGAAATAAAAAAAATCATACACGAAATCGGTGCTCAGTTGATGGAGATAGGTTCATAACATATACATAGAAAAAAAACATACACTCTAATTAAGAATGTACTCTTTTTGTAGAAGTGTCGTTTAAAAACTGGAGAATTTGACATAACTTATTGACGTTTTGAGAGTACTAATACCTACCATAGTTAAACCTACCATAGTTACCATAGTTAGGTTAGGTTATGGTTAACATTTGTGTGATGAACATCGATGTTTGTTCTGTGTCTGGGTGTTATATTGTATTCTATGTATGTATTTACAAACAAAAAGTATCTAAGTATTGTATCAGTTACCTGGTTCTCATAGTACAAGCTTTGTTTAGTTTGGGACTAGATGGCGCTGTGTGAAATGTCCTCAGTTATTTATTTATTTATTTTAACGGAGGATTAACTGTAGTACCGTAAACGATCCTCGAAGCACTATTAAATTTCGTTTGGTTTCAGTCTATGGGTTAAACTAAGTACTTTTTTGTGTATGTTAAATGTAATATCAGTCTTTATAGAGGCTGATGCACTTGGACTGTATGTTGCACAGTTTATGGCATACGTAGTATTTATATTATCTCTGGTAGGGTTCCTGAGAACCGACACAAGGAGCTGTTTGTGCCAATGTTATAAATAGACCGCGAGTAGTGGGCAGAGCGACCCGGTTACGCGGATTCTGTGCATTGCTGGCCCTGCGTACTCTCTGTACGTACTCAGCCACATTCATTCTCCTTTGTCGATACTCTGCAGTCGAGTGCAGAGTACTCAAGCTGGCTAGCGCTAGCTGGCACGACCTCAAAGTGTGTATCTTCTCTTTACCAGTGAAATAGCGACGTGCTACATAACAATGAATTTACATTGATGAGCCATCTATAAATTACGTCACATAAATTTTATGATTTTTTGACCTCTCTCCCGTACTAGCTGGTCACATTTGTGCATTTTTACATATAAAATAATATATTTTGAAAACATGTGATATCACAAAATTTGGGATCCTTGCCCCTTGTCACACTTCGTCGACCCCCTCCCTCCCCCTTAACGTGTGACGTAATTTATGGATGACCCCCCTAGCTGCACACTACATATACATTGTGTGCGACCGACATAATAAAGTAATTGTTTATAAGTCGGACAAACGGATAGTAGTGCAGCTATTCATTGTTTAGTCAATTATTATGCAAACGTTAACATTCGATACTAAACTATATTATATATACAAATTTAGCTAATATAAGTATATTTTTACAGACACCAATTGAATAGGTACCTAACCCTAAACTGTTACTTTATTCTTAAGTGATATTTGAAATAACACCTAACAAAATTTGCTATATGTGTGTACAATTTTGTCTCCAAAGGAGATTCCTGTGACCTCACTATACAGGTTCTACCTAGTGTGAGGGACAGCGCTTTCGACTGAGGTACATTGTAAATACACAATAACTTTACGCAAAACAAATATACTGTAAGTTTATGTACCTCCCTTGCTACCTGTGTGAACAATAAAGTTTTTATTTATTTTTATTTATTTATTTATTTTATTTATATAAACTTCTAATGAATATGTACACTGGTCCATCAATTGATTTTAATAAATAAATCTATCTGTAAGAATTCGTACTTGAGACTCGAGACTAATCATGGAATGGATTTCGAAGCGCATTATAAAGAACCACACATATCTACGATCAAAATATTATATGCACTTTCTAAAAGTTTTAGCTGCCAGTGGGATTCAAACCCGCGCCCTCTTACTCTTCGGATTAGACGCTCTTCCAAATAAGCTATGGTTGCATTCCCTAGTGGCATTTACTGGACTTTTTAGGAACCATAATATCTCTTTAGGAACTAAGCATAGATAATATATTTTTTAGTAGGTATAATGCCTATATTATTACAACCGTAACCGTAGGTGTATGGAAGATAATATTAGGTCTTTACCTATGAAATTGCCGTTTTGTTTGAAAAAAGTTAAAGTATTTTTTTTTCGAACTTATTTATTTCTTTTATTCAAAGTAATCACCCCTGCAATCACTGCATCTTTGCCAACGCTGTGGCAGTTTATGGATGCCCTTCATGAAAAAATCAGCAGGACGGGAGACAACAAACTCTTCATAGGCGTTTTGTACTGCCTCTCGGGAATTGAATTTTTTTCCCGTTATAAGTTGTCCAAATTTTGGAAAAAGTAATAGTCGGTAGGCGCAAGATCTGGTGAGTATGGCGGATGAGGGAGAGCTTCCAAACCCAACTCATGCAGCTTAGAGACGGTCTGTTGTGCAGTATGGGGTCGCGCGTTGTCGTGAAGTAGCAGTGGAGACGACCGATTGACCAAAGCTGGTTGCAGACGTGCGAATTTCGCCATCATTGTAGTCAATTCTTCAATGTACACATCTGCAGTAATGCTCTCGCCGTTTTGTAAAAAGCTATGATGAATCACACCAGCACTAGACCACCAAACTGTGACCATCACCTTTCTAGGGGTCATTTTTCGTTTTGCCCATTGCTTTGGTACTGAACTAGGATCTAACCAACTTGCTGAGCGCTTTCGATTGTCAAAAAGAGTCCATTTTTCGTCGCACGTAACAATTCGGTTCAAAATTCCTTAATTTCTGTGCCTGTTAAGCAGCGCAAGGCAAGTCTCGACGCGTACGTTGCGCTGGCGATCGTTAAGTTCGTGGGGCACCCATCTATCAAGCTTTTTTATCTTGCCAATCTGTCGCAAATGGACCAATATTGTTTTGATGCTAACATCAAAAGCTGCTGCCAGCTCAGCTGTAGATTGAGATTCATCAGCTTCCACAATCGCCTTTAATTCATCATTGTTGACCAAAGTTTCCGGACGACCACGAGGTTCATTTTTCAAGTCAAAATTCCCAGAACGGAACCGAGCAAACCAATAACGGGTTGTACGTTCGTTTGTACAGTTCTCTCCGTAAACGTCGTTGATGTTACGTGTCGTTTGTGCCGCGTTGGTGCCACGACGGAACTCATATTCCATAATTACACGAAATTTCAAAGTATCCATTATGAGGAAAAATGTTGAAATGTAATGAAAATACAACGCTAATCAATAAACAAAAGACTTATATTGTAAATAGAATGTCATATTTTTAAAACAAAATTAATTTGAATTTATAATTCATAGCCAATCAAAACTTTTTTTTGTTTGAAAAAGTCTGTACTGCAATACGGCAATTTCATAGGTAAAGACCTATTATTAAAAATATGTTTTTGGATCAATCTAATTATATGGGGAACACTGAAAAATGTTCATAGAAGCCAATCGGGGCCGATTGTTATAAAAACTACTAGCCGGCTTTTACTGCACCTGCAGTAGATCTCCTGCAGATCGGGTGGTCCTATATTCTAACGTCGGGACCACATGGTCAATTACTAGTCTTTCTATTTTAATGAATATATATTCATTAAAATAGAAAGATGAAAGATGGATATATATCCAACTAGTTGCGCCCCGTGGTTTTACCCGCGGATAAAAGTAGCCTTTTTCTAAATTGTTAGTGAATGATGTGACGAGCTAGGCGTTCACCTGATGTTAAGCGAGGCGACACGGCCGCGCATAACTATGCGCGGCCGTGTCGCTTAACGTCGTGAACAGCGTCACTCGGAACTCCAAAATATAAAGTTTCGCGTGATACTGCACTGCGCATATTATCCTGAGACATCAGCACAGTCTGGTAATAAGATTACTTGACTGTGAGATCAGATCATAAAGTCTCAATTGCCCAGTAATTTCACTAGCTGCAGTGTCCTTCAAACCGGAATACAATAGTGCTTGCACACTACTGCTTGGTGGCAGAATAACTGGCAAAGCGGTGGTACCTACCTAGACGAACTTTGCAGAAAAGTCTTACCGCCTAGCATATGTATTTAATCCACTATATAAGCTATCTATGTTCCAAAGATTCCTTTTTACCATTTTGTTCTGGAACGCTAAAAGTTCATTTTAATTTAAGTAATTAATTAGATTTATTAACATATCCAAAAACTGTCGTGTATAACGTATCGTGTTCCAAATGTCATCCAAAACCGCTCAGTAGTTTATGCGTAAAAAGTGTTGGTCGATAATTGTCCCACGGGAACATACTATCGGGATAAAAAGTATCCTATGTGTTAATCCAGGTTATAAACTATCTGTGTTCCAAATTTCGATCAAATCCGTTCAGTAGTTATGGCGTGAAAGAGTAACAAACATTCATTTGGATGTACTCACAAACTTTCGCATTTATGATATTAGTAGGATGTTAGCGTTGCTCGGACTACAGCCTAATCTGTCCACATAACTTTAGAGTAAAACTTAAAATAAACTGGAAAGTTAAATGAAAAAGCTTGAGGGAATTTTGGCGGGAAAACGAAAAAGATCACGTTACCGCATTATATTATTTTCCATAACTTGTGTTATTTTCAGTGTTAGGGCATAAAATTGGTGGCATTTTATTCGTTTAGTGCTGGATTACAGGCATGAGTGTGGGAAAGTGGCATAATGATGGTGAAACGTTTCATTTCGTGTTGTTTCCAAAACTCCATAGAAGCTTCTGGTAAAGTAGTCACCACTTTACTAGGAGTATGACTTGACTAGACTAGGCTATGACTTGACTCTGACTTGACACATTATTTACGTGAAATATCATTAACTTGATAAATTATCAACTACTTGACACTGGCTAAATACACAAAAGTGTGGGGCCAAAACACAAAAAAAACAGCTTGAATATGTATGCCATTCAGCAACATTTTTAATACTTTTGCCCGTCTGTACTGAAGTACCTACTGCAATGCATTTGGGTATGTCAGAGAGGAATAAGTGCGAACTTAGGAGCTGTAAAACTTTAGTACACACGGGCGTTATGGTCTAGATTAAGTACAAGCATTTTTATTCTTAAAATTTATCATTGATGATTATAAAAGCAGCCCGAACCATTGTTTAAGAAATTATACTTACAACTCAAATATGTATTTCACATCTTAAATAATATGTTAAATTACCTAAGTACACCGAAGTATTACATAAAAATCATAAACACCTATGATACTAGATTTCGTATTTAGAAAGTGCTCTGGTATTTATTTAGGACTTCTTATAGGTTTTATAACTGTGATATCTGATGGAAATACTAGACGTGACGAATGCGTAGAAGCCCTTTTTGTCCTCCATCTGTGTTTCGTGAGCTATCACTCCGTGAAGCAATGGCCCTTGCTATAAGGGGCTCCTGACTAAGAAGGTTTAGTTCATATTCATCCTTATTTATTCTGTTTCCACATGTGCATATTGATCTCACATTTGATATATATCTTGTTTAGTTTAATAAGTGGTGTTCTAGAATTTGACGATTTTATAAGTGGCTGCATAGTCTCCCCTCATGGCGACACTCATCCGCCTGGTGGGGGCAAGTCCCGCGCGGAACCCTGATTAAAGGTGATCCTGGTATCACTTCGTGTTCGAAAGTGGCTGGCAAATCCAAATTTTCTTTTAAATATTATATGTGATGCGCAGAATAATCGCGCTATTGAAGGTGTCGTTGTAGTGGGGCTTAGGACTATTCTTGCGGTTCCGGCGCTCGGCATCAAGATCTAAGAGATGATTGCTTTTTAAGTCTCCCACCCCTTTCTGAACATTTGAGCGCGAAGCCGAAACTGTACGACACTGTACACAAGCCCTGTTGCTACAAGGGGCTCATACTAATTGAAGGTTTAGTCAGTAAATGTAGCATTGTTCCCCCTCATGGCGACACTCATCGTCCTGGAATAGGGGCAAGTGCCGTGCAGAACTGTATCGAGCACTCCGCTTGATACGAGCCTCTTCTGCTACAAGGGGCTTCTAACTGAATGAATGTTTAGTTAGTAAGTGGTAGCATTGTTCCCCCTCATGGCGACACTCATTCTCCTGGCGAGAGGCGGCGCACGGGGGGGCGGGTGCCGCGCACGCGCGGGTGGCGCTTCCACGCGCGAGTCCGTGCTGGCGCGCGCGCGGAACTGCGCCGAGCACTCCGCGTGGCACGAGCCGCCGCTGCAAGGGGCCAGTGACTCATCCTCCTCCTCCTCAAAATCCATCTCCGTCCAGCGGCGACCTTAAAACAACAATAATTTATTTTGTAACCAAACAGCGTTTGCCCACGAGTCCTTGCTACCACACAGGTCTAGCGGGTTCAATTCTATAGTCCACCTAGCGAAGCTGCGGACGACAAAACTATAAAGATTACGAATCATCAGCCGGAAGACGTCCATTGTTGAACATAGGTCTTCTCCATATAACGGCACTTTGGACGCTTATCATAATCACCAGCTTGGCTTGGTGATCGCAGAAGATTTTATTGCATGCACCGAGAAAATACTGCTGCGCTTTCCCTGGATATTATCTTACCCATACACGGGAAAAGATGAGTGGTCCTACTCGTAAACCGGAGCCACACAAAGGTTATGACCAAAACAATTGAATTGTACCAATATTCTAGATTTAAGTTCGACAATGTCATGGTGACCTTACAGAAGGGTGTGGAGACGAGATGCGGCTCGGCGGAGTCGGACGCGGCTCGTGCGAGCGGTCGGCACAGCGCCGCGCGAGTCTCCTCTCCCGCGCCGCGCGCGCCCGACCACTTGCTCACGCGCCAGAACCGGCGAGCGTCGCGGAACACACCCCACACCTGGCATTTGTTAACTTTACTTCATCTTACCGCCTTTCAGACATTCGAATACGAGTAGTATACAATGAATTATTAATTAGGGTTCAGGATCTATATGTATTGTGATCGTTGGGCGTTATTGTTTTTAGACGTAAAATCATACAATATTCAGAAGCCATTTTCTCTCATTTTGAAAAGCAGTAAATCATAGATGAATGACAATACAGTAAATCTTTCGAAAAACAATCAGTGCATCATAAATTCGCATATATTTGTACCTATTGTTGTAAGTTGCTAACAATAACTATTATAAGTATCAGAGCTTTCAAGATCTAATTACCATATTTGTAAATAATTTCAGTAAGAGAATGGGTGACCTGTAAACTGTAAAGTTGGTAGTACTTACAGAACATGTGCCTAAAATGCCAAGTAAGTAGGTACAGTTGGAATAAAATAGGTAATCGCAGACCCAATTATGAAAATCAATAGCTCGTTGGGAAAGCTCACAACAGGGCACGAGCGCTTGCTTACAGAAACGTCAATGCCACTCAGGGCCCAAGGTTTACACAAATTGGTTCCGATTGTAAAGTTAAATTGCCTCACATGAATGTTCGCAAAGTGGCTTAATGTATGTAAACACGGCGAGAAACCGAGACGTACAGCTGAGAAGAGACCAGGATTTATACGTCTTGTTTATCCCCGAACGAAATTACGTACAAGTATAGTTACAACCACAAAATTGCTCGTTTGCCCAATATTACCTGGAATAAACGTATTTTCCTTGTTTACTTCCGTAGCAGAATTTGCAAATATTTTTGGCGTAATTGAATCTTCTCTGTGGATAAACCGATATAATGGTACCTGTACCGGAGTGTGGCGTAATGGCGTTGTAATGACGCCCTCAAAGATCAAGACGATTGAGTTACGAAAGTTAAATTACTGAGACATTGGCATCAGTTGCCTGCCTCACAGGTTTACGTCACAGGCCATCATACCTTTCTAATAACGGAGAAATGTTCAGCAGTTGAACAGTATATTTATAAAATAAATTATAATTCATTGTTCTTTGCCGAGTGTTGTGCTATACTTAATTTATTTTTGGATCACATCAAAGATTTTTGCGAACATTATTACGTACCGTGTAATGAAGATTTATTGGTTTTATCTGTAGTCACTTCAAGATGTTTTTGTATAGAGAGAAACACTTGGCTTTCAATAACCGTATTTTTTATTTGGAACGGAAGAAATATTTGTAACATGTCCATAATGGAAACAAGCAGAAATTGATTTTCCAAAGATGACAGTAGAGGAAAAACATAGCCTTGAATTTTGTGATTCTTGGATTTGCCAGTTTCACCGTTGTATAGGTGCTTACATAGACTTAGGGATGTACGTAGCGAAAATAGTCTAGGTTTGTGGTTGCACAAGAGCGTTTTCTCGCTCATAATTATTGTCGCTATGTAACATTAAATTTAAGTCATATGGGCAGGGCCGAGCGGGATTCAAACCAGGATGCGTCGGTTTGTAAGGAAAAGGTATTCTCAATCTCACACATAATAGAGTAGGTATATACATTTTCACCTAAAATATATGTATAACTAGTTGACCCGCCCCGCTTTCGCACGGGTGAATTAAAAGGTGAAGTAAAACGCGGTTGAACGGGACAAAAAGTATCCTATATCCGTCTCCTGGTTTTAAGCTACCTCCCCACTAAATTTCAGCCAAATCGGTTCAGCCGTTCTTGAGTTATAAGAAGTGTAAGTAACACGACTTTCTTTTATACATATAGGATATAACCCAGCATTATGGCTACGTATAGGATAGGTAGCCTATTTCGAGAAAAATGTTTGTTGTGAGCAAAACTAAGGGCCAGCACAGCGGTACGTTCCCATGGTACCTGTTCAATACTCTCCCGCACCGAGAGCTCGTGGAAGCAGACGCAGCCGATCTCCTTGCTGCGGCGTCGGCCCTCGTCGCTGCAAACCATGCGGTCGCCGCTCTGGTCAGTCTTGTTGCCTACCATCACCACCGGCGTCTCCAGAGCACTGTCCTGAAGATACAAAGATAAATCGTTTAAACGAGTATTTTATTAGGTACTAGCTTCTGCCCGCGGTTTCACCCGCGGATAGAAAGTTTTTTAATTATTTGTTTATCCCACGGGAAAAAATCACTTTTCCGGGATAAAATGTAGGCTATATGTTAATCCAGTGTATAAGCTATCTTTGTACCGAATTTCATCTAAACCCATTTAGCCGTTTGAGCGTGAAGGAGTAACAAACATACACACCTCCAAACTTTCGCCTTTATAATATTAGTGTGAAGTGTGACTAGCTTGTGTCCGCGGTTTGCTCGCGGGGCCTACCTATAGGAAAATAATTCAACCACCCATTTCACCCTCTTACGGATGGAATTCCAAAAAACCCTTTCTTAGTGGATACCCACGCTTCACAACGAACACACCCTCCAAATTTCAAGTCTTATAGGACCAGCGGTTTAGGTTGTGTTGATATATAAGTCAGTCATTCAGTCAGTCACTCAGGACTTTGAATTTTTTATGTAAGTAGATATTATTTATTTTCATAGTTTGCTATTGCAATAAATATATTGCCAAGATAATTTATTTCAATGAGTTTTCCCGTTTACCAACGCATGGGGGATTGTTAATATCTTTGTTTGTTTTAGTTACGAAACCCGAGAAATGGGCTTACTGATCACTGCCTATGACTTATAAATCAAAAATTGTTTCGAATGATTAATATCTCAGGCTTTATTTCCATTTGGCCTTATGATGACGTCACTCGTGGCTAAATGGAAGAAATACCTAAGAGTATGAACAAAAAAAAATGAAAAATATTATGATGTGAATGTGAAATTGAAAAAATAAGTGTCTTTTTTTATTATGTAGAGGTCACAAATTATTTACTGGAAGCCAAATGTGACATCACCAGATAGGTACGGAAAATGTCTAAATTTCCATCATACATTTTAAAATAACTTAAATTAAAATCAATTAAACTAGTTTCTTAGATTGCTCTATATTTTCATAATCAAAAATAAAAATGGAGGTCAAGACATTTTGGACATTTTCCCAACTTTTCAGTAGTCAATACCAAATCTAAAAAATGACTGATCGTCTCAGTAGTTCGATGATTTTTGAAGTAAAATTTCCTTACGCACGCTTGACGTGGGGAGTAAGCTGGTGCGAGGCGAACGGAAGTTGATTCACGTAGATCTCTATTGCCAACATAACAAAGTTAAAAATTTGAATTATTTTATTACTATTATCATCGGACTACTGATATTCTTAGTAGTAGTAGTCCTAGTAGGGCTTACCCTACTAGGATATTTTCAAATTTATAATAATTGTCGAAAATAGGTAGTATGACTTATTAGTCTTGCCTTTATAGTAGAAGCGAGTCTGCGGCGCCTCTTGTTATAGTTTATGAGAAACTTGAGCCGATGGCACTCGTCGAACGAACACTTGTCCGTAACCGAGTACATCAGAATGAACGCCTCAGCCCATCGAATATTGCTCTCCAGATTTGCATATTCACTTTCCTGCACATTAAAGTTGAAATCATTTAATCATCGGGTTATATTTGGGAAGGAAAAACGTTGGTCATACGTGTTGCAGCTAGCTAGTGCGACACTGGTATTCTTCTGGGATAAAAACATACATCTATCTAACAATTATATACTATTAGATAAGTAAATAGGCCGCACAAATGTCATTTGTAAAAATTCAACATGCTATTATGTACCTTCGATTCCTTCTATTTACAAAATAATATAAACATTAATATAAGTGTCATTGGACATATTCTTAGATAATTCGATTGGTGAAGTTTGTAGGTTAATTTCAAAATACGGATTAGTCAAATAGGTGGTTAGATTGTAAAATAAAAAAAAACCTAATAGGGCAGTCTAGAAATTGGTAAAAAAAACTACGTCAGCAAAGGATTAATTCATAGAATAAATTTTAATTAATAAGAAAATAAATCTTACGTGCGACTCTCCGGCGGAATCCAATATTTCAAAATAAACCATCTCGTTATCTATAACGGTTTGGAATGAGTATATTTTTTCTAAATGGGGATCGTATTCGCCTATAAATCGTCGTGTAATGAACCTCACCACTAGGGCTGTGAACAAAATAATATAGGTACGTATAATATTAGAGAGATTTAAATACTACACCTACTTACAGGTACCACAGAATAAATAACAGTAAACTAGTTACGTAACACCGACCGTGATTGACCTATAAGATAGGTCGATAAATTAGGTGCGGTGGTAGGTGAGGTGATTCTATTCAAAATACACCTCATTTCACTGATGTTTAAAATCAATCCTACTGGATTAATGTTACTATTCTGTTAAAGACTTTTTAAATGACGCTTCGATTAGTACTTATAGATATAGATTAGTTTGACCAATTCAATATATTCAATGTTTTTCATATAATAATTCAACGTTCAACAATAATAATTATAATTGCTTAATCTCATTATTAAATACTGACACAACTGTGCAAATTTAACTAAATTAAATCATTTCATTCAAACGAACTTACCAAATGACGTTCTGAGCCGATTCATTCTCACGATTTATAATAATTATTATATGTTTAATGGATCGATACAAACAAAAAACCGAACAAATGTTCGGTACTTACCTGCCTTATACCTACATTATAAATACTAGAAGTAAATAATTAGGTCATATTATAGTATATATATAATAATAACAATATTATAATAACGCTCAATGATCACATACATCAAAGATCTTGGACCCTAAATAGCCCTACCCTGTACCCTGTGTCTAGGGACCCAGAAACTACGAGGACCATGGTCCTACAACACCCAAACTCAGAGCAAGTATTTTTTTTCTGTGCACAAATATTTGCCTTGCCGCGGGAATCGAACCCGCCGCCTCGGGATTATGAGCCGACCAGCTCAACCACCAAACCACAGAGGCTATCATATATTATGAAAGAAGAATTAGGTACCGTACTTAATCATTTCATCTGCAAAACAATTTATTAAGAGCATGCCAGGATTTGCTTTGGCATTTTTTTTACTTAGGGTCTCGTAGGTATAGACGCAGTTTTTTAGATTTATGCTGGTGAGGAAGTCAGGAACACGCTTGAAAAAATTATTACTTCCTTTCCCACTTAAGCCAATTTTATATCCAGAGAAACACGAAAATCAAAATGGTAAGCGAAAACCCGCCATAATCTGCTTAATATATTCTACGGAAGACTAGGCGGTATGGTCTCACGACTTTAACCTCTGCGTAATCATATTGTTTCGTGTGTAATAATAAAACGTAGGGTTTTTTTGGCGGGAAAACGAAAAAGACGCGTCACCGCATTGTATTATTTTCCAAAACTTGTGTTATTTTCAATGTTAGTGCATAAAATTGGTGGCATTTTATTCGTTAAGTGCTGGATTACAAGCATGAGTGTGGGAAAGTGGTATAATGATGGTGAAACGTTTTTTTTCGTGTTGTTTCCAAAACTCCATAGAAGCTTCTGGTAAAGTTACCACCACTTTACTAAGAGTATGACTAGACTAGACTAGACTATGACTTGACTTGATGACTTGGACTGTATCTTGACTTGACTTGACATATATACATTATTAATTATCTTGAAAAATTACCAATTACTTGACACTGGCTAAATACACTAAAGTGTGGAGTAAACTAAAACAAAAAAAAAAAACGTAAGTCGATACGATAAGTTTACTTACCAGATTTGCCAACTCCAGATTGTCCCAGGACCATCACTTTAAATGGCTTTGGTTTAGGATACAGAACGAGCTTGGCCAGAGAAGATTTGGGTGAAGGGGTGGTGCTCATGACGATGACGATCGCTGGCTGTTATATAGGCAGAACTTTCTGTAATTATATAATGCAATACTATGTAACTATATCTATACTATATCCCACAATAATGGTAAGGATTTTGACGAGGGCGAGGGTATATCTACCTATTTTTTATTTGTAAAGTCTATTAATATAATAGTAGATACAGAACAAAGAAGATTATATTTCTATGGTACAGAATATAAATATTAAGTAAGCATCGTGTTATGAATTATGAAATCTATATCGTTGTGAATTTTATTCTAACTAGTAAAGCCCTTATAGGACCGTAGACCGTAAATACGTAAGATACTTTCTGATTTTTTCTTTGCTTTTCTACTAAATCTTACTGCTCCTCTCATCTTATTATCTCTTCTTCTTATCTTACTCTCTTTCTAGGGTTGAGTACTATTTTTTTTATTGTTTGATGGGTTTGCGTTTGACCACTTACTCACCTAATTAATATATCTACCCTTCCAGGTAAAATTCAGACATGGAACCTTAAAAATGAAAATCCACAATTAAGGTCAAGTATGGGGGTTTAAAATAATAAGGGTAAGTATGGCAAAAAGGTGGTAAAAATCTGTTCAATTAAACAACGATATCAGGTCGTATTTACTCATCGTTTTGTTTAATTTCAACTCGTAAAAGTACATTGGCGTATAAAAAAGTTTAACACTACATACATACTTCGTTACTTTAACGCCCTCTTTATGGCTTAACGTTGATCGTGATACCAAATACATACATGAAATCACAGATTTCTGGAATAAACATGTAAATAACGCGAAAAAAGTCAGATGAATTGTTACATTAGTAACGCTTAAAAAAAGGAGTTCTGTTTAAACATACCCCGAAAGGATACGGTCTACGAACCAATTACTTACCTTCTATCTACTTATATTCTACCTCCCTACACCACAGAATAATAATACTTTTTAGTTGATACCTACTACGTGAGTAATAACGTCGATAATGGCATGGAAAATATATTGCGTAGGCATCTGATACACATCGACATGGGAATCCACCCTCAATGAATTAATTAATTGATTACTTACGTAGTTAAAGAAACAATTTACTTATTGCTAAGATACTCGTATATGTACGAGACGTTGTGTGTTGGTCAAACGCATTCTTGAGAGAAGAGATACTTATGTTGATTTCTGCAGCTCTCGTTACGCGTGCTGCAGCTGCTGGAATGGGCATCATTTCCAAAACGTCGCAGTCACCTCAAAATAATCTTTAAACTATGCTATGTATACACTACCTTTAAAATATGTTGATTTTTTTATAGCTGCAGTGGAATGATTTAACAATGTCTGTGAGTAAGCTAATTGTTGTAGGGCAATGTGTTGGGGGGTACCTACCTATTTTTTAAGGGATCTAAGCAACTACATCCTTTCGAAATTTGAAATCCTGGGTACTTCTTTCGTACTTATGATATTGCAAAGACAACGGTAACCTTGACCAGCTGTAGAATCACCTGGAAGTTTCTGGAATCTGCAGGTTATCCAACTCCTTAACTTACCAACTTTCAGGAGAGGTATCCTGTTTGGAATATGAATGGGCACAATAAATAGGTTGCCTATATAAATACCTGCCTACCTAAATTAAACTAGATTAGATTGTTACAAGTTTTGTCGGTGGCCAAGAATAAACGGACTGTTAAAAAAAAGATATATGTTAGTCTAAGTTGATACAGATTTACTCGCAATAAACCAAGATAGTTTACAAGGTAAACAAAAAGTTGCAGGCTGCCTTCTTAATAAAAAATTGAAAATTTGACAATAGATGTACCTGTTCAGAAGGTACTATTATTTATTCTGTGATAGGTTTATTCCATTTATCGTCGATAACAGCCCAATACGTTCCCACAATTGAAACACGGGTGGTTTCTCACATGGAAAGAGTGTATATCATAAGAAACACATGCACTACTTAACTCGCACTAGTATTATGAAAGTCGAATAATATCAAGTACTTATAATTTAAAATATATTAGAGCAGTCTTCTGTGGTGGGAGGACTGCGAGGTGGTCCTCCCTCCCCCTGGATCCGCTACTGGATCCACATCTACATCTTGAGACACCCTGTATAGTAAATAGACTTCCCAATATGGATCTAGAAGCGAAGTTCGAACCAAACGTTGTCTCCATAATTCAACATGCAATAGTGAGTAAAACAACGAGAATTGAATATTAATAAATGAGTTGTGACTGTCGTATCAAAACAGGAACAAAATGCAAGAAAAGTTTAAAAAAAGGTTCAATGCTATGAAAATATCTATAAAAAGTAATATTTATGATACGAATATAATGCCAGCAAACTACAATATTCCTACTAATAAAACCACATCCATACAACATATTATACCTTCACTAATCTTTACTGAATCATCAACGTGGCACTGACGGAATTATTTGAAAATATTCTAATAACTAATAATTTATGAGTCGTTAAAAAGTTGTACGAGCAATAATATTTCAGCACGCGTTGAAGAGTTGAAGCGGTGGCGGAACGTAAATGCGCGAACTGAAGCGGATGGCGCGGGTCGACCGGCGCGCGGATACAACGCGAGTGTTTCACGAAAACGTTCCTCCTTCTCGAATGACGAACAAACTAATAGTTCAACTGTGTCCCTTTTACTACTAACTTGTAATCAATCTGTGGCTCTTTGGGTTTGCGTACCAACTTCTTCCTAATCCATGTCCTGCTCTTACTATCTTAGTATATCTACCTACTCGAACAAAACCGCAGCTCAGCCACAACAAACAATTCTTCAAGTCCTTTACATAAGGAAATTTCATTAGTATTTGAGAGCTTTAATATTTATTAGGGTGGCAATATGGAATAAAATGTCACTTTATAGAGTGTTATTTGAGAATTAAGTCCCGTGACTACCTACGTATCCGCGTCGCGTAACTACAAGTTTCAAGCGTAACTAGAAGCTGATAATTAATTAATTATTATAATACAATGACCACCTTCGACTTCTAGTGTATTTCTTAATTACTTTCTCATAACCTTAATTCACAAGTTTATACAACGAATAACTTCAACATAAACATTTATTGCACCCTGAATATTTTTGATCATCGAGAATTCGGCTGCAAATTAGAATATTTATGATATAAATTGTTTTGCGTTATCAATCAAGTTTACCGACTGATTGATAATGCAAAACTAAAATATCAAAAACGGTATCGTTGATAATCAGCCGTTTTAGATATTGTAACCTTCACCTATCCTATTCATATTTTCTTCAACAGTCAGATGTTCTTATTCTATAGTTAAGAGTAGGTAATTACGGCGAAACTCCTACGACAATTCTCCTACTAATGAAAGAGCGAATGCTAAGCATGACCCAACATGCTCTTAATAAGGGGTATCTATTGGGTTGCTTACATTGTTTTAATTTCCATGAAGTATATTTAGCTATGTAGGTTGTTTATTTATTATGGTGTTATTTCTCAGCAGTTTAGATTAATAGTTATGTTGTCGTTTTTCTTTTCTTTAGACAAAATAAATGCTTTTGTATACTTACTATCAATATAGCATTGACGCATTAAATTTTCCACTATACACCAGTTAATTAAGTTTACTTATGTACCTACCTTCTAACGCTGCTGTTTGGGCAATAAAGAATGTTCTATCTATCTAACTATTAATAAAATCAAGTCTTATATACTCATATTAATTTTAAGAATAAAGGCACATAATCATAATAATTGTACTAGGTAAAGGTTTCCGCCTACTCATAAATCTGTCATACTGTTTATCTCTATATACTTTCAGACCTCATTAAGAACACGTGTTAAAATATTTTCCTGAGCTGTTTGTTACTTTGTCACTGAAGTGTATGTAATGGAAGTAATGTCACTCGACACCTCTACCGAAGCGTGTTTGTGGGGTTACGGAAAATAATAACAATCGATCAGGTGCTGGCGTCCCACGATTTTATCGCTATCGAATGCGGGCAAATATTTAATAACGAGCGCGTTTATGAACTTCTCCGTAATATACTGCCCTATCTTTATTATGCCGTAATGAAAATAAAGAAAGTCCATCTATACATATAAAATTCAAAGTCCTGACTGACTGACTTATATATCAACGCACAGCCTAAACCGCTGGTCCTAGAGACTTGAAATTTGGAACGTGTGTTCTTTGTAAGGTGTAGGTATCCACAAAGAAAGGGTTTTTCGAAATTCCACCCCGAAGAGGGTGAAATGTGTGGTTGAATTGTTTAAAAAAAATAATTCAGCCGCGGGCTGACACTAGTATTTAATACCTACGGAGTTACTGGTGAAAACAGGCATGGCCACTAGTAACGTACCTACTTGAGTAGGTAGATATTAAAAAAAGTTTATAGTGGTAAGTAATAAATTAAGCATAAATAAGCTAATGCCCGTTTGTACTAAAGTCAATTAAAATATGACCACTTAGCTAAGCAACACTTGCCCCGGGTTCTCGTATAGTACCTACGTCTGTTAATTTCGTGTCAACTTGGCAGACCAAATACTGAACGCTCATTGGTCGTCTGTTGATCATCAGCTGTCTCAATCAATGAGCGTTCAGTATTTGGCATGTTAATTTGACACGAGTTTGACAAATTTACGAGAAACCGGGGGCTAGGGATATAAGTGCGAATTTAGGAGCTGGTAAACTTTAGTACAGACGACGGGCATAAGACTCTTAGGTCCGTATTACAGAACGATGCTCAGTCATCGATCGCTGCTCAAGCAGAGATTTCATTCACTAATTGATCACTTTATGAATGAAATCTCTGCTTGAGCACCGATCGATGACTGAGCATCGTTCTGTAAAACGGATCTTAGAAGTGTGGACACAGCGCATCCTCACGCACGTAATGTTTAAGGTTATGGTGAGTGCGAAGTCTCATGTGGATACCCAATTATATAATAATATCTACTGTCGTTCTCTTATAGTCAGTGGCGTAGCTACCGGAGGGCTAGACGGAGCAGTGCCTTGGGTCGTCCGTTTCGAGCTCAGGGGGCCTCTTGGACTCCGACTTACAAACTTCTCTGTGCGAGAAAATTTCTCCCACATTCGGAATATAAATAAACGTACGACGAATCTAGATTACGACAAATCTGGAGTACGTCGATTTTTTTTTGTTTGGTTTTGGCTCCACACTTTTGTGTATTTAGCCAGTGTCAAGTAATTGATATCTCAAGTTAATTAATATATTATATTGTGTCAAGTCAAGTCAAGTCACAGTCCAAGTCATCAAGTTAAGTCAAAGTCTAGTCTCGTCAAGTCATACTCCTAGTAAAGTGATGGCAACTTTACCAGAAGCTTCTATGGAGTTTTGGAAACAACACGAATAGAAACGTTTCACCATCATTATACCACTTTCCCACACTCATGCCTGTAATTCAGCACTTAATGAATAAAATGCCACCAATTTTATGCACTAACACTGAAAATAACACAAGTTTTGGAAAATAATACAATGCGGCGACGCGATCTTTTTCGTTTTCCCGCCAAAACTCCCCTACGTCAAATTTAGAACACGACGAAAACGGAACAAATGATTTTTAAATAATTATGTTGGGAGCCTAGTTTATTTTTGCCCCGGGGCCTTGGTTAGCCACGCCACTGCTTATCGTCGTCATCTTATCAGACCAATCCCACAGATGAGACAGGGGTCTTCTGTCACATGGGGAGTGTAAGCCATCCACCACACTGGCCCAAAGCCCAAGCCCAAAAGCCAAACTGACCTGACCTGCACCCCTACCGCGTAACCGTTCTGGGAATCAGCTTCACCTGCCATCCCGCACGCGCCAAGTAACAAGTCCACGAGTGCAGGCAAGAGAGAACACGATTACGATCTCCACCAGACTTACGCGGTAAGGCCCCTGATGACACCATAAATGTTCTCGAGTTTTGTGTTTTCTCACGATATTCCCTTCTTGTAAGAGAGAATGAAAATTCTGCACTTAACCACAGAATACATAGTAATACTGGATAGTAGGACTTATCTGCAAAGTTCGTCTAGGTAGTACAACCGCTTTGTAAGTCATTCCAAGAAGAAGATTCATTTATCACGCTTTAGTCACGCTTCATGATTTTACTCATATTTATATTTGTTCATTTGTAAGATGATTTTAAATTTAATTGATTTTATATATTTTGTTGTAAATTGACTTGACTTGACTTCTTGGTTTTGGCCTCTGCGACTAACAGACGTCGCAATTTTGCCAGTGTCGCGTACTATACTAGAATAACAAGTGATGGAGAATAATCTGTGTGTACGTAGTAAGTACGGTGTATAATATGGGAGAATCAAACTCCGGCCTTCAGATTCAAGGGATTTTTATCTACAACAAATAGAACATCACATAAGCACAACACAATCTACATAAAAAAAATATATACACTTAGGACATAACAAATTGTTGTAAATTGACGTGCCAGTGTAACGCGATGTTATAAGTTGAATAAATCTATGAATCATGCTACCGTTGACGGTAGCATGATTCATAGATTACCGGAACCGGAAAACAATAGTGCTTGCACACTACTGCTTGAGCAGTAGTGTACAAGCACTATTGTATTCCGGTTTGAAGGGCGCTGTAAGCTAGTGAAAATACTGAACAAATGAGAGTTTGTGGCCTGATCTCACAGTTTAGTGATCTTATTGCTAGACTGTGCTGATGTCTCAGGATGACGTGCACAGTGAAGTGTCCCGCGGAACTCTATTAGTTCTGAGTGTCACTGCAACTGATATGGGCAGCCGCGTCGTTAACATAACATAACATAGCAAACATAACAGCCTTAACATAAAAAAAGTCATTAGTCTAGGGCTGAGTGGGATTTAAACCTGGGTGCGTCGGTTTGAAGTTTGAAAGTCACACGGTCCGCGCTGAATCACATTCTGTATAGGTCAGGGGTTGGCAACCTTATGAATCGGAAGACTCAAAAATTACAATTTACAAAGTTGTTAAAGAGCCATAACTTTTGTTCTTGCCAACAATAAATAGTACTTGCATAAATGTATTTTTTTTTTAATAATATATTTTTTATTTGTGTATGGAACTAAAGAGCCGCAGCTTCACATCCAAAGCGCTGCATGTGGCTCACGAGCTGCAGGTTGCCGATCACTAGATAATCTGTTTCGTCCAACAGGAAAAATAAATCCTTGTGGTCACATCGTCTTCTGTGACAAATTGTACAACTAGTAAAAAACCTGAGTATAATATCTATTTAACTTAAGGGGGGAAAAAGGATTTTGATGCCATGAACGTATCCATGATTGATCCACACCATTAGGTACATACACCCATTTAACATGTACTGTGTGTAAATGCATTACGAGCTCTTATCACAAGCCTATATAATGCCAGTAAGATCCCATAAAGCTGCTCGTAAAATTGGAAACGATGATATTCCGAAGTAGCAAAGCGATTCGCGCTTCCCATAGAAGCGTAGGGCGCGCTGAGACAGTAGTCTATTTTGTGGTAGAGATGACCATATATTTTTATGTTCTGTGATTGAGCCGGCACGTAATATAATAATAATAACGCCCAACGGTCACATACATAGATCCTGGACCCTAACTAGGATACCCTGTACCCTGTGTTTAGGGACCCAGGAACTACAAGGACCATGGTCCCACAACTCCCAGATACAGAAAAAGTATTCGCGCTTTTTTTCCTTGGAACAAATACTTGTCCTGCTGCGGGAATCGAACCCGCCACCTCTGCGCTATGAGCAGAACTCAATCACCACACTATTATTAATACTTACTTTACCGATTCATGTATGCAATTTTTCAATTTATAGAACATATGTTCGAATATGCACAAACCTTTTGACATTTGTAATATTTGTCAAAAGTAATGCATTTATATTATCTGGAAACTCCAACATGGTCAGACAAAAGACAAGGAGAAGCAAGATATGATTACGTTAAGTCAAACTACTTTTATAGAAAAAATACAAAATATATTTATACATATCTACATACCATAACACTGCTATTTAGAATAATTTTATTTACATATACCTACATGTGTGTATACCGGGTATATGGCCAATTTTACTCAAAGGAAACATTACTCTATTTTTTTGCAATAAAAATAGCTGCATTTAACGATTTTTTTTATAATTTGCTAGTACCTGTCTCGATGTAATGGATATTACAGAGTTTTGTTCCTAATTCAATCGGCGTCATTACAAGATGTTTCTTTTCTACATTTGACAGGCTTTGAGTCCCGGCATGTGTTATTAAAATACTTATATTTGCAGTTAATTTTTTTTTATAAAGATGTTTCCTTTGAAGAAATTTTGCTATCTTCAATATTTAGGGTACAGGTAATGGCACAGATAATGTGATATTTGGTCCATCCTGTATTATGAGCATACATAAACAAATAGTGAATGACACATATTTTAGCGTTTATTATTATTAAGTTTATATAATTACGCATGTATACTATATGTATAAATTTAATGAATGCTTATGCCATCTCGTTTTTGCTCGTGAGATTTTTCATCTGCGAGAAGTGGACAGGATAATTTGATCATTGATTAAATTTAACTAACATTTATAAGACGTTGATTAAAAGGCTGTATATTAATTGGCAAAAATAGTACCAAAATTTGTACTAACCACTTTTAGTTTCGTGGGTATTACTGGTACATTAATTAGCTTGGAGCTTTCTGGTTTACTCCCCAATGGTTGCAACGCTGGGACTCCAGCCTCTCCAAGAGAATCAAGCACAATTTTATATTCCTCTATATCAGAATGGGATGACAAGTTGTACAAGACAGCGCTGCCGTTGACGGTAGCATTTATTATGTCAATCACGGCGTTATCATTAACCACGTCTACAAAACTAATGTTCTCTTGAAGTGGCGGTTCCTCGACACCAAAACAAATCCTACCATCATTCACGTTCACAAAGCTATAGTTCCTCCAATTCAACAACCAATCCTGCAACTTGTCAACGAGATCCAATTGACTAGAAGTAGACGAAACCTGGTGCAAAGTTTTCACGATTACGTCGATGCGGTCACTCCTCGATAGTTTGTTCCAGGGTTTGAGAAGTTTCTTGAGGTTTTCTTGGTCGGAATCGAATATACGGCAAGGGATATCGGGGTATAATTTAGCGTAAATTGGAAGAGAGGCCAGCGGCGGTGCGTCAAAGTTGGCGTAGTCGTTGATCCAGATTCTTGCGGAAGGCGTTGTGAACGCGATCTCGTGGGCAAGCGCCGCGTCCGCCGCCCACACGCTGAGAGTAGGCGGCGAGAGTTGCGCTAACAGTCCGCATAGCTCCTTCACCGTGCGATACGCCTCCACTCGCACCCCACCGTCGTCATCACTCAGCGAATCGCACAAAAACATGTTGTCGTTTATCGCAAAAGCGTCGACGCAAGAGTCGACTCGTTCTCGCGAGCACTTCCACGCGAGAGCGCCTTTTACCTCGCTGTAGACACTCTCCTGCACGTATATTCGTTTGAGTTTCCATGGCGCCTGCAAGTGTACATCAGCGGAATAGGTAATAGGAAATGCTTCCAGAATACCACAAGTAGATGGATATTGTAAAGACAACTCTTGACGGTGCATTTTCAGATCTTTTTTCGAACTTATAATAAGAGCAGTTAGATATTATCATAAAAATTTAATTTGTCTCTAAAATTCTCCCGATTTGAGATGTACTGTAATGTAAATGTGATGGTTGTATTGCAAAATCATCCAAGGAACTAAAAAAAGGAAATGTAATAATTATAATACTTATGGTGTTTACTGCGCACGGTCTATCTGGTTATATAATGTAAATGTGCATTTTCTAAAGTCAATAGAAAAATAGAAATTATTTTTACCCCCGCGTGAATAAATCATGGAACTAAAATTCAGATTCTACAGATGAAATGACTGCAAACTGCACTTTTATTTTACTAATTTACCTCCACCCCAATGAAGCATGCCTAATAGTGTTGCAAAATAACAAAATAATAATAACTAATTACCTTTACAGAAGAATGAATGAAGAGGTCCATTGCTGAATCAACATCCGCAGACTCCGTCACTACCCCGGCGCACCAGAGTCCTGCAGCGATTGAAATATACTCGATTTAATATAAATACTAATATTAAATCGACTTCAAAGAGGCGGTTCTCAATTCGGTTGGATTTAATTTTTATATTTGTAAACACATTTTGAAAATATTTTTTCATTTGAATGGTATTTGATACTTGCCTAATAGCTCAGTTGGTAGTAGCTCTGGCTTCTGAACTGTAGGTTGTGGGTTCAATTCCCAACCAGGACAAACATTTGTGTGATAAACATGGATGTTTGTTCTGTGTCTGGGTGTTATATTGTATTCTATGTATGTATTTACAAACAAAATAGTACATACATATAAGTATTCTATGAGTTATCTGGTTCCCATAGTACAAGCTTCGCTTAGTTCGGAGCTAGATGGCGCTGCGTGAAATGTCTACAAATATTTATTTATTATATATTTATTTCAGATTGGTCCCATTAAAGTTTTACCAAAATCGGTCTAGTTTGGTTTTTAAATCAAAACAACTGGAAAAACATGTATTATAATATCATGTAAATATGTTCTCAGCATGAAATAAAAGCGATTGAAATCGGTTTAACCATTTTTAAAGCATATTATCTACATATAATGAATCTTATTCGACTGCTATAACTTTCGCGACCGACCATTCGCAGAATAAAAAACCATACTTACAATTAACAAGAAAAAGTTCCAAAACTACTGGTAAATTTTAGTTTATATCAGTAATACCGTTAAGGCTTACCTTCAGTTTCATCGTGAATGTCCAGATGATCGGTTGTGGGACTCGTAAAAACTTCAATGTTATGTGGAAAAATAAGAGGTATTACCCAACTGTAACGAAAATCAACAAATACGTATTAATACTATCGTCACATGGGTCTAACAAAATAAAAAAGGGTTTATTTTTCGTAATATCAAATAGGTGAATATGACTAGGTGGTAGGACTTTGTTGCAAAGTCCGTCTAGGTAGGTACCACCGTTTTGCCAGTTATTCTGCCGCCAAGCAGTAGTGTGCAAGCACTACTATGTTCCGGTTTGAAGGGCACTGTAGATAGTGATATTACTGGGCAATTGAGACTTTATGATCTGATCTCACAGTCGAGTAATCTTATTACCAGACTGTGCTGATGTCTCAGGATGATGTGCACAGTGCAGTGTCGCTCGAAACTCTATGTTTTCGGGTTCCGAGTGACACTGTTCTGTTATGGGCGTCCGTGACACTTAACATCAGGTGAACGACTAGCTCGTCACATCATTCAGTAACATAAAAAAAGGTAAATAATCTCTCAACAGCGCGGCGTGCACATTATCCGCAATATTCTGCGCAAAAATGAATAAATTAGCACTATTATTTATTCTGTGGTATTTGGTGGCTATTTTTAACCGACCGCGAAAAGGAGCATGACTTAATATGTTCGCCAGTTTGTATTCATTTAAATGACATACATTTAAAAGGGTCTAAGGTCCGCAAGTCAATTTGGTGAAGATCTGATGAAGATCTTCTAAGATAGACAACAGAACTTCTCAATTCCAAGTTTTTTTTTATGTTAGTGAATGATGTGACGAGCTAGTCGTTCACCTGTTATTAAGCGACACGGACACCATAACAGAACAGTGTCACTCGGAAATCCAAAATAGAAAGTTTCGTGCGACACTGCACTGCGCACATCATCTTGAGACATCAGCATAGTCTGGTAATAAGATTACTTGACTGTGGGATCAGATCATGAGCGTGATCATCGTCATCGTTCATTAAGTCTCAATTACCCAGTAATTTCACTAGCTACAGTGCCCTTCAAACCGGAATACAGTACAGTAAAAACTACTTCTACTAACTAGTAGTTTTTAATATGAAATTAGTGATTGAAATCCTTAGGTGATTAACCCTTTTTTAGAGATATTAATTTTTTAGTAAATTGATTCGACATTAGGTGTAAGTAATTTTAATTTGATTATACATTCAGGTAAATGATAGTCTAAGCTTTGAACTAAACGACATTTAAACAGAATACGATTAAGACACAGTGCATTTTAGATAAGCAACAAATCAGTGTTAAATACCATACCGTCATTTACAATATAAAAATAATAATAATAAATGTAAATTTTGAGAAAGTTTTAATACACAAATAATTATTTAAAAAACTCACCAAGTACCCTTGAGGGTGAACAATTAATTTTTTTGGATGGCACTGTTGAATTTTTGTTCTACCCTATACAAGTATATAATATACCTAAGTAAGCATATAAGTATGTAATATAAGTAATACAAGCCCTTATTATAAACTAGTTGCGTCTCGCGGTTTCACCCGCGGATAAAGAGAATTTAATTATATGCGGGGATAAATTGTAGCCTATATGTTGATCCAGTGTATAAGCTATCATAGTACCGAATTTCATCCAAATCCAGTCAGCCGTTTGAGCGTGAAGGAGTAACAAACATACACGCAAACACACATACAAGCTTTCACCTTTATAATATTGGTGTGAAGTGTGATAAATAGGTGAGTAAAGATTATTGAAAACTAACCCAATTTCAGCACAGAGTTGAGTGAAGAGATGGCAAATTGGAGCCATTTTCTGTGTTGTAATTATATGAATTGCCTCCCTCTTTGGTAAATACAGTGCGATTGCAACAGATCCCAGTATATACAGTGGTGATTTCTCGTTAATTAGTAACCTGAATTGATTACGAGGAAGTGTAGTAGTGCCTGCAATATATATTAAATACTCTTAAGTCATTGTTCAAATAATGTAAAGTAAATAGATATGTATTTATACATATTTACAATATATTTTTAATCAAGAAATAGGCAGAAGGCACTTAAATACCAATAAAAGTTCATAATGAACCTAACGTTTTATGATACCTGTTTTTGTACATGCCTAAATTTATTTAATTAGCAGTCATAGTGCCTTTGTTTTAAGCTGCAACAATACTACTACTGAAATCATGTATTGGCTGGTAAGTTCTCCAGTTCACTACTAATTTTTTAAACCAATAAAAACAATTGTTTTGATAACACCATAGCAATAAAAAGAACAATAGTGTTATAACACTGCTGATTGCAAACCGGTTTAAATGCATACGACATATAAGGGAAGCTTTACAGTGAAACTGTTAAATTATGACTTCTATAAATTTTTTCAAACATCATGTGACAAACCTGCACAATTAACATTCCATGATGCTGCTGAACATTGTAGTTGTTGAGATATTAAGTTGATATTGTTCTTGACATCCAACACATTTGTTTTCCTTATTAAATATTCCAGTTGAACAAAAAGTAACTGATTTTCTTCAATTTTCTTAGCTAGTTTTCTTCCTAAATAGGCTTCCTTCATATTAACCGGTTTCTTATCTTGCAGACAAATATCTCTTATTTTCATGTATTCAACTTTTTTAGCTGGGTAATCTTCAACATACCAAATCTTTTCGGGTGGGGGCCAATCATTGAAGTTGTTGTATTTCTTTAAGTACTCCTGTAAATATTAAGTATAAATTAAAAATCAAGTACACTTGTGCTGTTGCACGACTTACCTTCTTGATACATTAAAAACTAAATAAAAAATTTAATCTGATCTTATTGCAATATTAATGCATTATGTTCATATATAGATATGATTTTAGTATAACTTACCTCTGCTAAATCAGTATCTACTTCAATGGTATCCAAACTAAGTTTGGCCATTTTAATGAATGTTACTCTGGAAATACAAATAAATTGTTATTTTTTAATTTTAAAATTGCATTAGTGTATCAGCACTAATGCAATTTTAAAATTAGCATATGACACATCAATCACGGAAATTTGTTTGTCCAGTGGCAACTTGGCAAATAATTCATATTGTATAAGAATTTGATATGGAAAGTACTTAGTATAGAAAAAAAAACCTGCACAAGGTTGAATTCACTTATGCTTTTGCCAAAATCTCATTCAAATTTTAGAGCACTGCAGTACTTTTGAAGACAATAATACTTTGAAAATTGAATATACCTTACACATATATAGCTGTAATAAACATAAAATATTAAATAAATGTAGCTATCTACTAAACTACCTTCTTTTGATGAACTGGCAAAGGCAAACTACAAATACAAACGATAGATAGGATTAAAACTAAACGAAATTTTTGTATTGTGTTTATGAATACATAAAATCTTTAGAACTATTCTTTAGATATTCATGACTGGGCTGTGGTTTTGCTTATATGTTAGTAGCAGATAATGCTTATTGGCCTTGCCATTGCCGATGCTGATTAAAATGTCAAAAGTTATCGATAAGTGATTACGCCAAAGATAATTCTTCTTGTAGAATAATTTTCTGGTAATATTTTGATTCTGGTGTTTATTATGGTAGGTACATATACCGACAAACAATCATCCGGTTTTCTGGAGTTTTTCTTATAGGAGGTGTTTTTGCCAAGCATTGAGCAGATATTACTAAAGTTTAATTTATTTTATTTTGAAACACAACATAATATTATTTAATAAACATAAAACAATGAAAAGGGAACTTAATCTAACAAACCATTACCAGTAGGCAACGTGCCCATTATGCTGGCATTATGCATTATGATATTACTTGTTTTTCCTTTTGTTTTTCTCTTTGAATTAAATAATACAATTTTGATTAAGTACATACATACCTACACAATAATAATATTTATTTGATGTATGTGGGCATAGAATTTTGTTAACTCAATGGATTTAAAATAACTTGGACAAGCAAAATATCATCTATACTTAATATTTATGCAAAAATAAAATAATGTAATAAACTAAATAAACATTTACAAACAAAAAGAAACGCAACAATACAAATAAAATGGCAAGCCCTATTTGCACGCAGTATCCTGTCAAAATTTTCCACAGACCGATTACTTTTGTTCGTTCCCCAGATTGCTAACATGTGATGCTACCATAATAATAAGCCTAAAAGGAGCCAACAAGCGTGAATGGGATGCTTTATCTTTAATATCTTTAACGTCTTTATAATCTACAGTATTATTTTCTTCACAGCACTTCACAGCAGTTCGTTTATATTTCTTAATCGTAGTCGCAAATGTAAAGTTTTATGTGTAATTGTGGTTTCCACAGTGATTTCACTATAGTCCGTTGCCCAATAAATTACCCTTTATTTGGCAAAAGCTAATATAAATTACTGGTTTCAGAATTCGATCATACGGCGTACGTCAATCCAATCCCATATCTACGGGGGTCAGTCGTCTCAAGGGAAGTCAGAGTCCGCCAAGCTGGTCTAATTTGGCAAGCCCCTACGCGGTCTCATTATGCCGTGTCAGACCAAGAGAATGTAACCTCTACTTTTTGTCAGGCTGGCAGTGATTTTGAAGAGAGGCCCATGATTCTTTAGCGAACGTGGCGAAGCGCTCCTGGTCCTGTAAGTAAACTGCGCAAGCAGCGTTGAATACTGTGGAGTGATAAACCTTGCATCATAATGCCTAATAGACAATGGGAGAGTCTGTGAACTGATAAACGTAAGTACCTATAAAACGTTCAAACTAACGAGCTCATGACCAACTAATTATTAATTTGCATTGTATTTACCTAAATTCATAATGTTCATTGTAAAAATTAACTTTTTCTATGCATGATTTGCATGGTGTTATAATCACAATAAAATCATCACATTAATAAAGTACACAAAAACAATCACATTGAAAGGTAGTGAAACCTAAGTCTGTATAATCTTTCCTAAAAAGCACAATCAGTACATTATGTTCCTACTAACAATGTATAATCATAAGATGTATAAAAACACTGTTGCAAGTTTTTGTGGTTCGGTACTAATTCTCATTTCAATCCTCACCAAGACTGAAAACTAGATCTCACAGCTTAATGATCATGGAAAAGGCCTTGTTTAACAACTGCTATTTCTTTTTATGGCGCCATAGGTACTCTGTTGTAACTTGTATTTGAAAATTTTTGGAAATACAAAATCACTAAATGCACTTGAATTGAGCTATATTATATCTTGAATATAATACCTATTACACACATGCACTGCAAACTGCCTCATTTATAACTGCCTCATTTATTTCCTATCATTTTTATTAACACAGGGTAATCAGGTTCCTTCTATGGGAGACGGTGAGTGAGTTTAATTTGTGATTATAAAGTTTTTAGTTTGTGGAATAAAGGAAAATTTGTATGCAATTCTTAATATTCTTGGAATAGTAAGCAGCTACACTCATTGTTCTCAATTTTACAGATGTCCATTACAGACTCTAATGTCAACAGATTCCAAATCCTATGGTTTCCAAGTTTAACAGATTATCCTTTCAACATTTTTTTTTCAAATTTATTTTAGGCGCTTGCCACTCATTATGATTATAGAAACCCCAAACCCCTTCCCATGATAAGCATCTAAACTACAGTGGACATTTTCCGGCTTACGGCTGACCTCATGATCTGCAGCTGTCCATTACCAACAGTGTGGGTAGTTAGCATAGCTTTATTTACACAATTTTTTTATTTGTATGTATAGTAATTATAAGAAACAACTAACTATTTGTCATTATTATAATTCAACTTATTTTTGTAGGCTTAACTATCATGTAGATAGGTAAGTAATTATGTTTCTACCATTCCTGTGGATAAAGTGATCACTAAAAAGTGAAAGAGAAAAATACCTGAGAAAGTGACAAAATTGTCATATTATTATGTAGCTACATTTAAAGACAAAGATTTTTAATTTAAGAATTTTTTAATGATGGATATTTATGAGTCGAGTAAATTGTTGAAACTAAATGTAGTACCTTCAATATTTTCAGTTGCACCAAAATAAAACACCCAAATTGGCCAAATCATACTAATATTATAAAGGCGAAAGTTTGTATGTGTGTATGTTTGTTACTCCTTCACACTCCAACCGCTGAATGGATTTGGATGAAATTCGGTACCAAGATAGCTTATACACTGGGTTAACATATAGGCTACATTTTATCCCGAAAAAGTGAAACTTTTCGGTGGGATGAGCAAATAATTAAAATACTCTTTATCTGCGGGTAAAACCGCGGGGCGCAACTAGTAAAGAATATAATAGAATAGAGAGACATAGTTATCCTACTATTATAAACACAGGAGTTTGTATGTATGAATGTTTATAACTCTTTCACGCAAACACTACTGAACCAATTTTGATGAGATTTGGAAAATAGATAGCTTGTACACTGGATTATCACTAGTACTATTATATATTCTGTGACATTGGTATAAAGTATATTATATTTAAGCAGCGTTGCCTGCCCCACAATAATTTCCACTTTACAGTCCGGTTTTTTAACTGTTTAAAGAAATTGCTCTCTAGTAGGCATGGGCAAAAATATCGATAATCGTAATATCGATTTTATTAATGCCAATCTGGTTGCGAGTTTAATGTTGGAATGTTACTATATACTACTTGCATGCTCCTCGCGCATCGTTAACTTTAAAAAGTCCTGCCATAATCTTTATGAAATAATAATAATAATGCCCAACGATCACATACATAGATCCTGGACCCTAACTAGGATTCCCTGTGTCTAGGGACCCAGGAACTACGAGGACCATGGTCCTACAACACTCAGACACGATATGTATTTGCGCTTTTTTCAATACACAAATACTTGTACTGCCGCGGGAATCGAACCCGCCGCCTCCGGGTTCACACAGGAACTGTCAACGAAATGCAATATAACTGCAAGAGTACTGGCTGCGTACTCGAAAATACTAAGAGTTAGTTGCACCATCTTGCTTTAGCAATATCCGACATTAATATTTCAGAACCGGTTGGACACAAAAATTGTTGCACCATCTGACAATTAACTTTAACTGTTAACCGTAACGAAATGCCCACGCTTCGCTGATTAGTGGCATTGTTTATGTTAAATGTTTGTTAGATGCGTAAAAAATAACTATCAAACTTGTATTATATTATCCCTGGTCCGGGAAATAATCGCGGAGTCTAGTAGTTCTGAAGATGAAAGTGATGACCCGGTCCCTGTCAGACATAGAAAAGTATATGTGTCCAGACCCAACCGTTTTTTCACATGTAATGAAATATCGTTCTTGGCAAGGTTTCGACTAAAAATATTTAGCTTCGGTGGCTGACTGACTGCAACCCTAGACAATGAATTAAGTTCCTTAATTAAATACCTATCTAAAGACTACCTTTAAATAGGTAGTACTATATTTATTATATATACTTATAGAATATTATTTTATCACCTATTATAGTTTGACATTCCTATTAAAAAATAATAAAAGCATATAAGTAGATAGTATGCTTTTATTATTTCAAGTGGTAATAAACATAATTATACTGGATTTTCTTGCTTTATTTTTGTGAACACCCTCCCCTCTGTCACGCATAACTTTAAAGAATCATGTTGGGAATATGTATGAATCATACGAACACTGACGATATATTGATATTTATCGCTTGATAGTTATCGATACTGGTTAAAAATATCGACATATTTATTTCACTGGCCCATCTTTAGTCTCTAGCATTCATTAAATTCATTTCAATCGACTACATTTGTTGTTTGTGCAATGGCCATGAAGCATTTTCTGTCTATCTATATTATATAATAGGTAGGTAGAAATCATCACCTTTAAGTATTCAGCTACGCGATGACGCGAATATTCGCCAAAGCTCGATGGTGTAGCCGTACCATACGCTATCGCCACTAAAGAGTTAAAACGAGGAAGGCAGGAATGCACGACCAAAGTATTATAGAGGACCAGTATTAACGTATATGGCTTCCAAATGTCGGACTGTGCAATGTGTAGGTATGGGCAAGAAGGTTTCATCATCAATTGTTGATGTGATAACGTATAGTATAAATCGATGAACGCTCTAAAAATTGTCACGTTCCGCCTGAGCTAAGCGTGCAAACGAGAATGTGAAATATACGATAATATACGAGTAGCTTTAGATTAGTTACACCATCTTTTGTCTTTTTCGATCAGGCTAAATATTCCAGTAGCAAAAAAAGGACAAAAGCTGAAGTAACTAACCCCAAACTACTACCCGTTTATTAATAAGGCTGTAAGACTTTACAGATAACAATTTGTTGAAGTAAAACGTTTTTTATGCACGCTTGACTTAGGAAGTAAGCTGGTCCGCTGCACTCACATGGCCCACACGTCTGTTGGGTTGGGTAACTGAGGTGTAAGGTTACCCACCCACTGGCGCAGAGGCCCGGAAGGGCCCACCGGGCGAGATGGTTAATGCAGTGCGTCTCCGTCTCGCCCCATCCTGGCGGCGGTCGGATCGCCTGGGGGTTTTAGTGGGTTCGAGTCCCACATACCCCCTGCCACCACGAAGTGCGAGGGCATTCTCCCCCTCAAAAAAAAGGAAGTAAGCTGGTGAGTGCGTTACAAGGCAAATGTAAGTTGAAAGTTGTTGGTTAACATAGATTTCCTTGTCCATAATTACTTAAAATTTGTGTTATTATATCGGTATCTCCGGTAAAATGCAAATTTAAAACTGTCAAGATGGCAATATTAACATTAAACAAATTTCTATCACGAAATCTCAAGAAGTATTGAGTGATATTTCTAACATACGCCTGTGAATCGGCCAAGCTACATTGATTATCATTAAGAGAACGATATTTCCGATTCATTAACCGATAAACTGTGTCCATCACTATAATAATAATACATAACAACAGTGATTCTATACCAAACTCGGCTTCATCAACATTTCAAGATAGGGCAGATTGTGTACCACTTTTTCTGTCTCTCTCGTTACATAGTAAGTAAGAAGAAAACGATCAGATATCTTGCAAATGTTCGATTCAATACGAGTCCTCCATGCTTGTTATTGCTCGAAGTTTGTATAGGATCGAGCATGTATCTTTGGTATGGGTCGTACTCGTACGTAATCGTAAATAATTGCCAAAATTGGTACAGGCAGTAATGCATGACCTGAAATGTACAGCTAGGAATTCGTGTACACCGGTATTATGATCATCGTACAAAACGATCTCTGTGCGTTATTTGGTCGCGCATTCCTGGCTGTACAATACAGTGACTCCAAGAAAGAATACGAGACGTATTTTCTTAGTGGTTTTATTTTTTTCTCTATATACCTATATCAAAAACTATAATACATAGGTATTATTAGGTATTCTCAATCAATCTTGATAGTATGACTATAGTGCATACTTTGTACTGCACTGAATATGTGATGCATATGAATATGTGTGCTGTACTGTAACAACAAATACTAAAACCGATCAAGTGCGAGTTAACTTGCGATAAAGGTTTTCAGTAGGTACCTACTTAACTAAATAATTTGCTTAGCTACATATTTTATTTGGTATTATCGTAAAATATAAGTACCAACTAATCAATTGTTTTTTCTAATCTATTGTACCAACATGAAAATATCTCGTTGGTGGTTTCGTATTATTCACCTCCAGTCCTCTACCAAACTGGTTATATGTATTTTGAATATAACGCGCAGTAAATGTATTGGTAGTAATAATACGGTCTGCAAAGCATTTTCACCCACTATCACATTCCCTCTTCTTAGGGTTCCGTAGTACTACGAGGAACCCGGAGGAGAACAACAATACAAGGAGGATGAGATCGTCATGTCCGTCTGAATCAGACAGACATGAACCGAAGAGAACTTCAGAAGTTTATAAGGCTGTATCTGTACACATACAGCCTTATAACTTCTAAAGTTCTAAACGCACGTTCATGAAATTTTGCACAAAGATAGTTTAGGCAAAGATCTCAAGGTCAAACAATATATAAAAAACGACTACACCACATGACTGAAGAAATACTTCTTTAGCTCCATCAATCGGCTGGTAAAACTTCGTTTAATGTTAATGTCGCAATCTTGAAAATTGTAAATTATCATTTTACCGGACATACCATTATATTAATAATTTTTTTTTACTTTGTTATGTTGACAATGGAGATCTACGTGAACCAACTTCAACTTCCGTTCGCCTCGTCACGCATTCACTCGTCTCAGCATACTCCCCGAGTCAAGCGTGCATAAAGTGAAGTAAAACTTCTTAAATGATATCTTAACAGCCGACGGCGACGCAAGAAAAGAATACCGCGAGCGGCGTTGGCGGCCGGCCGGCCAGCGCCGCACAGTGGTCCCATTTTGAAAAAAGGTGGACTTAGGACCGAAAGTCGGAATTTCGGGCTGTTTTTTTTTTATAGAATAGGTCTTAACTATCCTAACAACATCTATTCTATAAAGAAAATCCGTAGGATGCATAGTTTTCGAGAAAAAAAATAATCTTTTTTTTCTTGTATGGAGAAAAACATACTTTATTATTTTTCTCAAGTTGGGTGAAATAGTGACGGCTTTTGTTGATATTTTATAAAAGCCCTAGTGGTATTGTATCCAGAAAAAAATAAAACCAATGCGGTCACCTGCGGCCGCGGGAATAATCAGATGTCAAAAATTGATTAATTTTTTTTGCGTATTTTGCAAACATTGTTCGTTTCTGGCCAATTATTTATGTATTTTAGGTTAGCGCTCCATACTTTAATTCGAACTATTATATAACATTTCAAAAAAATTAATCAAAATCGAGTTTTTTTTTTATAATTGCTGTTTCATTCATGAAAATGCACGCATACATGGTTAATTCAAAATGCAAATCCTATATTACTCAGTATAATGTACAAAATAAACATGCACATACCTAAAACGTAAAAAAAAAAAATTTAGTTTTTCGTTTATGCTTACTAAAAGTCACCGGTAATGGTTACCGACATTACTTACCTACCACTGGCGGGCATTATCTGCATAATCGATTTCTTGCTTTGTATTTTCAAAACTGGTTTTGCGACAGCATTTTCACAACCGCGGTTGTTGAATGTGAGGCAGGATATAAACAAACGAGTCACATCTGATACTAGCTATGACTGGTCGCTAGCTGGTCGCTTTGTTCCTGACAAATCCTGAAAACAGGATAACTCGTATATGCATGCAAGTAACTACCCCCTAAACATAAAAGTGATATAGCTCATCAATAATAATTGGCGTATGTTATACACCAATAATGTTTGTTATTGGTGTGTGTTTTAATCTTATGTAGTTGTGTACGTATGATTTTCTACCAGAAACATAAGATAAATGTGTAGCCTTGAAAAGGGCTGTTTTATATGTAGTTTTTTAAAGGATAAAATAAATAAAAAATTATAGCATTGGATCTGGTATATTTTCATTTTCTACTCTTCTTCCGCGTATACGCACTCCGAGTCTATTTCGAGCAACTGAATTGCCTCAGGAAGCATCTCTAGATGATTAGGCTTTGAAAATTTTGGTCTAAGCCATGATATGTGGGGGTCTGAACTTATTAAAAGCCCGTGTAGTATGTCCTCGTTTGTTTGGATCCTTCCTGTCTTTCTCGTGTTCTTCTCTCTTACGTTCCGGAAGTCTTTATTACGAGCCTCGGAAGCTTCCTCCGACAAGGACCCTAAAAATAATAAAAAATATGCTATAATTATACGTTGAAGTTGACATTGAAACTATTATTTTAGTGTTTATAGATTTACAGTTAGTTAACTGCTTTATATTTCATTTGTCTTGATCTATTATTACTTACCAATAGGCAGAACTGAAAAATGACTGCAAATATCTGCTCCGTGCATCAGAAGTTTGTGGACACTAACAGGCATGTAGTACCACGGATAGAGATGCACATACAGTTCTGCTGTTTCTTTGCAATAACGTCTGAAGTTCGCAATATTGACGTTCTTTCCTGAAGATATAACTTGCAGAATGACAGAAAATCGGAGTAACAAATCTTCATCAACTCCAGTGATTCTCGATGATCTTTTATAATCTCGGAAAAAACGTCTTGCAGTGTTTCCATCGTTAGTTGTTCCAAAGCCCTGCAAAGAAGAAATTAAGTTAGTAGGGCATACAAAAACAGACGAGTATATAATATAAAGGAAGCAAATTAAAGGAAAAATTACCTGTTTTACAATATCGATGAGTATTCCAGTCTGTTCCCGAAACTCTTGTTGTGTGGCATTTTTCTTTGCTTGCTTCAATTCCTTGTGATCGCCACGAGCACTCCAGCGCTGGAAGTCCATATTATAAGATATATGAAGTAGACACTCCATACATCTTATCTTCATATGTAACGATGAAATTCCATATTGGTACAAATCCTGTCGAAGCGGTCTCGTGGCCAAAAGCTCCAAGTTATTCATTTCACTTGGTTTCGCCAAGAAAATGGGGCACGTTGCTGATGAAGGTACATCTGCAATAATATTCGCCACTTTCCCATCGATCATAGTCATGTGCAGTTCGTGGGCTATCTCCACATCACCACAATTTGTTGGTACCAATTTTGTAATTTCGCGCTGCATTTCTAAGTGTTCCCCTTTTATGAACTCCGCAGTCTCTGAAGTAAACGTGAATTTCACTGGCCGACAGTAATGTGGTGAGCAAGGATTCGGGTTTTCCCAAATAATCATTTCTCCCCCATCAACTAGTCGGAGTGGGACGATGCTGATCAATACAACAGAGGAATCGTCAAACTCAGGAGCTGAGACTTGTTTGTAATTACTCTGTGACGATGCTCCGTCAAGGCCCCATTTCCATATCAACTTCAGTCCTTCTTTGGTTGAACTTGTGATTGGTCTTAAGTCTAGCAAAATTCTTTCCACTGTGTGGTTAAGAAGTCCTTGCAACCTGAAAAATAAAATAAATTAATAAAAGTAAGCTAATGAAGCTTAAAAATTTTAAAACAACATATAGTATAATTTTATAAATACCTTATGTGAGCTCCCATTTCCGTTACTTCCACGTGTTCTTCAGATGGGTAACATCTCTTTTTAGCGTCAAGTAACTTGTGATAAGACGGAAAGGCAGCTGAACAATTTTCATCCTTCAGAAACATTCTCAAGGATAAGTATTGCCATTTGGATAGGCTAAGGGCTGTGTACAAAGCCAAAGATGTATCCTCTGCTATACTGACTACTTTTTCTTCCTTGAAAAGGAGTTTTGTTACATCTGATACAACTTCGGGAGTCTCGCACAGATATTCCACAATCTTCGCTAAAGCATATTTTCCATTTTCTTTTAACTTGGAAATAAAATAATACTGTAGTTCTTCTTCAGAGTTATCGTTAACAAAGACACTGGAACGTCTTTTCTTCTGTTTGTTGCCCAAATCGGCAAAGGGCACTCTAACTTCTTTTACAGTAGAGGTACCTGCTTCCGCAGTGCAGACAGATGGAATAGCAACCGGCAGTAATTCCGGCTCTTCAACTAAGTCCTCTGGCATTCTCATTGTAGTAACAAGATCAACCGTATTGCAAGTAGGCCAATTAATATTGGTCTCTAACCACTTGCGGTTGTTTTCCCGATTCATAAATGTCTTCAAGTTTCTGCTTGCATCTTTCCACTTCTTAGTTACAAGATTGGTGAATAGCCGACAAAACTCCTTAATTGTTTGATGGTCATCTTCAGATATTTCACATGGTATTTTGGAAACTATAAATTCACACAATTTATTGTAATCCTTAAGATTTCCACTATCTTTAAGAATCAAGAACATATCAAAATATGTGCCTAAGCCAGCCATTGCAAATTCAAAATAGTAATTTTTAGTACTTCACAGTTAGCGATGAATCAATTTAAATTAACATTGCTCTGTATTTAATACGCCATAACAGATAGGTCATTAGTCACTATGTGCAAGAGCAAGGTAATAGTAAACGACCAATCACAGCCATTTATCAAAAATGACTCATTTGTTTGTATAGATAAAGTCCGCCAATGGGAGCTAAGTAACGTGTAATAAGTAATCAGGAATCTGCACAAACAAATGAGTCATTTTTTCTGGTAGAAAATCATACGTATACAGATGACAGAAAGATTAAAACACACCAATAACAAACATTATTGGTGTATAACATACGCCAATTATTATTGATGAGCTATATCACTTTTATTTTTAGGGGGTAGTTACTTGCATGCATATACGAGTTATCCTGTTGTCAGGATTTGTCAGGAACAAAGCGACCAGCTAGCGACCAGTCACAGCTAGTATCAGATGTGACTCGTTTGTTTATATCCTGCCTCGCATTCAACAACCGCGGTTGTGAAAATGCTGTCGCAAAACCAGTTTTGAAAATACAAAGCAAGAAATCGATTATGCAGATAATGCCCGCCAGTGGTAGGTAAGTAATGTCGGTAACCATTACCGGTGACTTTTAGTAAGCATAAACGAAAAACTAAAATTTTTTTTTTTTTTTTTTACGTTTTAGGTACGTGCATGTTTATTTTGTACATTATACTGAGTAATATAGGATTTGCATTTTGAACTAACCATGTATGCGTGCAATTTCATGAGTAAAACAGCAATTATAAAAAAAAATTACTCGATTTTGATTAACTTTTTTGAAATGTTATATAATAGTTCGAATTAAAGTATGGAGCGCTAACCTAAAATACATAAATAATTGGCCAGAAACGAACAATGTTTGCAAAATACGCAAAAAAAATTAATCAATTTTTGACATCTGATTATTCCCGCGGCCGCAGGTGACCGCATTGGTTTTATTTTTTTCTGGATACAATACCACTAGGGCTTTTATAAAATATCAACAAAAGCCGTCACTATTTCACCCAACTTGAGAAAAATAATAAAGTATGTTTTTCTCCATACAAGAAAAAAAAGATTATTTTTTTTCTCGAAAACTATGCATCCTACGGATTTTCTTTATAGAATAGATGTTGTTAGGATAGTTAAGACCTATTCTATAAAAAAAAAAACAGCCCGAAATTCCGACTTTCGGTCCTAAGTCCACTTTTTTTCAAAATGGGACCACTGTGCGCCGGCGCGGCGCGGCGCGGTTGGAGGTGTGGATTGGTTGCCATGGTTACGAGAGGCCTGTTCTCGCGTTATAAGTAGAATTACATTCTATAATATATTTATTCTATAATTATAATTCTGTAAATGATTTAAAGATAAGGCTAGTTTTAAACACAGATCAGTAATAATTTCTCTAGGTTTTAAGTAATGTAGATGTACATATACAGCAGGGATGTTATGGAGCTCCGTAATCGGTAAACTATCGGATATCCGAAATAAAAATACATCTGTAACCGTAACCGTAGCCGTTTCACAAGTTTGGGACGGTTTCGTATAAGGGCGGAGTCTAAATAAAACGAAATTTTTGATTTAGTTGTTAAAACTTAAAATTGAGTATGTTATACTTACCTATATGACTGATTATAATACCAAATGATAACCTAGACTGAATAAAACCAAATTATCAGATTAGTACTGCTGGTGTTTATATTTTACTTCAATCTAATATGCGTAGCTGAAACTAACGGATAATCCGAAATAATTACATATGAAGTAATTACATATCCGAAACCGATTTAATTTTACTCCTATATCCAGATCATATCCATAATAGGGATATTAGTTTACACGAGCCGTTACAATATTTAAATTATATAATACTGATATTGACTACACCAAAACAGGCCTGATAGCTTAGTTGGAAGATCTTCTGAGCTGTAGGTTGTGGGTTCAATTCCCACCCAGGACAAACATTTGTGTAATGAATATAGATGTTGGAATGTATGGCGTCTAAACATAGTTTATCAATAAAGGAGTATTTGAGTATATGTTCCATATCTGGGTGTTATATTGTATACTATGTATGTATTTACACGCAAAAAAAAACATGTGATTATACTATCATGTTCAAATTCTCAAATATTTACTACTCAAAATTTTGTACTAGGTGGTAGGACTTTTCTGCAAAGTTCGTCTAGGTAGGTACCATCGCTTTGTCAGTTATTCTGCCGCCAAGCAGTAGTGTGCAAGCACTACTGTGTTCCGGATTGAAGGGCACTGTAGCTGTAGTTACTGTGCAATTGAGACTTTATCATCTGATCTCACAGCAGAGAAATGTTATTACCAGAAATGTGCTGATAACTCAAGCAAGATAAGATGATGTGCGCAGTGCAGTGTCACGCGAAACTGCAGTTTGGAGTTCCGAGTGACACTGTTCTGTTATGAGTGGCCGTGTCACTTAACATCAGATAACCGACTAGCTCGTCGTAAAAAAGAAATTGTATAAGTATTTATTAACAATACATATTTTGATTTTTGTTTGGAATTAAGCATGACCTACATGCTCTCATCAAGTTATTTTAATACAAAATGTGAAATACACATTAGTGTATTAACAAATTTCGAGATCAGCTGATGAATAGTTTTACGCGTAATCATCAGCTGATTACGCCATTCAACCGTGTGTACAACACAAGAGCCTTGTACTTATAGCACACTTACAAATATCCAGTAGCCTAGACCCCTTCTGTAAAGCGAAAAGAATGGCAGCGATGCTCATTTTATACTGGTACTAAGTGAAAATAAGATAAAAATTGGAAACGCAGTGGCACACATAGACAAAAACCTCAAAACCATGAATGAAGTACACTCCTACATCCACAGACCTTTAAATTGGTGTGAGCTCTATGTGCCCAGTAAAAAGAGCTAGCTATTTAGCACTCTTTAGCATTTTCGCGGACCTTTTTAGAATTTTAGGTCCAGACAGAAAACAAAAGGCGGAGTAAACGAATCAATATGGACTGTAAAGAAATAAATGCTTAAAAAATATTTTATTATTTAAAATCCATGTTAGCAATTTTTTTTTGTGATTATCCGTGATTTATGTTGGCCTACTCACGCACTCACTTAGTATGTTATCTATGCAAGTTTCCATAGGTAATAAATGCAAGGTTCCATAGGTTATATACAGCTGTCACTTTGACATATTACTGCGTGCAAATAGTAGCAGCGAAATAAAATAAGAATACAATCAAAGAGTATAATAACTGTCTTAAAAGAATACAATTCTCAGTCACAGAATAAATAGTAATATGTATGGGTTAAGTAGAGAATAACCTAATGTGAAACTCAAAATAAAGTTTAATGCTATTGTCAACGTCAACTATTGTTAGTGAGACGCTGTCTTCACAGAACTTGTAGGATTATACTCTTTGGTTGTGTTGTGACTGCAAGGAAGTCCCTGTGTTCGTGTTCTTGTTAAAATTCGCTGCTACTATTTGCACGCAGTAATATGTCAAAGTGACAGCTGTATATAACCTATGGAACCTTGCATTTATTACCTATGGAAACTTGCATAGATAACATACTAAGTGAGTGCGTGAGTAGGCCAACATAAATCACGGATAATCACAAAAAAAAATTGCTAACATGGATTTTAAATAATAAAATATTTTTTAAGCATTTATTTCTTTACAGTCCATATTGATTCGTTTACTCCGCCTTTTGTTTTCTGTCTGGACCTAAAATTCTAAAAAGGTCCGCGAAAATGCTAAAGAGTGCTAAATAGCTAGCTCTTTTTACTGGGCACATAGAGCTCACACCAATTTAAAGGTCTGTGGATGTAGGAGTGTACTTCATTCATGGTTTTGAGGTTTTTGTCTATGTGTGCCACTGCGTTTCCAATTTTTATCTTATTTTCACTTAGTACCAGTATAAAATGAGCATCGCTGCCATTCTTTTCGCTTTACAGAAGGGGTCTAGGCTACTGGATATTTGTAAGTGTGCTATAAGTACAAGGCTCTTGTGTTGTACACACGGTTGAATGGCGTAATCAGCTGATGATTACGCGTAAAACTATTCATCAGCTGATCTCGAAATTTGTTAATACACTAATGTGTATTTCACATTTTGTATTAAAATAACTTGATGAGAGCATGTAGGTCATGCTTAATTCCAAACAAAAATCAAAATATGTATTGTTAATAAATACTTATACAATTTCTTTTTTACGACGAGCTAGTCGGTTATCTGATGTTAAGTGACACGGCCACTCATAACAGAACAGTGTCACTCGGAACTCCAAACTGCAGTTTCGCGTGACACTGCACTGCGCACATCATCTTATCTTGCTTGAGTTATCAGCACATTTCTGGTAATAACATTTCTCTGCTGTGAGATCAGATGATAAAGTCTCAATTGCACAGTAACTACAGCTACAGTGCCCTTCAATCCGGAACACAGTAGTGCTTGCACACTACTGCTTGGCGGCAGAATAACTGACAAAGCGATGGTACCTACCTAGACGAACTTTGCAGAAAAGTCCTACCACCTAGTACAAAATTTTGAGTAGTAAATATTTGAGAATTTGAACATGATAGTATAATCACATGTTTTTTTTTGCGTGTAAATACATACATAGTATACAATATAACACCCAGATATGGAACATATACTCAAATACTCCTTTATTGATAAACTATGTTTAGACGCCATACATTCCAACATCTATATTCATTACACAAATGTTTGTCCTGGGTGGGAATTGAACCCACAACCTACAGCTCAGAAGATCTTCCAACTAAGCTATCAGGCCTGTTTTGGTATAGTCAATATCAGTATTATATAATTTAAATATTGTAACGGCTCGTGTAAACTAATATCCCTATTATGGATATGATCTGGATATAGGAGTAAAATTAAATCGGTTTCGGATATGTAATTACTTCATATGTAATTATTTCGGATTATCCGTTAGTTTCAGCTACGCATATTAGATTGAAGTAAAATATAAACACCAGCAGTACTAATCTGATAATTTGGTTTTATTCAGTCTAGGTTATCATTTGGTATTATAATCAGTCATATAGGTAAGTATAACATACTCAATTTTAAGTTTTAACAACTAAATCAAAAATTTCGTTTTATTTAGACTCCGCCCTTATACGAAACCGTCCCAAACTTGTGAAACGGCTACGGTTACGGTTACAGATGTATTTTTATTTCGGATATCCGATAGTTTACCGATTACGGAGCTCCATAACATCCCTGCTGTATATGTACATCTACATTACTTAAAACCTAGAGAAATTATTACTGATCTGTGTTTAAAACTAGCCTTATCTTTAAATCATTTACAGAATTATAATTATAGAATAAATATATTATAGAATGTAATTCTACTTATAACGCGAGAACAGGCCTCTCGTAACCATGGCAACCAATCCACACCTCCAACCGCGCCGCGCCGCGCCGGCGCACAGTGGTCCCATTTTGAAAAAAAGTGGACTTAGGACCGAAAGTCGAAATTTCGGGCTGTTTTTTTTTTTATAGAATAGGTCTTAACTATCCTAACAACATCTATTCTATAAAGAAAATCCGTAGGATGCATAGTTTTCGAGAAAAAAAATAATCTTTTTTTTCTTGTATGGAGAAAAACATACTTTATTATTTTTCTCAAGTTGGGTGAAATAGTGACGGCTTTTGTTGATATTTTATAAAAGCCCTAGTGGTATTGTATCCAGAAAAAAATAAAACCAATGCGGTCACCTGCGGCCGCGGGAATAATCAGATGTCAAAAATTGATTAATTTTTTTTGCGTATTTTGCAAACATTGTTCGTTTCTGGCCAATTATTTATGTATTTTAGGTTAGCGCTCCATACTTTAATTCGAACTATTATATAACATTTCAAAAAAGTTAATCAAAATCGAGTAATTTTTTTTTATAATTGCTGTTTTACTCATGAAATTGCACGCATACATGGTTAGTTCAAAATGCAAATCCTATATTACTCAGTATAATGTACAAAATAAACATGCACGTACCTAAAACGTAAAAAAAAAAAAAAAAAATTTTAGTTTTTCGTTTATGCTTACTAAAAGTCACCGGTAATGGTTACCGACATTACTTACCTACCACTGGCGGGCATTATCTGCATAATCGATTTCTTGCTTTGTATTTTCAAAACTGGTTTTGCGACAGCATTTTCACAACCGCGGTTGTTGAATGCGAGGCAGGATATAAACAAACGAGTCACATCTGATACTAGCTGTGACTGGTCGCTAGCTGGTCGCTTTGTTCCTGACAAATCCTGACAACAGGATAACTCGTATATGCATGCAAGTAACTACCCCCTAAAAATAAAAGTGATATAGCTCATCAATAATAATTGGCGTATGTTATACACCAATAATGTTTGTTATTGGTGTGTTTTAATCTTTCTGTCATCTGTATACGTATGATTTTCTACCAGAAAAAATGACTCATTTGTTTGTGCAGATTCCTGATTACTTATTACACGTTACTTAGCTCCCATTGGCGGACTTTATCTATACAAACAAATGAGTCATTTTTGATAAATGGCTGTGATTGGTCGTTTACTATTACCTTGCTCTTGCACATAGTGACTAATGACCTATCTGTTATGGCGTATTAAATACAGAGCAATGTTAATTTAAATTGATTCATCGCTAACTGTGAAGTACTAAAAATTACTATTTTGAATTTGCAATGGCTGGCTTAGGCACATATTTTGATATGTTCTTGATTCTTAAAGATAGTGGAAATCTTAAGGATTACAATAAATTGTGTGAATTTATAGTTTCCAAAATACCATGTGAAATATCTGAAGATGACCATCAAACAATTAAGGAGTTTTGTCGGCTATTCACCAATCTTGTAACTAAGAAGTGGAAAGATGCAAGCAGAAACTTGAAGACATTTATGAATCGGGAAAACAACCGCAAGTGGTTAGAGACCAATATTAATTGGCCTACTTGCAATACGGTTGATCTTGTTACTACAATGAGAATGCCAGAGGACTTAGTTGAAGAGCCGGAATTACTGCCGGTTGCTATTCCATCTGTCTGCACTGCGGAAGCAGGTACCTCTACTGTAAAAGAAGTTAGAGTGCCCTTTGCCGATTTGGGCAACAAACAGAAGAAAAGACGTTCCAGTGTCTTTGTTAACGATAACTCTGAAGAAGAACTACAGTATTATTTTATTTCCAAGTTAAAAGAAAATGGAAAATATGCTTTAGCGAAGATTGTGGAATATCTGTGCGAGACTCCCGAAGTTGTATCAGATGTAACAAAACTCCTTTTCAAGGAAGAAAAAGTAGTCAGTATAGCAGAGGATACATCTTTGGCTTTGTACACAGCCCTTAGCCTATCCAAATGGCAATACTTATCCTTGAGAATGTTTCTGAAGGATGAAAATTGTTCAGCTGCCTTTCCGTCTTATCACAAGTTACTTGACGCTAAAAAGAGATGTTACCCATCTGAAGAACACGTGGAAGTAACGGAAATGGGAGCTCACATAAGGTATTTATAAAATTATACTATATGTTGTTTTAAAATTTTTAAGCTTCATTAGCTTACTTTTATTAATTTATTTTATTTTTCAGGTTGCAAGGACTTCTTAACCACACAGTGGAAAGAATTTTGCTAGACTTAAGACCAATCACAAGTTCAACCAAAGAAGGACTGAAGTTGATATGGAAATGGGGCCTTGACGGAGCATCGTCACAGAGTAATTACAAACAAGTCTCAGCTCCTGAGTTTGACGATTCCTCTGTTGTATTGATCAGCATCGTCCCACTCCGACTAGTTGATGGGGGAGAAATGATTATTTGGGAAAACCCGAATCCTTGCTCACCACATTACTGTCGGCCAGTGAAATTCACGTTTACTTCAGAGACTGCGGAGTTCATAAAAGGGGAACACTTAGAAATGCAGCGCGAAATTACAAAATTGGTACCAACAAATTGTGGTGATGTGGAGATAGCCCACGAACTGCACATGACTATGATCGATGGGAAAGTGGCGAATATTATTGCAGATGTACCTTCATCAGCAACGTGCCCCATTTTCTTGGCGAAACCAAGTGAAATGAATAACTTGGAGCTTTTGGCCACGAGACCGCTTCGACAGGATTTGTACCAATATGGAATTTCATCGTTACATATGAAGATAAGATGTATGGAGTGTCTACTTCATATATCTTATAATATGGACTTCCAGCGCTGGAGTGCTCGTGGCGATCACAAGGAATTGAAGCAAGCAAAGAAAAATGCCACACAACAAGAGTTTCGGGAACAGACTGGAATACTCATCGATATTGTAAAACAGGTAATTTTTCCTTTAATTTGCTTCCTTTATATTATATACTCGTCTGTTTTTGTATGCCCTACTAACTTAATTTCTTCTTTGCAGGGCTTTGGAACAACTAACGATGGAAACACTGCAAGACGTTTTTTCCGAGATTATAAAAGATCATCGAGAATCACTGGAGTTGATGAAGATTTGTTACTCCGATTTTCTGTCATTCTGCAAGTTATATCTTCAGGAAAGAACGTCAATATTGCGAACTTCAGACGTTATTGCAAAGAAACAGCAGAACTGTATGTGCATCTCTATCCGTGGTACTACATGCCTGTTAGTGTCCACAAACTTCTGATGCACGGAGCAGATATTTGCAGTCATTTTTCAGTTCTGCCTATTGGTAAGTAATAATAGATCAAGACAAATGAAATATAAAGCAGTTAACTAACTGTAAATCTATAAACACTAAAATAATAGTTTCAATGTCAACTTCAACGTATAATTATAGCATATTTTTTATTATTTTTAGGGTCCTTGTCGGAGGAAGCTTCCGAGGCTCGTAATAAAGACTTCCGGAACGTAAGAGAGAAGAACACGAGAAAGACAGGAAGGATCCAAACAAACGAGGACATACTACACGGGCTTTTAATAAGTTCAGACCCCCACATATCATGGCTTAGACCAAAATTTTCAAAGCCTAATCATCTAGAGATGCTTCCTGAGGCAATTCAGTTGCTCGAAATAGACTCGGAGTGCGTATACGCGGAAGAAGAGTAGAAAATGAAAATATACCAGATCCAATGCTATAATTTTTTATTTATTTTATCCTTTAAAAAACTACATATAAAACAGCCCTTTTCAAGGCTACACATTTATCTTATGTTTCTGGTAGAAAATCATACGTACACAACTACATAAGATTAAAACACACACCAATAACAAACATTATTGGTGTATAACATACGCCAATTATTATTGATGAGCTATATCACTTTTATGTTTAGGGGGTAGTTACTTGCATGCATATACGAGTTATCCTGTTTTCAGGATTTGTCAGGAACAAAGCGACCAGCTAGCGACCAGTCATAGCTAGTATCAGATGTGACTCGTTTGTTTATATCCTGCCTCACATTCAACAACCGCGGTTGTGAAAATGCTGTCGCAAAACCAGTTTTGAAAATACAAAGCAAGAAATCGATTATGCAGATAATGCCCGCCAGTGGTAGGTAAGTAATGTCGGTAACCATTACCGGTGACTTTTAGTAAGCATAAACGAAAAACTAAATTTTTTTTTTTTACGTTTTAGGTATGTGCATGTTTATTTTGTACATTATACTGAGTAATATAGGATTTGCATTTTGAATTAACCATGTATGCGTGCATTTTCATGAATGAAACAGCAATTATAAAAAAAAAACTCGATTTTGATTAATTTTTTTGAAATGTTATATAATAGTTCGAATTAAAGTATGGAGCGCTAACCTAAAATACATAAATAATTGGCCAGAAACGAACAATGTTTGCAAAATACGCAAAAAAAATTAATCAATTTTTGACATCTGATTATTCCCGCGGCCGCAGGTGACCGCATTGGTTTTATTTTTTTCTGGATACAATACCACTAGGGCTTTTATAAAATATCAACAAAAGCCGTCACTATTTCACCCAACTTGAGAAAAATAATAAAGTATGTTTTTCTCCATACAAGAAAAAAAAG